>OY755213.1:7993488-8606079 GCA_963576765.1 Draba incana | reverse complement strand
GGTATAGATTTGGTGGGGGGGAGTTACAATTTTATTGGTAAATGACTAAGCCAAATTTAAAAACTTGTGTGCTTAAGTTTATGGACCATTTGGGTTAATAATTACACTTTAGGGTATAGATTTTGAGAGGGAGGGGGGGAGCGGGGTTACAATTTTTTTGGTAAATGACTAAGTCTAATTAAAAAAACATTTGTACTTAAGTCTATGGACCATTTAGATTAATAATTACACTTTAGGATATAGATTTGGGGAGAGTTTATGGTTTAGGGTTTAGCAAATTTTATTTTTTAAATGTGTTGGGGTATAATATTAGGTTCATAGTTATCAGTGGAGATAAAGTTGGATATTTATTTCATTAGCCGGTTATGATTTGTAAAAGTGGATATTAATTCTATTTACTGACCAAAATGTTTTAAATTTATGCATTTAATGCGCCTGATGCGACAATAGTTTGTGTGGACGATACCACGCCGTCTGAAATCCTAGAGTAGGTGTGCAATGACCTACAACAACTTGAAGAGGCGCTACACCTATATTGCAAAGGCTACGGAGCGCGTGAACATTCAACAAAGGCCAAAATCGTTCGGTTTTGGGAAAAATATGGCACTCGGGTGTAGTTTTCAGTTATTGTTCCTTGTTACCTAATTTGTCAATCTTTTGGGGTTTTTCATTCAATTAACTCTAAAATAAATTAAAAACAATATACACCCAAATTAGGTGTCTTCTTTGGAAGGGTACATAACTAAAAGTAGGGAGAATTTCAACAATACCACGGTTAAAAAGTTTTTTCTTAACTTTGCCACTATGACAACCACTCTTGCAACACATATCATCTTTTACATTAAAAATCAAAATTTGTTTTCCTCTCTCTCTCTCACGAAATCTTTTTCTTCTTCCTTTTTTTCTTCTATCTCTCTTTCTCTTTTTTCTCTCAAAAATGTAGTAGAATCTATATCTCTCTCTCCTTCTCTCTCTCATATTCGAATCTAGATCATCTAGATCTAGATCTAAATTCGAATTTCATCATTTTTTTTAGAGATCTAGTTTTTGAGTTTATTTTTTAAGAAGAAGAATCTCTCTCAAATTCGGATCTAGATCTATATCCGAATTTCATCATTTTTTATAGATCTAGTTTTTGATTCTTTCTAATCCACTTGAGTTTTAATTCGATTTGTACCACAAATCTCCCTTTTTGATTCAATTTGGGTTATAAATCTTAGTTTTTGATTCGATTTAGGTTGGTTTCATCTAAAACATTGGGTTTTGTTTCGTTTTGGTTGATTTTGTTCTTAAGTTTGATAAAAAAAAATTGGGTTGATTTTTAAAGCAAATTATGAGAGTTTTTAAAGCAGAACATAAGGTTATAATCTTCTTTAATAACTCTTATAATCTGCTTTAAAAACCTTAACAACTGTTTTAATAAAGGTTTTCACGTCGTTATAATTTTTTCTAAACAAATTATAAGGTTTTTAGAGTTTTAAAAATCTTATAATCTTCTTTAAAAACTCTTATAATCTCCTTTAAAACTCTTATTATCTACTTTAAAAACCTTATCATCTGTTTTAAAAAAAGATTTTCATGTCGTTATAATGTTTTTTAAAAAAATTATAAGGTTTTTTAAAGGTTTCTAGGGTTTTAAAAAACCTTATCGTATCATTTAAAAATCTTATAATCTGTTTTAAAAACTTTATAATGTGCTTTAAAAACTTTTAAACCCTTATAAAATAGTTAATCAAAACCCAAACCCTAAACCATATCCCCAAAAATATACCCTAAATGTAAAATAGTTAACCCAAACCTAAAATTTTAGAAAGCATTTGTGTGTTTGCATGTTTGTTTATATTTCCTTTTCTTGAGAACATTATTCTTCTTCTTCTTCTTCTTCTTTTCAATCCATGAGATCCATTAATTTTGTTTTATAATTTTTTTTCTTAAATTCTTGTATTTTAATCTGATTATGTGAAATAGATGTGATTTGGTGCAGGGAGAAAAAGAAAGAGACGAAATCAAAGAAAGAAAAAAATTGAAATTTGTAAAAAAAAAATTTGAAAAAAAATCTGAAAAAGTTAAGTTAAAAAAAAAGGTGACATAGCTTGCAAACATTTTTAAAAGGTGGTATTTGTGTAAAGTGACCTGTGAGCATTTCAGAAAATTTCTCTTAAAGGTATCTCACAAAAATTAATTAAATTTAATTAAAATTCACTTTAAACACCCAATGTTATAATCTCACAAGTATAAGTTCGCAAAACCGTTGCTTATGGAATAGTTTATTTTCTTAGCTCCCTAAATGTTATAAGAGCATGTTTATGGGTGGGTAATATGGACAGGTAAGATAAGAATTTATTATATCGACTGAATGGTTTGTTCTTCCGCAGTGGGTGCAAGGACTTTGATTGAGGCGAGTAACCGATGCAATAGCATTAACACCGGTCTTTACAGCGAAACCAACAGCATCCAATCGTTCTTCTTTGCTTCGAGCAACAGTAAGATGCCTTTCTTCACCAATAAGTTTAGAGTAAACATGATCAAGAGTCATGTCTGTATCACGGTTGAGACGACTTAGAATATTAGTACGAGCAGTACCAAAACGAGACGCATCGAGTCCCATGAGAAAATGATGAATACGCTTAAGATCTCGACGCGATTGTTGCTTAAGGCGTTGAGGACAAGTAGAGGAACTGCAGCAGCAGTCAATGAAAGGCTCAAAATCATCGAGATCATCCCACATGATTTTGAGTTTACCAAAATAATCAGCCACGTCTTGACCGTCTTGAGCGCAAGTAGCAATAGAAGTCTTGATTTGATGGACACGTGATGCGTTACCAATAGAAAATCGAACGCGCAGATTATCCCACAAAACCTTTGCGTTGTCAACAAACAAAATTGCTTGTTGAACCTTAGCGTCGAGACTTGCGTAAAGCCATCCACAAAGCATTGAGTTGGTTTGGATCCAACGTTGATAATCAGGAGAGTCCGTGTCAGGCTTGGTAAGAGAACCATTGATAAAACCAAGTTTGTGCTTGGCCGAAAGATTGTTTCGAGCGAGTTTGGCCCACTTCTCATAATTCTCGCCGTTGAGTAGAATTGGGGTAAGAACATGATGCCGTTGATCGCTAGAAGAAAGATTATAAGGAGACGACGATATCGAATCCTTGGTAGAAAAAATACCAGACATAGTTTAGAAACACTTGAGAGCTATAGAAGAAACGTAGAAAAAAAAAATTGGTAGAAGAAGCGTAAGATGTTTAGGAGAAACTTTAGGGGGGTTTTCTTTTTAATGTGGCTCTGATACCATGTAAATCTTAGAGAAAGCGTTAAGTTTATTATTGATGATCCAAGAGTATATATAGGTTACATTGGACTTGATTACCAAGTAAAGAATATTTACACAATATATGCTTGCTAAAGAATCGGAAACGGATAACATCATCGAAATCGAGAAATACTTAGATACACCCCTAGGGTGTATCTATGGGTCCACCCCTCCTCCCCATCACCAATCATTTATCCACCTATTATCTAAAAAAATTAGAGTTAAAAAATAAATAAATATATATATTAGGTTTGGATTAACTAATCCCAAATTAGGGTATAGTTTTGAAGTTTAGAGTTTAGGGTTTGGGTTTTATAATTTATTTTGAGTTAACTAATCCCAAATTAGGGTATAGTTTTGGAGTTTAGGGTTTAGGGTTTGGGGTTTATAATTTATTTTAGGTTAACTATTCTCAAATTAGGGTATAGTTTCGGGTTTAGGGTTTGGGTTTGAGGTTTAAACCCCAAAATTCTAGTCTCAAATTAGGGTATTGTTTTGGAGTTTAAACTCTAAACCCCAAACTATACCCTAATTTGGGAATAGTTAACCCAAAATAAATTATAAACCCCAAACCCTTAATCCTAAACTCCAAAACTATACCTTAATTTGGGAATAGTTAACCCAAAATAAATTATAAACCCCAAACCCTAAACCTTAAACTCCAAAACTATACCCTAATTTGGGAATAGTTAACCCAAATTAAATTATAAACCCCAAACCCTAAACCCTAAACTCCAAAACTATACCCTAATTTGGGATTAGTTAACCCAAAATAAATTATAAACCCCAAACCCTAAACTCCAAAACTATACCCTAATTTGGAAATAGTTAACCCAAAATAAATTATAAACCCCAAACCCTAAATCCTAAACTCCAAAACTATACCCTAATTTGGGATTAGTTAATCCAAACCTAAATTTAGGAGAAAAATTAGGGGGTTTTTCTTTTTAATGTGGCTCTGATACCATGTAAATCTTAGAGAAAGCGTTAAGTTTATTATTGATGATCCAAGAGTATATATAGGTTACATTGGACTTGATTACCAAGTAAAGAATATTTACACAATATATGCTTGCTAAAGAATTGGAAACGGATAACATCATCGAAATCGAGAAATACTTAGATACACCCTAGTGTATCTATGGGTCCACTCCCCCTCCCCATCACCAATCATTTATCCACCTATTATCTAAAAAAATTAGAGTTAAAAAATAAATAAATATATATATTAGGTTTGGGTTAACTAATCCCAAATTAGGGTATAGTTTTGGAGTTTAGAGTTTAGGGTTTGGGTTTTATAATTTATTTTAGGTTAACTAATCCCAAATTAGGGTATAGTTTTGGAGTTTAGGGTTTGGGGTTTATAATTTATTTTGGGTTAACTATTCCCAAATTAGGGTATAGTTTTGGAGTTTAGGGTTTAGGGTTTGGGGTTTATAATTTATTTTAGGTTAACTATTCTCAAATTAGGGTATAGTTTCGGGTTTAGGGTTTGGGTTTGAGGTTTAAACCCCAAAATTCTAGTCTCAAATTAGGGTATTGTTTTGGAGTTTAAACTCTAAACCCCAAACTATACCCTAATTTGGGAATAGTTAACCCAAAATAAATTATAAACCCCAAACCCTTAATCCTAAACTCCAAAACTATACCTTAATTTGGGAATAGTTAACCCAAAATAAATTATAAACCCCAAACCCTAAACCTTAAACTCCAAAACTATACCCTAATTTGGGAATAGTTAACCCAAATTAAATTATAAACCCCAAACCCTAAACCCTAAACTCCAAAACTATACCCTAATTTGGGATTAGTTAACCCAAAATAAATTATAAACCCCAAACCCTAAACTCCAAAACTATACCCTAATTTGGAAATAGTTAACCCAAAATAAATTATAAACCCCAAACCCTAAACCCTAAACTCCAAAACTATACCCTAATTTGGGATTAGTTAATCCAAACCTAATATATATATATATATTTATTTATTTTTTATTTTTTTTAACTCTAGTTTTTTTAGTTAATATGTGGATAAATGATTGGTGATGTGGAGGGGGTGGACCCAAAGATACACCCTAAGGGGTGTATCTAAGTATTTCTCATCGAAATCTGCTCACATTTTAATTTAAACCTTTGTAGAGTGTTTCACAATTCTTTCTATCTCCAAAAATTATAAACTAGATTATGTGAAGCTTGTTTACCTGAACCCAAGTCTTTGTTTCATCGATAACTACTTCTTTCGTCCTCTTTATGGACTCGAGCGACTTCCAGTCTGAGCTACCGTTTCCTTCTATACAAACTTGGTTTCTCGAAACCCAGTCTTCAACAACTTCCATGTTGCGGTGTGATAATCCTTTATAACATTTTCTTAATTAATTTCCTAACGCATGTAAACAAACCAATAACACAAATATAATATTTTGGAGCAAGAAGATAAAGGATTTGAAGAAACAACTAATCTAAAAATAGGGAAAATAGTTTGACCATAGTTTGACGTAGATAAAAGATCAAATTAGTTGTCTTACTCTAGCATGTAACATAAAAGATAACTTGTATCAATAATTATTTTTGTGACTAATAATTAATAATTTTATTTGTTGAATTAGATACAATAACTGAAAGTTGCAAGGTCTACCATCTATAACTATTATTGAATTAATGATTTTGTCAAGTGAGTTTTTGTTTTTTGTTTTAACTTCTGATTGATTTATTAAAATCGGATAAGGAAGGGTAACAACAAATCAAAATTGACAACAATGAAAGAAAACACTAGCATCTGACTCCGAATGTAAAGGTTAATATATGCTATTCTTTTGATTCTCGAGCGATTTGATCTTGAAGCCATGAAGGACCTCCTAACGCAAGTTATGAATGAAATTGTCCCTCCTTCGTGACACTCAACGCGATCGCCCTTTCTATTACATTAGAACCGGGGGGTTCATAATTAAAAACACATTATAAACTCCAATCTCAGTTTAGCAACATGATCAAGTAGCAGACGGTACTTTGGCCACACGCATGGTTTAGACAATGCTTTGTATGCCGCCTTGCAGTCTAGCCCAATGATCACATCTGTCACATGAAGGTCCCGTAAACTCCGTATAGCCCATATCAAGCAACACAGCTCCACCATTATCCGGTTTGGAAGTTCCCTTATTGCATATCTTGCATGATGTAAAACAAAGCCACTGTGGTACCTCGATATCCATCCCACACCACAGTGAAACCTTCCTCCATATTGAATTGTTGTTACATTCCACAATGCCATGTAATGGAGACCCCCATTTTTCTCTAACACCAATTGACCTCAAAGCATTAGAGGTCGTATTAGCTTCAATGTTATTGATAATTCTCCAATGGACAGCTTCTTCCAATGTACGATACATTCCCGTTTCAAGAACTTCTTGAATACCCGAGTAAAGAATGTTGTTCCTATTCTTCCAAATATTCAACATGATCTTAGGGATTGAGAGTCGAGCCGCTTCCCCAACACTCTTATCCTCCATGAGATCAAACAGGTATCTCAGGTTTGCTTCAAGATGGTCACCAAAACCATTTACGGAACCCGAATACCCGCAATGTTAAGCATCTGTTTAAGTTCATGAGTTATTTAAAAATAAATTAAACCCAAGTTTGTTAATTTTTGGAGAAGAAAAGTTTACGATTTAAATTTGTTCTTTTTAACACGTAATCAATAAAACAAAAGCAACTAAAGATTTAAGTTAAAGAAGGATTTTGTGAATTAATTTTTAGTAAAAATAATATAGTGAGTTTTTTTTATATAATTGATATCGTTAGTTTTTACTTTTTTCTAATCTTATCACTATATATAAATTAATTTATTGGTTTCTAAGTATGCTTGGTTATAAAGACTGGGCCATTATAGAGTATTTGGATAACAATATAGTAGGAATTAAATTATTAAGTAGAAAAAGATGAAGCCAAATTTATTGCATGTGAGCTCTCAGTCTTCATATACAAATTTATTAGTTTTTTCATATATTTTTTTAAATGTGTATATATTCATATATTACTATTAAACTGTTAAGTAGTTTGTTTATAAAAATGGTAATTCGTTGAATTATTTCTAGTTTTTTCATAGTTCAATCAAAATATGTTTATAAAAAGGGAGATTTTGAAAAATACCCTAATTAAGTTTTAAATTTTGAAAAATACACTTTCTTTTTTCTTTTATGAAAACTAGCTCTTTTCCTTTGTGAAAATATTTTTTTAGCTTGATTTGAATTAAAAATTAAAAATTATCATAAATCATAATAAAAAATCAAAAAATTATTATTATCAATATTTATTTTATATTTATTTAAGATAATTATCTGTAATTAATTTAAATTTTATTTTACCCTCAGATATATGAAAAATATTAAAATATATTAAGTATTATCTGTCAAAAAAAATAGCAAACTTACGTTGTTTATGTAAACAAAGAGAATAGTTGACATTGTTTCATCTTTATAAAAAAACTAAATCACCACATAAATATAGACATGAATGTGAAATAAATGAAAAACATATAAGCAATTTAGATACAACAATAAAGAGTTAACATTACGCTGGATACGATGATGATAAAAAAAATACAACGTATATAAATTACAGTAAGTACGATGGTGAAAACTGGATTGGGAAAAATTGATTGGCAATTTAGGAAGAAAGGAGAAAACAACATTCATGATAGTTTTTTGTTGATAACATAAGACCATGATTAATAATTGGAAATAATTTCCAAACTAATCATTTTTTTATTGGATTAGTATAATTGAATCGTTTAGGTTTCTTCTTTGCACAATCTCTTTGTTTTAACCATAAAAAGTAGCTTGGTCAGAGCTTCTAGGTTCAACTAAAACTATTTACATAATTTTTCATAGCATTGACTTCTTAGATAAATAGATTTTGTTTTATGATAAAATGGAGACTACAAATAGCTATATTATTATCTATTTTCGTATATAAATTTTTGTTCAATTCACCAAAAAAAAAAAAATATATATATATATATATATATATATATATATTGTTCAGGTTATTAATGTTATTTTAGTACATTTAATATTCCAAAAGTGTATTTTTCAAAAACTAAAAATAAAGGTGTATTTTCAAATTTAAAAACACAAAAGAGGTATTTTTCCAAATTTTCTCTTATAAAAAAGTAGTCTTTTGATATTTTGTTTTTACTTAAATAACTTATAAAATAATTTCAATATTTTTCTGTTTTTGGTTGGATCTAACCAGATTAACTAATTTGAACACTAACCATGATTTTCTTGTTTTCATGTTTCTCATTTATAATGAAGCTTGAAACCATTTGGCTCTTAATTCTTACAAGTAAAATAACAAACACATACGTGATTAAACTACTAACAGCTTTGTTCACAAACATATTCGAAGAGGGATAGAATGACTTAAACCAATTTTTTTTTTTAAACCTAAAATTTCGTGTTTGTTATCATCCGATTCTACCTCATCATATTATAAAGACCCTTCAATCTATATCATTTCTTCTCAATTATAGGGAAAAAAAATCAAAATCTTATAGAAAAAACAATGAGCTACAATCCTTGTTTATACCTAGGTTTTTATTTATCATCCACAAAATATGTGATTGATATTTATTTGCAAGAATATCTTATGTAATGTATCGACATAAATAACAGAAAATATGAGAAGGTTTGATTTTATTTTTGCAATTAAATATAAAAAATTACGAATTGTATTATTCATGGAAAGTTTAAAAGTGAACGTTTCCTCGGCTTGGGTTAAATGTTGGAATAATTATCAACTTGAAATTAAGTTACTCATATTAAATACAAATTTTCTTATACTAAATTTAAATAAATACATAAAATGAAAAAGAAAAAAACACTTGTCAATTTTGGTGTGCTGACATGGCGAAAGGATGGAGAGGAGTCATTCTACTTTCATATATATAATTAGTTTATTAAGTAAAACAATTTAAGCCATTATAGAGTGTTTGGATAGTAATATAGTAGAAATTAATTTATTAAATAGAAAAAATGATTAAAATTGTAAGAGTCACACCTAAGCAAAATGATCTCAAAATGGTTCTCATTTAATATATTGAAGATATTTATCACTTTTTCTTAAATTTATTTGTTAAAAATGGTTGGTACGATTATTTATTAATATTTCTTTTATTTAGTTTGTAAACAACCAAAATTCGCTAGATCTTATTATATAAAAGAGAAGCCGGTCGATGAGAGTTCGACACGTATGCAAAATTGTAACTCACGAGATTGCGACATGTGTTAAAGATTGATCGGATGATGACATGTGTTTAAACTTAAATTAAATTAAAAGAAATTAAAATTAAAAATGGAATACTTCTAATTGTCCAAAATAATAAAAAAAGGAAAATTTCTAATAGTTAATAACTAATAGAAAAAGAGGAAAAATTATAAAAGTTTAAACTAATTAGGGAAAAAGAAAAAATGTAGTAGTCCAAACTAATTTTAGAAAGTTAACATAAAAAACAGCCAGTATATAAACTGTTAAAAAATAGAGAGAATAAAAATTTTAGTTAGGAGAAATAAAAAACAAACGATGACATAAAAGAGATTATATATATTTAAAATATTAAGATATGCATAGCCTAACAAAAGAAAAATGAAATATATATAGAAAATAAATAGAATATAAAATTAAATAAAGAGATGAATGAAAATAAAGTAAAATTAAAAATGGTCAACTAACAAAATTATCATGTAGTTAACAAAATCATAAAACATAAAAATTCTAATAGTCCAAAACTAATAGAAAAAGAGGAAAAAAAATCTAATAGTGAAAACTATTTAAGAAAAAGAAAAATGTAGTAATCTAAATGAATTATAAAAAAAATTACATAGAAAATAGAAAGAGTGTAAACGGTAATGAAAATAATAACTGTATAAAAAAAGAAATCGAGAGAATATAAATTTCAATTAAGAAAAAGAAAAAAAACATGGATGATAAAACAAAAGGGGTTATAAAATTTAAAAAAACAAAAAAGTAAAAAAATATATGGAAAACTCAGTCTTAAGTTTTAAGATATGGATAATCAAGTTAAAGAAAATAATGAGTTTAAATATATAAGAATATTCATAAAAGAAAGAAATTGAAAATCTTCGACCTATGACGGTATTAGAAAGATTCAAAAATGTTTAAAAGTTTCAGACCATGAATCTCTATGAGAATTAAAAGAACCTATGAGATTTATCAATCATGGATTTATATGTGATGTTAACAAAATTATTTATATTTTTACGGGTCTTTAGTGAGTTTATAAAATTTTATTTTATTTAACTCTAAATTCTTAGAATTGTTTTTATAATTTTATTAGATATTTAATATATTCATAATGAGTAAAAATATAATTCATTTCTTTGTTATTAAGAGTATGATTTGAATATTCTGGGTATATACATTTTTGGATTCGCATGATATGAATTAATGTATGAGAATCAAGATATAAATTGATCTTCAAGATTTAAATTCATGTTTAAATAGTATTTCAAAAAAAATTGGTAAATTCAGCGGGTTGCTAATTAGAATTTAAATATCTATATCAATAAATTTTATTATATTTACCCGCGTATTCACGCGTGTCCTTTCCTAGTAGATTAGAAAGTTCAATCCTACTTTAAGTCAAAGTTACTTTTAGTATTTAAATATATTTAATTTTTTATATTATTATCTAAAAAATACAAATTTGACATAAAAATACAAACAAAATTAATTTGAAATTGGTCAATAATTTATTAAAATATCAAACAAAATATTTAGTTCAGACAAATTACATATATAAATATAGTATAATCAATTAAAATGAATCTAGTGATATAAATTAAAGATCAACTTATGATTGGCCAACAATTAGCTATCTTAATATATACTCCCTCTGTTTTTATTTGTTTGATTTTCTAGAGTTTCCACAAATATTAAGAAAACACATTAATGGTTAATTATAAACGTCTTATTTTTTGCAAAAAACAATTTTCCATAACTTTAAACCAATAGTAATCTAATAAAGTCAAAAAATATGTCTTGAAATCTACAATTCACCATTAAACTTTCATTAAAAATGCATTGAAAAAGTGAAAAATCAATCTTTTAAAAATATTTTTTTTTTCCTAAAAAATCAATCTTTTGGGAACGGAGGGAGTATATCCTTAACACATAACCGAGTCCTAAAATACAAACTCTACGCCCTAACTCTTGTAAAAAAACAATAAAAATTTTGATTAATCTTTCTGTGGTAAGTCATGGCTGGTACTGAGTTGTTTCCCGATGCACCGTTTGTTCCAAACAACCCACTGAACATCCTCATAAATTTGCATTATCAGACATAGGTTCAACTAGCAATACAATAACTATGCCAAAAAAGTTACTAGAAGCAAAACTATTTCCTTTCATGCATAAAAGTGATCTCAAAGGATTGTTACGAAAGAAGGAGCCAGTGATTATGGAGGTTTATGATTTGGTTGCTAAGATTGCAACATTTCTTACCATAAGGAAAGCAGAGAATGGAAATTTCAATTTCAATGGATGGGGTACGATTCTCCAACTAAAACATTTCAAGGTAGACGATACAATTGCATTTTGGTGGGATACTGCTCATTCTAGACTTAATTTCAAACTACTCCCTCCATCAGTTTGATTGACCGGATCTTCTCAACTTCAGATTTTCGATTATGTTTATCGACTCTTTTTTTCGTTTTTGATCTCTGTTCCTAGAGATTATTATTTTCTTTTTTTTCTTTTCTTTTTTCTTTTACCTTTATAATTGTAAGATATTATCTTTTAATAATAATTACTAGATTATCGAGTCGATAGAAAAGTTTATTTTCTCCGAATGTTTATTTTATTTTTCATACAACGGAACCAATCCAAATTAAATCCATCACCGATTCACCGTGGAGGATTATTCAAGATGAGGACGTTTTTTATTTGCTTCTCTTTTTAATGATCTCTCTCGAACTAAGTGAAGTCTTGAACCCTGCTCCTTCTCCACCATTCTCCGAGTCATACAAATCTTTAAACGATTTCTGCATAATTAATGACAGACCGAACAAGAAAGATTGTCTCGTTTCTTTTCTTTCTACTCATGAAATTGAAAAGAAGAGAAAAAAACATGAAAGACAACGACGAACCTCTCTGATCTCAGCAAAGCTCACGACGTAGAAAGTGACGACTGCGACCGCGACAATCCCAAGAACAGGAAGTCCGATTTGGCTTAGCCCATCCATCTCTTCTCACAACAAAACTTATCTCCTCACTTGAGGATAAGGCTCTTTATATACTGTCCCTTCTTGAAAACCAGAATCATGATTAGCTTATGTCCAAACAGGTACTTGTGACTAGGACTAGTTAAAAATCTCCTCACAATAAATAACAATCAACAGCTCTTAAATGATTTTGCTGTAACTGGTAAACAAACAGCTTAAAATTTGGTAAATGGTAAAGACTCTATAATAGAATACAAATCAAAGCCTAAGAGGAATCACAAATATTTTGTCCCAATCAAACAAAAGAGGTCTTCTTTTTGGTGAGTTCATGTGAACTGCTTCTCCGATGTGTTTGTGTTGTCATAAACTTCATCACTCACTTCATTTTCCCCCTTGAATATCTCAACATCATTGAAACCTATTCACATTTTTTCAATTTAAACCTTTGTAGAGTGTTTCATAATCCTATCTCCAAAAATAAAAAACTATATTCTGTGAAGCAGCTTGTTTACCTGAACCCAAGTCTTCCGTTTCATCGATAACCGCTACTTCTTCCGTCCTCTTTATGGACTCGAGCGACTTCCAATCCGAGCTTCCGTTTCCTTCTATACAAACTTGGTTTTTCGAAACCCAGTCTTCAACAACTTCCATGTTGCTGTGTGATAATTGATCTACATTCTCATCTCCCCTTTCGCAGCCCCTAGAGGAAACAGAAAAAAAAAACCGCTCAAGTTCTGTTTTTAGCGTTGTAATCGAAAAAGAAGCAAAAAAGTGTCCAACTTACAGTCGTTTGAGGCGCATATTAATCTGAACAAATACAAAATCGCTCAATGGAGTTCTTCGATTCATATATTTGCTCGACTGGTGTCAGGTTTCTCCTGGATCCTATCATTGAGCTACACGTCTGACTAAGTATTTGTATTGCAAATCGTGACAGGTTCAAGCAGCTTTCTCCATACGTAGACCACCACTCAGCTAAAAGAAACAAAACACGTTAACGAATATATATAAGTCTTCGCTGAGCATAATGATGATTTTACCAAGGGAAAAACCCTTGCGTTACCCCGACGCGGCAAAAGTAACCGTCCATTAACTTTTATTATTAAAAGATTAATGGGATGGGGGCAACTGTTGGAGCTGGATTTCGTATCGGAAATCCGGCCCATACACCGAGAATATGCCCAGATTATTATGATCGTTAGTGGGCCAGAAGCCCAATGTTGCACTGATCGAAGTCAAAGCTAGCGGAGTCAGAGATGAGTAAGCAGCGGAGTTAGGAAGCTCGTGTCAGAGATGAGTAAGTAGCGGAGTTAGGAAGCTCGTGTCAGGCCAGCTCGGCATAGTGAGACCGAGTCAAGCGCCGCCCAACAGAGTCTACCGAAGATCCCGAGATATCCGGACCAGAACGTGGCCGAGATCTCCGGAGACGATGCGAGATATCCAGAGCTGAACCGTTTAGCTCACCCGAGTATAAGTAGCTATATTGAGAGCCGGAATGATTAACTTTTCCTCATACGCAAATTGTACACACACTCTCAGCTATTTCACATCTGTTTCAGCTGAGCATTCGTTACAAACACGTTATCAATCAAATCAAATCCATTTATTGTTCTTTAACTTCGATTTCGGTCCAACTTATTGACATTTCTTAGAATCTTAGAAGTTCTTCCCCGAATTCAAATACAAATTCTTAGTGCGGAATCCAGCTTCCACATTTACTTTTTATATTATTATCTAAAAACTACGTATTATACACACAAAATTAATTTGAAATAGGTCAGTAATTTATTAAAATACCAAACAAAATCTTTGGTTTAGAAAATTATATATAAATAATTAAATATAGTAGAATCAATTAAAATAAATCTCGTGATATTAATTAAAGATCAATTTATGATTTGTTGCCAACAATTAGATTAAAAGGTTTTCTAAATTTAAAGTTGTCCATCTACACCTTAATTTGACATTGCCAAAATTTGCCACAATTACCCTTTTAACATAAATAATTAGTTTTTTCAAACTATTTTTTTCAAACATGTAACAAATGAAATAATAAGACTTTTTATCAAAGGTGAAAATTTTAATTTGTAACCAATAGATTAAAATTTGAATTTCTAAATTCAATATATTTTGTACAAAATGTACATTCTGCTGTTTATACATGTTCCTAAAATGTTTAGAATATGTAATCTACCGATTGTACATGTTTTGCAACTTTTAGAATTTGTATTTTTAACTTTGCTCTTTTTCTAAAAGAGGACGTACTCATTCCAAACGATTTAGAACAAAATATCAGAATATGTCATCTACATATTGGTCTATGTTCTAAAACATTTAGAGAAACACCAATATTCTAAAATTATTAGAATCAACTTTCAGAATACGTAATCTTTACTTTGCTCTACGTTCTACAAAATGTAAAATATGTATTCTTCAGTTTATTCTGTTCTGAAAATTTGAGAATAACAATTCTAAAACTAATTTTCAAATTTTAAAAATTTAAGAAATCAAATCTTTCAGTTAAGGAAATCAAATATTCAGTTATATTAGATTTTGCATAATAAGGAAATAAGATTTAAAATCTTTTGAAAATATTTATATATTCCAAAAATATTTATATTTTACGAAAAAATAAGATTTTCCGAAAATTAATATTTATATTATAAATTTTAAAAAGTTTCAATTAATGTTATTAAAAAATAAATGAATTTTCTGAATAAAATTAAAATAAATCCGAAATTTTATTATAAAATAAAATCAAAATAAAATTTGAAAAACAATTTTCATTAAGAGTGTTTGAATATATATGTTGTTTTTCATTTAATATAATTTTAAAATAAAATCAGAATATAAAAGTAAATCCGAATTTAACAAATCCGAAATAAATAAAAGTAAATGAATTTTCAGAATAAAATTAATATAAATCTGAAATTATTAAATAAAATCATAATTAAATATGAAAATCAATTTTGAAATCCTAAAATAAGGAAAAAATCTTATATTTTGGAAACAATTAATAAATTTAAGGGGGGTGTATTGGATGTGGTATTTCAGTGGATTTGATGGTGTTTCTAAAATCCTCTGTTATTGAACCAGTGATTTTAAAATCCGTTTCAAATACATCAAAATAATCTACAATCCCGTGTTATTCAAATTGTGATTTGTTAATCCCATATCAAATCTCTTGTTATTCAAAACTCAACTATGTTTTCTAAAAAGAGGCTTTTAAGTGATTTGAGATTCATTTATAGTTATAAATTAGGCTTAACAAATCACACATCTAGAGGTGTGATTTAAATGTGATTTGGACAAAACATTAAAAATATATATCTTTTATATTTTTTTATTTTTCGTCGTGGTCCCTTCCTGCTTTTTGTTATCTTCTCTTCCTTATGCTCTTGCTATTCTTCTTCTACGTGATTACAATCATATTCTACGTTTGATTGTTTTTTTTTCTTTTTCTTCTTTTTGAAAACAATATAATCAAACAAGTTATTTTCTTTGTGTTTTTTTATTACTTTGTTTTGTTGGTTTTTAGATATTGTTCTATAATTCTCTTTGATTTTGTTTTTGGTTTATATGAACTACAAAGAAGTAAAACCAGAAATGGTGTGAGAAGAAAAATAATCTCTTGAATATGAGAGTATTATAAGAAGAAAAACAATCATGAATAAAAGGAATATCAAATCACTACCAATTCTCTCAAAAATAAAAGCAAATCACACGAAATCCATCAAAATCTTACACAATCACACAACAGGATTTGTTATTTTTAATTATTTAAAAATAAAAATCATAACAAATCTTTAAAATCCACCTAAATCCCATCAAATCACAAGCTCCATCAAATCCTCTGAAATACCACATCCAATACACCCTTCTAAAGATATTAGAGGATTTTAATTCCAACTAAAGTGTATATCACCAATCTAAAAAAAAAATAAAGGTGTAAATCACTAAATCCAAAAAAAATTGGCCTAAAAATCCAATTTTCGCATCTTTATATAAATAAAGATAGCTAATTGTTGGCAACAAATCATAAATTGATCTTTAATTAATATCACTAGATTTATTCTACTATATTGATTCTACTATATTTAATTATTTATATATATATATATATATATATATATATATATATATATATATATATATATATATATCCTTAACACAGAACTATGTCCTAAAACACAAACTCTACATCCTAGTTCCTGTAAAGAAAAATAAAAAACATTTTGATTTATCTTTGAGTGGCAAGTCATGGCTGCACCTGAGTTACCTCCAGATCAACCGTTTGATCCAAACAACCAACGTAACATCTTCATAAAATTGACAGTATCAGACATAGCTACATGTAGCAATACATTAACGATGCCAAAAGAGTTACTAGAAGCAAATCTATTTCCTTTCGTGCCTGGAAGTCGTCTCACAAATTTATTCAGTGGACAGAACGGGACAGCGATTATGGATGTTTTTTATTTTGTTGCTAAGATTACAACAACTCTTACCATAAAAAAAGCATCTAATGGAAATTTCCATTTCAAAGGATGGGGTGATATTCGCCAGCGAAAGATTCTCCAACGACAACAATTCAAGATGGACGATATTATTGCATTTGGGTGGGATCATGCTCACGAAAGACTTAATTTCATACTACTCGACCCGTCCCACCCCCTCATCCACTCCCCCCGCTTCGTCCACTCCCTCCAATTCCTCCCTCGACGACTTTGAGTGAGCGGATCGAGTCTTTTTTCGTTTTTCATCTCTGTTTCTAGAGATTATTATTTTCTTTTTAACTTTTTTTTTCCTTTTACCTTTATGATTGTAAGATATTATCTTTCAATAATTACTAGATTATCGAGTGGAGCGGAAATTTTTTTTTTGCTAAAAGGTAAATGTTTCATTAAAATGAATAATGTTTAGGTTTACAAATCGAAATCTATAAACCTACGCAATGGTTCCATGACAAAAAAAGATAAAAACACGAAAGCATACAGCTTTTCAGTTCGTCGGCTCAACAAAAACACAAAGATTAATGGAGCTCAGACGAAATGATGACGATGTACTTATTCTTTCCACTGTAGCGCTGGAGTTTAAGTTGCACAAGCAACCCTACGAGCCCAACTTACAAAATCCGTAGCAATAGAAGGCTTTCGACGGAAGTCCACGAATGTGTCGTCAACGGTCTAGTCCTCGAATCGCATCGATCACATACTCCTCTATAGTCATGTGAGAGCAGACTTTTGCACCAATCCATGAGCTTAACAACAAAGAGAAACCTCACAAACCTATAACAGAGACTCGCGTTAGCTCACCCTAAACAAACGCCAGTCCCATAAGTCCTACTAGGTCTTCTCCGAAAATTTATTTTCTCCGAATGTTTATTTTATTTTTCATACAACGGAACCAATCCAAATTAAAATTATCACCGATTAACCGTGGAGGACTTTTCAAGATCGAGGACGTTTTCTATTTGCTTCTCTTTTCAATCTTCTCTCTCTCGAACTAAGTGAAGTCTTGAACCCTGCTCTCCGTCTCCATTCTCCGAGTTATACAAATCTTTAAACGATTTCTGCATAATTAATGAGAGACCGAACAAAGATTGTCTCGTTTCTTTTCTTTCTACTCATGAAATTGAAAAGAAGAGAAAACATGTGAATCACTCAAATACTTTTTTTTTAAAAGCCGTTCTTGAAAGCTTTCCTTGTTCCGATATCATCTTCTTAGTGACCACGAAGTTCTCTAACCCACCACAAAGTACAAAACTGAAAGTAAAAAAAAAAAAACAACAAAGACACGCAAAACAGAAATAAATAAAAAGTTTGTTTCTTCGTACAATTACAAAAATGCCACTTTTAATTAATTTTTTTACGAATATACCACTATTGAATATTTTCTTACCAACATGCAACTTATAAATCCATTTCAAAACCTTATTTCTCAAATTTCCAATTTTAAAATTATTTTGATCCCTAATAAACCTTAAACCAATTTTTTGAAAACCGGACCGGCGACCAAACCGGAGAAACTTTTGGATCATGGGTCAATGTGGTCCGACCGGGTCGAACCGGGTTTAATAATTTTTTAAAAAATAGTAATATAAATAGTTTTGTATAACTATAATCCAAAATTCCAAATATATAATATAGCCTTTGAATAAACATATATTTTAAAAAATTAGAAAAATCATTTTAATAACAAAAAAACTATTCAAAGACAATTTAATGAGAAATAGTTAATTTTATATGTAAAAAAAAATAAAAAACATTAAACCATAACAAAAATTACTCAATTTAAAACTAGTATTTGTTTCTATAAATTTAAATCATAAAAAATTTAAATATGAAAAAATGGAAATTTAGAAAAAAAAAAAAAAAAAAACCTCAAACCCGGGTCAACCCAACCCGGCTAGCTGGCCGGTTCACGGTTGAACCCGGTCCGACCCCCGGTCCGGTCCGGTTTTCAAAACACTGCCTTAAACCCAAAAACCTAAATCATAATGTAACATACTTAACCCAAATATAAATAAATTTAAAATTTGGAAAAAATTTATAATGTCATTTTTGAAAAGTGATATGTCAAAAGTGACATATTTTGAAATTTTTTTGGAAAACAAAATATAACCTTTTTCTTAAATCTGCTCGATCTAATCTCAGATTCACGTTCTTTATCAACAACAACGTCTTCTCAAATCTTCTTAGCGGAAATCGCGATAGAGATCAGAGATAGTGAAATTAGAGATGACCATAATCGAATTCAGTGACAGTAAAATCCGATCTCATGATGGCGATCTGGTAGAGAGAGAGCAAAACGAAATTTGGATGAGAGAAAAAAAATCAAAAAATAGTGGCACGCTGGTAGTGATTTTAAAACAGCGGCATAATTGAAAAGTGGCATGCCAATAGTGGCATAACTCAAAATTTCTCTAGAAACAGATGAAGAATTGATTCTACATCAATTAATTAATAAACATTCGCTAAAAAATATACAAATTGTTTATTGATTTACTTCTTAATTTGACAGACCATAACATGTTATGATTAACAATAAAAAATATATATTCAAATTTAAATTGGTAATTTTGGAAATTTAACATATATTACCAAACTATTTGAACATATATTACTAAAATATTTGTCATGAAAGATCGCAACCATTTAGAAAGGTATTAAAAGGGTTAATTAAAAAAACACATCTTTGGAAAACAGAATATAGCGGGTTTTTAAAACGAAAAATCACATTTAAAAAAAAATCTTAAACGGTTATTCTCATGCACCTCATGACAAAACAATAAAATGAAAAGACATATTTTTACAAAATAACTACTAACAACTATTTTTATGACAATTCGCAACCCAAATAAATCGTACGGTTTTTTTATACGAGAAGTTCTTTTTTTTTGCTCAAACCGAAACTAAATACAGCTTTTAACCTCCTTCAATGGAAGATGAGTTCACTCGTACAAGACTAGATTTTCCAAATGCGTCGGCTACATCATTTGCCGATCGCGGAATAAAAACGAAAGAGATGGAATCGAAACCATCCTCAATACAACTAATGTCATGAAGGATAGATTTCAGCTCATTGACGACGCCGTTCGAATTCATCAACGTGACAAGAGAGAGGGAGTCCGAAAAGCAGTTAAGCGATCGTATTCCCGCGTTGTAAGCTCCATTGGCGAGCTTCTGCGATTCTCGAACACCATCTGATTACGGGCCTTCCACAAGTTCCAAACGATCCACTGGTACAGAGGCGGAACAAGACCCATTGGAGGGAGGTTGACGTGCTTTCGTGCCGAACTTAGAAAGTGATTGATGTTGTTAACTCCGGTGTGCTTGAATAAAACTAGGACCAAATCCCTATTACAAAAGGACAGTGGTATATGATGTGTATTTCGTCTTCCTCTGAGTTACAAAACTTGCAACAATTGACGTTTGTGATTCCTCTACTTGCAAGATTGTGACCCACTGCCAACGCCTTATTTTTCAGTTTCCAAAGGAAATGTCTTGATTCTCCAAATGCAGCCTTTCCAATCAAATTCATCTATACGCGTTGATTCCTAATTAATCTTTGTCAACGAATAACCCAATTTTGTGGAGTAAATTCTTGAGTTTGCAGGCAGCCACACCATCTTATCTTCCATTGGGAATGAGCTCAGGACTATCTTGGTGATATGATCCTCATAAAGATGTAGATGTCTCCTTATTACTTCCAAATTCCAGGAGTTAGAGCTAGAGTGAATCAAGTCAGAGACTTTAAGAGACATGGCATCAAAATTAGGCGGACCAATCGGTTGTTGGGGGACAGAGACCGAGAGCCAGGGGTCATCCCACACTTTGTTATCCCTGCCATTACCGACAAACCAGCCAAGCCCTTGTAAGAGAACATCTCTTCCCGCTAAAATGCCTCTCCACCCATGAGAAGCATTTGAAGGAGCTAAACAATTCAAAAAGGATGAGGACAAACAATAATTACCTTTTAGAACCTTTGTAAGCAGGGAGTCTGGTTGCTCCATAAATCGCCAACTGATTTTAGCCAGGAGTGCATCATTAAATTTTTCTATCTCTCTAAAGCCTAGGCCACCTTCTGATGGAGGTAATGTTATCTTGTCCCACGATATCCAACTTATTTTCCTTTGATTTGGTTTATCGTCCCACCAAAACCTTGTAAGAGCCGATTGAATCCGTTTACAAAGCAACTTTGGGAGCTTAAAGCATGACATGGCGTACGATGGCATGGACGGCAACACCGACTTGAGTAACACTTGTTTACCGGCTGTGGATAAAAATCTACAAGACCAACTTGATGCACGCAGCCTAATTTTATCAACCAAGGCCGTGAATATGTCTTTTTCCTTTAACCGAAATGTTGGGAAGACCGTGATATTTTGCCATTCCACCTTCCGCATTTATCTGAAGCATTCTCGTTACTCTCATCTTCATATCTAAGGGGATCTTTGCAGAGAAGGTGATAGCCAATTTGTTGAGGTTAATGACTTGGCCCGATGCTTTCTCAAAGCTCTTTAGCACTTCTTCTAGAGCCTTACAATGTATAGGATTTGTTCTTGTAAAAAATATTGTGTCGTCAGCGAAAAGTAAGTGATTGATGGCCGGACTTCCACGGGCCATTTTTATTCCGGGCAATACACCTTTCTCCTGAGCTCTTGTGCATAATCCGGAGAGTACTTCGGTACATAATATAAAGAGATATGGTGAGAGCGGGTCTCCTTGACGAAGTCCGCGTGATGGGGAAACCGTACCCTTTGGGGTCCCATTGATTAAAAAAGAATAAGACACTGTGCTAACACACACATCAACCACTCAATCCAAATCTCATGAAAACTCATTCTCCTAAGCACTTCTTTAAGGAAACCCCACTCGATCCTATCATATGCCTTGCTCATATCCGTTTTTACCGCCATAGCACAACGTTTTTGAGCTTCAGATGTTTTGAGAAAGTGTAGAATTTCATGGGTTATTAGGAGATTATATGATATTGCTCGTTTGGGCACAAAAGCAGATTGTGATGGTGAGATAATATCCTTGAGGAATGGTTGTAATCTCTTGGTTAAGATTTTTGCAATGATCTTGTAATGTTTGAGCACAATGCGATTGGTCAGTAATCCAAGACTGTTTTAGGTCCCACCACCTTCTAAATAAGGCAGGCGTGTGTCTCATTATGCCTTTTGTTGAGGGAATTGGTTTCAAAGAAAGATATAATCTCATATGCCACATCTTTTCCGATGATATCCCAAACAGATTGGTAGAACGCTGCGGAGAAACCGTCCAGGCTTGGCGCTTTATCGCCTTTGATGGAGAAGACTGCCTCACGTACTTCCTGGATGTTAGGTATTGCTATTAGGGCCTCATTCGTTGAGGTAGAAATACGAGCTTGCAATACTTCGTTAACAATATCAACATCCATATTTCCATTGGATGTGAATAACCTTTGGTAATATGTAGAGATCACAGCTGCAATTTGATCCTCTTCGAAGAGGGCAGTTCCTGATTCATCTTCTAGCACTGAGAGTTTGTTTACCGCTCTTCTTCCTCGCATACAAGCATGGAAAAAACTCGTGTTACGGTCTCCTTCTTAGAGCCATTGTATCCTGCTTCTCCGGCGCCAATAATTCTCTTCTTTTTTATATGCAGTCTCAAGGGATTGAATAAGGTCTCTGATAAGGCTATCATCCGGGATTACGTCTGAAAGTGATTTTTCAAGCTCTATCAGATACTTCTGGATCGATCATGCTGTATGTGTTTTCTTCTCTTTAGCCCACTTAATGATATGGGCTCTGCAACAGTCCACTTTGTAATTCACTGATTCCGGAACAGAGGAGTGCCAAAGACTCTCAATAAGTTCTCTGAACTTTTCTTTTTCTCCCAGTGATCTATCATACCGAAAGACTCCCTTCTTCCTTTTTTCTTTTGACCAAAGTAAGTAACAAGAGGGTGGTGGTCGGAGCCCTTGAAACGCAAATAAGTGCTTCGACCGCTTTGAAACATCTCAAACCATAAGCAATTAGCAATAGAGCAATCTAATCTAGCTCTAATAAAGTGTGTGTATCGGTAGCCTCGCCATGATAGGGAGTTACCAGAGAATTTCACATCTCATAATCCAGTTTGGGAGAAAAAGTTTCGAAACATGGAGAAGGATCCCTCACTGCGTGCCAGACCTCCTACTTTTTTAGAGTTATCACGTAGCTCGTTAAGGTCCCTGGTTAGGAGCCACGCCTCAGCACGGTGTCTGCCAATCGAAGCTACAAGATCCCAAAAAGCTTTACGGTTCTCCACTTGCGGTGGTCCATAGATGAAAGTGATATAGCTTGTGTGGTTTTTGTTTTTGATTTGCGCATCAATGAAATTTGGAGAAGAATCCAAAATCGTAACATCAACATTTGAATTCCATAGGAGAGCTAAACCACCACTTAAACCTTTGGGAGGAATAGTAAAGTGGTTTACAAATTCAGTGTCTTAAAATTCCTTAAGAACAACATCATATTTATTTTTTTATTTCCATGAGGAACATTAAATCCGGGTTAATACTACAACGTATCTCCTGGATTCAATGAACTATAAGGTTGTTCCCAAACCTTGACAGTTTCAACTTACAAGGACTACGGAAGAAGGTGTTGTGGATGTTGAAAATCCACATTGTCTCCCGCTAACCCTTGATGATTGTGTTATTTTTCCCTAATGCAGGGTAAAGGGCTACTAGGGGCTACTATGGCAGAGCCAGCCTTCTTTCTTGGAGGATTTAAAGGTTGAGTCGCATTTCTTTTTTTAGGGCTAGCTCCTTGAAGGGGGCTCCTTGCAATCTTTCTTTTTGGTTGAGCTTTAGAAGTTTTCTTATGCTCTATAACTTTTGGAGGAATAGGGATAGGTATGCGAGCAGAGGATTAAATTGGGATAAGAGAGGAGGCTTGGTGATCATTAGGAGCATACTGGATTTCAATTTCCTGCAAACGGCCAGAGTCGTCACTTAGTCCTTCTCCTAGCTGAGCTAGAGCAGGAGTACGATTTTGCGACAAGCATTCCAAAGCTGGGCATCTTGACCGAGGTGTACTAGTAGCCTCCAAATTTTCTTGTAAAGCCGAAGGGAGCATTAGTTCCCGTTGTGGATTAGGGGGAGGAGTTCAAGTTTCCTATGATTGAGTATGAGATCACCTCTCCAAAACCATTCTACAGACTGGACTATGTCGATGGTCGTCTTCCGAATTCATCAATTCTCTATGCTGAGTATTTCGAGGAGTGGTTGAGTGGGAACTGACCACCGTGGTGTGCGGGGCCTGTCGACTTTGAACCCAAATTCTTTTCCCATTCTCTTGCAAGTATTGTTCTGAGTTCCTCAAGTGGCTTCTCCCTGAGCCTTGGTACGGGTGAGAGTTCTTGAGGTCAGAGTAGCCATGGGAGAGTCTTACCCATGTGTTTCGATAAGATCTTTTGTTTTGAGATTCTCTCCTTTGATAGGCTGAGACTGTTAGGTCGTGTCGTAACATTCTACGCTCATTTTGGCGTCGTTTGTCAGCCTCAGTACGGCTAAGCACTCTCCTTTGATTGATACCGAGTTGGCTCAAGTCACGTGCCCCTTCCGTGGTAAGATGACAATCTTTTTCATCATGTGCCAAAGAGAAGCAAGAGAAGTAGTGCTTTTCAAGTCTTTCGTATTCGAATTCCACCGTTGTTATGTCTCCCGAGGGTAGTTGAATGTCCATGGACATTTGCAGAGGTTCTAATCCATTGATGGGCATCTTTATCCTATCATTGTCATCATCTCTGGCTGCAATGTGACCCAACTGTTTACCAATGGTCTCGATGGCTAGACTGTACGAGAAGTGGCGCAAGAATCCACATATCTTAATCCAAAAGGTAATTTGAGAAGGGAAAAGTGGAGAAACGATCGGTTCCCATCTCTGGATAATGAGCATTCACTTCTTGAAATGATAAAGTCCCTTCCTCAACACAGATTCCAGGGCTTCCTCAGATTCGAACCGAAATTGGAAGATTTCAGGACCGAGATCACGACCTATGACACGAGTGTCGAGGTTCCAGAGCTGAGGAAGATAGTCTATCACTGCTCTCGGGTGTTGGATGAACGGGTTTGTGACTCTACCGATAATGGATAGCTTATTTTCCTTAATCAGGACTCTATTGTCGCCCGCCGGGATGCAGACAAGGGACCTGCGTTGGGGCTTGTCGGAGGAGGGAATCCACTTTTCTTTCTCAGATCTGGAGAAACGCCGAGATATAATGCTCAAGGTTGTATGATTAATAGTCGTCCTTTATGCCCACATAATTTAGTGAAGAGATTCAACTAACAACACTACTCAGAACTTATGGGGGATGTAATACAATACTCAAGAACAGAGTAACTTAGACAATCAAAAAGCTCTATTGCAGAGTAAAGTGAGTAAACTCTATATCAGAGTAGGATCTTCAACCTTGTACCAATTCGAGAGAGAGCATATCGCTGAAAGTCTTTCAGTTCTTCAAAAAATCTTTTGTTGGAGCTGTCCCGGGAGCTTCATGTCTCTTCTGCTAACCTCTCCCACCTTCCTTTGCTTATACGAGAAGTTCATCTCAAATAATTGAAAGTAACCATAAAATACTTATTTTATTCGCACCTCTTGACAAGAGGCATGATGAAAAGACGCAACTTTACAAATCAACTACTAAACGGTTATTTTTACGAAATGTTGCAACCCAAATGAAAAGACACAACCTTACGAACAGCCGCAATCCAAATGAAAGACACAACCTTACAAAAAGCCGCAATCCGGATAAATTAAAAGATACAATTTTTAGAAACAATCACTATAGATAAACCGAAAGAACCTCCAAAAACAATATTCATTTGTTTGGGTTTGCTATTATATATAAATAGGAAATATATATTTTGGATAGTAGTATAATATAAATTTAATTTATTATATAAAAACCACAAAAATTGTAAGAGTGACACTTAAACAAAATGATCTCAAAATATTTCTCCTTTAATGTATCGAAGATATTTATCACTTTTGCTTAATTTGTTTTGGTTAAAAACGGTTGGTACAATTATTTATAAATATTTCTTTTATTTTGTTTGTAAACAACCAAAATTCGGTAGATTAGAAAGTTCAGTCCTACTTTAAATCAAAGTTACTTTTAGTGTTTTAATTTAATAAAATATCAAAAAAAAACTTTGAATTAGACAATTTATAGATAAATATAGTAGAATCAATTAAAATGAATCTAGTGATATTAATTAAAGATCAGTTTATGATTTGTGGCCAACAATTAGCTATCTATATATATATATATATATATATATATATATATATATATATATATATATTTATCCTTAACACATAACCATGTCCTAAAACACAAACTCTACATCCTAGTTCTTGTATATTGATTTATCTTTGAGCGGCAAGTCATGGCTGCACCTGAGTTGCCTCCAGATCAACCGTTTGATCCATACAGCCAACAAAACATCCTGATAAAATTGACATTATCAGACACAGCCCCAAATAGCAATACAATAACGATGCCAAAAAAGTTACTATTTCCAAACCTATTTGCTTTCGTGCCTGCAAGTCGTTTCACTCTCTCAAAATTGTTCCGTCGACCAGACGGGGAAGTGGTTATGGATGTTTTTGATTATGTTGCTAAGGTTACAACAACTCATACCATAAAAAGAACATCTAATGGAAATTTCTATTTCTTTGGATGGGATGCGATCATCCAACGAAAAATTTGCCAACGACAACCATTGAAGCCTAACGATATTATTGCATTTTGTGTAGGAACCGCGAGAACCGAATTGAGAAATCCGAATGAAATACGAATACGAATTAAGAAGAAGAAGAAATTCTCGATGATAAACCGAATACGGAGTCGAGATTAATGGCTCATTCATAAACCAAATACCCAAATTAATGATCCATTTATTTATTAAAATTTAGTTCCAACATTTTGGTGGTGGGATCATAACCACGATAGACTTAATTTCATACTACTCAATCCCTCCCACTCCCTCCACTCCCGCCGCTCTGTCCACTTCCTCCATGAGCGAGTCTAGAGATTATTATTTTCTTTTTACCTTTTTTTTTTTTCTTTTATCTTTATAATTGTAAGGTTTTTTTTTTTTTTTGTCACATATAATTATATAAGATATTATCTTTTAATAATAATTAGTAGATTATCGAGTGGAGCTAAATGTTTATTTTATCTTTCATACAACGGAACCAATCCAAGTAAAAACCATCACCGATTCACCGTGGAGGATTATTCAAGATCGAGGACTCCGTTTTTTATTTGCTTCTCTTTTTAATCTTCTCTCTCTCGAACTAAGTGAAGTCTTGAACCCTGCTCCGTCTCCATTCTCCGAGTCATACAAATCTTTAAACGATTTCTGCATATTTAATGAGAGACCGAACAAACAAGATTGTCTCGTTTCTTTTCTTTCTACTCATGAAATTGAAAAGAAAGAGAAAAAAAAACATGAACAAAGACAACGACGAACCTGTCTGATCTCGGCAAAGCTCACGACGTAGAAAGTGACGACAGCGACCGCGACAATCCCAAGAACAGGATGTCCGATTTGGCTTAGCCCATCCATCTCTTCCTCACAACCAAACCAAACCTATCTCCTCTCTTCAGGATAAGGCTCTTTATATACTGAAAAATTATTAATCGAAGAATCATGATTAGCTTGTGTCCAAACAGGTACTTGTGACTAGGACTAGTAAAAAATCTGCTCACAATAAATAACAATCAACATCTCTTACTGTAATTGGTAAACAAACAGCTTAAAATTTTGGTAAATGGTAAAGACTCTCTATAATAGAATACAAATCAAAGCCTAAGAGGAATCACAAATTCAAACACTAAAAGATTACAGAAAGAAGTCGTCTTCTTCTTGGTGAGTTCATGTAAACCGCTTCTCCGATATGTTTGTGTTGTCATAACCTTCATCACTCACTTCATTTTCCCCCTTGAATATCTCTACATCATCGAAACCTATTCACATTTTTCAATTTAAACCTTTTTTGTATTAGAGGTTTTCATAGTTCTAATCTCCTAAAAAGAAAAAAAAAACTAGATTATGTGAAGCTTGTTTACCTGAACCCAAGTCTTCCGTTTCATCGATAACCGCTACTTCCTCTATCCTCTTAATGGACTCGAGCGACTTCCAGTCCGAGCTTCCGTTTCCTTCTATACAAACTTGGTTTTTCGAAACCCAGTCTTCAACAACTTCCATGTTGCTGTGTGATAATGGATCTACATTCTCATCTCCGCTTTCGCAGCCCCTGGAGGAAACAGAAAACAAACCGCTCAAGTTCTGTTTTCAGCGTTGTAATCGAAAAATAAGCAAACAAGTTTCCAACTTACAGTCGTTTGAGGCGCATATTGTACTGAACAAATAGAAAATCGCACAGACGTTGTCTCTCAATGGAGTTCTTCGATTCATATATTTGCTCGATCGGTGTCAGGTTGTTTCTCCTCGATCCTATCATTGAGCTACACGTCTGACTAAGTATTCGTATTGCAAATCGTGACAGGTTCAAGCAGCTTTCTCCATATGTAGACCACCATTCAGCTAAAAGAAACAAACATGTTAACTACTTATGAAACACTTGAACATATGCGTCTTTACGAAAGAAAAAATGGCGTTAGTACCAGGTAGCATTGTGTCCCGAGCTCTTATTGCTAAGTTCCTTCCGAATATCCCAGCAGCGTTCTTGTACGAGTTTATGTCCTTAATGATTATATCTTGAATATTAACGTCAGGGACCAACTTCTCTATGCAATCAACCACAGCTAAATGGATCTCACTACGCATTTCTTCATCAATGCTATAGAAGAACTTCGGGTTAAGATAGAAACCAGCAGCGTGCAAAGGAAGACGATGCTGTTGCAACCACCACCGATCTATAATTCTCCAGAAGATTGCGTAATCGACCCTGTGAACTAAATGCGTCTTAATCGCTTCCTTTGCTCGATATAGCGCTGCATAGACATACCCCATTGCAGGCTTCCTTTCCGAACAAACGATCCTCAAAACCCGTAAAAGCGGAACTGTTATATCGTTTGCCAATGTTAACACCTTCCAGAAATTCTCGTCGTTGATAGTCTCAGTCATTGCTAATCCACCTGCTTCCTTCGAATACGAACACTCGTTCCACTCGGACGAAGTAACCATGGCTTGTAAATGTGGTTTTAAATCAGCGATTCTTCCCATTGTCGCAAAATTCGTGGCGGAAATTGTCAACGCTGGTTGCACGATATCGTTACCAAAAGTGAATTTCCTCATCAGATTCAAAACATCACTATGATTGTAAATAATTCTCGTCACAGTTCGAGCTTGTTCGATAATATCACGTATCCAGTCAATCTTCCCGAATTCTTCAAGCATCTTGTCTAAGAAATGTGCAGCACAAGGAACCCAATACAGAGAAGGATACACATCCATCAACTTTTTCCCAGCAGTAACGTAATGATCTTCACATTTCGTGATAACTTGAACAACGTTGCTATCACCGATTTCTTCAACCACCTCCTTAAGTAACTCATACAATCTATCATCAGAAGAAGCTAATATCTCCGATGCGTCAACGGTTTTCAAAAACACTACTTTCTCCGGGCAGTAAACCAGAAAATTAAGAACCGAAGGGCCTTTGTTGGAGTTCGATTCTTGGACTAATACGGAACAGCCTGTTCTCTTCCAGAGCGATTTGCATTCTTCGATTTCTTTCTTCGTTTCCTCGACGCAACTCTTCAAAATCCAACCTCTGAGATCTTCATGTGCAGGAACAGAAACACCAAATCCTCCAGAAACAATCGTATCGATAAATGGTTGGAAATTAACAGAATTCACCGCGTCAAAATCAACTCCAATATCAAACAAAAACCGTCCAACCGCCATATGAACTGTCTTTTCCCGGTCTTTCGAAGACGGATGCACAATATTCTTCACGCTACTAATCGCCACAGGAATCAAATTATCCATCATGTCGCCGATATTATTCACACCACCAACCTCAACATTACCCAAATCACTTCTTTCAAAAGCATTATTACTATTCTTTCTATTCCTATACGTTCTCTGCTTCGTTCTCCCCGTACCTTGCCCAACCACTACATCCGAACTCGGCGATTTGAATCCGTTATTCACATCCGACGGAACAACAACCTCGGTTTCCACATCACTAGGAGGGAAATAAGCTATAGGCAACGGTCCAGGGCTCGATTTACGCCTTTTCCTCTGCCGTCTCACCGTGCCATCGATACACTGCAGCAAGTAAAGACGAACTTCTTCCGGAACTTGATCACAGATTGTTCCTTGTCCCTTTTTACCAGCGAGATGTTCCTTAACCCTAGTAATACCACCTCCTTTAAACATCTTACGACAGTAAAGGCACCTCATTTGTACTCGTTCACCATATTTGTAAACTTCACAGTGCTTCCACGCACTGTCTTGCTTCTGTGGTGTAAGAGCTACAGGCTCCAAATCCGAATCCATTTCAAACAGAGAAATCTACAAATTCGGACAAACCCTAGATCCTCAAAACTAACAATACAGAATTAGCTGCAACAAAACCCAAAGCTTTCGAATTTTGCAGAATCAGCTAAAGCTTTCAAATTTCGTGACAAAGATGTCGAATTTTTGGATAATTCAATTACAGATCGGATTATATTGATCGACCCTTCAAGGAAGCAGCTTGAACATGCAAAATTCGAAAACCCAGTGCACCAAAATCTCAATAGATTCAAAAGGGTAAGAACAAAGAGGAAGAAAAAAAAACGAACCTTTTTTTTTGGTTTGCAGATTGTGACCGGGTTGGTTACGAGAAGAAGAATCGGTTCGATGTTAAGTTGATAAAATTACGGTATAAGGAGTTCGGTTCCGGGGAAGAGGAAGGTGGAATCAGCCGGAGAAGAAGAGATGGAGAAACGGAGGAGAAGAATCTGAAGGCGACGGAGAAATGCAATGTAGAGATGACCCGGCTCGTTAGGGTTCGAGAGGAAGAAAGGTTGGGAAGCTTTTTTTTTCTGGTTTATAAAAAAAAAAGAAAACTTTATTTATTTATTTAAATCCTTTTTTTCTCTTTGGCTAAATTTGTTTTTTTTTTGTTTGGTTTTGCTTAAGCTGAATCGGTTTTTAATTGGAGGACTGAATTGATAATTTAAAGTCAGATATGATGATAACTAGCTTTATGTGGGGCATCTTCTAATTTTTCTATGTAAAAATGATTTGGGGAAATTACAAGAGGGGTTATTGGATGTATTAATTTGGAAATATGGTTTTTCATTGAATATAGAGAAAATTTGTTGCTGCAGTCAAACAAAAAAACAGAGGAGGAAGTTTATTGTTATTTAAATCTTCTCATAAACTAACTAAAGTAAAGTTAAAATAACTCACAATTTTTTTTTTTTTTTCAAATTACTAATATTAGTCCTTTTATTATTTTCTATTAGGTTAGTTAGTTTTATGTTTGATTTTTTTTTTATCATTTTAGCTTAGCTGAATCTTGTAGCGGCCGTCATGTGTTACTAATTGACTAAATAAATCGATCATGAAAGCCGATTGATCATAGAGAGGTTGGGTTTGGTTCTTAAGGAGAATTTTTCAAAAAATAATTACATAGCTCATATCAAGTTCTCTAAGGCTTGTTACCGTGTAAGAGAGCAAAGAAGAAGAGAAGAAAGATGGTGCAAAGAAAAAGCTCACTGAGTTCGACTCAAACTTTATGCATACTGTTTTAAGAGAACAACAATTTGTAAGCCATCAACGTCAACAAAGATAAAATTTGGAACTTGAACACTAGTGTTAAATTCGTAACAACTTCAGTGAGACTAAAGTCTAAAGTCTAAATTAAACATTGGAGTTCGAGTTCTAAACTGGAATCGACTTCCTCCTCAAAAGTTAATTTATACTAGGTCGTTTCAAAATATGAAAAAATGAAACGAGATCAACAAAATGAAATGAAATCATTTCTCCAAATGTCAGCATAATTCACATAAATTCGTCCAAGCAAGTTTGGTTCGATTTGAATTCAGAAAATCACACAATTACTTGTCTACATACATGCCACCGCTACAAAAGGCATTAATACCTTCTCCAAACATTCAAATTCAAGAAAAGAAAACAAAATTGGATACCAATTCTAAACACCAGACAATACACAGTAGAGCAATTGTTGGTAACAATTATCTAAATCTATTAATCAATTGGGATTCCACACACAAAACTATTAATATAAACCAGTGATTAAGGAGGAACCAATAAAGCAAAATGATCATCAAGTAAAAAGAGCAAACAAAATCCAGAATCAAATTTCAAAACCAATAGTCTTAAACCATCCAAAACATGATCCACATTCATTCTAGAACTATAATAATAATAATAAAGCAGAGATTGTAAATTCCATAAGATAAAACGAACAATCATTTCTCAGTTTCTCAGAACCTGAGCTTGGTGAAGAACCACCTATTTTTCCCAGTCTTGAAACGCTCCTCGAGCTTAGCTTTAGCTTCCTTAAGAGCAGCGACCTTCTTATCCTTAGACTGGAGAGCATCGAGAGTCGCCACTTCCTTCAGATCTACGTCCAGTGTGTAACGAGTCGGCATCAAATGCTGGTAATTCACGAGCTTGATGAAACACTTAACCCTAGATTTCTTCGCCGTCTTCTTCGCCGAGTCTTTGCGGATGACTTTGCTCGGGTACTTTTTGATTCCGGCGACGAGGCAGTGACCGTAAGGACGCTCACGGTTACCGTCGTCGAAGGAGCGGATGATCACGGCCTTCTTACCGGCATAGCGACCTTGAAGGAGGATCACCGCCTTGTTCTGCTTCAGGAACTTAACCATGGCTTTTTCTCTCTTCCGGGGAAAAACCTAATTGCAGAGACGAAGGAGACGGAAATGTAATTAGGTTTTGGTTTTTATATAGGGTGGAAAGAAAAACCCTAAAGGGAATGAGTATGCATCATATTGGGCCGTTATCGAATGGGCTGAGCCGAGAAGAAAATGTTCTCATAACAACAAGAAGATGTTTTGTTTCAGGCAAAGATCTAAAATTTAACAAAAGTACTAAAAATTTGAGGTAGTTTTAATACTTTACAAATACTATTTTTATATATGCTTAATAACAAAGAAAAAAATTATAATTCAAAAACTAACAAAAATTGGCATGTGTGGCAAAATTATGACCATTGGATTAAGGTCTTTTGGTTAGATTTTAAATTATAATTTTTTTTGTATTATTGAGCAAATAAGCCCCTTTATATATAACTCTATCATATAACTAAATTTTTATATACATTTTTATTTATGACATGTTTTGATTTTGGTTATTTTTTCTTATGAATGAATTTCAATTGTTCGTATACATTGACATAATTATATATGTTTTAATTGACGAATAATATTTGAGACTCGATTTGAATTACAATGTATTGAAGGTAGTAATGGTTGATGATGAAGTCTCTTCAAACATTTGGACGTCGTTTGATGGATATCTTTGGGGCAATCTAGTTGCTAAGAATCAATTGCTGATTAAAATTCTCCTTTGTTCATCATGAATTTGTTTATAAAAAAATATACAGTCGAATTTAGTTATGTTATATATCATGCGTGTATCAATTTACATGCGTGATTTATAACATATTTAAGCTTTACACAATAGAACAAGACGCATAATTTTGTTTTCTCTAGAAAAACACTCCCAGTCATCACATGAGAGTCACCGAAACAACTCAAATTTAAATGGTGTGCAATTAGAGTAAAATAGAGGAATGAAAAAGTCGTAGTTGGTAGAAAGCAAAATTCCATTATAAGTTCCACATTTATAAACTAGTTGTAAATATTTTTTTCTCTGATTTTGTTATTGCGGTTTCGCTTTCCATGGAACAAAATTTCTATTTCTATCTTCTTGATTAGTAATGAAGTAAAAAAATTCCCTATCTGGATAACCATTCACACAAGTCACAACCCTCGTCTCAGTCATTGACCATTGCGTGAGGAACCGTATAACACATGCCTTTGGTAATAATTGATGGTACGATATGATAGATTATTATTCGAGAATACCAATTCACATAAATCATATGTATAAATGATCACTTAATGTAAATTAAACATAAGAATAAGAACACAACCATCCACATAATATATTCCACGCAAAGAGTAACACAGCTATCATCAAATAAATATGTTTTTATTACAGCAATAATTTGTGTGAAATCGTTAATTCTGAAGTCTCAGAAGTCTCAGAAGAACTCTCAGAAGCATGCGTCCAGGACACAACAGCAGCATATGGCAGCACAACTGCCAATAGACAAGACCACTTAAATTAATTGTATGTTTTTTTTTTCGTTACAATCTTTATGAATAAATGTGGTATTTTAATCCGAAAGTCTATAAACAGCGAAATTTCTTATAGTTGGACGTTTTTTATGAAGAAGAAAAAAATGAGGCAAGTTAATTTAAAATAAAATTTTGCTAGAAAAATGTTTTTTGTTTTGGATAAAACCTCAACTAAAATGTTGACCTTTCTTCCAAGCTCTTGATTTGGCAGATTCTACCAAAAAATTGCAATTTAAACCAATAATCGAGTATAATAAGTAAATGCCCCATAATTTCTTTTAAAGCATACCGAACTCTAAACAAAAAGTGAGTATGAAAAAAATACACGATTACGCACGATAAACATTAAATCAAACCACCACAAAGAAGAAAATCACAAAAAAATCTCACTTTTTTATGTTTTGGTCTAAACATAATTAAAATCTCACTAAAAACGGATTTTGACCCCCGTATGATGAATATCTTGCAAGAAATCAACGTATAATTAGAAATAATATACAAATGTATAAAGAAAGTAAATTGAAAATAATATATACCATCCTTTCCAAAAGCCATCGCCCTTAAACTTCGTCTCCACAGCAGCTGCCGGAGGATCACCCACCACCGCATCTCTGGTCGGATAACCAATTGGTGGCGGACTTGTGTACGGTCCCGACGAAGGTTTTCCCACTGTGGCCAAAAAAAGTTATCAGATTTATTAAGTTGTGTTTATGGAATAATTGTTGAACATACGTATATAATCGACCGAATTAAAAAATATATATATATACTAACTAAAGAACTCGGAGGATTACCGGAAGATTGATTGTGATCGGATGGATTCATTCTGATAAGTGAGGATTATGAAAAGGAGAGAGTGTTGTGATTTTAATTTAAAGAAGACGAATATATTTTTTTGACAAATAAGAAGACGAATATTATGGAGTATATAGGGTTGGTGATGTATATAGAGATTAAGAGGATGCAGACGACAAAAGCAGGTATATATATAGGGACTTGTGTTTTTAAACTCTATAGGTTTGGGTATATATAAGCAGGTATATATGGACTCGTTAAGTTTATTGGAGTGGTTGAATTCAATTAAGTCATGCTTTAATTTATATAAAAATTTATGGTATTATAGAATCTTCTAATATTTTAATAACTATGATATATCATGAAGGGTTTTTCAAAGTTTTATCCAAGTATTGTTAGTTTTGCTACTGAGAGTACGTAGATATAATATGACCAAATGCATCTGATCTTGGGTTTGATATGTTTGAAAACTAATATGTGTTATTGGCCGTGTTTGCGTTTATGATTATTTAGATTTGTGGTTACTATGAAATTTATGCTTGTATATATATGAATGAAATGCACATACAATACTATCAAATCTTATATGGATAGATATGTATATGTAAATATAAAAAACAGTATAGTGTTTTCATATTTAGTAGTAAAATATAAACATAAAATGGACTTCAATGTTTGGTATATGCTATTCTTTTCATCAAAATGCTTATAATTCTCTCAACAAACTAAATTAAGAAATCAGTATTGTATGGTGTAGTCAACCAAATACAAACGGACGTTGTCATTGAACAAGAAAATAAAACATTTAACTCATTTACTAAATATTCGAAAATAAAAACTCAGTTTTTCAAATTTTCTTATGGTCCTTAAAGTTACGCGTTTTTAAAATTCTCATTATAGAAAATTTAGTTTTTACTTAGAAAGGTTAAGCTATAATGCTATACCCACTATAACATAATTCTCTCTAAGAAAAAAAAAAATTCTCTTTAATGCTCCTAGAGTTCCATTTCGATTTCGTGACATCAAAATATTGATTATCATTCTATCGAGATGGTTGAGATATCACTGTAGTTATTTTTTCTTATTAAGTTTTTTTTTGTTTAAGATTCCTATATATAATTGTGTATTAGTTAATTAAGAGCTTAAGATGGCGTGTGGTTAAAGGATGAAGACGCAAACATTTCTCTAAACAGTTTATTTTCAATAGAAATAGTTATTACATCACATATTATTTGATTTCTACATTAGATGTAAAGAGAGCAAGATTCCCCAAATAGAAATTTATATAGGATTGGACCACTGGAGCACTATATTCGCATTTTCTTGACATTTTTGTTTGATCCTTGATTAACCTGCAACACGGTTTCTAAAATTTCTCTGTGATATTTCTTAAAGTAGTTGGAATCTACTCTACAAGAACAAGTTGAGTATTGATAACACTTTTTAGAGAAAACAGACAAGTAGATAAGTCATCTTATTCATGGTAGGATTTGAAAGTCGATACATTATTCGATGACTTTCTTGATTCTCATTAACTATGTTGAACTAGTTATATCAAATCAAATATCACATGCTCTTTGTTTTTCAAAGAATGAGTCCTCATTTCATCAATGTTCGGAATGAATTTTCACTCCAATTTTCTTTTTCCATCTTTGTTCATATAATATAATAATGGTTTTATTTCGTGGACTATACAACGCACACTAATATACATATACATCAAGAGGTGGATCGGCCTTCAAAGCCTATAAAACTACGTAAGATGTGTACAGATTCAGAAATCTGGACCGCAACAGTGGCAAAGTCTTGATCTCTGCTTTGGATCTTCTTCTTCAACGGCTTTCAATCTCTTAGTCTAGCTAATCAACTATTAATCTATTTAATTATTTAATTTATATACTATAAAACTTGGCTAATAATCTTTATAAATAGACATGTGCCACTCTGTTTCCCTAATTAACATATGGCTATTTCTTTAGACCATGTTTAGTGATAAGATTTTGAAAGTATCATAAATCCAAAATTAAATGAAAAATGAATCTGAAAATGTAATTGGGCTTGAGACTGCTTGAGACTATCTCGGTGGGAAGAGGTTTTTGAGACGGTCTCAAGGTGACAAAAAATCAAGATTTAATTTAATTCAAGACAAAAAGTCAAGTAATGATTTATCTATCTCTTTTAAAAATAAATGATTTAATTACTTAACAAAATTTTATTAAAATATTAATTTCTTTTTTGTTTGAGATATTCTATGGGGGTTCTCATGGTTGTGGATGCTCTCACTATAAAGCATCAATTTTAAACAAAAAAATCCTTATAAGTAGTTGATCATTTAATTAAAATTTATTTATTTTCGCATCATTTTAAAACTTTATCATACATGAAATCAATTCTCATACGCCAATTATAGGGTTGAACAATATATATTTAGCATATATTGTCGCCGTCTTATAAATTTAATATCAAATCAAAAGAGCTATTAAATTGGAACCCTAATGCCATAAAAATGAGATAAAGAGACTTGTTCTGAATGAACAAAATGGGGAGGAAACTGAGAGGAGAAAGAAAATGATGAAGGGTTTTTGTTTCTTAATCTGAGAGAAGAGAAGGAAGGAAACGCTTTTGAGACGGAAATTTATAATTCAATTAAATAGAAAAAGGAAAAAAATAGGAAAAAGATAGAACATGTTTAGTGGCGAGATTTTGAGGGTATTATAAGAAATTTTTTAATATTAATTTTAATATTAGTTTATTGTTTGAAACCTAATAATAATAAATATGTTTCTAATGGTGAGACTGTTGTGGGTATCATAAATAATTTTTTTTATATATGTTTGTAAAATGAAAAATAATCAAAGTAATACATATATAAAACTAGAAGATTTTAGATAATATTACAATCCGTAAAAATGTATAATGCAAAATTTTTATCAAATGAATTCAAGCATGAGAGCGCGCAGAATGGGCTATACAATCCACCAGAAGATTGTTCGCACACCCAATCTTCGATACAGTAAAATTAGGTATGTCAGTCGTCAAACTCTGAACTTTGTCTAAAAGAAGCGAAAAAGCTGGCCACTCGTCTCGATGTCTTATAATATCGACCTGGTCAGCTCTGTCTGTCTCATAAAGCTGGCACTCCAGTCCTCGCTCATGCAAACAAGATATCGCCAAAGGAGCGCCTCAATTTCTGAATGAAGTGGTGATCTTCGTTGGAGCAAACCTCGCGCCCCTAATAACACATAATGATCGCTTTGGAAACATATCCACCCCACTCCAAAGGTTGGATCAATATTCTTCCTGGAACCATCTATTCGACATCTAAGTTGAGTAGATGAAAGTTCGACATGTGGATTATCGACCTCCATATCTGTTACCCTTATAGCCGTAGCCTGAGCAGTCGTCCAGCCCCAATATTCCTTATCTACCATATTAATTATGTCCTCTGGTTCGGGTTCCACTCCCTGAAAACATTTTTGATTCCTTGACTTCCAAATATACCATAATACCAAGGGAAACATATTTTGGTCACCTCATGTTTTTGTATACGACACTTTTTTGTATTTTGGGGTTTATAATAAGTATTTAAAAGTTCTCATTTGAAAACCTCTTTTTCCCAACTTTGCTTTTAATATGTTTTTAATGTGAAAACTACTATGAAAAACTCCATTCGAATCTTCCTGGATGCTATGATACATTACCTACATACCAAAACATGACTCATTGTAACAGATAAAGGAGGTGTAACACCCAATTTTTTTTTTTTTTTTAAAAAAACGCGGAAATTTCTCATAAAATAAATCCATAAAATAATAAATCAATAAACCATCATTTCAATTCCAGTAATTCCAAATTCCAGAAAACAATATAAAAAATCTAACAACCTAAACACCAGGTTTCACTAGACTAAAACTAAAATAAATAAACATCCCATCATCCCCTTCGCCGACCTTGATTCTGCGATCACGCATTTCTGTTACCTGCAACTCAAAGGGAAAAACAGAGTTGCGTAAGTATTTAATAAATAATTAGTGGAGCGGTCATCCCGTCTACCAGATATATAATAAGAATTAGATTATCAATTCTACGCGATCAAACAACAGTTCACAACAATTAAACAAATTCAATATTTAAAACAGGGGGTGTCGATCGACACCACCACTTGGTGTCGATCGACGCTTCACGCAAGCAACCGATCCTCGTGATCATAAAACAGTGGTGTCGATCGACACTACCACTAGGTGTCGATCGACACCTCTCGCATGAACCTGAACTGAGACAAATCCTTTCACGGCTCGAGTTCCGTTCCATCTCGCGAGATCATCACGATTCCAAAACGCATAATTCACACAGAAATATCACAGGAACAATCCAATTCATTACAAACAACCAATCAAATTTCCTAATAACCTAATTCCATATCACGATCACGCACTCACCTCGATCACGCGGTTGAGAAATGAACAGATAAGAAACTGACACGAATCAGCCTCGAAAACTCTGGTACCTCGCAGGAAATCACCGAAACAGCACCACTAACCCGACTACCAACCACACGAGACTATCACGCGAAGAACGATGAAGAACGGATCACAAACACTCCTCGAATCACCGAAATCTTCACCAAAAGCCTTTAAAACTGTTTCTCCTTCTCTCAAAACGGCCACACTCGGCAAAAAGGTTTATATACTCGAGCCCTAGGTTTCTCCCTAAACCGACTCGCAAACCGGGCGATTAAACTTAACTGAAATCGACCAAAAACATTGATGTCAATCGACACCCCGACCAAATTCCCAAAATTCGGTTTTGGGATGTTACAACTCTCCCCCACTATCTTGGATTTGACCTCGAATCCCTCAAACCGTCTATCCAAGACCAAAAGTTTGACCCCACTTGGTCATCACATCAGAGATCCTCACCTGATCCCTAAACTCTCATCTAATTCTTATGTTAATACCCACGTTTTCTAGACATTTATTACTCATAACTCATTACCTTGCTCTCGGGAAGCATCCCTTAGCAACAAATATACCAACCACCAATGGTACACCGAGAACCACTTTCCCTCTAGACTCATACTGAGACCCACTCGTCTCACACAAGCCTCTGGAGACCAGCAACTCCATAAAAGAATGGAGGGAAACTCACTCCCTTCAAGAGACCCACCATCTCCTGATACTTATCCTGAGACCCACTTGTCACAGATAAGTAAGCATCCCACTATACTATACTGTGATCCACCCGTCATCGGTAAGTAACCTCTGGTACTATGTTGTGATCCACCAGTCACGCATAGACCGCCGAAGACCCACTGTCTTCCAAATTTGTAATGAGTTATTCGGGAATACCACTATCCCTAGAGTATTAGATTCAAAAGAAAAACGTTTACTAACATCTATGATTAGATCTGCCCCACTTGGCCTATCTCGATATTTCCCACCCGAAATATCATTGAGAACACGACCCAAACTGGTCAATCAACAACATGCTTATAAGAACCACACATCTCATAAGGACACGGAAAATAGATAAGGAAACTCCATCTTATAAATTCCAAAAAAATGTAAATCGTTACAACCAAAACAGAAAATACATGAACCACAACAATAACCACGCTATCACAAATCTGGAACCACAAAGATATAAGTAAGCTCAAGTTATGACCTGCTTGTCGAACCACATCCTGAACTTCAACTTCATCTTTGCCTTTGGCTCCCACGTCTCATCCTCTGTACCGCTACAGTCCCACAAGACTCTCAGCAACGGTATCTTCTTTCAGCGCAGAACCTTCTCTCTCCTCTTGAGAATCCTCACAGGAACTGCCGGAACTGTCAAATATGGCTGCAGATCCTCCAGGATCTTAGCCACCAACTCCTCTGACTCATGGATGCACTTCCTCAGCATAGACACATAAAACACTTTGTGGAAAGCCTTCATGATCTGAGGTAACTCTAATCGACACGCCACCGGTCCAACTCGCTCCACCACCGGGAACGGTCCCATAAAAAGCAAGCTCAGCTTGTTTTCTGCTATGGATCTGTTAGGGCCCCTCAACATAGCCATCTTGAGATACACGCGATCTCCCACTAAAAACTCAAGCTCTCTCCGCCGATTATTAGCATAAATCCGCTAACGATCCTGAGTTTCTGTGGGAGCTTAAACTAGCACAATTAAGTTTGTAAGGGTTCGTGAGGAAGCAGAGATTCCTAGGGTAAGCTAAGATCACAAGAGATGAGAATAGAGTTTTGTTATTGCTTTGTAAAAGTTTGAGTACAAAGTTGTGAATGAATTTCAGAATGCCCCTTCAAGGGCTTTTACATTGAGTATATATATTATCTCTAAGGTGGCTACGACTTCCTTAGTCCTTGCGGAATCCTGTTAATGCTAAGGTCGGCTACGTCACAGCGGGCTTCGCACCTAGACTGGGCTTCAGGCTCCCTTCATGTCCATGGGCCGGAGATTGCACCAAACTAAAGATAAGACCAGCAAATAAGGTGAGCGCGTGATTGGCCCACGGAGGGCGAGCCCGTGGTCGGTCGCAAGGTGGAGAGCGCATGGTCGGTCCCAAGGTGGAGAGCGCGTGGTCGGTCCCAAGGTAGAGAGCGCGTGGTCGGTCCCAAGGTGGAGAGCGTGTGGTTTATCCATGAGGTGAATCCGTGGTCGGTCCACGAGGTGAATCCGTCGTCGACCCACGGGAGTGAATCCGTGATCGGCACACGAGGTGAAGCCGTGGTCGGCCCCGTCTGGTCCTGATCCATTCCCGCTTCGTCCAGGCTCTTTCTGCTACCGCATGCTTCGCTTCGCAAGAGGACCTAGGTGTCGTCACGCCTTCTACGTCGAGCGTGTTCCTTCAATAGACTTGTCTTTGAACGTTAACGTTGAGCGGGTGAAAATCGACCCCAACAGTTAGCCCCCCATCTTGGTAGTGTTAGAGATAATAGTACCGAGTTAAATATGTATTGGGTATCAGCGTTAACGTTTGAAGTCATGGCGTTGTTGGCATGACCACTCACACAGCAGTAGAGAGTGACTTCATACTTGAGGTTTTAAGACTCCGTAAGTATTCTCAAGGTTTCAAGACTTCCTGCTTCATCTGCTGAAGCTGCTGCATTTCTGCAGAAATGTTTTTTTTATTTTCGAAGGTTTTAAGACTTCGTATTTCCTATGGAGGTTTTAAGACTCCGTGTCCCGAATGATAGTGGCGAGGTTGCCACGGGCAAGGGAGCTGAACACGTGTTTACCAACGCTGTAAGCGTTTGGTTTACTGAAGGTTTTAAGACTTCGTGCTTGATTGAAGGTTTGAAGACTTCTTACTTTGCTTGCCGAAGCCACTGCGTTCCTGCAGTACAAAGAAATTTTTTTGTCCTTTTGCTCATGAATGAGGTTTTGTCAGCTCATGAATGAGGCTTTGTTTGCTCATGAATGAGGCTTCGTTTGCTCATGAATGAGGCTTTTTTTGCTCATGAATGAGGCTTTATTCGGGATGTGAAAACGCAAATGCGCTCACGCTCTTTATCTGCCAATGTTGTTGTTGGGCTCTGAAGAATGGTGTTGTTCTCTAGACACGTCTGTCCGAGAACAAGTACACCCTAAGTTTTACCAGCGTGCATCTTGGGTTTTCGAATGACTCGTTCAGGGTACATGCCGAACGAAATCATTAGCAGCTGCATTTTACCAACGACGTTTGTTGGGTTTTTGAGTAATCAGTTGGGTTCGTCCGCCATAGTATTGAACACTGATACTTATATAGCGCGCTTTGCATTCGATGTTGGATGCCATTGTGTTCGTATTCCCGCATCATCACTATGGCCAACAGCAATGAATGCGGAACGACTCTATTTGAATGAAGCTTTGATTAGCCCATGAAGGACATAGCTGTTCTCATGATGAAGTTTGTGTCAAGTGTTTGATGTTTCTGGTGATGATGTAGTCAAAGGGTAGAGTACGGGTACCCCACTCCCCCCCCCCCTTTTTAGACGAAGGAGGGAACTGAAATCGTCTAGAGAGATTGAGCTTGTCCGAAGACAAGGCTTTGAAAACACTTACTCCCCCCCCCCCCCTTAAGGCGGAGGAGATCATGTGGGCTCATCCTGAGACGAGGCTTAGAATTGTGAGTGGAGCTCACCCAGAGATGAGGCTTGTGAAACGCGTAATCCTCCCCCCCCCCCCCCCCCCCCTTTTGACGGAGGGGGGCAGCAGAACTCGTCCGAAGACAAGCTGCCTACGTACCCTTTGCAGGAATCAAGTCGCCTCGTAGTTCATTGCAAGAGCTTCTAAAAGGGTGGTCGCGTCGCAGCGGACTAGGTGGGTTCGTCCGCGTGCTTGGTTTTAACGCCCCTCTTAGCGCGGACTTCCTTTTCGCTTCGGGCGAAGTCTGTAGCGCGGTGGAGAGGGTATTGGATGGTCGCAGGTGGGTTGACAGTCAATTCCTGCCAGAATGGAGAAGGGCATCGAAGCGCTCCTCTCAAGGCCTCCAGTGCGGACGTGCTGGTAATACCGTCCACCTTTGACACCGTGTGCTTGAATCTTGTCACGAAAGACCGCAAGCTTTCATTCTCACCCTGCTTGTTCGTCTACAGCTCCGCGTCAAAGATTTTTCTTTTCGCAAAGATGTTGTAATGCTGCACAAACATCTCTGAGAGTTGATGGAAGGTGTGGATTGAGTTCTTCTCCAGCTTGTAGAACCACTGGAGGGCAGGTCTTTTGAGGCTCTCAACGAACAGTTTGCAATAGCCGATGTCCTTCTTGGCTTCTGTGAAGTTTGCCCTTCCTAAGGCGACTTCGAATTCCATCAGATGGACTGCAGGGTCGGTGGTTCCTTCATAGATTGGAAGCTTGACTTTTCCGGGGTCGGATATTTGAGCCCTCGCGACCCTCTCAACGAAGGGTGTGTTCTGTGCCCTCTCGAGCACATAGGCGATCCCAGGAGCCTTCGCCGTGCTCCGGTGCATCTGCAATTGGGTAGCTTTTAGGTCTGAGACGACCCTGTCCAACTGGGCTTGTAGCGTAGCGACCTCTTCGTCTCGGGAACCTCGTGGAGCCCTGCGCTCCTGTTCCCTCTGGTACAGCTCTGCTATAGAGAGCTCTCCTTCTCCGTCAGCCCTGGCGCTGTTTCCAGCAGTGTTCGTTCGGGCACGTGGTGGAGGCAAGTCTTCTGGGCCTGTGCACGATCTTCGTCCGACTCTTCCACAACACGCTCGGGAGTAGCATCAGATTCCCGATGAGGCGGTGGTGGAGGCAAGTCTCCTGGGCCTGTGCTATCGGTCCGAGGTGGTAGCTTCTCGTGCTGATTCCTTCGATTGGCTCGAGGCGTGGTGAAGCTGAGGCATGTCGGGCGGACACAGGATCTCATGCGTATCTTTCTCTTGAGAGCTCGCAGCTCGCTCATAGTAGCTTCGTTGTGCTTCTCTTGATCTTGTGCTCTCTTCTCCAGCGTCTCAAACATCTGCTTGATCTCCGTGAGATCCGCTGGGTTGTTAGCGGTGCGAGGCGCGGGGTTCTCCACGGGGTTCTCCTTTGCCTCGTCGTTCCTGTGAGACGAGGATCCTTTGCTGCTCGAGCTATTGCTGCCTGACATCTTGACGGTGTTGCGAAACCTAGCTTTCTTGTGTCAGAAATTCTCTATTTCCCCTTAGTCGGCGCCAGATTATGGGAGCCTAAACTAGCACAATTAAATTTGTAAGGGTTCGTGAGGAAGCAGAGATTCCTAGGGTAAGCAAAGATCACAAGAGATGAGAAAAGAGTTTTGTTATTGCTTTGTAAAAGTTTGAGTACAAAGTTGTGAATGAATTTCAGAATGCCCCTTCAAGGGCTTTTACATTGAGTATATATTATCTCTAAATCTACCATGACAGAATAAACTTTTTACCAAATTAAACCACAACCACCACCACCACCGCCGAATCCACCAGATCCACGATCTCCGCTTCTTTTGCCACCACCTCGGAAGCCTCCACGTTCACCGGAATAAATCTACCATTAAAGAATAATAAATCTATCATCAAAGAAAAATAAATCTACCATCAAGAACATGAACCCATAAATCTATCATACCATTGAACAGATAATAAATCTACCATCAAACTGTCAAAATAAATCTACCATAAAACATAAATAACTCTACCACTCAAATAAATCTATCATTACAGAACAATAAATCTACCATGACAAAACAAACTTCTAACCAAATTAAACCACCACCACCGCCGCCGAATCCAACAGATCCACGGCCACCGCTTCTTTCGGCACCACCTCCGAAGCTTCCACGACTACCAGAATAAATCTATCATCAAAGAAAAATAGATCTACCATCAAAGAATTGGACCCTTTTTTCTCCATGTAAAAAAAACTTTTTTCCATCTTCTTCGATTTACAATCGATTGTTTCTCGCCAGTTGACCCTCGTCGTTGCCTTGCCGGAGCCAGAGCCTGGCCGATACACTTTGCCGGAGCCAGATCCTGGCCGATACGCTTCGCCTCCATCTTCCACATCGTCGTCATTAACCATTGTCGAGATCGAGACTTGTCGCCATCTCCGACGCCAAGCTTGCTCGTGGTTGCTCGTCGGCGGTTGATGGAGGAGCTTCACATCTAGAAACGAAGAGACTCGCCGGCGACGATGAGAAGAGTCGACGATGAGAAGAGTCGCCGAAGGAAGGAGAAGAGTCGCCGACAGTTTTTTTTCTTTCCCCGTGTTCTGTTGAAAAAAAAATAAGAGAAAAAGTGTTTTATTAGGTTTTATTAAAACAGTAGCAAAAACCTAATTTTTTTTTCGATGACAATTCTGTAATAAAAAGAACATCACAAGGTTTAAAAGATTTTTCATGTCTTCTCATCTCTACAAGGTTGTTTTAGTTATTAGTAAACTTTTCAAAATTGTTTTAGTTATTATCTCTAAATTAAAACAACTTCATTTATTCAATTGTTTTTGGGGAAACTGAAGTTGTTGAGCAAGTGCGTTTTATCTTTGAAAAATGGTTAATTGTTTTTTCATAGTAGCAATAAAAGGTAACAAAACCGAATGAGTTAATATTTATCCAAATTGAAACACATAAATAAGTAAAAGACACTATAAAAAAGTTAAAAGTCTATGGAGTAGTGACTATAAGTCCTTGATCGATATCTAGATTTGACATATTTTGTATTCTAGAGCATCATCAATGGTAGTTGTTAAGGAGAAGTTCTATATAAATTTTTTATTATACAAAAATTGTTACAACACCATAATAGAAATTTTGGGTATTAATAAAAGAGATTTTGAGTATCTATAGATCTAAATTTAACACCTCTTCTATCACTATTCACCTATTTAGTTTAATTTTTAATTATTTTTAATAATTAGAAATCCACTTAACAACTACCATTGATCATGCCTCCCCTCTAGCTGGTAAATTTTAAATTGGAAAATTTAGACTACATACTTTATTCTATAAAAAGACTATGGATGTGCAAGATGTAATCTTGTCATTTTTTTTGAGAAATCAATAAATACTTTTGTTTCATAAAGTTGTTAGGTTTCATTGATACTCATTTACAGCTAGTTAATATAATAAACATTCAAAACCAAGTGATGGTGGTTCGATATAGTTCATTATGAGTGCATTCTTTGACAAAGTTCGAGTACTCTCATTGCGATTTCAATCTTCTTTTGATCATCCGTAGATGTTTTAACGGCCATCTATAGACCTAACATTTGCCTTTTAAAGATGCGAGCGTATCCACATTTTCATATCGTATATACTATATAGGCATGCATGTACGTAAAATTTTGTATTTTATTATAAATGTAATTAATTAGTTTAGTAAAGTAAATTATTCAGGAAGATTGGACTTCTAGTTTGTGATTTTTTTGGATCACAAGTATCAACTTGCCCTCTACTTCTCTGTATGTTTATCGATCGAGGATTGTTGACCACGAGCCATTGACTTCATGCGACTATTGACCTTGCTTCTTTTTTATTAAAACGACTAATTGTCTTATAGTACATTTTTTTGTTGAGGCAGAAAGATTCGTAATATAAATTGAACTAGAAGGCTAAACATGCACAACTTTAAGAAAAGTCGAAAAAGTCCAGTATACTAATCTAACTCTCACTTAATGATTCTTCTTCTTCAAAAAAAAAAAAAAACTCTCACTTAATGATTACTGATTTTACTTAATGTTTTATATTTGATTTAATGCATGATTTCCATTTGCTATAAACATTTTATTTTCTTTAGCCACCGTCTATTGCTACAGCAAACTACCAATTCACATTTCTTTTTGCCAACTACTGATTCACGTTATATGTGTGTGTATACAGTATATATACATTAGATGAAAATATGTTTGACTAAAACGGTGGTCCATACTTAAAACATTTCAATAAATTATATTTAACCAAAATGGCCAATGCAGAAGTAACGGCCCAACAACTATGATACAAATGATCTTTATCAAAAAAAAAAAAAAACAAACTATAATACAAATGATTGTGTTTGAGAGTTACATATTATATTCTAAAATTATGAGAACAAACCTTCATTTATGGAGCGTCGACATGATATATTGATGCGGTCCTCTTCAAACTAAGAGATTGTATAAACAAGAACACAATGAAAGTTTTCTTTTGGCAAATCAAATCTGCCTTTTATTTATTTTTAGCTTTTCTTAAATAGAAGCAAATGGAGGAACTGTCGTTCCTACAAAGCAACAAAATGAGAAATGGAAATTGCAACGTGCCATACTCTGGTCCTACAAACCAGGAACAGAGTGAACCATGTTTTATTGCACAAACAAAAGTATCAAATTGAAATTAAAAAGAAAGACTTAGTCTTGGTAACGTGGGTTGAATCTTATTTCCCTCTTTGACTTTCTCCCTCCCAAGTTAACATCTCTTTCTTCTTGTACCTCATCATATATATATTATACTTTACGTGGATGTACGGCTCGGTAGAGTCAATATAGCACATGCATGGTGTGCAAATAAATAAATAAACAATTGTTCCACCGTTTCATCTTCCTTGTTATAATTACCCGAATTCACATAGCATAAGCACTATCAAAAGTATCATATAGGGGAGATAATATCAAAATCTAAAGGAAAACGAAAACACAGATATGAAAGTAACAAAAAAGCCAAAGATAATATTCATCCCTTACCCGGCGCAAGGCCATGTTACTCCGATGCTCCAGCTCGCGTCGGCCTTCATTAGCCGTGGATTCTCCCCCGTGGTTATGACTCCCGAGTCTATCCACCGTCGGATCTCGACTAGTAATGAAGATCGTGGGATCACGTTCTTGGCCTTATCTGACGGTCAAGAACGTCCGGACGCACCTCCCTCAGACTTTTTTTCGATAGAGAACTCGATGGAGAACATCATGCCATCTCAGCTTGAACGGCTCCTACTAGAAGAAGATGTGGGTGTGACTTGTGTTGTGGTTGATTTGTTGGCTTCGTGGGCTATAAGAGTGGCTGATCAGTGTGGCGTTCCGGTTGTTGGATTCTGGCCGGTCATGGTCGCTGCTTACCGTATAATCGAAGCCATACCAGAGCTCGTACGGACTGGCATAGTTTCCCGAAAAGGTAATTGTCAATATTTTAATAAAACATTTAACTTATCCTTACCATCTTAGTTTTTGGTTGACAGAACAATATTATTCTTTCTCCTTATTATACAAATCACACACGTATATTCCCGAATTTAAATTGATAATAGTACAAAAATTTAGGCAATACATGTATTCGATATTTTTACACACGCGTTTAGAATCAAATAATGTAGAACATAAAGAAATCAGAGAATATAGAAATTTTCATTTATTCATTATAAAAAAAGGGAATGATATCATGGTAATTGGTTGTCCACTAGTTATGATGGGGGTTGAAATTCGATTAAAGAATATACATAACTTGAATATCGATGCGTTAAGTTCAGTCACATCGTGCATTACAGTTTGATTTACTTCATGTAGTATGACTTATATATACACTTTTATACCCAAATTAAGGAAACCTATCTCATACTATTATTACGTCTTCGTATACAAGTTAATTACGTAAACTATATATGTATAGTTGATGTAATTAAAACAATAATATCTGTGATGAATTTTATTCAATAATACCAACGAGTGGACCAAATAATGTTTATCTAGTGGCATTGTCATGTTGATTGGACTCACTTATCATACCTAAATTTCTTCTTTTTACGCTATTATACATTGCATAGAAATAATATCGAGTGACTTGTAACTTTAGAAAAACCTTATTTATTTATCTATATATGAAGTATGCATGAACACGTTCCACGTGAGACCAATGTTCTAAAATACGCTATACGCTAGTTGTACGGTCGACCACCGTATAGCGTATAGACGTATATACGAGCGTTTATGCGGAGTATATAAGGTGAATATTTTTTAAAAAATAAAAAAACATATGTATATATAATAGTTTTACATACTATTTAAAATTTTCATTTATAATTAATACAATTTACTTAAAAAGTTATAATCATAAAAGATATATTAGATATAATTAAAAAATACATAAAATAATCATAACCATTTGACATATCTCAAACTGTTAGTAGTAAACAAAAAAACTTTTAAAAAGCTTAAAATGATAGTTTTCTCAAAATATGTTTTTTTAAAAACACAAAACGTTTATACGGCCGTATAACAACCGTATTGCCGAATAAACGGCTGTATTATTGCCGTATAAACGGCCATATTATTTAAACCGTATTTTTAACTGTATAGCAAAAAAAAACAGTACAATCCTTCACTGTATAGCGTATATACAACATATATACGGCCGACCGTATTTTAGAGACACAGTTTTGTTTCGTATGTTTTATTATATGGGCACATAACTAACTTATAAATGTTTAAATTTTGTTGAAAAAACTGATACTTGTAATTAATATTGGTATGTAGGCTGTCCTCTTCAACCAGAAAAGCCATTAGTCTTACCAGAGCAACCGCTCCTATCAGCCGGAGATCTACCGTGGCTGATCGGAACTTCGGCGGCTCGAAAAGGACGATTCAAGTTCTGGCAAAGAACCCTAGAACGAGTAAAAAGTCTCCGATGGATCTTGGCAAACTCCTTCAAAGACGAGTATTATGATGAATTCTCTAAAGATTCCAACAAAGAAAACATTGACGGTCGAAACGCTCAAATCGTTTACGTTGGTCCATTGCATAACCAAGCAGCAACAAGTAATATAACTTTAACCAAGAGTCCTACTTTTTGGGAAGAAGACAGATCTTGTCTGGATTGGCTCCAAGATCAGAAGCCAAACTCAGTCATTTATATCTCATTTGGAAGCTGGGTTTCTCCTATAGGAGACTCAAAGATTGGAACATTGGCATTGGCGTTAGAAGCATCAGGGAGACCTTTCCTTTGGGCACTAAACCGGGTTTGGCAAGAGGGGCTACCACCAGGGTTTGTGCATAGAGTCACCATAGCCAAGAACCAAGGAAGGATCGTTTCATGGGCCCCGCAGATTGAAGTTCTTAACAACGACTCTGTCAGCTGTTACGTGACTCATTGTGGCTGGAACTCGATCATGGAGGTATATTTCAACCTATTAATAAAACATAAGATTCATGATCGTATCCATTTTAAAATCAATTGACAATAACTAAATGATTAAGGTATTTTCGGATGTTCGATATGAGATTTTTAGTAAAAAGATTGTATATATAAGATTGTGGTACCTAATATAGGTATAAAATATGTCTTTTAATTTTGAGATATTGCTTGCACATTATAGGCGGTGGCGAGCTCGAGGAGGCTAGTGTGTTATCCGGTGGCTGGAGACCAGTTTGTGAACTGTAAATACGTTGTGAACGTGTGGAAGATTGGGGTGAGAATAAGCGGGTTTGGAGAGAAAGAGGTTGAAGATGGGCTGAGGAAAGTAATGGAGGATAAAGAGATGAGTGAGAGATTGAAGAAGTTGAGAGATAGAGCAATGGGGAATGAAGCTCGTTTGGAAAGAAATTTTACCCTTTTTAAGGATGTAATAACATAGTGGAGAGGAGTACTATATCATAATATTTATGTATACAAGTATTTGATCATCGTTTTGGTGTTACAATTGGATTATTTTCACTTCAAGACAAGCACTCGAAAATGTTAAGTATTTTCGAAAAACTTGAACCAATATTAATGTTTTGATTCAACAACTGAAGTTTTTTTTTTTTTTTTTTTTTGCTAAACGCAATTGAAGTTTTTTTTTTTTTTTTTTTTGGCTAAACACAATTGAAGTTTTTGTTTGGGCTTATATAAAGATTTTATCAGTATGAAGCTTTATTGGACGAATTTTATATTAACCCCATAAACGAAAATATATTCAACTCTAGTGACCAAAAATAATAATTTCAAGGGGGAATTACAACAAGCCATCCATTGTAAATAAAATTAGTTAAGTTGATCTGCTCTAATATGATGCACGCATGTCGCTCATTGTCTTGGACAGCGTTTTTCTCATGCACTTTTCTAATCAAATAATAGAAAATTAGAACATCATAGTTTTCTAACCAAATAATAGATTAACAGATTATAATATCATAGTTAATTCTATTTCTTTCAATCATAGATAGTTAAAGTCAATAGTATGATCAGCTTTATTATCTTAAATGATTTGGTCATGTTCGCCCATGTCAAAATTTGAACTACTGTTAGAAAAAGTCAATAGTATCGGTTTCAAAAACTAATCTTTACCACTTGAAAGAGCTAACAAGCCACTTGATGATAATGGTGATGCATTTGAAGGAAACCACTTTCACCAGAGGACACGTGGAATGGCAGGGTTAAACAACATAGATGAATCTCAACTGGACCCCAAGCTTTTCTGCCTATACACATCGCACTGGCACAACACATAACTCTACCACATGAGTTTATCGAAGAGATAAGATAAATCTTACTTAGCTTCCACGATCAGTACGCGTGGCCGAAGTCTAATTCTAACCATCCGATATACAAAGTTGAAGGCACAAAATACAAGATGACAAGGTATGTTCCACGCCATAAAATATTTGTCACAATGCTTTCTGACAGTGAGGAAGACGACACAGAGTTCTGAAGCAAATATGGACTAATCGTTCTCTTTTAGAGATTGGGGAAATAAGATAAATATTAAGTTTGTAAAATAAATAATGAGTGTGTATTATTATTATGTATGTTGAATAAATGTGTAGAGTGAAAAAGTAGAATAAATGTATGGAGAAAATAAGGTCAACCGAAACATTATGATGTTGGTTGAATAAGTGTGAAATATCTAAGAAATATACCATGTAATATTCCTTAGACTTTGTACTATAAATACCATGGTTTGGTAGTGTTTCAAACCAAGCTAAGTGTAAGAGAAAAATCTTAAGAGAGTTTGTAAACTCTTGAGTGTTCTTATAAATAAAACATTTTCCTTTGTTTATAATTCTCTTCCTAATATTTAGTTTTATAATCCTTTTGATCCTAAACATCACTTTAGTGGTTATGCCTACTATATATGTGTTTGTAAATGTGTCTCTAAAACGATTGATATGTGAGGGTTCCGCTTAGACATGGACATTCGGATAACCATTTGGATTCGGGTCGGTTAATTTGGTTTGATAAACAATCTTTCGTCAACTTCATGTACATCCAAAAAAAAAAAAAAAAAAACCGAATAACTAAAAATTAGGAAAATTGGTCTAAATAACCATAAAAAAAAAAATTATAATTTACAAACTAGCAAAAATGGACTTATGTGGCAAAATCTCATTCTTTGGATTTAGGTTTTTTTTACTAGTTTTTGAATTATAATTTTTTTTATGGTTATTTAACAAATTAATCCTAAAAATTATGCTACCAAACAAATACGAATGATTAAAAAAATGAACCATAGAGACACGCGGTTTACACGTACGGTACGACTCAGCAACAATCGCCTGACGTTTTCTTTGACCGCCAAAGAAGAAAGAAAAACCGAGTCTTGACGAAAATCACACAAAGAAGAAGAAGAGAAGAAGAAAACCTTTTTCAGAGGACTCTCTCTCTCTCTCTCTCTCTCTCTAGGTGTCTATTTCTTTACTTCCACGATTTCTCTCCTCCGCTTCCTTTGGTTGATCGATTTTGGGAAAATTGTTCTTCCGAAGTCAAGCAAACGGCTTTACTGTATCTACCCTTCTAGGTTTCCTTTTCTTTTCTCTCTTTGTAACTAAATTATTGTTGATTTTTTTTGCTGATCGGATCAGTTTTAGGGGTTTCGGAGAATTCCGTTTCTGGGTAATGTTTGAACATTTCGAGATCTCTAATGGAAAATTGAGATTTTTGAATTTGGGTTATTGAATAAGTGTGATCTTCGTTCTGGGTTTCTGTAATTTCGCGTAATTGAATTGAAATTTATCATCTTTTGTTTGGAATTTTGATTGGGCATATCGATTTCGATTGATGCTAGTTTCTCAAAGATCAAGCTTTTCGTTTTGATTATTCGTGATCTTAAGCCATTGAAACTGATTAGAGATACTTTCGTCTTAGGTTTGTATTTAGTATAGAATCTTCCAAATACAATGAGTGAAAACCCATTTGCAAGTGGAAGTGGAAGTGCAAATGCAGGAGGAAGTACAAGTGCGAGCTCAGACTCGAGTTTTAGTAGCAGTGTAGCGGATACAGAAGATGATCAAACCATTGCACGTATATTAGCAGAAGATGAAAGCTTAAGAAGAGAAGGCAAGCTTGGGAAGAGATTATCTCATTTAGATTCTATACCAGTATGATCAAATCAACTTCTTTTACTTATCTAGGCTTGCTTGGATGTGTGCTACTGGAGAGTAACTTTTACCTTCCTGTTGTATTTGCAGCACACTCCTCGGGTGAACAGAGAAATACCCGATATAAACGATGCAACATTAGACCATGAGCTGCTCTCTGGGAGGTTTTTATCATCTTATCAACGTTTCCTTTTGTGTCTTTGTCTTTCGTATTCTTAATTTAATACCGATTAGATTGCTCATTTATCAAAACGCCTTACGTCTATTAGCTCTAGCTGTCTGGATCATCTTTGATGGTCACTTGTTTTTTGATAGAGTTTAGGTATAAGAACTTCTCAAAAACTCAATCCCAACTTATTATTAATATTAAAGTAGTTAAACAAGAACTCTAATACACTTTTGGATTCAAGAAAACTTAAGAACCGTCGGCCTAACCCGAACAAATTCTCCTCAAGACAATAGTCTCTTCTCTAAAACCCAAAAGCTAACCTAGAACGCAAAACCTCAAACGACTTATAAAGAAAATAAATGTAAATAAATCTTTAAAGAATAAGAAAGTTTCCTTTCTTATCCATCTTTCTCCACCTCCTCTTCATCAATACTAACGAGCTTGATCAAGCTTATCATTTTTGTTCAGGTTGGCGACTTATGGGTTAGCTGAATTACAAATGGAGGGAGATGGGAATTGCCAGGTACGTCGGGAACATCCATATATAGACCTTGTGTGGATTCTTCGAAACATATTGTATTGATGTTATACTTGTTTGCCAGTTCCGAGCTTTAGCAGACCAGCTTTTCCGGAATCCAAGTTACCATAAACATGTACGGAAGCATGTTGTAAAGCAGGTAATGCCTGAGAACCATAGTATTAGTTAATATAGCCATCATTCTGACTTAGCTTGTGGATTCTTCAGTTAAAGCAAGAACGCAAGTTATACGAAGGATATGTGCCAATGAAATACAGACACTACACCAGGAAAATGAAAAAGTGAGACATTTGTGTATTTGTTTTGTATGAAATTTTGTCTAATTCATTCTCTTTGCTAACAAAATTTTGTAATGCAACTAGACCGGGTGAATGGGGAGATCACCTTACTCTTCAAGCTGCTGCAGATCGTGTAAGTTTATAAAGAAATATCAATCTTTTGAGTTTACATTATACAACTACAACAGTTTATCAACGCTCCTTAGAGATTATTATGACTTCTATTGAGAAATTGAGGAATCATCGCAAATTTTTACCTTTTATTCGCTCACATTTCGTTCTGACTGCTGACTCAGCATTACTGTAGTTTGAAGCCAAGATCTGCTTAGTCACGTCGTTTCGGGATCAATCTTACATCGAGATACTTCCTCATAACAAGAACCCTCTTAGAGGTACAAAACCCCTCTCTGTACGCCGCCTTTTCGCGCTTAAACCCAACTTAACTGTATTGAGTCCTTTTGCTGTCCTGCAGAGGCTTGGCTTAGCTTCTGGAGCGAAGTGCATTACAATTCGCTATACGCTACCGGAGGTAAAAAAAAACTAAAATCTCTTGCATTCAACTCTGGCTTTTTAACATCAATTTTCCCCGATTGCTTATGAATCTTAATCTTCTGAATCGAGTAGTTCTTGCTCTTCCAGATATTCCCACAAGAAAACCCAAAAAGAAGCATTGGCTCTTCTAGGACTGTATACTACTTCTTACCTTCATCAGATTGTGTGTGAGCTTTGCAGTAACCACACTTTGTTATATGCTTACTATTATTTGGTTCTCTCTCTTTACACTTTCACTGTAAAATAACAGATTATATAATCATTTATATATATTTTTTTGGATGTGATATGTCAATAGAGGGTCGAAATTCATAATTTAAAAAGTGGACCATAATGAGAGCAAATTTGAACCGACCGGGTGAGAATACACTAACATGGACCATATAACCTGTAGAGTTATATAATTTGATATATAATGAAACTCTATGCAAATTCAAAAAAAAATTATAAAATGAATTGGTTTTGAGTTTGAAACAAGTAAAGTAATGGCCCTTAAATCCCTAGAATAAAAGAATCAGTGGGATCGGACAAAAAGCATCATTTTTGTTTACTTGACTCATAGAAGCATCATTTAGGCAGTGGAGACTGATTACATATTCTCATTTTCTTATGCAGTGGGAATACAAGTTAATCAGTGGTTTACTTTTTGTAAACCAGTTCTTCACATTATATCCAAAAAATTAAGAAGCAGTTATTGTGGTTAAAGTTATATAATTACCATCCACCATTGGTAATTTAAAATGTAATATGATGAATGGTGATGTAGCAATGATTTTAAACCGAAAGAAACTTGAAAGAATTTTCAGTTAAAGATACAAATAATAGTTTTAAAGTGTATTGCTAGTTTATTCTGAGCATATATTCAATATCAAGTAAATATATGGATTGGAAAGTTTATATCAATACTGACAGCTCATTATTAAGTTGTATTCATCAATATATGGAAATCAACATTCAATTTTTTTTACTATATTCCAATAAACTCTCTTTAATAGTATTTATATACATATGTCGGATTTATTTGTGTTTTAACTTTTAACCATTTACTGATTTATTTAAGACTATCTTATCAAGTAACAAAAGTGGAATAAAATAAAATAAAAAAGAGAAAAAATACAAGAAAAAAGAGAATAAAACTTTACAGAAAAAAAGAAAAAAAAAAAAAAAACTGAGTGTGGATTTGCTTTGGGCAAGGTCATGTGTCGATATTACAAACGGCGAAGGAAACACAACAAAGGCCATCATTGCTTTCTTCTTCTTCCTCTCTCTCTTTTTTTTTTATCGCGGAGAGAGATTTACTTCCATTTATCCCTTCTAATCGAAAACCCTAGCAATCTCAGCTGATTTCAAACTTAACCCTTTTTCTTAAATTTTTTTTTTTTTTTTTTTAATCTCTCAATCTCCTCGATAGAGAGAAACCCTAAACGGGGAAAGAGAATTTCTCTTATGTCCTCTTGCTTCTCTGATTTCTAAAGCTTCGGTTTTTCGAAAACCCTTGTTGTTTAATTTCTTGATCATGGAGAGATCCGATTCCAGAGATTTGTACAACTTTGTTCGCTCTTCTTCCTCAGGTCTGAAATCGAACGATGTTTCTTTCTTCTCTTTGTGGTTTTTAGCTGTTTTTTGGATCCGGTTTATGAATGGCTTTGATTCGGTTAAGAGTTTATGCTTTATGATTCTTAGGTCACTGAGGTATATTAGCTTCTTTGGTTGATTTTGTGATATGTGTATAAGATCTGATTATCTTCAAAGATTTGATTTTTTTTCGTAATCTTGTGCAAAGAATTGTTATAATAGTGCAGAAATTAACCTAATTGTGTTTGTTACATTGTTTTTGTGTATGCAGATACAAATACTAAACTCTTTGATGCATCTCAGTATGAGTTTTTTGGTCAAAATCTAGAGGAAATGTCGTTGGGAGGTATTGACGATGATGAAGTGATCGGTCCTGTTCTTGGACATGGTGATGATGATGAGTATCACTTGTTTGATAAAGGAGAGGTAACATCTTGATGATATATGCATGTAGTAAATAAATGGTTGGAAGATGTTTTTACTAATACATATATGTTGATGATGATGATTCCAGGGTGCAGGTTTAGGATCTTTATCTGACATGGATGATCTTGCTACAACTTTTGCAAAGGTTAGCATCATTTTTATTTACTAGGACTATGATGGTGATGATCATGGTGATCTTTATATCTTAACTACCATGTCATGGTCATGTTCACTTTCTCTTTTAGTTTTAACTTGTTGTCATTGATTTTGAAGCTCTCTATTCTCCTTTTGTGTAGTTGAACAGAGTTGTTACTGGACCCAAACACCCTGGAGTTATTGGTGACAGAGGATCAGGATCATTTTCAAGAGAGAGTGAGTTGAATTCCTAACTTGGCTACTACTGTATACTTTTAGCCTGGTGTATTGCTTCCTTTTCTTTTGACCGTTTTCCGCCAAAGTCTGGTAGCTTTATTTCTAAGTAGATTTGTTCTTATATCTTTTTTGGAGTCCGCATAGAGATAGTTTGTGTTAGTTGAAGAAATCTTGTGGTTTTGTTTAAAACATCAAATTACGTGTTTCGAGCTTTTGTTTCCGCTATTAGTATTTTTTCTGACTGTACTTTATATCTCTAGGTTCTTCTGCTACGGACTGGACACACGATGCAGATCTCACAAACTGGTTGGATGAACAAGAACAAGATAAGAGATGGTCCTCGCAGCCACAATCATCTGCTCATTCAAAACCTTTGTACAGGACATCCTCTTATCCTCAGCAGCAACCACAGCTGCAGCACTACAATAGCGAACCCATAATTTTACCAGAATCAACTTTCACCTCTTTTCCCCCGCCTGGTAGCAGATCTCCGCAAGCTTCACCCGGAAATCTCCAACGCACTCCTTCTCTTCCTGGTGGCACTCAGTTTGCACCTCCTTCGCTGTCAAATTCTAGCTTTCATCTTTCAGGATTGTCCCATGGACCTCACTATGGTGGTAATTTGACTAGATATGCCTCATGCGGTCCTACTATTGGTAACATGGTGCAACCTCCTCATTGGGTCACTGATCCTGGTCTTATGCATGGAGATCATTCTGGCTTATTACATAGTCTGGTGCAACATCAACATCAACAGTTGCCTCCTCGAAATGGTCTCATGTCGCAACAACATTTGATCGCTCTCCAGCAGAGACAATCGTATGCTCAACTTGCAGCGCTACAGTCCCAATTGTATAGCTCATATCCTTCGCCGTCACGTAAAGTCCCTTTTGGGGTTGGTGAAGTTAGAGAACACAAACATAAGTCGTCCCATAGAAGTCGAAAGAATAGAGGCATCTCCCAACAAGTATCAGACGCAGCGAGTCAGAAAAGTGAAAGTGGATTGCAGTTTAGATCAAAATACATGACTTCAGAAGAAATAGAGAGTATACTCAAGATGCAGCATTCCAATTCACACAGTAATGATCCGTACGTGAATGATTATTACCACCAAGCACAGCTCGCTAAGAAGTCTGCCGGATCCAGAACAGCCTCTCACTTTTATCCTTCTCAGTTGAAAGACCACCAGCCTCGGTCACGTAATAGTTCTGACCAGCATGCGCAAGTTCATGTCGATGCTCTTGGAAAGATAACGCTTCCTTCTATCCGTAGGCCACATGCTTTGCTCGAGGTTGACTCTTCTCCTGGTTCTAACTATGGAAGCGTAGATCGTAAGGGCTCAGGAAAACTTTTGGAGCAAGAACCTCTTGTTGCAGCTAGGGTTACGATTGAAGATGCTCTTGGAGTTCTTATTGACGTAGTTGACATTGACAGGACTCTCCAATCCACGAGGCCTCAGGACGGAGGTGCTCAGGTCAAAAGAAAGCGTCAGATCCTGCTTGAAGGATTAGCGACAGCACTTCAACTCGCTGATCCGTTCAGCAAAACCGGTCAGAAATCCGGGATGACTGCTAAGGATGATGTTGTCTTTCTACGTATAGCAACTCTTCCTAAAGGTCGTAAAATGCTTACAAAGTATATACAAGTTCTAGTTCCAGGTACTGAGAATGCTCGAGTTGTCTGTATGGCTATATTCCGCCACTTGAGATTTCTATTTGGCGGCTTGCCTTCAGATACACTAGCAGCAGAGACGATTGCTAATCTTGCCAAAGCAGTCACGGTCTGTGTTCAAGCCATGGATCTCCGAGCACTGAGTGCTTGCCTTGCAGCGGTAGTTTGTTCTTCAGAGCAGCCGCCTCTGCGTCCTATCGGAAGTTCTGCTGGAGACGGTGCTTCAGTTGTGTTGATATCTCTTCTTGATAGAGCTGCTGAAGTAGCAGCGGTTTCTCGAGTCAACCTTGGGAATTCTAATGACGGTCTGTGGAGAGCCTCGTTTGACGAATTCTTCAACCTTCTTACCAAATACTGCAGGAGCAAGTATGAGACGATCCGTAGTCAGAACCAAGGGAGTGCGGCGGATGTTTTGGAGCTGGCGATAAAGAGGGAAATGCCTGCTGAGCTTTTACGCGCGAGTCTTCGTCACACCAATGACGACCAGAGGAACTATTTATTAAACTTTGGTCGTAAACCGTCGGCTATTAGTGAGTCGGCATCTCATGCAAGGAGTGGTGGTCAGATCAACTCTGAATCTGTGATGGGTTAATCAAAAGAGTGAGAATGAATTGTGAGCAAAAACAGTCAAGGGGTGAGGTGGACTCAGGAGCCAAACTTGTAAGTAAACCTGGTGGTGTAGGGAATCTTTTCACAAGGGTTTCAGGTGATAAGTGCATTTAGATTCTGCTTTTCTTCTTCTTCTTCTTCTTCTTCTTCTTCTTCTTCTTCTTCTTCTTCTTCTTCTTCTTCTTCTTCTTTTTTCAACTTTGAACTGTTTCTCTTATTATAATAGTGGACAAATGCAAATTCTGCTTGGTTGTGTATTAATGATGATGGGAAAGAACGAGTAAGTAGGTTATCGGAAGAAGAGATGTCTTCTCTCTGAGAGGGAGCCGTATTTTGGTGCTCTTATGTTAAAAACTCTATTGTTAGGGGAATTTTAGGAGTTTGGGAATGGTATTGGTGTCTGTGTACAGAATGATGATGAACCCTAATGGGATTGGAGCTAGTAACATGATTAGGTGCTAATCCTCTTCGATTAACAGGTTTAGGTTCTGAAAGCAGCTGGGAATGGGAAGTTATAATATTTATTTTGTTATCAGATAATATGTTTTCTCTCAAAACTATGGTGAACGTTTTAAAGGTGTCGTGTAATAATTATCAGAACAAACAAAACCCTCTTTAGAAAAACTTGTTGGATCTTTTGGTTTCAACTTTCAAGCTCCTCTACTTTTTTGATGCCGCTAAATAGTACAACACTATCGAACTGGTTTTTGATAGTATTCCTAGTAGAAGTTTTTGTGTGACTAGTGATTGATTGGGCAGAATCTTTAACTTACTATAGAAAGGAACTTATTAGAATAGATTTTTTCGCTTTGAATAACTCCGTATGTAAACCAATGTTTGGGTGTGTTTTGTGACAAAAAAAAAAAAAAAAAAACCAATGTTTGCGTTGACAAAATTTTGTAAGTTGTAACATAGTGCACCAGCTATGTCTAAATGTATAGTTTAGGTTTAGAAATCCATTGATAAGGAAAAAACTAGTACGAGCGACCAAAATATTCTTGAAGTTATACAAAGTACAAACTCCTATGGTACTGCAACCACTTGAATAAATTAAAATTAAAAAAACCCGAAATTTCATGGTTCGAGTATCCGAAATTTGCGAGTGAGAAAATACGAGCTACATTTTTTTTAACTCGTACAAAAAAAAAAAAAAAAAACAAGTTGATTTTTGTTTTGGTAAAAGAGGATTCAAAATGTAGTTTTAAGGTTTAGAAATTATGCGAAGAGGAGGAAGAAGTGGAGGTGTAACTGTATCTGTGTGGTGTAACAGATTTGTTTCTCTTCTTCTTCCTCTTCTCTAAAAACATCTTGACGGATCTCTTCACTGAAAACCCGTACGGCGATTCCAGTCTCACCGGCGCTAACTCTAAAGCCGTTACTCCACGTTCTTTGCTCGCCATCTCTATTACTGCCCTTACCTTCATGTATTTATTCGCTCATCATCATTAATCAAATCAACATATATACAAGAAAATAGAATTTTACCTGGATCTCTACGAGATCGTACTCTTGTAATCTCCCATTATAGAATGCGTTGGTTTCCTTTGATCTTATGGTTGAAGATTGAACATTAAGTACCCTATTAAATCATTTGGTCGCCTCGTTATAGTTATAGCCATTTTAAAAGAACGAAAAAAGAGGTTGGATTATTTGAATAAAAAAACTCACGTAGAATGTTGGCGACAAGATTGAAGCGTAGAGGTCACTGGAGATAGGCATAGATCTAAGCTACAACTCTTCATGATGATCCTCTCTTTGCGTAGAGTAGAGATTTCTAATTTTGGTCAATTTATGGAAGTCAAGATAGAAATACTTTGCATGTAGACTATAAATAAGAACGTGCTATAAACTTTATGTTTGGAGGAAAAAAAGAAATATCTGCAAATTTGTTCACGTGCTTCATGTTTTTAATACGACGGAAAAAGTAGTTTAAAAGAAAATGTTTGGTTTTCTTGTAAGTTTGTTTGTGGGCAAGAATATATATTACATCTATCAACAGTGACGAATCTAGAAACTATTTTTACCTGGTGCAAAAACTTAAAGTTACTAATAACACAACATAAATTAAGAAATCATGAGGGACGTCCAAAAAAATCCTTAAACAATTACACTAATTGCGATAAAGTCATAGTGGGCAAGTGCCCCTCATACACCCTTACTACATTCGCTACTGTCTATCAACTAAGAACGTGCTATAAACGCCACGAAGATGACTCAACGACCGAGTATAAATGTTGATGGGCCAACAGCGAGGTGCTATAGCCTCTTTGACCCTACGACCAGGTATAAACGTCGATGCGGCCGGGTGTTGCAGCTGATTTGACCCAACGGTGGGGTTACCACGTAAAAATCGTCCTTTTTATCTGTGAATTGGCTGAAAAATGATTAAAAAAAAAGAACGAAGAATTTCTCAAATTTGAAAAATAGTCCGAAGAAATGGTTCGATCCTCTTATTTTTATTTCTCGAACCGAGGAAGTATATATATATATATATATATATATATAATAGAAAGAAGTATATAATTAATATCTGTTTAATATGAAATCTTAAAGCATTCAAAATTTCTTTCGTATTCTCTATTCTTTCTTATCTATTTTCTAAATAGATAAAAATATATATTCTTGGTACCATTGCCTGTAACGTAGGCTTAGCGGTTTTAGAACGATCAATGATTGGTGAACCCGAAGATCGACCGAGATTGACGGTTGAGATGATGTTAGAGATATGGAAATAATGAAGAGATGGTTCCAGAAGAATCTAGAAGATTGTGAATTAATGTTAATATCTTTAGAATAAGAAATTTATCATTATCTCTAAATGTGTTATTTACATTTATATTTATCATATAATTAGGAAACCTAGATATATATTCATCTCTATATAAGAGATTGTAAGTTGTAACATAATTCTTATGAGAGTCTAATATAATTCTTCCCAAACATATTTGTGTTCGTATTCCCATCAATTTATTAAGTAACGTACATGTAATTGACTAATTTGATTGTATTAGGTGTGTTTATAAGTTAGACCTATTGTATACAGTTTCTTGTGTTGAACGTAAATACACTTTCATAAATTGGGTTGAACCTAATATTGAAATGCATTAGTGCTTTGTTTTTCAAATTACAACGAGGCGTTTGAAACTATCAATAAAAAAAATTTGGAACTTGACTTTTAGGTTCAAATTGAAACTATCAATATAAATAAATTGGAACTTGACGTTTGAAAAGATTGGCACATGTAGTGTTTGTGCCATGTGGGGTTCGGAGTCGTTTGCTTTAATAAACTTTCCATAAATAGAAACACCATTCACAAATGAGTCTCGTGAGTAGATTTTTTCTAACGCATTACGGATCAATTTTTGTATCTTAATAACTGGAGAAAATATAAAACTATTTTTTTGTGTGTAACACTTTGTTTCCATTAATCATAAATGTCTCGGTTACAACCATTCATGTCAAAGTACATGAACACATATGACATACACTTTATACACCGCCCAAAAAAGTTTACAACCCAAAAAAAAAAACATTTTACATCATCTATGTAATTCGTTTTTAGTTCACAAAAATTAATCATAGATTAAAGGACATATTTATTTATGAATTAACATGAATTTAATTTGGTTTAATTGATAAATAACAAACAACAAACGAAAATTAAACTCTAAGTGGATGCATCAAGGTTAATGATTGAAATTGAATACACATAGTCATTTGAGAATATGGGTGAACAAAATGACCACAATCTGTTGCAAAATGTAACTAAAAACATCGAAATAGCTAAAAGAAAGGTGAGATTGAAGTGGGAAGCAACATTAAAGCTAAAGGTAGCTAATTGAGAAATTGATGTTAGTGGATGAATTGATACATGTGAAACATGTTTTGCAAATTCCTATTTTGAAAAATTTTAGCAAAAAAAACAAAAAAACATGTTTTGCAAATTGCTCATAAGTCACAGGTCACGTGTTCTCCTTTTTCTTTATTTTCTTAATTAAGGACTGAAAAAAATAAAAAAATAAAGACAAGAACATGATTATAAATTTGGAAGTGGACACATGGGAAATTAATGACTTTAATCGAACTAGGTAAATGAAAAGATGCGTGAATGCTTTTGATGTTTAGTCTACTTTTAGTATTTGTGACACTGACCATGTGCCCCACAAACATTATCGTACGACTTTATGAGGAACATACAACATTATCGTATCAAGAGAGGATGGCTTGAGTAAAAATTTGTTTCTCTTAATACTTAAATCCCAAAATTATGATTTTCCAAATGGTACTTGCTAGCCCATAAATTAAATTGGAGGTTGTAAACATGGCTAGTAATTAGCAAGAGTTCAATGTATATAATAAGATACTCACCCTAAGCTAGATTTATTAATATCGTTTTTTTATAAAGTTGTAGGTTAACTGCTTTTGGAGATGAGCTAATGCAACTCAAGCAATTCCCACCCATCTACATGATAACAAACACAATTCACTCGGTTATAATATTCAATTGTGCCAAATTTTTACCAAATATACTTAACCAAATCAACTTTCAATTGTTGATGCATTCTTCACGAGCTAGAGTTCGATTGGCCATCATATTGTTCACATTTGTAGATGTTTCTGTAGAATACGTGTAGTACGCTTCCTTCTCCTTATTCAAATTATGATAAATCATATTGAATGCATTGGTCTCGTTTGTCTTGGATTTCGTTCGGAGTGAATTATTCGTACACAAACACACCTACTTGGCTTCTTTTTTCCATTTCTTTTTGTGGAATATTTTCAGAATTTTGGTGTGGAGGCATTTGAGATATGGTTAAGTCACTCTCTTATAGTTTGTTGTTACATACAACCTGTAATGATGTGTTTGTGACAAACAAATTTGCATATGGATATGATATAGAAAAGCAAATACTATCAAACTTTCATCTCTCTTTGAAAACATAATGTACAATCAATTCTGTAAATTTACTAGACCGATGTTATATTTGACTCGGCAAGAGCACATACCTATCTCTTACAATAAAAAACATTAGGATAATATTTTGGGACACAACCATATCATGGAGGTACATCAAGTCGGGCTGGGTTGCGACCAAGACCAAGTCCCAAACCGAAAGGAGTACTATCACTCTTTGGCTTCACATGTTTACTACTACTATGGTTATGGCTGCAGTTGGAAGAATGAACATATCCTGACTGTATATTATGTATCGGGTTAACGTCGATAGCCACGTGGCCATTGCCAATTTGATGGTTCAAATTCCGCTGCATCAGCATCATACTAATACCTTCTGTGCTGTGTTTTCTTCATGAATATCTTTGTTAAAACCTTTCACGAAGAAATCCGAGCAATTTCTTCTGAAGCTGAGATCGTAAGGATTTCTAAAGAGACCGCCTGATTAAATATAGCGGATTAAAATCCACGCTAAATGAAAGTTCTCTCTATTTTAGATATGGCTTTAAAATATAGGTCCAAAACAAGTAATCTAAGTTTACAAGGATCATGTACTTAGATCAAGCCATTTTTTTATGAATAATGTTGATTGAGCATAAGCTCATTTCTTGTTGAAACAAGCAGCTAAGTACGAGGTGCTGATACATGAACCTCAGAACCATCTTACACCACATGAAAAGCAATACTAGCATTCAAATAAAAGACAATATCCCTTAAAATACTTAGTAGTTAAAGAGGAGATGAACCTGATAGCCATACATATCGATTGCATCTACTCTTGCACCCTCTTGTAAACTGTGGATGTCACCTATCGTGAGTAATGTTCTGCATCCCGCTTCATGGCTGCCATTTCAACCCTCAACTTTTGCATCTCAGCCTATAACAAACAAAACGATTGTGTGTAAACATAAATGCTTAACAACAAATACATCAGGTCGTAAAGAATTCCGAGGTTAGCAACATACCTCTATTGAAGAAAGTTTCTCCTCGGCATCTCTTTGACCTTGCCGAGCACGGTCTACTTCGTCCTGCCATGCTTGAATCTGCATAATTTAAAGTAAATTCTTTGGAATAGCCAAAATCTGAACTTTTGAAAAGCTGATCAAAGTTGTTTCCAGGATTAATTTGTTCTTCTCACTTTTAGAATATTTTTGTGAAACTACCCATCATAAAAATCCAATGGAAGAATTAAACTCAGATACATGAGTTATCAGAGTTACCAAGAGAACGGAATTTTTTTTTTGCATATATGGTCTCTAGTTTTTACTTCTAACAGAGTTTTACAGTGTGATAAGAACTCGTTACTGAAGTTAACTTCCACAATGTAGAGATAATAACCTTAAAACAACCTACCTGGACCACTTGGTTTGCTTCATCTGGTGATTTCTTTTGTCCTCTGCGAGCCTGAACTTCCATATCTTGCAGCTCTTGATTCAGAGATGTACATTCGACCTGAGTATCATTTGCCAATTCTTCTAATGAAGTTCAATATATACGAGGATGGGTACACAAATTGCGTTGAAGATAAGCTCATCTACCTCAAGCATTGCCACCTTTGCTGTCCTTTCATCAGCAATTGTCTATAAAACAAGAGACGTCTGACCCTTTTGTAGAATTTTTACTTGCAAAATTCGAACAAATAAATAAACGAAACCCTTGTCGACTAAAAAAAAAAAAAACGAAACCCAAAACTTACAAACTCATGAGAGTATGAGGGGCTTTACGTAAATTAGACGAATCTGAGTGCTAAATCATCAATATTTCTAATACGTTCAGGGAGCAATTTAATAAATTATTAGAAACGGAAAATGAGACGCCGTTCAAACATCCATCACAGAGTTTGTCTCTCCCTGACCCGGAGATCTCTCTTCCTCCATCGTTTCTCTCGCCGCGCGCTTCTTCCTCAATCCCAAGTACGATCGAATATCTTTGATTCATATGCCATTCTTATGATTTTTTCAATCCCCTTGAATTGAATTGATGGTTAGGTATTGATTTTGAGCGAGCTAGGCTTTTTAGATAAATCGCCATGGAAGCTCTCTGTTTGATTAGATCGAGAATTATAGAAAAGTTATGAGATTTGGATTGGAAAGTGAAAAGTTATGAGATTTGATAGTTTCGTTTGCTTTAATGGAGGATTTTGGATGATTCTGCATATCTGATGTTGGTTTGTAACCTGGTAGGTCTTGGGTAGTTTTTTTTCTTCTTCCAAATATAAATTTCCAAGCAAGGATGGGTGTGAAGCAGGCTCTAAGGAGCATCGATGCGTTTCCAAGAGCAGAGGATCATTTGCTGCACAAGACACAATCCGGTGCAGTCGGTAATTGGCTCTCCTCTTTGAATGCTTGATTATGTGGTTTGCTTTTCTAAAATCTTGTAATTTTGTTTTGTTTTTATTTCTAGTATCCATTGTTGGACTCTTTATAATGGCTACTTTGTTCTTGCACGAGCTGAGTTATTATCTTAACACACTTACAGTGCATCAGGTACGTCTTTTGTTCGGGTGAATTCTGGTGCTTTTCCTTCTGTGTATATATATAGACTTTGTAATCGAAATGGATTTTTTTTCTAGATGTCAGTGGACTTAAAGCGTGGAGAAACTCTTCCGATTCATGTAAATATGACGTTTCCGTCTTTGCCTTGTGATGGTAAGTGTAAACCATTGATCACATAGTCGAGTCATTATTACCTTCTTTACCTTCTGGAATACTTGTCGTTAAAGGCTTCATCATTTGATCGTATTTCTTTTCTAGTGTTAAGCGTGGATGCTATCGACATGTCAGGGAAGCATGAAGTTGATCTCGATACAAACATTTGGAAGGTAAGATGAATCCATATGCTAATGTCAATTCACATATTTTATCTTCCACCTTACCCAAACTTGTTTTGTTAGACTCTACGTAAAACATTATAGCAGTTCAAATTTAGGCTAAACATACGACCTGAAGGGAACTATTTGGATATTTCCATTAGCATTTTATTCCTCACTTTCTTATGGCATCAGTTCTACTTATAATGGTTTCTGAATGAGTTATTTATTCACTTATCGTGAGTATCTATCTGCAGCTCCGTCTCAACAGTCATGGTCAGGTCATTGGCACCGAATATTTATCTGATCTTGTCGAAAAGGGGCATGAACATGGTCACTCAGGTCACAAGCATGGTAACATTCTAAATTTTATGAGCCTCCTCCAAGTCATGTGCATTTTGGTTCAACAAACATGTCAAACTTGTATTAACCATAGTGAATATTCAAAACTAAGAATAGTTTCTCAAATATGATGTTGTATCCAGAGAACTGAATTAACACACATTTAGTGCATCCAAATCGAATATTAATAGGAATCTTACAAGTTGAGTTGAGGCTTAGCATTAAGGTGGTACATATTTAAGAGAGTCCCAGTAATAGTTGTCATGGTAGCAAACTTTTTTTTGTATAAGAATAGAGAAACATTTACTCATTATAATCTAATATCTTTTGTGCTTGCTTAAGATGGCAAAGAAGAACACAAGAATGAGACCGAAGCATTCAATTTTCTTGGCTTTGATCAAGCTGCTGAGACGATGATTAAGAAGGTGAAGCAAGCGTTGGCAGATGGAGAAGGATGTCGGGTATTAACCTCTGTTCTTGTCAATATACAAACTCGAAATGTTGTCTTATTTGGGTTTAAGAAAATGGATACTAATCTTTTTGGCTCTTTTTCAGGTTTATGGTGTCCTAGATGTACAACGGGTTGCTGGAAACTTCCATATTTCAGTTCATGGGTTGAACATCTATGTTGCTCAGATGGTTGGTATCATTATCTCGCTTTATAACCAATCATTAAACCAATAATCCAAGAACATGCTTTAAATCTCATATTCATTAAATAAGTTTGATTAAGTATCATGCTCGTTATTGACGTTTGAGTCCATGCATAAAGCCAGACTTACTATTTGATTATCCCATATGCTAGGTTTGCCTTTTTTGCTTTACCAACATCATGTGGTGTATAACTAATCTCTTTACCCTCTGAACAGATCTTTGGCGGTTCCAAAAACGTAAACGTGAGCCATATGATTCATGATCTATCCTTTGGGCCAAAATACCCTGGAATTCACAATCCACTCGATGACACGAACCGAATTCTGCATGATACCAGTGGAACATTCAAATACTATATTAAGGTGTTTATCTAAATTCGTCACTTCTTGTCTCTCTGTTTTCTATTATATGTTGCTTCCAAGTTGTATGGCTAGCTTTATAATCCATTTTATTAGATATGAACATCGTTTGTAATTTAGCCTAGGTCACTAATTTTTTTCTGGTGTGGCGTAGATTGTTCCCACAGAATATAGATATCTTTCAAAAGACATAGTGTCAACGAATCAGTACTCTGTAACGGAATATTACACACGGATGACCGAATTCGACCGGACATGGCCAGGTTGGTCTAACAAACTTCATATCCAATATGCACATGGGTTCTTATTACTCTGTTTCTGCTTCATGATGACATCTTTTACACTGCTTTTTTTCGTTGTTTTGTTCAGCTGTCTACTTCTTGTACGATCTTTCGCCTATCACTGTGACCATCAAAGAAGAACGCCGTAGTTTTCTCCATTTGATCACTCGGCTTTGCGCTGTATTAGGCGGTACCTTTGCTTTGACAGGTTCGTCCCATCTTCGATCTAATCTCATTATTCATTTTCCAAAACTCATTGGCTAATATTAGTTAATGCCATGTCTTAGAACAGGAATGCTAGATCGTTGGATGTTCCGCTTGATTGAATCTTTCACCAAGAAACCGAGTACTAGAAGCATACATAAGTGAAACAGAGAAAAACAAACAATGAGAAACCAAGAGAAAGAAGAAGACTTCTAAAGACAACCCAAGACCAGAGATTCCAGAAAACTCCAGGATTGATACATTTGCAAGATAGAAGAACTGTAGAATCCATGGATATATAGTTTTGCATGTTCTAAGTCTTTTTTTGTTCTTTTCTCTTATGTATTACTCTGATAATCTCTGCTTAACTAGTAGACTTATTTGTAATCTTATTCTAAATTTTTGAGCAAAAAAAAAAAAAACTTTGCTGAGAAAAGAAATAACGAACTATATAAAGGGCTTAAGGTAAAATAAAAAAGAGAGCCTATTACAACAAAACACGTGTCCAATGTGCAAACAGAAAAAAATACACTCGTCGCAGGAGATCTCCTATCTTCACAATTCTCTGCGTTTTAGGGTTTTTACTTTTCCGTCTTCAACCTCACTCTCATTTCTCGTATCGGAAAAGCTTCTTCACCGTCGAATCCGAAAATGATCACCGGAGTATTCCGTCGATCTTCATTTCCGGCGAGACAGACACTCTACGCCGCGTTAACCTCTTTCGAATCGGGTCTTTCTCACCATTTCACTTCAGCCGCCGCCGGATTCTCTGGCGAGATTAATCTGATCGGAAATGGATCTTCCAGCTTCATCTCTCGATTCGCATCCGCATCTTCTCCGAACTCGAGGGGATTCAACATTAGATCTGAGCCGTCGATGGTTTTTCCGGCGAGGATCGCGTTTCAAGGTTACGCCACTGAATCTGAGAGTAGCATCGGAGGAATCAAAGTTTCAGAGAGTGTTTCTAAGATTAGTCTATCTCCAGAGAATGTGAAACCATTGAGTAGGAAGGCGATTGCTCTCCAGGTATGCGTTTATTGAAATTCTCAATGTTTGCTTTAATCAGATTCGTATATATTTCACATAGTGTTGGGGTTAGTGTTGATGAAAGCATTTGGGGAATTGTTGTTGTGTTTGTTGTTGATGAATAGAAAGAGGCAACAAAAGAAAGCACATCAAAGATCAAAGGAACAAAGATTTGCATAGCGATTCGGTCATTCGATAACCCGGAGAAGCAAGCTTGGTGTTTTCCTCCTCACAGTCGTAAGATTGCAATGCCCGACACGAGAGTCTTGTACACGGTGCTACGGTCGCCTCACGTCGATAAGAAGTCGAGAGAACAGTTTGAGATGCGGTTCAAGAAACGATTACTTGTCATCAAAGCTCAGAGTCATGAGCTGAGCAAGAAGCTGTTTTGGTTAAAACGTTACCGTATTCTTGGAGCTCAGTACGAGCTACAGTTCCATTGCAAGACTCGTTTGGATATGACTCCCATGTTAGGCAACATCAATGGCTCCAATGATGGTCAATGAGACTGCTAATCAAGGAAGCCACCGGGGCGACTTTTTACCCGAGTCTGCAATAACGTCAAAGACTTAGGGATCAAGGAATTTGGCATTTATGCAAATGCCGTAGCTCTTCTTCTTGCTTAGTAATAGCATGTGTTTTTTCTTGGGACAATTTTTCAAAGACATGTTTCAAACCGAGTTTATGTGGCGAAATGTTTTAAGTTTATGCCAATTCATTAGGCCGTTTGATTCCATTGTATCGAAGACGTTTTAATGGTGTATATGATCACGAATGATCTGAGACACAAAAATTCATTTGCTGCTGTGCACATCATAACGAGGAATGATGGCAGAAGAAGGAAACATGAAAGTGAAGAAAACTGTAGAAGTATATTATAGAGGAAGAATCATCTCAATTATTTTGGGCCGAAGATTTGGCCCTAATAACACAAGACTCACGTTTCATAATAAGAACCCTATCAAAGCTGTTTTGGTCGATTTAGATGGCGGGCGACAACTCCACCATCCCTAGCCAAGGCAAAGGTGGTCGCCGTCGTGGTCGCAACCGCCATCGTCGCCGTAAAAACAAACAACCAGATTTAGTAGACTCAATTAGCTTTCTATCAGATGACATCCTCCAACATATCCTCTCCTTTATTATTCGGACAAAATTCGCCATCAGAACATCAGTCTTGTCAAAACGACGGAGGCATGTATGGTGCGATACACCTTGTCTCTCTTTCGATCGTGAAGATAATGCTCATTGGATAAATGAAACCCTAAATCGCTACATGGCTCACAAGATGATGCGTTTTGACTTCCATGCCTCCAATAATAGCCTTGACTACGTCAACATGTGGATCGAGTTCGCCATGTCCTGAAACGTGGAGAATCTGTCCCTTCATATCTGGCTTAATTATGATGTTGAGTTTGAGTTTCCTGATTTTTTCTACAACAATTCCTCTTTGACTTCTGCTCGCCATACATGAATCCCACATGCTCTGTTTCTTGGACATCCTTGATGAAGTTGTCCTTGCGTTGGTGTAAACTCCCTGATGAATCGCTTGCTAAGATTCTTTCTGGTTGTCCCATTCTCGAAAGCCTAACATTGTATTCATGCAAAGAGCTGAGCTTTCTTGATCTCAGCAATAACCCGAATCTGACAACATTACGAGTAAGCTACAACTTGGGGTCACCTGGACCAACGGAGATTGTGGCACCACATATCCATTCTCTCAAATTGAACAACTCTCACTTACCATGTACTTTACTTGATGTCTCGTCTTTAACGGAAGCTAAACTGGACATTTACTATTGCTATAACAATCTCAGTGCTTATTTTCTTCAAGTCAAGTTGCTAGAAAATTTACAGAACGTAAAGAAGCTTACTTTGGGAGAAGACTTTCTCCAGGTATGTTATGTTTTGGGATCATTCTTGCAGCAATTATATATTATTATTACTAGGCTTTGATTTTATCTGCACGTGCGGTAGTGATCATCAATTTATTTTATGTTTTAGATGTTATCTCTTGCTGAGATTCGTGGTGATCCAATTCCAATGTTCAAAGTTAAAGCTTTTGACTCTTAAGACATCAATCTCTCAGTATGTTATTCCTGGTATAGAAAGGATATTACAAAACTCACCTGAATTAAAGAAGATAACACTTCACATAAGAACTTGCCACAACATAAGCCGGGTACATTGACTCCACACATCTCTTTTACATTTCCTTGACCATTCTCAATGCGTTATCGATCTGAGTTTGAATATAAGTTCTTTTCAATTGTACAGGAGAGGGATCTTGACACATACTTTATAAGTTTGCTGAATCAGGATCCATGCTGGAGATCAAAAAATGGGGTCCTCTGGAACAACAAACCGTCAGATTTAAAGTCAAACCACGTGGTTTCATTCATGGAACTTATGCTTAAAAACGCAGAGGCATTAAATAAGTTGGTGGTACGATTTGAAGAATGTTACCATAAGTTTAAAGAGTTGGTTCCAACACTTTCGAACAAGAACAATGCCTCCATTGTGCTCTCAACCAAGCCAACGAAATAGATGAGAGTGGTGAATCATAGGGTTTTAGTCTTGAGTCTTATTGCAACATTTTACATCTAGCTTTTATTTAAACATATTGGAAGAAGTCATTTCTCTATTGTAGGACAAGACAGGAAATAGTGTTTAGAAGTTCACTAAAGTTGTACATATCTCTGATTTTAATCGACAGCTTGGTTTGAAAAGACCAGAGAAGAAGAAGTGTTTTTGAGAGAGAGTGCATCAGGAGTAATTCACCTAAGAATCCACCACTCTCCCACAAAATCAATTTTTAGTGGATTTGTAGTTAAAACTTTTAGGTTTGGGTTAACTAGTCTCAAATTAGGGTATAGTTTTGGAGTTTAGGGTTTGAGTTTGGGGTTTAGGGAATAAGTAGCCTAAAATAAATTATAAACCCCAAACTCAAACCCTAAACTCCAAAACTATATCCTAATTTGGGAATAGTTAACCCAAAATAAATTATAAACCCCAAACTTAAACCCTAAACTCCAAAACTATACCCTAATTTGGGAATAGTTAACCCAAAATAAATTATAAACCCCAAACTTAAACCTTAAACTCCAAAACTATACCCTAATTTGGGAATAGTTAACCCAAATTATAGTTTTGGAGTTTAGGGTTTGACTTTGGGATTTATAATTTATTTTGGGTTAACTATTCCCTAAACCCCAAACTCAAACCCTAAACTCCAAAACTATACCCTAATTTGGGACTAGTTAACCCAAACCTAAAAGTTTTAACTACAAATCCACTAAGAATTAATTTTTTGGGAGAGTGGTGGATTCTTAGGTACACCCCAGGAGTGTACCCAAGAATTACTCGTGCATCAGAATGATGATTTTAGTTTTGAATCGTAGGTGGATTGATCTGTGACATATTTTTCTTCAAGTTAGCTTTATACTAGATTAAAGGATACAAACATATTGTCTATAATACAAGGTTGAAATCGCAAGAGCATCCGCTACATACATTATGCTTCCCTACAATCATTGACACAAGGCTATATTAACATTTATGGGTTGAGTAACAATAATTCGTAGACGTACAATTACTATTTTTATTTCAATTTTACATGTTTCTTCACTTTAGTGGAGTTATTTAATTGGTTATCTCATTTTCGCTTGGGGCTTCTTTGTTGATTCAGCTGCTGGAAAATTTTCATGACTTGTTGTATGTTGATATAGTTGGTTTATGGAGTTTAAAAGATGAGTTGAAAAGGCCTAATAGACAGTTTATGAAGATGGAAACCACATCTGATCAGTATTGGTTCTTGTTCTTGTTGCTGACATGGCTGGATTTTATTGAAAACCATTTTCCATCAAGGTGTGTCACAAGTCACGGGGAGCTACGGTCAAGTAGATACGCTTATAGTGAGGGGGAGCTAAAGTTTGCAAGTTGTAAGCAGATCATAGAGTATGGAATTGATAATCGCTGGTTAGTATTGTTGCTAGGCCATCCTATGATCATGTCTCACCTCTGCAACCTCACTGGACTCTTATCTTGTTCATCTCGAGAGCGTGCTTCTGAAGTTGGGGAACAAGTTCAAGGTTTTCTTCTGGTTATTGTTGGCACTGCACTTCAACGGTTCTTACATCTTCCTTGCTGCCAATTCTACCTTGAGAACATGTTTAATTTTGAGGCAATGCCATTGCCATACCTCTTAATCTTCAGTTCTGCAATCACAATTACAACATGCGCTTCATGGACAGGATGAGATCCTTCTTTGCTTATCCAGTCCTTCTACAAAAACAGAGCCGAGATTGTTGGTTTATTGAGTTCCCTTATGGCTCTTTCACTCGCCCACCAGACACTTATTGTTGTGCTTTCAGTTCACAAGACTCTTTCCTACACATGCGTTGTTGGTTTATTGAGTTTTCTTTAAGTTTAGGAACGTTTAAATCTATGTTATGTGCACCGGTATTGACTAACTTTCTTTGTTCTCTGTTAGATTTTATCTCTCACCGAGCTTCGAGGTATTCCTTTTCCGGTGTTAAAGATCAAAACTTTGACTCTTGAGACAGAGATTTTTCAGTATGTTATTCCTGGTATAGAGAGACTGTTACGAAACTCACCTGAATTGAAGAAGCTAACAGTTCGCATAAGAACTTGCGACACCATATCGGTATATCTGTTTTACCATAAAACCTCTTTTATTTTGCTTGACCATTGTAACTATCATCAAGTTTAAATAATATCCTTGTTTTTTTTCCGTTCAGCAGGGGAAGTATCTTGACAACTACTTGTGTTTGCAAGGCTTGGATACGGATCAATGCTGGATATCAAGAGATGGAGGCTTCTGGAACAAGAGGCACCGGGATGTAGAGTTAGTGCACGTGGTGTTATTCATGGAACTTATGCTTTATAACACAAAGGCATTAGAGAAGATGGTGGTACAGTTTAAAGACAATTACGTTATGTTTAAAGAGCTGGTTCCAACGCTTTCTATCAAGAACAATGTCTCCGTTGTGCTCTCAACCAAGCCGACGAAAATAGATGAGAATAGTGAATCTTTCTAAGGTTGTTACAGGAAGCCACCGGGATCACTTTTTATCCAATAACGTCGAAACCTTAGGGATTCAAGAACTCGACATTTGAATCACTCCCATAGCTCTTTTCTTGCTTAGTAAAACATGTTTTTGTTTTTGACGGTTTTTTCTGTGGCGAAATGCTTCTGATATCATGCCAATTTGTTAGGCCATTTTTCATCATGATCTAGACATCGGAGACGCTTTACCTTTATGTATAATCACAAATTATCTGAGAGACACAAATTTATTTGCTGCTACGCAAATCATAACGAGAATGATGGTTGGAGAAGGAAACATGAGACGCAATGAAATTGTAGAAACTATAAAGGAGGTGGAGGTATAAATTTGGGCCTAGTATTTTTAAGAGGACTCACATTACATAACAAAAACGAAAAACCCTACGTAAGCTGTTTGATCAATTTAGATGGCGTCCACCGTCCCTAGCCAACGTAAAGGTCGCCGCCGCAAAAACAAACAACCAGCTCTAGTAGACGCAATTAGCTCTCTACCAGATGACATCCTCCAACATATCCTCTCCTTTAACATTCCGACCAAATTCGCCATCAGAACATCCGTCTTGTCAAAACGATGGAGGCATGTATGGTGCGGGACGCCTTCTCTCTCTTCGGTCAGTCACCACCAGATTACAAATTATTGAAGCCTGCTTGGATAGACGAAACCCTAAATCGTTACAAGGCTCTCAAGATGATTAGTTTTCACTTCTTTCGCTCCGGTTATTGCATTGACTATGCCTACAAAAATGACTACATCAATAGGTGGATCGAATTTGCCATGTCTCGCAACGTAGAGAATCTGTCCTTTGCTGTCTGCCTTAAAAAGGGTGTTGAGTTTGAGTTGCCTGATTTTTTCTACAACAATTCCTCTTTGAAGGAACTCACCGTTTCTTTATACGAGGCAAATATGATTCCCACATGCTCTGTTTCTTGGACATCCTTGAAGAACTTGTCCTTGCGTTGGTGTAAACTCCCTGATGAATCCATTGCTAAGATTCTTTCTGGTTGTCCCATTCTCGAAAGCTTAACATTGGACTCCTGCTATGAACTGAGGTTTCTTGATCTCAGCAAATACCCGTGTATGAGAACATTACGAGTATGCTACAACGCGGGGTCACCAGGACCAATAGAGATTGTGGCACCACATATCCATTGCCTCAAATTGGTGAACTCTCACTCACCGTGTACTTTACTTGATGTCTCGTCTTTAACCCAAGCTAAACTGGACATTTACATTCAAATCAAAAGATTTATAAACTTAGAAAAATATAAAGAACAACTTTCCTTTATTAGATTTAGAAACTTTCTCAAAACTAAATCTTTCTTCTTTCTAAGTTATGGTGAAGTGATGAAGTGATATGGAACAACTCTCCATTAGCACTTGTTTATATAGAATTAGGAAACTTGTTCTCCAAGCCTCGGTAGCTTCCTCTCCAAGTCTCGTAGCTTCCTCTCCAAGTCTCGTAGCTTGCTCTCCAAGTCACCGTAGCTTGGTCACCAAGTCTTGGAATTATCTAACATTCTCCCCCGTAATTCCAACTTGAACTCCGGGAAGTTTGATCTCTTGAACTCCGACTAGACTTCTCATTTCTTTGAACTTGATCCTTCCTAATGGTTTGGTAAGGATGTCCGCCTTTTGCTCTACACCGGGTACATGTTCTACTTCAACTTGGCCGTTCTCTACACATTCACGAATAAAGTGATAATTTTTAAGAATGTGTTTACTTCTTCCATGAAACACCGGATTCTTGGTTAAAGCTATGGCCGACTTGTTGTCTATCCTTAGAATGACCTTCTCGTCCTTGCTAAGAATCTCTCTCAACAGTTCCTTGAGCCATATAGCTTGCTTTGCGGCTTCTGTAGCTGCCATAAACTCGGCCTCGCATGAAGACAATGCAACGGTTGGTTGCTTTTGTGATGTCCAAGTAATCGGTGATGCGCCATAGTAGAAAACGTGTCCTGAGGTGCTTCTTCCATCATCAATGTCGATATTGTGACTACTATCACTATATCCAATAATCCTCCTTGACCCGTTTCTCTTGAAGTATAAACCAAAATTAGTGGTCCCTCTTACATATCTTAGGATATGTTTAATTGCTTGACCATGAGACTCTCTTGGACTTTGCATATACCGGCTTAGAACTCCAACTGCATATGATAGATCCGGTCGCGTATGGAGAAGATACCTTAGACAACCGATCGTTCTTCTATACTCCGTGGCATCAAGCTCTGTCTCGTTTTCAGCCTTTGAAAGCTTTAAACCCGACTCCATTGGCACGTGAGTCAAGTTACACGTCTCCATCTTAGTATTAACAAGAATTCCTCGAGCATAACCTTCTTGTTTAATCCTTATCCCGTCTTCTTCTTGAATTACTTCAATGCCAAGATAATACGTTAGCTTTCCAAGATCCGACATCTCGAACTTCTTTGACATATCTTCTTTGAATTGTTTAATGATTATAAGTGATGTTCCCGTCACAAATAAATCATCAACATAGATAGCCACAATCAAGACATCATTCTTCTCTTCTTTCCGGTACACTGATGGTTCCTTTAAACACTTCTTGAAGTTCATCTCCTTTAGAACTTGGTCGAGTTTAATATTCCATGCTCTTGGGGCTTGTCGAAGTCCATATAGAGCCTTGTAAAGTCTATAAACTCGGTTTTCTTCTCCCTTTTTCACGAAGCCTTCGGGTTGAGTCACATAAACCGTCTCAATTAAATCACCATTCAAGAAGGCGGTTTTCACGTCTAGATGATGTATCTCCCAACCATTTGTTGCTGCAAGAGCTATGAGAAATCGTATAGTTTCGAGTCTTGCCACTGGTGCAAATACTTCTTCGAAATCTACTCCTTGTTGTTGCACATAGCCTTTTGCCACAAGTCTTGCTTTGTTTTTATTCACCGAACCATCTGCTTTTCTCTTTATCTTGAAGATCCATTTTAGTCCAATGGGATTTACTCCTGTTGGCTTGTCAACGAGCTCCCATGTCTTGTTTCTTACAATGGAGTCCAACTCGACTTTCATTGCTTCTATCCATTCAGGAAAGTTTGCAGCTTCAAGATAGTTTTCTGGTTCTCCATCCACTGTGAGTAGTAGCTTCACACTTTCTAGGTCTGCCATCAATACATAGTCGTCAAGATATCTTGGTTTTGTGATGACACGACCATATCTTGTTACTCCTTGTTGCGGTTCTGCTTCTTGATTCTCACCATGGTTTACGTTTTCTTCTTCTTCTTCCTCGACTTGGTTTATAGGTTCATCATCTGGTTCTTGATGATCATTGTCTTGATCATCTTCATTTCCTCTTCCGTCTTCTATAACACCATCACGAGTAAGTTTAAACATGCCCGGTTCTCCATCATTTTGTTTTGTTGTAGAAGACCAGTCCCAAACCTTTTTCTCGTCAAAGACCACATCTCTACTAACAATCACCTTCTTTGCATTCGGATCATAGAGTCTGTATGCTTTGGAACCAGGTTCTGTTCCAAGATTGATCACACTTCTTGACCTGTCATCTAGCTTCTTAAGATGTGGTCCAATGATCTTTGCATATGCAACACAACCAAAAACCCTCAAGTGTTCGATGTTAGGTTTCTTGGATGTGAAGCTCTCGTAAGGAGTTTGATTCCGCAATGCTTTTGTTGGAACTCGGTTTATGAGATAAGTTGAATGACGTACTGCTTCCCCCCATAAACTGTTTGGAACTTTCATTGCTTTAAGCAAGCTCCTCGTCATCTCCATCAATGTCCGATTTCTTCTCTCAACAACTCCATTTTGTTGAGGTGTATATGGTGCGGTTAAGTGTCTAGAGACTCCTTTCTCTTCACAAAACCGTTTGAATTCAGCTGAAGTGAACTCTCCTCCTCTATCGGTGCGAAAGGTCTTCACGGATAAACCGGTTTGTTTCTCCACGTATTCCTTAAACCTTTTGAACCGATCGAATGCTTCACTTTTCTCCTTCATCAAGATAGTCCACATGTATCTTGAAAAATCATCGATTAACACGAAAACGTATCTGTTATTCGATGGTGTTGGTGGTGATATTGGACCGCATAAATCTCCATGAATCAATTCTAAAGGTTGCGTCGCACGAAATCTCGATGTGGTTGGGAATGAATTTCTTGTTTGTTTTCCAGCTTGACACACATCGCATATACTCGTCTCATGTGACACTTGCGGCATTCCTGTGACCATCTCTTTATCAATCATGTTTTTCATGGCACCAAAGCTTACATGACCAAGCCGAGCATGCCATCTCCATGCTTCTTCATCGTCTTGAGTTTGTAAACACATAGGGTAGGAGATTTCCATTGGTGTTTTGTAGAGGCGATTTGGTGATCTTATGACTCTTACAAGTAATCTCCCACATGGATCTTTAAGCGTCAAAAAATCGTCTCTCATGTAGACTTCACACCCATGTTCCGTTGCTTGTCCGAGACTTAGTATGTTGTGTTTTAAGTCGGGAATAAAATAAATCTCCTTGAGTGCTCTTCTTTCTCCGGTCTTGCACACAAAATCTATGGTTCCCTTTCCAACAATATCAACATACGAGCCATCTCCGAATCTTACTTTTCCTTTGATCTTCTCGTCTAAACTTGAAAAGAAGTTTTTGTTTCCCGTCATGTGGTTACTTGCTCCATTGTCTAGATACCACACACTTGTGTTGCCATTGTTGATATCAAAGTTCTTCGGAATCACCTTATCTTCATTCAAAAACACCACCTCATGAACATAAAGAGCATCAGCTTCTTGAGTTTCATGTAAATTTGTCTCTTGTCGTCCTGCACCTCTCTCGGGACACGTTGAGACATAGTGACCAGCCTTGTCACATTTCCAACAAATTATCTTGGACATATCCTTCTTCGGCTTATGGTCTCCGGTTTCTCCTCCTTGAGATTGCCAATTGGATCTTCCTCGACCCCTGCCTCTACCGGAACCATCACCGCCGTTACTTCCTCTACCATAACCACTGCGGTTAAAACCTCCTCTGTTGTAACCTCCTCTGTTATAGCTCCCTCTGTTTCCTCCTCGAAAATTTCCAAAAGCTCCACCTCTTGAGCTTCCTTAACCTCTTGAAAACATAAGTTTTCCTTGGTCCTCACTTCGGGCTTCTTCTCCCACACGTTCTTCATACGCCTTTAGCCTCCCAACTATATCTTCAAATCCTGTAGTATTCAGATCTAGGACTTGCTCAAGGGATGCTACGATATGAATGAACTTTTCTCTTGGGAGCCCCTTCAAGAACTTTTTCACCAACTTTGATTCTTCGATGGTTTCTCCCAAAGAAGCTGATTGACTTGCTAGGCCTGAGATCTTGCCCGCAAAATCATCAACCGAGTCGGTGCTGCTCATCGTTAACTTGTCGAGTTCCGTCATTAAGGTTTGTAGTCGCGCTTCTCTTACACGATCTGCTCCAAGATGACGTGCTTTGATAGCCTCCCACACTTTCTTTGAAGATGTTTGTTCTCCGATTTGCAAAATTAACGTCTCGGGGATTGACTGAAACAATAGTGCTGTCGCCACATCGTTCTTCTTCACATCGGTGGAACCTGGATCTATTGTTTCCCAAACTTCGCAAACTCGCAACGTGATCTTCATACGCATTGCCCAAACTGTGTAGTTTGTTGGTGTGAGCATGGGACAATGAATAGATGCTGCGCCAACGTCTTTTGGTCGCGGCTGTTGTTGGGGTTGAGGATTGTCTTCACCGGCCATGCTTGCTTATGATAATCACTTAACACCGTTCTTGATCGAGTCTTCGACTTAAGGCTCGTTTGAAATTCTCGGTTTCCTAACAGGAATACACAATTCTAGTTCTTTCACAACTCAAAATCAAAAGATTTCAAGGATAATAATCTCAGAGTGAATAGAACTTAGCAAAGTGTATTAATGCTAGCTCTGATACCAATTCAAATCAAAAGATTTATAAACTTAGAAAAATATAAAGAACAACTTTCCTTTATTAGATTTAGAAACTTTCTCAAAACTAAATCTTTCTTCTTTCTAAGTTATGGTGAAGTGATGAAGTGATATGGAACAACTCTCCATTAGCACTTGTTTATATAGAACTAGGAAACTTGTTCTCCAAGCCTCGGTAGCTTCCTCTCCAAGTCTCGTAGCTTCCTCTCCAAGTCTCGTAGCTTGCTCTCCAAGTCACCGTAGCTTGGTCACCAAGTCTTGGAATTATCTAACATACATTTCATGGTATAATGTAAAATGCAATGCTTATTTGCTTGAAGTCATGATGCTCAAGATGCTAGAAAAGTTACAGAACATAGAGAAGCTTACTTTGGGAGAAACCTTTCTCCAGGTATGTTTTGGGATCATTCTTGCATTCTATAATACAATACACCTAGAATCCTTACTAGGCTTTGATTTTATATAATTTTAGGAACCTTTTCAATCTAAGTTATATGTTCTGTGTTTTAGATTTTATCTCTTGCCGAGATTCGTAGTGTTCCTTTTCCGATGTTCAAAGTTAAAGCTTTGACTCTCAAGACATCAATCTCTCAGTATGTTATTCCTGGTATAGAAGGATGTTACAAAACTCACCTGATTTGAAGACGATGACACTTCACATAAGAACTTGCCACAACAAAATACCGGTACATTGACACCATAAGCCTCTTTTATTTTCTTTCTTCCATTCTAACCGTGTTATCAATCGAGTTTGAATATGGTTCTTTTTATTGATGTACAGGATAGTGAACTTGATACCTACGGGGAAATTTTGACGAACCCGGATCAATGCTGGAGATCAAAAAATGGGTTCCTTTGGAACAAGGACTGGAAGAATGTCAAGTCAGAGCACATGGTTTTATTCATGGAACTTATGCTTGAAAACGCAAAGACATTAGAGAAGTTGATGGTACGATTTCAAGACTCTTACCGTAAGTTTAAAGAGCTGGTTCAAATTCCAATACTTCGGAACAAGAACAATGTCTCCATTATGCTATCAACCAAGCCGACGAAAATAGATGAGAGTGATGAATCGTAGGGTTTTAGCCTTGAGTCTTATTCAACATTTTACATTGAGCTTTCACTTAAACATCTTAGAAGAATACATTTTATTATTTGTAGGACAATTTAGGGAATAATGTTTGAAAGTTCGGTAAAGTTGTTCTTATATTTTTTTCAACCGTATGTTTTCAACATTGTCTTCTTTTTGGATCACAAAAAGTCAATGGTTTTTTGTTCTAAAAGCAAAAGTGCATAAACCACAACTTTTGTACTGTACCAGTTGTGGTAGAAAGACTCTGAGAAACATAGACAAAACGTCGGTTGACACTTTGCTACCATTGTGGTAAAATTCGAAAGAGTTTTAGGGGAGTTATTGGCAAATGATTTAGATAGAGTTTGTAGATTTTAAAAGTATAGAGATTTGTTAGATTTAGAATGAGTTTTGTGTACTTAATAAAATCTATCAAAGAATTTGAAAATCTATACAAAACTAATCAATCCCCCAGTAACACCCCCTTTTAGATTTCAAAAGGTTTTCCTTGATAAATGGTCGATTGGACTAAAACTCCCTTAAATAATTTTCCCATGATTTTTATTTTTTTCCTCATTAAAAGAGCAGGTTTATTGGTAGTATTTAGTGGGATTTTAGTGGAGAGAAAATAATTAAATAATGTTTAGAGGTTCTAAAAAAATAAGAAGATGTGTTTCTTTTAGCACTTATAGCACATGTTCTACGGGACCACGTGGCGGCTTCTCATTAGTTGTGATTTTTTTTTATTAAAAAAAAAACTTCTTATAAATTTAAATAAGTTTACTTTAAAAAAAAACATATTACCCATCCTCCATTTCTTATTAATTTTAAAAAAATTCTTATCAACTAATTTTTCTTTTTTTTAAGAACTCATCCTTAGCAACAACTACCAATAATCGACCAAAAACAACATCAATTATTTTGGGTTCTAATTTTTACTTCAACACAATTTATTATTATAAAATTACTTAACACACCAAACTAAATACTACCTATAATCATGTTCTAATTTTGTTTTAGAGTACTGTAACTTTAACATAACCCAATTGATTTGCTTTGAGTCCAAGCAAATTTCCTTTTGTTTCTGTGTTTTTTTTTTTTTTTTCCTTTTTGGTTTGAGAAGAAAATAGGAAAAACTCAAAATCGCCTATATATTGATAAATGAGTCTTCTTCGTTATCTTCTTCGTTACAGATTCTTCTTCGTCATCGCTGGTTTAGGTATTGAATCTTAGCTTTTGATTCTCGGATTGATGCGTCATTGCTGATTCTTTATATTTTTAGTTGTTTTGGTTGAATTAATCGACTATTGCTGTTTATTCGTGTGAGTTTTGTCTACGATCTGCGTTTTTTTTTCAGTCTTTCAATTTATGGATTGACTTGTTTCCTTAAAGGTTTTTTGTATTAGCATAAGTAAATTCATGATTTAAAGGTTGTGGAAAGCTAAATTTCTTAAACCCTTTTGTCGCTAAAACCCTAATTCTGAAATTTGGGGTTTTACATTTTCTTATCAGGAATTTTCCTCTGCAATCCGAAATGATCACTACAGTTCTCCGCAGATCTTGTCTCGATGCGTCGAGGCGGACTCTGAATCAGCCTAGGGATCCGGCCATGAAGATCGGAGGTTTGAGAGATTTCAGCGATATGACATTTGAGAAGAAGGAGAATCAACCGGAGAAAGGCCAGGCTGATTAAGGTAACAAAGGAGAGGAATTAATCGTTAGTTATTGGGGCGTGAAACCGATGAAGATCACCAAAGATGTTGGTACTGAATGGAAATGGAGTTGCTTTCGGCCATGGGAGACGTATAAAGCAGATCTAACCATAATAGATTTGAAGAAGCATCATGTTCCTTCCACTTTCTTGGACAAATTAGCTTATTGGACCGTCAAATCACTTCGTTGGCCTACCGATCTCTTCTTCCAGGTATAATTCAAACGCAAATTTAAACCGCAAAACTTTCTTGTGTGTGTCATTTTTTAGAAATACTTACACTAAAGTTTCTAAACCAATGGTACAAGAATAGTGAAAATTAATAATGATTGGACTGACTTTCCCAAACGCAGAGGCGGTACGGATGCAGAGCAATGATGCTAGAAACGGTAGCAGCGGTTCCAGGAATGGTAGGAGGGATGTTACAACATTGCAAATCGCTGAGGCGGTTTGAACAAAGTGGTGGTTGGATCACTACAAGAAAACAAGGCATTTTCCGACGGAAAAATAAATTCCGTCGGAATTTTCCGACGGATTTCCGACGGTTAAAAAAAAAAAAAAATTCCGACGGAATTCCGACGGATTGCGTTTTTTTGAAAAAAAAAAAAAAAACGGGATCCGTCGGAATTCCGTTGGAAATTTCTTGGAAATTCTGACGGATTTATGACGGAACCCTTTTTTTTTTAATTTTGCATTCCCGCTCATTTCGTTTTGCATTCCCGCTCATTCTTATTCTTTTTTATTTTTTTAATTTTTATTATTTTTAAGAAGAAGGAAGAAGAAGAAGAGGAAGAAGAAGAAGAAGAAGAAGGAAGAAGAAGAAGAAGAAACTCCGGCGAAGAAGAAGCTCCGGCGGAGAGAAAGCTCCGGCAGAAGAAGAAGAAGGAGAAGAGGTCGCCGGAAAAAAGAAGAAGAAGAAGAGCTCACCGGAAAAAGTAGATCTCGCCGGAAAAAGTAGATCTCGCCGGAAAAAGAAGAAGAAGAAGAAGAAGAAGAAGAAGAAGAAGAAGAAGAAGAAGAAGAAGATCCGGAGGAGGAGAAGAAGAAGCTCCGCCGGCAACACTTTTCTCCGGAAAATTTTCCGTTCGCCGGAAATTTTTCCCGATCGCCGGAAAAAGAAGAAGAAGAAGAAGAAGAAGAAGAAGAAGAAGATCCGGAGGAGGAGAAGAAGAAGCTCCGCCGGCAACACTTTTCGCCGGAAAATTTTCCGGTGGCCGGAATTTTTTTTTTTTTAAAAAAAAACGAAAGTCCGTCGGAAATCCGTCGGAATTTTCCGACGGATTTCCGACTGATCCCCAATTTCCGACAAGATAGAACCGACGGACCAAAACCATCGGAAATCCGTCGGAATACCCCTTTTCCGACGGAATTCCGACGGATTTGGCCGTCGGAAAATGCATTGTTTTCTTGTAGTGGATCAAAGCCTTGCTCGAAGAAGCAGAGAACGAGAGAATGCATTTGATGACATTCATGGAAGTCGTGAAACCAAATTGGTACGAACGAGCTCTTGTGATCACGGTCCAAGGCGTTTTCTTCAACGCTTATTTCCTCGGATACTTAGTCTCGCCCAAATTTGCTCATCGTATGGTTGGTTACCTTGAGGAAGAAGCGATTCACTCTTACACTGAGTTTCTCAAAGAACTCGATAACGGTAACATCGAAAACGTTCCTGCACCGGCCATCGCCATCGATTACTGGAGGCTTGAACAAAGTGCAACGCTTCATGATGTAGTCGTGGTGATCCGTGCTGATGAAGCGCATCACCGTGACGTGAACCATTTTGCATCCGTAAGTGTTTTAATTTAGAATACTGATCAATATCATTTATATATTCTACATGAAGATGGATTTAAACCGTAATGGATGATTGAATCAGGATATTCACTATCAAGGACGTGAGCTGAAGGAAGCTCCAGCCCCCATTGGGTATCATTGAAGAGTTTCTTCTAGTTTTAATTTTCATGGGACAGACATACGTTTGTTTTTTGTTTGTAGCTTAATTAATTATGCGAATTTCTGGAAGAAGTGATTTGCGATGTCTAATCATATGTACTAAACCATTGCAAAGACTCGTTTGGATGATTTAATTTGAAAGATATGGTTCCGAACTGAGTTTATGTGGCGGAATGCTTTCCGTTTATGCCAACTCATTAGGCCATTTGATATTCCATTGATATTATTGATATATCATGGTTTTTATCGGTTTTTATACCATGATATATGTCCGTTTTATAGAGTTTTTTGGTGTTTTCTAGTCTTTTGGTGTTTATCTTAGGTACAAGGACGTTTGAAGCTTAATTGGTGTTTACTGGATTATGGAGCAAAATAGAACGAGGAATCAAAGTCGCAAGTTCGGATTGAAATTCTGAAGACTGTGTTGAGCGACACGACTTCTGTGTCGATCGACACGGCCAAATGGCAGCAAAATAGTATTTTTTAGAAGATTTCCGTTTTCGCGCCAGAAAAGCCCATATGTTTGCAATTGGGCCCAGACGTGTTTGTACCCTATATATAGTACTTTTAAGCCATTGTTTAGGCTATGCTTTATTTTACTTAGAGATTTTTATACTAGGGATTTATTATTCATGTCTATGTTTGAGTAGTTCCCTACTTAGGTTTTAGGGATTTTTCAAAGGTTTAATGAAGAGCTGTAGAGTTTAATTACTATTGGGATTTGCATCATATTTATTTATATTCTTCACCTTAATTGCATTAACTCTGATTTAGCGCTGAATTGGATATCTTAGGTTGTTTAATAGATGAGACATCATTATTGAATTACCTGAACTGAATCATAGGTGAGCAAGGATTCGATTCGCAACGACAGTTGGCTTTCAATCCTTGTGAACAATCGAACCTGAATTTACTGCTTGTTTAGATCAATTTGATTTCGCAACGACAATTGGTTTTCTAGAGTTTAAACATAGATAGTATTTGCAACGATGGTTGATTTACTTTACAACAGTGTTTCGAGTTCTAGAATTGCACTTCATCAATCCCAATAGTAACTTTATTCTGCAACTTGGATATATTCCTGCGAATTCCCTAAAGCTTAGCGTTTTTCCTCTATTGAATTTAAAGTTTACAATCATCCTGATTTATTTTCCTGTAATTTAATTACAATCTTATTGCTTAGCATAATCCTAACTTATAAATCTATTGTGCAACTGATTCCCTGTGGATTCGATACCCCAAGTACTACACTCGATCTCTTAATTTTAGAGAGTAGGACAAAGGGAAATTTGACCATATCAAATTTTGGCGCCGTTGCCGGGGAATCAACGCCATTAGATTTCTATTATTAGGATTTTGTCTACGTTTTTATTTCTGTTTTACTAACTAGTTTTTATTTTTGTTCTTATTTGTTTTGTGTTTCAGGCGTAAGCAAAGATGGTTGCGCAGAAAATCCTCGTTCAGAGAGATAGAAGATTGTTTTATCTTCAGGGAAACCCATACAACAAGCTCGGACAGAGGCTCGACGCTGATGGGAATGTGATCGTCGAGCATATCGACGAAGAACAGCAAAGACGCGAAGAAGAAGAGCGACTGGCTCGTGAAGAACATGCTCGTGTCGAGCGACACAAGGAAGAAATCGCTCGACGCGTTGAAGAGCCTCATGTCTCTCGACAGCAAGAACTTGTCACTCGACCTGAAGAAAATCAACGTGTCGAGCGACACGCAGAGAACGTCGCTCGACATGGACTGCAGAACAGCCAGCTAGGCTGAGAAACGACGTGAATGCTGCTCCGGGACGTATACTTGCAGACTACAACAGGCCAGAGCAGTTCTACGCCAATAGGTTTGCGATACGTCCACCTCCATTCCAAAGGAATGATTTTGAACTGAAGCCCGCATACTTCTCCTTTGTATCTCAGAACCCTTACTATGGACTTCCTCATGAGCACCCGATGGATCACTTAGAAATATTTGAGGATATTGCGTCTAGCATAAAGGCCAATGGGGTGTCCGTAGACTACTTATACTGCAAGCTCTTCCCATACTCTCTTCAAGGGGAAGCTAAGAATTGGCTCAGGATGCTTCCACCGGGATCCCTTACCACCTGGGAGGATACTAGGAATGCTTTCCTTGCTCACTTCTTTGACGATGCCAAGTCTGAAGATCTAAGGTCCAAGATAGCTACATTTAGACGGGGAGACTTTGAGGCATTCAAGGCAGCGTGGAATAGATTCAAGAACTATCAGATTGATTGTCCTCATCACGGGTTCACTGATGTCCAACTACTTAATATCTTCTACAGAGGAATTTCCACGATCTATGCTACCACACTGGATGCTGCGAGCAATGGAAACTTCAACACCAATTCTCCTGGGACTGCCACCCAACTTATTGAGAATTTGGCCAACAGCAACATTACCAAGAGTGTGGATTTCGAGAGGAGCCAGGGGAAGAACGTCAATGGTAATCAGTTTGCATAAGTTACTAAAAAGCTCGATTCAATGCACGATCTTCTAGTTGGAAAGAAAATGGTTCAGTTCACTAAGGAAGTTGAGACATTCGAGCCTGAAGATGTCAACTATGTTACTGGATCTGGATATCAGAGGTTCAATAATCAGCAAGGATATGGTTCTTCATACCAAAAGTCATTTCAGAGCAGCGGCTACCAGAGAGACTACGGCTCATCTTCTTATCAGAAGCCTCCACCGCCATCTGTAGAGAGTAAAATGGAGTCTATGATGGAGCGAATGCTAGAAGGACAGCAGAAGTTGACTGTCGATTTAAATGGAAAGCTGGATTCTGTTTACAAGGATTTGAACGGGAAGATCAAGTCTTTGAACATCCATATGAAGAGGCTCAATACTCAAATGGCTCAGACAAGCGAATCGGTGAAGAGGCATCACTTTAATATGATCGCCTTGAGGTCCAGGACTGAGAAAACACGAGTTACACAGCAAATCGACGTGTCTAATACAGTTGCAAAAGAGGAGAAATTCGGAACAGAATCTCTGTCGATCGATACTCATATGATGTCGATCGACACTAGAGAAATCAAGGCATCGAGAGACGCAACATCTAGTATCGCTCGACACTCAGAAATCTTAAGCGTCGAGCGACAGGACACTAGTGTCGCTTGACACGAGGATCAGATCAGCCCAGATTTCAAGAAAGCTTCTGTTTCAGCGGTTGAACGTGTCCACAGTGATAGCTCCTGTGCAGTCTTGCAAGCGAATCATGTGTCGCGACATTAAGAACAAGTCGAACAAAGTCGAGAAACCAGTTCTGCAAGAGTTGACTAAGATAGAAAGTCCATGGCAGTTTCTCATACCGTGTTTAATCAAAGGAATTAAGCTGGAGGATTCTCTCTTAGATAATGGGGCCAATGTAAATGTCATGTCTCGTGCTACTGCGAAGAAGCTTAGAATTGAATATTTGCAACCTTCAGAGACATATGTCGAACTTGTTGATGCTTCTTCAGTAATTCCTGCAGGTTTTATTCCTGATCTAAAGCTACAAATAGGAGATTGCCTTGTCCCGACTGATTTCTATGTCCTGGATAATGATAAGCCGATGGTGCTTGGTTCATCTTTCCTTGCTTCTGTGGGTGCAATTGTGGATTTTCCCAACTAATCATATCTTTCTCCAAGATCAACAAGAAGGTCTTTTACCCTGCGATACTCATCAAGGAGACTTTTTGCCAGACAATCAATGAGGGAAACAAGCTACCAACCCCCAAGCCTCCCATAGAGCAAAGGTACGCAGTTTCTGTCCTTAATTCATAATTTCTTGATAACAGATTTAAGGTTGAAAAAGCTGTTACGCGCTCATGTAAGAAACGAGTTTCTCGTAGAATGGTTGGTTTTTCTTCTGATGAATGTACAGGAATTCCTAAGGAGTGCAAAGAAGAAAAGGAAAGACATAGGAGATGGAAGAAAGCTTCAAAGCAATATTCCAAGTTCCGGATCATCATCCCTTCAAACTTGAAGGAGAAGGGAGAAGAAGTCCTTCAACAAATGTTATAGAATACGATGAAACTTTTCCCAGGAATCGTTTCTGATGAGTCTAGGGGAGCTGTCATGAAGGTTCGACCAAAGAACAAAGCTGCAACCATCCACATGGATAAGGGAAGTACAATGCTTCTCCAAGATCCACCATGAGCCTGAATTCCTACCAACGTCAAGCTAAGGACTTAAAACAAGCGCTTAGTGGGAGGCAACCCACTTGTGAGTCTACTAATTACTTCTTTTATTTTTGTTTTTTGTTTTTCTTTTTCAATTTTACGTTTTGGTTTTGTTTCTTTGTTTTGCTTTTCAGAGATTCAACGTATAAATACAAGTAAGGATGAACATCAGACTACTGTATCGAGCGATGTAGCAATACGTGTCGCTCGACACAAAGGAAATAACAGTATCGATCAACGAAGAATTCCAAGTCGCTGGACGCGACCAAATTATCAATGTCGATCGACAGCAAGGTCGTGTCGCTCGACACGACCCCAAGTTACGATTTCTCACTTGATTTTTCATACATTTCGTTTCCTATTTATTTTATTTTGCCAATCTCGGATTTAATAACACTAGGGACAGTGTTGTTTAAGTCTGGGGGAGGTAGTCGCTGACTTTTGTGTTTTCTTTTGAGTTTTTGAGTCAATTTTAAAATTTTTAGAGTCAAAACCTCCCTCTATACTTACTTTAAACATCACTCAAGGACCATTTCCAATGCAAGTTGGCTTGTTTTACTAAGGTGGGTAACTGGAAGTGGATCAGTTTAACGTAGCGAGTTCAGACTTCTGGAGAACGCCAGAAAAATGTTGCAGACCCCGCCCCTAATGAACTCTAATCTCTTGTCTTGGGCGTTGGTAATCGCAAGACTTGATTCAGTTTTCCAAACACTTGAAAGCGAGGACGGACCGCTCTTGAAACTTCTTCCTAAATGACGAATTCAACTGTCATAGATCAAAAAGAAAAAGCCTTATGACCCTGTCTCCCACCATAGAACATAAGTACTGAGTGTTGATCTAGTAAATCATAGAGATGCCAAGGAAGTAAAAAAAGTATACAGAAAAGTGTAGTTCAAGCAGAAAAGTGCAAGCCCGAATTCAGAAATGCAAGAATAAAACGCAGAGAAACATCAAAAACCAATCATCAAAAAGGCATGCATCTCTATGATATCCTTAATTGGATACGGTTTCAGAGGGAAGAGAGAGGGTGAAACGCAGGAAAGTGTTAAAGGAAGTGAAAGAATCTAAAAGGTCCAGCGATCGATATTCCCTTGATGAGACCGCACTTAATAAACTAAAGGGGTTTGCGACTGAAAGTCTGAGATTCTCTAAGGGGTTTGGATTCAATATGGAGGACTGCTATACTTCTAGGGAAACATCAAAGTATCACCGGATGACTTTGCAAAAGTATGTGGTTCCTAAAAGAGTGATAACATTTGTTTTGCTTAGAGATAAGCAAAAGGCTAAGTCTGGGGGAGTTGATATATCATGGTTTTTACCGGTTTTTATACCATGATATATGTCCGTTTTATAGAGTCTTTTGGTGTTTTCTAGTCTTTTGGTGTTTATCTTAGGTACAAGGACGTTTGGAGCTTAATTGGTGTTTACTGGAGCATTATGGAGCAAAATGGAACGAGGAATCAAAGTCGCAAGTTCGGATTGAAATTCTGAAGACTATATATAGGTGTTTGTACCCTATATATAGTACTTTTAAGCCATTGTTTAGGCTATGCTTTATCTTACTTAGAGATTTTTATACTAGGGATTTGTTATTCATGTCTATGTTTGAGTAATTCTCTAGTTAGGTTTTAGGGATTTTTCAAAGGTTTAATGAAGAGCTGTAGAGTTTAATTACTATTGGGATTTGCATCATATTTATTTATATTCTTCACCTTGATTGCATTAACTCTGATTTAGCGCTGAATTGGATATCTTAAGTTGTTTAATAGATGAAACATCATTATTGAATTACCTGAACTAAATCATAGGTGAGCAAGGATTCGATTCGCAACGACAGTTGGCTTTCAATTCTTGTGAACAATCGAACCTGAATTTACTGCTTGTTTAGATCAATTTGATTTCGTAACGACAGTTGGTTTTCTAGGATTTAAACATAGATAGTATTTGCAACGGCAGTTGATTTACTTTACAACAGTGTTTCGAGTTCTAGAATTGCACTTCATCAATCCCAATAGTAACTTTATTCTGCAACTTTGGATTTATTCTTGCGAATTCCCTAAAGCTTAGCGTTTTTCCTCTATTGAATTTAAAGTTTACAATCATCATGATTTATTTTCCTGTAATTTAATTACAATCTTATTGTTTAGCATAATCTGAACTTATAAATCTATTGTGCAACTGATTCCCTTTGGATTCGATACCCCAAGTACTACACTCGATCTCTTAATTTGAGAGAGTAGGACAAAAGGAAATTTGACAATATCAATGATCACTAATGATTTGAGACCAGAGTCGGAATGAAACATTGAGAGTCCAAGAAAATTGTAGAAACTATAACTATATCAAGGAGGTAGGTGGAGGAAGAAGAATTATAACTATTTTGGGCCTAAGATTTGGCCCTAATACTTGTAACTCACGTTTTAATAAAAAGAATATCAAAAAGCTGCTTCATAGTAATAAAACCCTACCAAAATCAATATATATATATATATATATATATATATATATATGGCGCACAACATCTCCACCGTCCGTACCCACCGCAAATTTCGCCGTTGCCGTCGTTTTCCTCCCCGGCACAGTCCTTACCGCCGCAAAATCAAACAACCACAACCATCACCAGTAGTAGACTCAATCAGCTCATTACCTGATGTGATCCTCCAACATATCCTCTCTTTTATTTCGACCAAATCCGCCATCAAAACACCATTCTTGTCAAAACGATGGAGGCATGTATGGTGCGATATACCTTCTCTCTCCTTAGATGCCAATACACTAAAAGATGATTCGATAAGCGAACCCCTAATAAAACGTTACACGGCTCCCAAGATGATGAGTCTTCACCTCTATATAAGGACGGAGAACATTGGTTCCTACGTCTACAAGTGGATCGAGTTCGCCATGTCCCGCAACGTGGAGAATATGTCCATTGACTTCTTGTTTACTAATTCATTCTACATCAATTGCTTTGCGTCGTGGACATCCCTGAAGAAATTGTCCTTGCGTAACTGTAATCTCCTTGATGAATCTATGGCTAAGATTCTATCTAGTTGTTCAGTTCTCGAAAGCTTAACATTGCATCATTGCATTCAACTGAGGGTTCTTGATCTCAGCAAATCACTGTGTTTGAGAACATTAGAAGTAAAAGGCCACAATTGCATTCCGGGGCCAACGGAGATTGTGGCACCACATATCCATTGTCTCAAATTGAGAAACTCTCATTTTCGCACTTTAGTTGATGTCACATCTTTAACAGAAGCTGACATTTGCATTACCACACTTAAAAAAACGTCGAGGATGATTTTCTTCAAGTGCTAAAGATGCTAGAAAAGTTACAAAACGTAGAGAAGCTTACTTTTCGGGGAATCATTAATCGAGTATGTTTTCATTGTTGAATCAGTTGATTTCACACTCAACGTGTGCTGATTGATTAGTTTTCATTGCTAGGAACGTTTAGATCTATGTTATCGCACCGGTGTTCACTAACTTTCTCTGTTTTTTTGTTAGATTTTATCTATTGTCGAGCTTCGAAGTGTTCCTTTTCCGGTGTTAAAGGTCAAAAATTTGACAATTGAGACAGAGATCTCTCAATATGTTATTCCTGGTATGGAGAGACTGTTACAGAACTCACCTGATTTGAAGAAGCTAACAGTTCCCATGAGAACTTACAACAACATATTGGTATATATATTTTACCATAAAACCTCTTTTAATTTCATTCACCATTTGTAACTAATACTATCATCGAGTTTGAATAATCCAAGAACCTTGTTATTTTTTTCCCGTTGAGCAGGGGTGTGATAAAGATCTTGACTTGATGAATTACCATTTTTAAGAGCAAACGCTTCTGTTTCTTAGAGGAGCCTAAGTTGGACGAAGGTACATAAGCATCTCCAAAGCAACAATAGGTTATACCTTGCTTTAGGGCTGCCTGAAAAGATGTGTTTGGATCTTCTCGGTCACATTTTTTGTTTTTGTTTTGGGTGTTTCATGCTTGATTTTCGTCTTCCATATCATTGCTTGCATCTGTCCATATTGTCCAGTCAATAAAGAGCTATGTTTATCACAACCGATAAACATCCTTTTTCTATCTAAATCCAAATGAGAATAGGAACAAAAACCCGAATAGGAACAATCTTGAATTCAGGGACGGCTCAAAAAAACCTCAAAAAATTAGAGGCACTGTGCAAATCTTAGAAAATTTGGCTTTTATTCACAATTCAAAAAAAAAACAGGCTTAATTTTTTTAAAAAAACGTGGAGTATTTGCTCATGTCAAGAACCGCCCTTGCTTGGATCTACAAAAAAAATGGATGTAACTCAGAGTCTAGATATCATCTCCTCAAGTTCTCCCAACAACATTATTCTAACCTCTATCAAGACATGGAAATAAAACTAGCAAGAACAATTCACATAAATACAAAAAAAAACTAGCAAGGACTAATTGACATAATTATGTTGATGTTGTTTTGTGGTCGTCGTGGATTATATGTAATTAGTAATATAATCTTCTTTATATAAAAGGGGAAGATTTGCTGTCCTCTAAAGCTAAAGCTGTCCACCTCAGCCAAAATAATGCTGAATATTTTCAGCCAACCAATTTGATATGTCACCAATGAGAAAGAGGAAGCCCACAGTTCTATTTTTGGTTGTTAGGCCCAACCCAATTACAACCAGAGCTCTTTCTTCTTCTCCGCCGAACAAGAACATCGACCGACATAAATCCTAACTCAACCATCTCCTCTCCTTTACGGTTTCGATCCTTCCACAGTTACATAAACGTTTCCACTTCTCTCACTCTCAATCCCCCAATTAACCACTCTAACCCGTAGTAATGGCTCCTCCATCGCCGAAACCACTGAATCCTATATATGTAGAACCACTTCTCTCAAACATAGCACTCACATCTTCTTCCTCACCAAAACGTGCCAAAAAGCTTCGGTATTCTCGAAGGAGAATTGTGTAACCAAGAGATCTTATGCATGCTAATCCGCTTTTGAGGAGCCATGAATTTCAAATTGGGAAACATACTGATGGGATTTGAACTCCTCCTAATCGATTCAGAGGTAAGCTATTCCCACTGGATATTGACAGAAGAAATGGTGGAGCTATTAGATGTTTCTAGAAAGATTCAATTTATATTGTTACCTTTTTCAAATTTGGGTTTGATTCGATTTTACAGGTACTCCGTATGAAGAAGGAGAGATCACTTTCCTTGATATAATTTTTCCTTCTGATTATCCCTTTAAACCACCTAAGGTATGAGCTTGGATTCTCTGTTTGATTTTTTTATGAAGCGTTGCTAATTTTTTCGTTACTTCTTCAAATCAAACAATGGGTTCTCTCAGAATTTTGAGTAATTTATTGGTGGTTTAGAGGAAATTCGGGAGCTTTATTGATTTAAGAGGTAATGATTTAGGGTTCTGGTGAACATTACCTACCATGACCAAAACGCTTCCTTACATTTTTCTTTACTTGTACCTACCAACTGCAGATTAAAAAAGAGAAGAACGACTTTAAGCCTGCAGAGTATAAAGAACGACTCAAGCGTAGGGAGTTACCATGTTTGACACACCAAATATGTGAACGGTTCTTATGCCAAAACCTTATAGTTTGCTGGATTTTTTGTTTAATTCTTCTTTCTCAAATAAGTTTCTGCCTTTTGTTTAATGACATCATTGACGAAGAGAGTTGTTAACCCTTTTCTAATTTTCTTTCAACTGCTAGGATCACCAAAAGATCTTGATGAAGATGAGACTGAATTTCCTAAGAAACAGGAAATGGTGAGCAATACATATTTATATGTAAAGCTAAATAATTTGGCATGACCAATGTCATCTTTACTGCCAATAAATAGCATATACCATGACCAATATATGGTATTGATGAGTTGATGCTTATAAAGTCTTGACAATCAATAATGGAAGAAGAAAGATGATTTCTCTTCTGTTTGTCATCATTATTCTGTCAGGCCCATGAACAACAATTTGCAGATGCAGATGACGACCAGCTTCTCCAGGTTATTTTCTTGTGAATCCTGAGTAACAGAAACATAATGAACCAAAGGAAGCACCACCTCGGGCTCCAAGCACCAAAGTGAGTATCTCGTGCTTCAATTTGGATCTTTCTATAAAATTTTAAAGCTATTCATCTAAAAAGGGGTTTACTCTTTTTCCTTACATTTTGATTTAGTCTTAGGTTGTAGCAAAACTGGTTTTGATTAGTCGTGTCTCAATTTTCAGCACATTTCCATCAAAATCCTGAGGTGATAGTTACTACATATATGATTTATTATTATGTCATCTCTTTTGCTGCTATTTGTTCATGTAAAATCAAGTAGAAAATGCCTTTTATAAGCAAATACACAGTGGGCATATTTGAATTAGTCCGTCTCTTGAAGTTTTACTTATATGAAAATGCGGTGTATGTTTGAATATGTACAGGAAGTAGAAAGGAGATGAAGCGGAAGAAAGTATGAGGAGGTGACGTGGAGAATGAAGGAAGAAAGCTCTTGATCCATTACAACTGCTGTTTGTTGTTATTAGACATTTACTCACTGCCAAATTTTTTAAATCATTTCTAAGTTTGACATAAAGATATGTACTCTAAGAAGAGGGTCATAGTAAAGATGAACAATGTTTCAGATGTGTATAAACGAGTTATTTACCACTTTTATTGTCTCTTTTTTGTTTTTTTGTCGTCCAGGAATCTATTGAATAAATTAGGAAGAACCAAAAGTTTCAAGGGACCAGACATTTGTTGTTCGAAAAATTACTTATCAAAATCTATAACTTAAAAAAATGCTTATCAAAATCTAAGCATAATTCCGCTATGTGGACAATCCTAACCATTTAAATTAGGGTTTTTGGTTATCTTTTTTTTTATATTATTATATAACAAATTTAACCCAAGTTTCACACATCAACCTTTATCCCAATAAGCAAATCAAAAAATAAAACCAGAGAAATAGAGACAAAACCAAACACCCAAACAGAGCACATCTCTATTCGTCCATTTACCATTTTCAGATTTGTTACAAAAACCTAGGTCTTCACATCAACTACATAAAACCAAACTTCCCTTCTTAAAGGAGCGGAAGTGATAGCATATTACAAACAAGGATTTCTGAATCTGCAGTTTTAAAGGGATGTTATTAAGCGATATTTGAAATTTCTTTCTGTTAACACAATTGAATTAATTATAAAAAAAACACAATTAAATACTCCCTCCGTTTCAAATTAGTTGTCACTCTAAGGTTTTCACACAAATTAAAAAAATAATTACATTCTGTTTTACCCCTAATTAATATATTGTTTTGTTTGAAAGAAGTAATTAATAGGGTCAGAAGGTAGGGATAAAAGTGTAAAAATTAACAATAAATACGCATTGAAAATACAAAACGACAAGTAATATAAAACAAAAAATTTACCTCTAGAACGACAAGTATTATGAAACGGAGGGAGTATATAGTAACGATCACGACACAAATTACTAAATAGAGGATCATAAAGTACTACGTCTCCTAATTTTTAAGGATTCATACATATACTTGATTGACCTATTCTCTATAATACAAAAAATTAACAACTACCATATCCGATAGACAGATAATTACATCAAATACAAAGTAAAAATAAAACATAAAAAGTTTACCATAACTTATTCGAGTATTATTTAACAAATAAAAAAAATTAAATACTCATTATTCCAGAGTCAAATACATAAGGAGAAACGGTATATGAAACCAACACCAATATGAATCGATTTGATACTTTGTTTTCTAGCCACGAACAATACACTATATCTTTAATGACAACAAAACAAAAACACATCACCATGAAATCAATATGTTTTACCAACACAATGAAACAACAAATAAGAAAAACATAAACAATCGAAAAATAAACAAAACAAACAAATATATAACAATATCAAACTAAACATATGTTATGAATAAATATTTCAACAAATTATTGCAAAAGTTTGTACACAAACCACGTGTAGCGTGGGAAACACCTAGTGTAATTAAAAGTTAAAACCTACGATTGTATCATGTTTCTATTAATTAATGAAATCTTTTAGACATATACTAAAATTTTGTGGAATAGGAGTGTGTTTCAAGGACTCGCACATGAGATTAATAAGCCAAATCTCCTTTTCTCGGAAGCAAGTACCTTAGACTCTTGTAGCAGAAGCCTTCGCTATTAAAGTTGCCTTAATTGCAGCTCACAATGCCGGGTTCCGAACGCTTACGTCTTTCTCGGACCCGCTCTCTTGTTACGTTGCTTAACTCGAACGATATTAGTCGTCTTAGTATAGGTTTCGAACTTCTATTATTTCATTCCTAGATCGAAGAATACCATAGCCGATGAATTGGCCAATAGTGGTCTTGTATCTTTAAACCATTTTTCCATTGGTGGTTAATCTAAAATTCGGTTTGAACAAAAAAAAAAGACAGTTATTAAAATTTCCTTACCAAAAAAAAAAAACAGTTACTAAAAACAGAAATCATTCTATAAATTATTTTACGCATTAACAACTCTCTCTCGGCCTTGCCTTCACACCCAAGAACAACTTTGGGCTCAAGAAAATAAATAAATACTTTTCCTTAAAAACACATTTCACAGGTGCATGTACATACCATACACTCACCCGCATGTGATTAAAATAAAATATCCTTTATACCCTTTTACTTGATTCCTTTCATTTCTTCTTCTCTAAAACCCTTGCAGTCTCCTCTCCTCCCTCTAAAACCCTAATTCTCAACTTTAGGGTTCTTCACATTTCCCTTTCCTCACCAAAAATCCGAAAATGATCAGCACAGTTCTCCGTCGATCTGTCCTTGGTGCGTCAAGGCGGACTCGAACTCTCTCCGCCTCACTAACCTCCATTAACGCCGTTCTATTTCACCATCTTTCTCCAGCCGCCGCCGCCGCAACTATAGTCTCCGATCTAGCTCCAAATGTCAAACCCAGCTTCTCTCTTCCTCCGAATTCGAACCCATTCAGTGTTAAAGCGAGGAACTTTCACGTTAATTCTATTCCGTCGGAGTTTAGATCGTCGGTGGTTTCTCCGGCTGGATTCGCGGCTCAGGATTACGCCGATTCGTATGAGAGTAACGAAGTAGCAGATTCGGAGAGTGTTGTTGGTAGTGGTGATGGGCTTGCGATATCTGATCTTGGAATATCTCCGGAGATTGTTAAAGCCTTGAAAGGTAGAGGAATTGAGAAACTTTTCCCTATTCAGGTATGCTTATCTGTTTCCATTTGTTTATCAGATTGCTGCATCAGATCAATTGAATTGAATTTCTCTGTTTTAGTACTGAGTTTTGATTTTTTTGTGGTTGAGTAGAAAGCTGTGTTAGAGCCAGCGATGCAAGGTAGGGATATGATTGGACGTGCTAGGACTGGAACTGGAAAGACTCTAGCTTTTGGGATTCCAGTTATTGACAAAATCATCAAATTCAATGCTAAACATGGGTTTGTTCAATTCTTTGTGTGTGATAAATAATCATTTGAAATTATAATTCATTAGGTTCTTATGTTACCTTTTGATGTGGCAGGAGAGGGAAGAATCCTCTTTGTTTGGTATTGGCACCAACAAGGGAGCTTGCTCGTCAGGTTGAGAAGGAGTTTAGGGAATCAGCTCCAAGCTTGGATACTATTTGTCTATATGGAGGTACACCGATTGGACAGCAAATGAGGGAGCTTAACTATGGTGTTGATGTTGCGGTTGGTACTCCGGGTCGTATCATTGATTTGATGAAAAGGGGAGCTTTGAATCTATCAGAGGTTCAGTTTGTGGTTCTGGATGAAGCGGATCAGATGCTTCAAGTTGGATTTGCAGAGGATGTTGAAGTAATATTGCAAAAGTTGCCTGAGAAACGTCAGAGTATGATGTTTTCTGCAACGATGCCGAGTTGGATCAAATCTCTCACCAAAAAGTACCTGAATAATCCTTTGACAATTGATCTTGTGAGTATTCTCATACCTACTTGGGTTTAGCAGAGTTGTTGATGAGGTGTGACATTTCTTGTGAAATTTGTAATTCTATGTTATCTTTGGCCTAACTTTGATGTGTTTACATAGGTTGGAGATTCTGATCAGAAACTCGCGGATGGAATTACGATGTATTCTATTGCAGCAGATTCTTATGGAAGAGCATCCATTATTGGTCCTCTTGTAACGGTATGGTTCCTCTAGTTCGCTTTTAAACTCATTATGTGTATCTCGCTGTTATCGGTATGCTTTCTTTTAGTTTCCAGTCATGTATGGAAAAAAATTATAATACCTTTCCTTTTGCAGGAGCACGGTAAAGGAGGAAAATGCATTGTTTTTACGCAAACAAAACGAGATGCTGATCGCCTTGCATATGGATTGGTGAAAAGCTTCAAATGTGAAGCGTTGCACGGTGACATATCCCAGGCTCAGAGAGAAAGAACACTTGCTGGTTTCAGAGATGGGAATTTCAGTATTCTTGTTGCAACTGATGTTGCTGCCCGTGGACTCGATGTACCTAATGTCGATTTGGTGAGTTGAAAATACACTTTTTCTAGCTCTTAAACGAGTTATGTTTCTCATCTTATTAAACTTATCTTGTGATTGTGTGGATAGGTAATTCATTATGAGCTTCCTAATAACACGGAGACGTTTGTTCACCGAACCGGGCGAACAGGTCGTGCTGGAAAGAAAGGAAGTGCTATTCTCATCCACGGTCAAGAGCAGTCCAGGGCTGTCAAAATGATTGAGAAAGAAGTTGGAAGCCGATTCACTGAGGTATGAGAATCTGTCACTCTTTTTGACCCTCTTTGTTATTTTTTGAATGCCTGGACTAACATTTGGTTTAATGTAGCTTCCAAGCATTGCTGTGGAACGTGGAAGCGGTAGCATGTTTGAAGGAATAGGTGGTCGATCTGGTGGATCCTATGGAGGCATGAGGGGCGGTGGTTCAAGCTTTGGTGGTCGTTCAGGTGGTTATGGTGGAGGAGGTGGTGGTGGTGGTTATGGTAGCAGCAGTGGCCGTTCAGGCGGGTCAGGCAACCGTTATTCTGGCGGTTCAGACCGTTCTTCTGGTTATGGGGGCTTTGGTTCAGGCGGCTCAGATCGTTCTTCAGGAGGTTTCGGGGGATTTGGTTCAGACCGTTCTTCTCAGTCAAGTGGAAGGAACAGCTTTGGTGGGTTTGGATTAAAGGATCCTAACAGATCTTACTGAGAAGTGTTGGGTGGGTTTTGGACCCGACCCGGCAATAAATTGAGGTCGACCGACCTAGGAGAGGACTCTGGTGACTCCAGTAGAGTAGTTTACAAAGGAGTTAAGCTATATATAAATCTGTAGCTTCTCTCTTGCCTCATAAACAAACATATATTTTTAAAAAAATTTAAATGTCATATCCTTTAATTTTATTTTCTACATCAGTAGAATATTTGTTCTTTTTTTATATCGCACTACTTCCACATATAGTTCTTATTCATTGTGGCCATCAGAAAACATTCTATGATCAAAAGCAACACTAGATTTTTCAAGCTGTCTATTATACTTATATTTCTGTAAGATGTTTAGATGATCCTCAATGTTACTTCTTGATTTGTACTGAAATCATGTCGTTAGTGACTGACCATGAAAACTCCATTATACACTTGTATAGTAGATAGAAATACTAAAAGTTACCGTAACATTTAATTCTTCAAAGATAGTCAACAGTTTGATACAAAAAGCACTACTCATGCTTTCACAACTCTGAGCGTTCCGATACAGACAAGCTTTTGCTTATACAACATAACGATAGGTAACATAACGACCCGCAGTTTCACTCGGACGAATGATCTTAACGACTTGCCCACGTTTAAGTCCAAAGTATCTAGCGATTGGATCAGTCACTTGAATCCTCGGAAGCTACGTACCCACAATATCCAAAACTTTAGTTACAGAAAAACCAACAAGCTCATCATCATCAAACAATGCTTCTTCTATGTAGACAAACTACTAACCTGCGTCTCCTTCACGGTGTATCTTTCCAGTAAAGTTTTCTTCTCTTCAGTGGTAAGAACTTGATGCTCCGGAACAAGAACATGCTCTTTAATGTTCACTAACATTTCCGCCTCCTGCAACAAACCACCCAAAGCATGGTTTTAGGATAGTGATTGTCGATAAACCATCAAGAGAACAACTAAATGTGTCATTTTACCTGGAACACTTCCAAATGAAACTTTGAAGAGATCTCACTTATACAAGTACGAGCAAAAGGGGTCAAGTTCTGTTGCACAACCAAAATTGCTCTGTAAACATTCTCTGCTTTCATCCGAGCCGTGTACATCTTCATCGTCTTAACTCCAACTTTCGCCTCCTCAGGGAAGAAAATATAGAGCTACATATAACAAGAGCTTAATCAAAGACTTAAGACTACGAAATCAAAATACACAAATCAATCTTTCTCTATGAGCTGAAATTTATCGATCTTTCTTCGAAATCGATTTTTCTACAACAATTTATTCTCTATTTACAAAAACCAAAGTTTCTCTATCCATCGTTGTTCCATACTCAAAAGCTGAAGCCTTAGAAACCGTAATACCAGGCATTGATGAGACAAACCTGATCATTGTTATCGTTTCTCTTAGCTTTGAGAGTAACGAGATCCTCTCTTTTCATGTTATCGCCATATTTCCTAATAAACTGACTTTTGCTCATCGTAATTTCAGAATCCGCGATGAAGTAGCCACGATCCTTGAGCATCTGCATCAACGTCTTCTGGGTTCTGTACAGTCGTTTGATTTCTTCTTCCGTCAACATCTTTTCTCACCTGCTAAATCTACAGATACAATCAACAAAATCCCGGAAATTAGGGTTTCCTAACGGAATCGCCTCGACGGAACCATTCGATAACAATAATTCGTTCCCTTCACTAATCTAGGTCAAATTTTCATCGATTAGAGACAAAACCTCGTGACGAAGATTGAAGAAGCGATTCAGAGGGAGAGAGCGAAGAAGAAGAAGCGGCGTTCAAGCTTTCCTTTTAGCTCCAAACCCTTTCTCGTCGTTTCTGTTAAATAAAAGACTTATTGCATATGAATCCCCAATAAATACCAAAACTCTGTTTTAACCCCTAATCTTTATTTTGGATTTTTTTTTACTAAATTAGGCCTGTAAATGGGCCTGAATGCGCGGTTAATAATTTGGGTGACCCGACCCGACCCGCGACACCAACTTAAACCCTTGAATCGTACTGTTCTGGTTAACAGATCTAAACCCTTCGTCTTCGTCTCTAAATCCCTAATTCTGAAATTTGGGGTTTTACATTTCCTTATCAGGAATCTTCTTCTGCAAATCCGAAATGATCACTACAGTACTTCGTAGAGCTCGCCTCGATGCGTCGAGGCGAACTCTTTCTTCATCGCTGACCTCCATTAATGCGGCGTTGTTTCATGACCTTACTCCTGCCGCCACAAGAGTCTCCGATCTAGCCGGAATTGGATCTACCGATGTCAAGCCGAATCCGTTTGGTGTTAAAGCTAGGGAATTTCATTTTCAATCTGGACCGTTGGAGTTTAGAGCGTCGATGATTTCTACTTCTGGGTTTGCGATACCTGAGAGTAACGTGAGAGGGATTGGAGATTCGGAGAGTGATGGGCTTGCGATATCTGAGCTTGGAATATCTCCGGAGATTGTTAAAGCTTTGAGTAGTAAGGGTATTGAGAAACTCTTTCCTATTCAGGTAATTTGTAAGATCAGATTAAAATTATGCAGCTTTCGTGTTCCTGTTCTTGAATTATGGATTAAAATTTATATTTGTGGTTGAATAGAAAGCTGTGCTAGAGCCAGCTATGCAAGGTAGGGATATGATTGGACGTGCTAGGACTGGAACAGGAAAGACACTTGCTTTTGGGATTCCAATCATTGACAAAATCATCAAATTCAATGCTAAACATGGGTTTGTTCAATTCCTGGATTTGACCTTGTGTTCTGAGATTTACATTTCCTCTGGTTCTTATGTTGCCTTTTGATGTGACAGACGTGGGAGGAATCCGCTTTGTTTGGTTTTGGCTCCGACGAGAGAGCTTGCTCGACAGGTCGAGAAGGAGTTTCGAGAGTCTGCTCCAAGCTTGGATACTATATGTGTGTATGGAGGTACACCGATTGCGCAGCAAATGAGGCAGCTTGACTATGGTGTTGATGTGGCGGTTGGAACTCCAGGTCGTATCATTGATTTGATTAAGCGGGGAGCTTTGAATCTATCAGAGGTTCAGTTTGTGGTTCTTGATGAAGCTGATCAGATGCTTCAAGTTGGGTTTGCCGAGGATGTGGAGATAATATTGGAAAGGTTGCCTGAGAAACGTCAGAGCATGATGTTTTCTGCCACAATGCCGAGTTGGATCAGGTCTCTCACTAAGAAGTACCTTAATAATCCTGTGACAATTGATCTTGTGAGTAATCTCATACCTGCTTGTGTTCATATCTGAATTTGCTCAGATTCCCTAAAGATTGATCTTGAGTTTAGCAGAGTGATTCTATGTTATCTTTTGGCTAACTGTGATGTATTTATAGGTTGGAGATTCTGATCAGAAACTCGCAGATGGAATTACGACGTATTCTATCGTAGCAGATTCATATGGAAGAGCATCCATTATTGGCCCTCTTGTAACGGTATGCTCTATTTACTTTTCTTTTAACTTATACGAGATAATTTTGTATTGTCGCTTGTGTATGGCGAAAATTTATAATATCGTTTCTTTGACAGGAGCATGCCAAAGGAGGAAAATGCATTGTTTTTACCCAAACAAAACGGGATGCTGATCGTCTTGCATATGGATTGGCGAGAAGCTTCAAATGCGAAGCGTTGCACGGAGACATATCCCAGAGTCAGAGGGAAAGAACGCTTGCTGGTTTCAGAGATGGGCATTTCAATATTCTTGTTGCAACTGATGTTGCTGCCCGTGGCCTCGATGTACCTAATGTCGATTTGGTGAGTTGAAACACGCTTTTTCTTGCTCTTAACTAGTTCTGTTTCTCATCTGATTAACCCATCTCCTGATTTTTTGAACAGATAATTCATTATGAGCTTCCTAATAACACGGAGACGTTTGTTCACCGAACGGGGCGAACAGGCCGTGCTGGAAAGAAAGGAAGTGCGATACTCATTTACAGTCAAGAGCAAACTAGAGCTGTAAAAATGATTGAGAGAGAAGTCGGGAGTCGATTCATTGAGGTTATATAATCTTGACTTTATAGACCTAATTAGTTTCTTTTGTTGAATGCCTAGAGTAACCGTGTGCGTCTATTGGGGTTTTTATTCAGCTTCCTAGCATTGCTGCGGAACGTGGAAGCGGAAGCGGAAGCATGTTTGAAGGAATGGATGCTCGATCTGGTGGGTCCTATGGAGGAGGTATGAGGGATCGCGGTTCAAGCTTTGGTGGTCGTTCAGGTGGTGGTGGTGGTTATGGTGGTTATGGAAGCAGCAGTGGCCGTTCAGGCGGATCAAGCAACCGTTATTCTGGTGGTTCGGACCACTCTGGTTTCGGGAACTTTGGTTCAGACCGTTCTTCAGGAGGTTTTGGGGGATTTGGTTCAGATCGTTCTTCTCAGTCAAGTGGAAGGGGCAGCTTTGGTGGTCGTTCAGGTGATTATGGTAGCAGTAGTGACCGTTCAGGCGGATCATCAAGCAACCGTTATTCAGGTGGTTCAGACCGTTCCTCTAGTTTTGGGGACTTTGGTTCCGCTCGTTCTTCACAGTCAAGTGGAAGGAGCGGTTTTGGTGGGTTCGGCTCGAACGATGATAAGAGATCTTACTGAGAATTGTTTTGACCCGTCTCAGCTAATAATTGGGTTGCTTAGGAAGGTTTCGGTGACTCGAGTAGAGTGGTTACCACCGGATACAAGGAGTCATGTTATATATAAATCTGTAGCTATGTAATCAAACATAACTTTTTTTGAAGTTATCTCATCTTTATTTCATACGAGGTGAGTTACCGCAAGCCTATTGCCCTTCTTTTTGTTTCTATTTCTATATATTGAATGTTATGTTTTGATAGGATTTTAAATAGGTATTTGTAGTGTTGCAAAAATTTAAATAGGATTTGTCATAAATTTCTCATGGCTGTCTAGGCATCTACGATGGCAATGTGTAGAATGAGCACTCTGAATAATCTGAACAACAATTTTGATTTCCATGTCTCAACATATTTTTCGAGTGCACAAGAAATTTAATATAATATTACAAACAAAAATTGTATTTAAATTATTTAATCTTGTTAGACAAGGTTTTAGTAATGTAGGACAATCCATTTGAGTTGTTATGCGCATTCACATCAAAATTAGATTTTTTTTTTTTTTGAGAAAAAAGCAATTAGATAATGTTCATACAACAATGACTGCTACCTTTTGTTTATTTTCCTGTGTTACTTTTTGCTTATAAACCAATAGGAGAGGATAAAAACTGGAAAAATAAAGTTTGTTGCGGATTGGTTTGTAAATGTCTTTATTTCGTGTGCTACAAGTCTTTTAGTCAAATATTAGACGATTTTTTCGTTTTTGTATTAAAATGATGCTACATTTCCGTAGTTTAATTGCTATAATTAGATAACAACTGAGAAGTTATAAAATGTCAAAAAGCAAAAATACACTTTTCAAAAAAATTGGATTTCCCTGCTTTGATAAATCAATTAACATTGTTTTTTTTTTATTTTTTATTTTTGGAGAAACATCAATTAACATTGTTTCATTCATTCAATCTTTATAATGATGATCAGTCGCTATGGAGCCAAGATAATGGCGACGACTGGACCAAGATTCTTCTCTTCAAGAGCCATAGTCCGTTGTGCCATGTCTCTCAGCCATATTCTAGATACACCTAGGATTGCTCTCGCGGCGGCAAATGTAAGGGTTCCGGCAATGATCGGAGGCTTGAGAGATTTCGGCAAGATGACATTTGAGAAGAAAACAACAGAGAATCAACCGAAGAAAGGATCGAGTGGTGGCGAGGCTGATCAAGGTAACAATGGAGAGGAATTAATCGTTAGTTATTGGGGCGTAAAGCCGATGAAAATCACCAAAGATGATGGAACTGAATGGAAATGGAGTTGCTTCCGGGTACATTACACTTTCATTTATGTTTTTTTATTATTGTTACATACTTTGATTTTATTTGTATGATTGTGTGTATGATTTGTTATTGTTGTGTGTGTGTGTGGTATGATGGTAGCCATGGGAGACTTATAAAGCAGATTTAACTATAGATTTGAAGAAGCACCATGTTCCATCCACTTTATCGGACAAATTAGCTTATTGGACGGTCAAATCACTACGATGGCCTACCGATTTGTTCTTCCAGGTACAATATGTTAAGTTTATGTGTTTCCAACTGAAAACATAGGCAATGAGTATGTTGGCCCATGTCCTTTATATATATAGATGTGGGATATTCTTCACGCTATATAAACGCAAATTGGAACCACAATGCAAACGTAAACGTTCTTGTATAGCAATTTTGTGTTCACAGCTTTTCGAAATACACTATGTGGTTTATTTGAAAGAAAAAAAACATCTTATTGTAACATGTAAACACAAATACAAAAACAAAACACACTTAAATTTATGTCACCATTTCTCCATCTAGCTCCCATATCCACCATGATACAAGAATTGTCAAAGTTGTGTGTTTGGACTAATTTTGCTAAAACGATTAATTTAACGCAGAGGCGGTACGGATGTCGAGCAATGATGCTGGAAACGGTTGCAGCGGTCCCAGGAATGGTTGGAGGGATGTTAGTACATTGCAAATCATTGAGGCGGTTTGAACAAAGTGGCGGTTGGATCAAAGCCTTACTCGAAGAAGCAGAGAACGAGAGAATGCACTTGATGACATTCATGGAAGTCGCGAAACCAAATTGGTATGAACGAGCTCTTGTAATCGCCGTTCAAGGCGTTTTCTTCAACGCTTATTTCCTCGGATACCTAATCTCTCCCAAATTTGCTCACCGTATGGTTGGTTACCTTGAGGAAGAAGCGATCCACTCTTACACTGAATTCCTCAAAGAACTCGATAACGGTAACATCGAAAACGTTCCTGCACCGGCAATCGCAATCGATTACTGGAGGCTGGAAGCGAACGCAACGCTTCGTGACGTGGTCATGGTGGTCCGTGCTGATGAAGCGCATCACCGTGACGTGAACCATTATGCATCCGTGAGTGTTTTAATTTATAATTTTGATTGATCGTCTATATAAAGATGAATTTAAACCATAATTGATGATTGAAACAGGATATTCATTATCAAGGCCGTGAGCTCAAGGAAGCTCCTGCCCCGGTTGGATATCATTGAAGAGTTTCTTCTAGTTTTAAATTTCATGGGAGATTAAGTTTTTTTTTGTTTGTAACTTTAAATAAATGATGCTACTTTTTCGAATAAATGCATTTTTGGCGTTAGAAAAGTGGTTAATTTACGACTCCGATATTTTCTTGTCACATTTTAAACGAATGTTCGATAGCAAGTACAACTTAAAAAGACCCTGTGCACCTTTGGCCATAAAAATTGAATACAAAACAAATTAATAAATTTTGAACTATTTGTAGAAATCGGATATATTATTACTCAATATAACTTTTAGTCTAGTTAAATTGTATTGAATATGTAGTTTGCTAAAATATGTGTTCAGTTCAATTTTGCCGATGTCCGATTTGTTGCAGAGCAGATACAAATCGGACAAACTAATATGGACGGAGCGGATCACCAAAATACATGATATCCGCTATGTGCCCACCCCTACACAATTGTATTTAGATTTTGTATGAAATAACCTCATGTTAATTATTATTAAATAGTCGACCAACCTGTTTAGTTTATTGGTTTGTAAACAATAAGCTTAATACATCATATGGTGAGGAGTAAATACAAAGTTGAGGAGGTTTATGACCGTAATTGGACGGTAGCGAAGAGTACGTGGTCATCAACCTTGAGAAGTGTTGGAATAGATCTAAATGAGGTGATTTATCAAGGCCTTAGTTGGGTGATTGGGTGGTTGATGGCGAAACCTCTTCATGTATTAGCTATCGAAGATTTGCCAGAAGATTATGAGAATTTGAAAGCCCGAGATCTATGGACCGATGGTGTTGGGTGGGATCTCCCGAGGATTATGCCGTATGTGGTTGAGGAGAGACGGTTAGAGCTTGCGGCAGTAATATTGGACAGGATGACTGGGGCGAAGGATAGAATGTCCTGGGGAGAGACGTCGAATGGCAGATTCACGGTAAAATCGACCTATACCTTGATTACTCGGGATGAGGTTCTGAGGCCAGATATGGAACACTTATATAAGCGTGTGTGACAAGTATTGGCACCGGAGAGGGTTAGAGTGTTCTTGTGGTTGGTGGGAAATCAAGCGATTATGACGAATCAGGAGAGACCTCGCATACATCTTGTAGATACGGAGATTTGCCGGGTTTGTAAGGGAGGGGTTGAGTCAATTTTACATGTCCTCCGGAATTGTCATGCGATGGCAGGAATCTGGCAACGTATTGTTCGGGGGGGGGGGGGGGGGGGACCAACTATAGATGGCTTGTGGTCCACAATGTTTGCAGTAGGCATTTGGTGAGGGTGGAAATGGCGATGTGGAAACGTATTTGGTGAAAATAGACTTTGCAATGATATAGTGCGATTTATTAAGGATTGGTCCAAAGAAGTGATTTTGGCGAACTTAGTAAATGCAGATGTTAGAGTGTCGGGGTGATAGGGGAGAGAATGATACAGTGGACAACTCCAAAGATGGGTTGGGTTAAGTTAAATACGGATGGTGCGTCTCGTGGAAACCCGGGATTGGCGACGGCAGGTCGTGTTCTCCGGGATAGTGAGGGCGAGTGGTGTGGAGGTTTTGCGTTAAATATTGGAAGATGTTCAACACCGCTTGCAGAGTTGTGGGGTGTGTATTATGGGCAGTATATAGCCTGGGAGAAGCGAATTACAAGATTGGAGTTGGAGGTGGATTCGGAGATGGTGGGAGGTGGATTCGGAGATGGTGGTTGGATTTCTTAAGGCAGGGATATGTGATTCTCATCCGTTGTCATTCCTATGTTTGTGCCATGACTTTTTATCAAGAGACTGGATAGTTCGGGTGGTTCATGTGTATATAGAGGCTAATCGTCTTGCTAATGGATTAGCTAACTATGTTTTTTCTTTCCCGTTAGGTTTTCATTCTTTGCTTTCAGTTCCTTTGGAGTTTGTTTCGATGTTGAATGAGGATGTCCATGGACCGCCTCAAACGAGACAAGTTCGTATGTAATTTATTTATTTTTCAATAAAAAAAAATTGGAGATTCATCTCCCAATCATTCACAATAAAAAAAAAATACATCATTTAGTTTTTTTTTTTTCTTGCATTAATTTAAAGGAAGCAAAAGTGCTTATTGTTTACAATAGCAATGTTTTAGTTAGAAACCAACATAATAAAAGAACCTAATTGGACCCATAACCCATTAAAAAGTCACTTTCGTTGATCCAAAACCCCAATAGCAATAGCAATTGCAGAGAAGAGTAAACGTAGCCCAACTGATATCAAATCCCTAGTAGCAGAGCTCCGTCAAGAGCCAGATTCGTCTTGGCCTTCCTAGCAAGGGACGCATGGCCGCCGATTCGCTCGATCTTCTCAAGGCCACACCAAAATTTGCATGGAGATTTTGAGTTCTCGATCATCTTTGACGTTTTTATGTTCAATTTCTGGGAATTGCTTATCTAGATGCCATTTTATAGTGTGTTTAGAGTATACTGTTCTTTGGTGAGAGAATCGTTGGTAATTTGACTAATTGGGATTAAAAATGTCAAATTGCAGTTTCTCTTTTTAGCTAATGACTTTGCTGTGAAGCCTTAAATATATATATAGAGTACATGAGTGTTTAACCGTTATGGTTTTGTGTGTGTTTGATGGTCTCATATGCTTATTATGATCAAAATTCTTTCTCCTTGTTTGCTTTCTTGGGTTATTGTAAGGTTTCCTTTTGGAATGATGAATTTTCACACATTGAATTTATTTTCTTGGTACATTCTTTTGGTAGCACAAAAGTAAGTGATACCTGCTATAACTGTGTTGATGAGCACTTTTCTTCCTACAAATGACAGGTATTTAGCAGTCCAAAGAGCTCATCTTGTTTCTGATGCTCTCAAGTAGAGGTTCACAATCAAGCATGGTTAGCTTTTTGGTACCTAACAGGAAGAGATCCTTGTGGAAAACCAGATATCAAGCTCATCATCAGGTAATCCACTATTTAGTTGACAACATATGATTATTAAATCTTGAAAAAAAATACAAAACATACATACTACTCTCTTATCATAATGTAAATCGGAAAAAATTGTTCGATAAAATCAAACAGAATTTGAACTCAACTGGGGAACCATTTTACTTCAAACAAAAAGAAAATCGGAGAAATTATGAATCCGAACACTTAGGTATATAAACAGACTAACATTAATATGTTTTTGAAAAAAATATGGATATAGGAATGCCAATTCTTGATTAGCAAAAGAAGTTTGAAACATTTTTTTTTACTAAGAATGTAAATACATAGAACAAAATTACGTAATTACAAAAATAAAATGGGAGTGATGATATTCATTATGATTTTGGAAGTTGAAACAGAAGACAACGCATCTGCTATATTTGTTTTCCTTAAAACCACAAAAAGAATCAAATTTGAAAATGCTAATTTTCTTTATATTTATTCTGGCCATTTAAAGAGATGGAAAAAAATGCCTAATAATACCCACACGATATCATCAAATTCGACCAATAAGATTTCAGCTCTTGGCCATCACGCAAGTATCTTTCCAGCTTTTTTTTTCTAAACTTCTTGTTCTCCAAGTAAAATCTACACCGCCTTCACAAATTACAAATATACCCTCAGTCAAAGCAAAGTAAAACTAAAACCCAAAGTCTCTCTCACGTCCTCAAAGGACAACACCGTCATTACACAAAAATCCTACACCAGAAACGGTTAGACCCTCATAAACACGTGGCGTGATCTCCTTCCATATACGTTCAACATTCTCGATCGCAGACCGTTCGTTTTCTTCATTTATATAAACCTTGCTCTCTAAAACCTCAATTAGAGCGTGTTGAAACGCATAAGACGACAAAGTAAACAAATAAAAAAAAGCTTTCTCCTACAATCTTCCTATATTCTTGGATTTGTGCTTCTGAAATTCGATTTGCGTAAAACGATGATGATGAGTCGCGGTGGAGCCAAGGTGGTGGCGGCGGCAGGAGCACGGTTGTTCTCGAACGCCGCTACGATCCGTACGGTGTCTCACGAGTCGAGCCATCTTTTGAAGCCTTCGATGGCGGCGGCGGCGTCTGGTATGACCGGAAATAGCTGGATCTGGAGTAGAGCTCCGGCGATCGGAGGTGTGCGATTTGCTAGTACGGTTACTTTGGGTGAGAAAACTCCGACGACGGAGACGGAGGCGAATCCGAAGAAATCGGAGAACGAATCCGCCGGTGGAGACGTCGGAGGTAACAAGGGAGAGAAAGGACTCAATAGCTATTGGGGTGTTGAACCGAATAAGATCACTAAAGATGATGGTACTGAATGGAAATGGAATTGTTTCAGGGTAAGTTTTATTGATAGATTTGTCGTTGTTCATCAATTTTTTTAGTATATTCGTGTGTTTGATTTCAATTTCTTTGGATTATTGTAGCCATGGGAGACGTATAAAGCTGATTTGACTATAGATCTGAAAAAGCATCATGTACCAACGACGTTTCTTGATAGATTAGCTTATTGGACTGTTAAATCTCTTCGTTTGCCTACCGATCTCTTCTTCCAGGTACAGTTTCTTTCTCCATCTCCGATTGAGTTTCTTCCTTTCAATAATGGAATATTCCCTTTCCATTTCATGAAATTGAATTTCCATTTTTCTGAAACGGAATAAATCAATCGTCATTGATTGCGTATGACTATAAACCTTAATATTATTTTATTTTCTCTTTATGGGCAACTAGTCAATATTTATTTCTTTTTTATAATTTTTTTGTATATTTATTTCTTGATCACTCTGTTTTGTACTTGAAAAATTTCTTGCAATTTTTTATACCAACTTGTTCTTTTGAGTCTGATCCAAACGAAATAAGGTCAAAATAATTTCGTTCACCAATTCTCCATCTAAGATTTTCATAAATTAATTTAATGTTTGCCATTTTCTAATATGGAAAAACTCCAACTCTTGTGACGTAAATATTATTTTATTTCATTCTCTATATGGCAACTAGTCAATATTTGTTTCCTTTCTATTGTTTGTATGTTGATCACTCTGTTATTGTGCTTAGAATTCTTGCAATTGTTTTTTATATCAACTTGTTCTCTTGATTGTGCTTGAACTGTGAATTAAATCTGATTGAAATGTTTAAAAAGAACGTTGGAGGCAAATGGGAAATGCTTATACTAATTGTGACATTGTTGAAACAGAGGAGATATGGATGCAGAGCTATGATGCTTGAAACTGTAGCAGCAGTTCCCGGAATGGTCGGAGGAATGTTACTTCACTGCAAATCGCTTCGTAGGTTCGAGCAAAGCGGTGGTTGGATCAAAGCCCTTCTCGAGGAAGCGGAGAACGAGAGGATGCATCTAATGACATTCATGGAAGTTGCTAAACCCAAATGGTACGAGAGAGCTCTTGTCATCACTGTTCAAGGAATCTTCTTCAACGCTTATTTCCTCGGTTACGTGATTTCTCCGAAATTCGCTCACCGTATGGTTGGATACCTTGAAGAAGAAGCAATCCATTCTTACACTGAATTCCTCAAGGAACTTGACAAAGGTAACATCGAAAACGTTCCTGCTCCTGCCATTGCCATTGATTACTGGAGGCTTCCTGCTGATGCAACTCTTCGTGACGTCGTTACGGTGATCCGTGCTGATGAGGCTCACCATCGTGATGTCAACCATTTCGCATCTGTAAGAGTTCTATGTCTCTTTTTGCTCTGTTATTGATAGAATGCAAATTCTAAAACCCTAAATCTTAATTTTGTTACTTTACTTGACTTGCAGGATATTCATTACCAGGGTCGTGAGCTAAAGGAAGCTCCAGCTCCTATTGGGTATCATTGATTTGGAATAAGAAGAAGTGTCTTTTTTTTATTGAATGTTTAAAACTTTTGTATTAAAGAATTTGAGAAAAATCTTTGCCTCTCTTCGTCTGTTTCGGTCTGTATATATAATAGATCCACACTTATTTTACTAGAGCCATACTTTGAAATCAGGCTTCAAATATTCTGGTTTTCCTTTAAATGCATCAAGTACTTTCGTTTTTTTTTTTTTTTCTTCTACTTATGTGTTTTTTGGGCTTGTGTTATAAATGGGCCTGTAACTTTTAGTTTATTTATTGTAACATTATGAATTGAGTACTTTATAAAAGCTATTACCCCCTCCGTTTCAATATTATGATTTTTTAGAATTTTTGCACATATTAAGAAAATATATTAATTTTAATCTATTAATACATTATTTTTTGCACTAAACAATTTTCCATAAATTTAAGCCAATAGTAGCTCAATAAAATCAATTAATGTATCTTGAAGTTTACAATTCATATTCATTAGTTCTTAAAAACTGCATTGAAAATTGAAAACATCGTTCATACCTTTCAAATACAAAGCGAATAAAACGTTATAAAAAGAAGAACATTAAAATAACTAGAAGAAAGAAAACAGACAGTTATATAATAGATAAGTTTTTTAATTAAATGATATTATATTTTTGGTGATTATGTGTACTTAACCACTTTCTTTCAAACGTATCACAGACTCACCCTTGTGCCACCAAATTAATTATAAATTAAATGTGTCCATTAAACAAAGGTCTCTATATCATGGCCATTGTTTTCAATCTATCATGGCAAGTTTAGTTCAAAATAATAGCAAATCGCAATTATCAAAAACCTTAATTTTTTCTTTCTTTCTTTCTTTCCGTTGTTTAAATAATCAATACAATAGAAAGGCAAAAGCAAAGGGGTTCCACGCACCTCTTCTCTCACCAATTATTAAAACGCAAATAATAAATTATATGTAACACTTAATGTTGGAATAAAATATTTTGAATTATTTGACTTTTCTTTATCTAACTATCGAGTTATGTAAATTTATAAAAATAAATAACAAATACGTCCTAATCAGCTGCCTAGCCTCTGTCAAGAGTTTGTAATGTATAAAGTAATGTTTAATACTTCAACGATTACTCTAGTCTCATTGCATAATCTATTATTTATTTGTGGTATAGTGTACTTTCGTGCATTTTTTAGATTTGAGTGATATGATTATAATAAAGAATAAACAGTCATGGTGCCATGTTAGCTGTGTATTATTTTAAATGCCGCTTATGATATCCAAATATTTATAAACTATATGATACGATTCAATACCAATATTATATGGTTTTCAATATAAAATAATTAAGTACAAATAGTTCGCAATTTTCGATATGCCCTTAGTGCGTTAATGAAGGGATTTTTTTACATGGATATAACTCGTAGGGCTGGGCACGATGCAAATATCCGAGAAAATTCAGGTATCCACGATCCGCTCCATCCAACACGGATATTTGATTTTTTGATCCGATCTGATCCGTTAGTTTTTGGATATCCGTAAATTTGGATATCCGAATTTTTTCTTAATATCCGCGAATACCTGATCCGATCCGTTATAAGTCGGATATCCGAAAAATTCACGAATATCAGCGATCCGCGATCCGATTCGTTAAAAATACTTCAGAAACTCAAAACTCAAAAAAAAAATTAAATACATAGACTAAGTTAAATACATATATCTGAGTCGGAACAGGTAATCTCTTGACATTAACGGCGGTGCTTGGTGGAGACTCGGTGTGATAATGTCGGAGTTGTTCTGGTGAAGACAACCATTGTTTAGCCTTCAGCCACATGTGCCCACGTATTGCTTAATGCTTAATTGTTATCTTCTTTGAAATAAGGTTTTATTGGTTGTAATATGCTCTCGATTTTTCATTGTTATCTTTTTTGAAATGAGGCTTTATTGGGCCTTAGGCCTTCTTCTATGAAATGAAATTGTTGTTAAAAAAAAAAATGTACATGTATGTATATCTATGGACATATTATATATATATATAATAATACGGATCGGATCGGATAATGATATTTTCTAAAATATGATTTGTGATTTGCTTTGTTTTTTACAGATCGCCCAATTTAATATTTGCTTTGCTTCGAAATTTTACAGATATTCGATTTTTTTCGGTTCGGATTGAAACGAATCGCGGATCGACTCTGATTTAACGGATTTTTTTGCCCAGTCTTAGATATAAGTATCTTTGCATACGACAAAAAATAAATATAATACTACCATATTAAACAATTTTGTATATGATTCTTTTTATTAAAAACCATCCGAATTTTTAGGCAAACAAAAGATAATTGTTTTATGTAATGTATAATGGTCTGATTGAGAAATTTTCTCTGACGGCTAGGGTTAAGCGAACGATCAAAACAGTTGCCACGTTGGCAAAAAGCAATAACTCTAAAAGGTACCACGTGTCATCTAACAAGTCAATTTTATTTATATTTTTATCTAATTTTTTTTCTTGTTCGGCTTTTTAGTTAATTTATACTCCCTCCGTTTCATAATATAAAAAGTTTTAGCACAAATCCCTCCGTTTCATAAAATAAAAAGTATTAGCACAAATCGCGAATATTAAAAAACTACTTTTACTCTAAAAAGTAGCATTTAAAATATACATTAAAAACAGTTTAACCAATTATAAAAAAAGACTGCAAAATACTATTGGTCACAGAATTTTTAATAAAGTTAAAAGTACCTAGTATTGTCAAAACAACTTATATTTTGAAACAAATAAAAACCTTCGAAACATTTTATATTATGAACGGAGGGAATATATAAATTCATCGATGAGTTTAAGAGAAAGAAACCCGACAATTTCATTTGGCGGGACTCTATGCTCTGACGTGGCATTTTCAGTGCTTTATATTATTTTAATATTCTCAATGTCGTAATTGTCATTTAGATGCCCGCTCATCCACGGAGAACACAATCCTACCATTCATAACCGGCCACGTATATATCTAGGTTGGTTGTCACGCTTAGCATCAGTGAATTCCCGTGAGATTAGTATTTTCATCTTTTAACACCTTTGTATCGTAGTAACAGATATTTAACCGTAAGAGTAGCTTCGACAACAAGAAGATCCAAGACGACGAATCAGAATAGAGCGATTCTCCACGTGTCGTGTTTAAATCAATTACGTGAAGTATTATGAAACCACGTGGATATCTTTTTTACACGCGCTACTGAAGCGCGTATTGAGATAAATATGGGAAACCTACTATATTGGTGGAGTTACTTCACTGTTATTAATTATTACTAGAAGTTATGAACACTGACCATTGACCAAAGGCTTTGTTGGTGTTTTAATTACAGAATCTATATATTTACGTGGGCCCTAATTTACGTCACAGTCATATTATATTAATAAACAAATCAACAATAATCACTAAATCTTATACTATACTTATTTGAAAATAGAAAACATTGGAAAATCACGTAATTGGATTGTTGAGTTAAAATTAGAAATCCTACCGTATTCCAAGTTTCCTTTTATTCGCACGAACGATTTGCAGTGCTCGTTGCCTCGTATGTCTTACGATATGACGTTTTTGACCATGTCAGAATCTGAATATATCATAGGATATAATTTCTTTATTATACAATGTGTGCAATTTAGGAAATTTTGGATAGATTCAATTATGGTTTTATATTGATATAAGATAGTTTTGAGTTTTGACCATAATACCCTAGCCAAACCAGCCAACCCCTAATTTTGGCAACATGCAACTCTTTGATTATAATATACAATGTATTTTATAATCTAGTATATATATAAAGATTTATAATCTAGTTATCGCATAAATATAAAATTACTGGAAAAGTGCGGTGAAAAAAATATAAAAGGCGAGGAGCAATCCACAATGGTAGCTAATTGTGGGCCTCACACTTCTCGGAAGTTCCGTGACCGTGACTTGAGTGAAGATGGTCCCACATGTATTTCCCTCAATTCTTATCTGAGCCGTTGGAGTTTTTGTAACGAACGGTTTAGATCAACCGGTCCGGTGCCAACTCATCACCTTTTTAGTTTTTTTTACGGGATGACGCTTTCTGCCAAGTCAGATTGGAAAAGACAAAGTAAAACTAAAAATAATAAAACTAAAATAATCCAACGGTTGAGTGAGCATTTCGCTATTGAGACAAAATAGTATCAGCCGTTGATTAGTTATTAATGAGTTTAAATTATATATAGATTGAGGTGGGTCCCGTTTCCTTTCTTTATACGTTTATTGCTTAGCGTCTTCCCTATTATAATTAAAATTGTAAAGATTATTACTATAAAATTTATTATTTATAAATAATGACCATATTTAATTATTTGTAGAAAGTTACAGTTATGTCAATTTGACTAAGTTTTCCATATAATCTAGAAATTATTAATATGTGATTTATTGCACTCTATTTATATGTTTTCAATTACATTTGATTTCGTAATTTAAAGTTGGGATAAATAAGTTAAAAACGAGTTATTCTAAATATTGAAAGTTGAAAAGATTAAAACTCAAAAGTAATAACTTTGGCATCTAAAGGCGTTTCTTACTTTATTTTTTGAATAAAAGTACAAATAAAATAGTTATGAACCATCAGTATACTGCAATTCCCATATACAAATAATTTAGTTACTGCGAAATAAAAAACTCAAAACTATATCTATCAGTTTGATTTTAGTGAGAGGAAAAATGGAGGAATAGAGGTTGAGAAGTGGAATCTGATATGATTAATATTACCGGTTGGATCGGTGTGTGTTGTTGGTCACAAAGATTCCTTTCTGATCGTCAGATTGGCTTTACCAAGGTCTTTGTGTACCGGTTACAGCCGGTGATACATCTTCACAGGACACATTTTGAAATGAAAACAATTAAAATAATATAATCTTTGTGCGTGTATTTATGTCAGTATTTTGTTTTCTTTTCACACGAGTCATCGCGATTAGTGGACAACAGTACACTACCCCAGGAGCCTTTATCAATAAAAATATATTATAATTAATTTTTCAAATATTACTATTATCTTTTGTTTCAGACTTTCAATAATAGTTTATTTTATTGTTTCTTTAATTTTTTTTCTAGATACAGCAAAGTCAATAAAATATTGGTAGCGATAATATACACGGAAGCGTGTGATGTCAAACACTTGCCACGTGTCAACTCGTGTTTAATAACCGGTAACACTCCAAATAATATTTTCACATGAATCCGACTCGGAAATAATATTATTGAGAACCGAAATCCCTTTTCTATTAAATGAGAAGTTGAATTAGTGAAAAATTTAATTGTTATAATTTGATTGGCTAAAAACTATGACATGGAATGATGACATGTCATTAGGTAAAAGATGACATGGCTTAAATCCAACATTTATTTTAATCATTTGTTTAATTTGAAAAACTATTTTCATTTGGAACATTAATCATTTATTTTGTTTCGCATAAAATTTCTTCGGAACCAAAAAGTTCCACTACCATTTCTTTGGAACCAAAAAATTCAAAATTTATCATATCTAAATGAATCAACAAAAATCAAATTCACGATTATTGCTTAATTCACGATTATTGCTCAACTGAACTTTTTAGTCAACTGAAAATTTGTTATTTACTTATTTGTTCCGATATGTGGAGGAACTAACGGATATTCCGAAAAAATAATATTGTTGAGCAAGATCTCTTGATGAACAAATATTTTATATATATAGGATTCTCAACCACGCATTGCTCATGATAAAACTCCACATACACATTTTTTTCTTCTACATGTTCTAATGCTTAATTTTTCTTAACGTAATGTTGCAGATATAAATAACTCCAAAAATACATAGGAAAATTGTGTGAAAGTACTAAGTGTGTGGTATCATGGTTTGCAACCACAACAAGAATTAATGTTATCTAACGAGCATTTTTTTTTGCTAAAAGGCAAATATCATATTAATGAAAAGAATATTTTACAAGGAAATTAAATCTAAGCCCTAAACAATTTCGGCAAAAAAGATAAAAAAACAAGATTGATTAAGAGTTTGATTTGGGGTTACCAAAAGTTATCAAGTTGAATTACTAACACCTTTTTACAGGATGTCAATTAAGGGCTTACGTTTATTAAGTTCGGTGAAAGAAATGAGTTAAACAGAAAATAGTGTTAGAAGTTCATTCGAATGGAGGTTTCATAATCATTTCATTATTGACCTTCAAACCACTAGATTCTGTTTTTTTTAAATGAGAAATGGAATCTTTTATGAAATATGTTTTAATTTCTGATTAATAAATAAATCAATGAGTTTATAGAATTGAATTTGTTATCACTTGGATTATTTTATATGTGCTTATGTAATTTTCGCATTCAAATTTGAAATTGATATTTTATATAAAAAAAAGAACCGAGTGAATTGTAATTACCTTTTTATATTGGATAAATGGGCTAAAATTTGAGAACTAAATCAAAACTCAAGAATGAGAATAGGATAGAGTATTACATGTTTTGCATAGGAAAACAAATACATGCATGCATGCATGAGTGCGGAAAGAAATTAATTTGCTATTGAGAAAAGAAAACAAAAATGAGTGAAAACAACCGATCTGTTGAGCAACCAAACTTCGATGAACAAAATGGGATACTCCAAAACATATTTTATAGGTTTATTACAATCCGTAAGAAATTAACTTATTCTTTACGGGTAATTTGTCTCCTTTTCTTTAGGAACCAATTTTATTTGTTACCACCGATAAAATTTTAATTTATTATGCATTTCTAATCAATACGAGATTGCGTATAAAATATTTCTGTTTTTCCGAGTTTAAAACAATTTCTATTTTAAAAAAATTCACTCATTATTTCAAGTAATTTCACAATGTGTGAATATTATTTGAATTAAGGTGTGAATGCTATATTATCGAGAGATTATATAACAAAACATATATTCGATTTTGTTTTATATTTTGGATGTCAAGAAATTATATTGTTGGTTCTGGTATGACATATCACACACGTTTATTAAAATTGAACCTAATCTGATTTAGTTCTATTGGTGTACGAGCTGATCGAAATAACCGGTGTGGTTATTAAATATAAACAAACTCTTGCAAGAGATTAAACTACAAATCATTTAATAGAACGACAAATGATTGTGAATATGATGAACGAAGGCAAAAGGGTTCACTTAGTCACAACTATACCATTTTTCCATTTTCTTACTCCAAAGATTAAAGGGTGCCCTAATAATAGACTTTAAATTATGGGACTAACCATATATACTTCAGTTGTAACAAAAACAATGATAAGTTCATTTTCGAATCCACGAATTTGCCTCAAAGAATATTAAAGCGCCATGAATACGATGATAAATTGTTGTATTTGTCCAGGGACAAGAAGACCAATATCGCATTTGATCTTGCAATGGAACACACCTTCTGTGCAAATGAAGAGTAGGCTTTGTAGTATACTTCAACTAACTATAAGAATAATTTTTGTGAGAGATTAGTATTCACATTTATCTATTTTGGTTAAATAATTTTCCAATTTATATTTATGATGTGTGAAATCATGTTCACACTCGCACATAGTGCGGGCAAGTTACCTAGTTAAATGTTAACAAACAAAATATTATTATAATAATGTTTTTAAATTATCATTTTTACGTGGGTCCCACATAGGATGCTGACTATTTAAAATATAAAAGTATACGTTTTTGCAAAAAATAATAATAAAATATTAAAAAGGTGATAAAAAACAAAAAAAAAAGGCAATATCGGTTATTGATGATGTGAGATCTCATATAATGGAGGGTCAAGATTGTGTGTCGATGGTAAATAGCAAACGGTGACCGTTGGATTGATTCACACCGACGGTGAAGATTTGAAAAAGGTTTTACGGCAGGAGATATGAGCCGTGGATTTATTCGCTACTGCTTTTATGAGGAGCACAAATAAAGGAGATAATGGGAAGCAAGTAGAGAGATAGAAGAGAGAGATAGAAGAGAGAGAAGAAGAAGAGAGGTGCGATCAAGGGAGGAAAAAACAGAGAGAAGAAGATGGATAGAAATAGAGAAGCTAGAAGAGTATCCATGGCGGCTGCCGGAAATAGTTTGTCACGGCGGAGACAAAGAGCCGGTAGCTTCAGAGATTCACCAGGTTTGGATTTCTCGATTTGTTTGTTTATTTTTCTAGGTTTTCTTCTTCAGATCTGGGATAATAATTATCCGTTTTTTTATTCAGAGGACGATGGTCCGGTGGAGTTACCGGAGGCGGCGAGGTTGAGAGATCGAGGAGGGAGTACGAAGAAGGATCGAGATCGGGAACGTGATAGAGACAGGGAGAGGGAAAGAGAAAGGGATATTAGGGAGAGAGATCGGTTAAATAGCCGGAGCAAAAGGAGAAGAGGTGAACGGTTAATGATGGTTCACGGTAATCTAGACGACGGTGGTGATGACAGCTCGGAAGAGAGTGTCAACGACGATGAAGAATATGACGACGGTGGAGGACCACCGTCTTCGTTGAAGATGCTTCCTCCTGGAAACAATATCTCCGCCGCTTCGTTTTCATCGTCTCTATCAAATCATCATCACAGCGGTAGCGGTAATCTCCACCACCACCCCCACAACAATAACCACCAGAGGAAGAACTTTCCACCAACACCAAAAGTTTTCAGATCGTCTCCTTCTCCGGCGCCGGTATCACCTCTCGTCTCGTCTTGGAAAGCCGCAGATGAGATGATCGGCGTGTCGGTTCCTAGAAAAGCTCGGTCAGGTAGAGAGGTGGAAATTTGCAATGTAAACATATCTCTCGCTGATCTAATCTCATTTCATTTCTTCTAATCTCGTCTTCTTCTTCTCCATTTCACAGCTTGTACGAAAAGACCGCATGAATCATGGGCTTCAAGTGCTACAGGCGGTGGTGTTTTTGCTTCCGGTGAACAAATCCACCGCCAAGTATCAACATCTCCAGCTAGAGTTAGTCCGGCTTCCATTTTAGCCTCTCCGTCTCCTCCAGCTCCTACGTCTCCTTCTTCATCTAGCGTTTCAGCTCGGAAAAAGATGGTTAGTCTCTCAGATTTCTCTCAATCTCCATTGTTTTGAGTCTTTTGACTAAATTTGTTTTTGCTTCTGTGTTGAAGCCGTCGGGGAGTAAACAGAAATCACTACCTCCAAAGTCATCATCGTGCAAGTTATCATCTCCGGTGGCTGTTCAAGACGAGATCGAGATCGAGATTGCAGAAGTGTTGTACGGAATGATGAGGATGCCTTTAGCTACATCAAAACAAGAATCCGCCGGTAACGATTTGGCTGAAGCAAGTGTGAAAGAAGTCAAATCGAGAGTATCTTCACCGATCTCTAATTCACAAACTGTTCATCATTCTTCCATTACATTAGCTACGAATTCGAGCTCTTCTAATATTTCCGCCATCGGTAAAGTCGTCTTCCTTCTCTCTTCACTAACGATCTGTTTCGATTTGTTCTTACTCTGTTCTCATTTTTTTTGGTGTTTTTTAGCTCCTAAGAGAAAGAAGCCGAGGCATGTCAAATACGAAGATGAGAATAGTTCTAGTTTACCATCACGCGTCAGTACAATTCCTTCAATTATCAAATCCGAAGCAGAAGCTCCTTCGAAAAGTCAAGTTCCGTTCGGTGATCAGTTAAAGAGGTCAGGATCCGCCGAAGAAAACAGCTCCGTATTGGATCCGATCAATCTTCCACAGCCGTCGTCATCGGCAGCGGCGTTAGATTCGAGATCAGCTGAGAAGAAAGAAAACAGTATCTCCAAAGACAAAACAATATTGCCGAAAGTGGAATCTTCTTCAGGATTTAGATCCGATGGTGATAGAGCTAAATTGTAAGTATCTAATTTTTTTTTCGTGGATTTTTTCGTTTTTTTTTTTTCTTCTAATTCTGGTGCTTAAGAGGATTTATTTTGTTCTTCTTATCATACAGGAGTTCGCCGGAGAATGAGAAGTTTGAGATAGATCTGATGGTAAAGTGTCTATTTTTCTTTTCCTTTTCAATGATAATTTTTTTCTTCCGTTTATTAATATTTTTTTTTCATCGGTTCAGGCGCCACCGCCGGTAAGATCGTCGTCAGAGAGAGGCGGTGAGATGGAATGTGTGGCGGTAGAAGCTAAACCTAAAGTCACGGAAGTGGAAACGGTGAGTTGGCCCTCCTTTTTGTTTGGCAAGATTGTGATAATTGGGGATATCCATCATTACTTTTTTTTTTTTTTCTTTTTTAATCTTTTTTGGCTCCTTTGTTATCTTCTACTTCTTTTTATTTAATTCTCTCCACTGATGCATATGATCAAAGCAGGAAGCGAAGCCTCTGGTAAGGGAAGATGGTGGTAATGCGATGACTCTTGAGCTTGAGGAGAAGAAGAAAGCTAGAACGGTGTCTGACACTGAATCTCATAAGCTAGAGAGGAATTGTGAACTTAAACTCGATTTGGATAAATCTGATCTTGTGGGTGTAGTGAACAAGCATCATGTTCAGAAACAGCCACCGCAACAACAAGTATCTGCTCCTGATAAAACAGGTAATAAGCCTTTTCATCTTTCTTCAGTGACCTTCGTCTTCCTGGTTCCAGTTTTTAAAATTTTTTTTTAAATTTTTTTCCTGATTTTTTTCAGTTCAAGCTAGTCCTTTGCCTCTGCATATGTCAATGCCTGGCTGGCCTGGTGGCCTTCCTACAATGGGGTATGCTTTCTGTAATTTTAGCAAGTCAAACTTTGTAAAATCTCCCTTTTTCTGCTTGAACTAATGGGAAACTCTGTCATGAAACAGATACATGGGTCCTGCACAAGGAGTTGTGCCTGCGGATACCGGCTCCTTGTCATCTGCGACATTGCAGGTAAATTTGATTCTTGTGCCAATCGAAGTACGGTCTCAAACCTTTTTTCTTTACCTTTACTGATTTAACTTTTGATCTTATGCAGCCTCCCCCGCATTTACTTTTTAATCAACCGAGGCCTAAGAGATGTGCTACACACTGCTATATTGCTCGGAATATTCAATCTCATCAGCAATTCACAAAGATGAATCCTTTTTGGCCTGCGGCAGCAGGGTCAGCGCCCTTGTATGGGACCAAAGCCTGTAATCTCAGTCTCATGCCTCCCACAGAACTGCAGGGGAGTGTTGTGGGACGAAGTTCCAACCCTGTTCCTGATAAGAACTCTCAGTCTACTTCTAAAAGTTCAGATACAGCTCAAAGAAACCAAATATTGCTCCAACAAGCTCTGCCTCCAGGAGCAGCTAATAACATTATGGTTAGTATTTTAATTTGTTTCGCCATATAGCTTGTTTCTCATGTCAATTTTTTGCTGAGCTTATTGTTTTTTTTTTGTCTGCCATTGTAGCATGGTCCGACATTCATTTTCCCCTTGGGCCAACAGCCACATGCTCCCGCTACTTTAGCTGCTGCGTCTGTCAGACCTCCTAATAGTGGCAACACAGCTTCTTCTGTTGCAACAGCTACTTCTACTTCCATGAATGGTTCTGCATCAGCTAGTCCAGCTGGTGCCCCAACTATGAGCTTTAGCTACCCAACCATGCCTGGCAATGAAACTCAGTACCTGGCCATCTTGCAGAATAATGGCTATCCTTTTCCAGTCCCAGCGCATGTTGGCGCACCACCTAATTATAGAGGAGCTCCTGGGCAACCAATACCATTTTTCAATGGTTCTTTCTATTCATCCCAAATGATCCAGCCTCCACATCTTCAGCTACAGAAGCAGCAAGCTGGTCAAATGCTCCAGAGCCATGCTCCGAGTAACCAGAATGGCAGTGTTTCCTCTGGTTCTCCAGCAGCACAAAAGCATTTGCAGAACCAACAGCTGAAGCCACCGGTTAATCACGGGAATTCCCAAGGATTTCCCAATCATAAAGTCCAATCTCAGCCGTTGAGTTTTCAGCAGAGGCAGCAACCCCGGGAAAATGCGACTCAGCATAGTGAAACTGTTGGAGAAGAGAGCCCATCAACCGCTGATAGTCGGGCTTCTCGTTCCAATGTTGCCTATGCCCAGAACTTTGGCATGACGATGCAACCAACCAACTTGGGTTTGATGAGTTCAGCAGCCCCTGGTGGTGGAGTTGTTGGATCTTCTAGCAATCATGGGGAAAAGAAATCACAGCAGCAGGTTTCAAAGGCTGGTGTGGAATCCTACCCATCCCAGGGTTACGCTATGACCTTTGCGACATTCAACGGGGCTAACACTGCTCCTGCCCTGAACATGTCATCAATTGCTCAGAATCATGCTATGTTCCATAGCATTCCGGAAGCAGCAAGGCAAGGTTATCAGGGTTATCAGATGATGGCAGTTGCTGCCCAAGCAGCTCAACAGAAAATGAACTACAGTGCTCCTCCCGAAGATGGAAAATCTGGGTCTATTGCTGCCAATACGATGGAGGAACAGAGAAAGACAGGAGGAGCAACAGGGAAGACAAGTGGTGTGAACGCTGGGCAGTGTATTGCGTTCTCCAACAAACAGGATTCAGCTGATGCATCCGTTTCTGCTGTAACGAGTGGTAGCATTGTTGATAGCTCATCCCGTTTGCTCAACCTTGGTTCTGCTCTGCCACAGGGTTCCAGTTCTGTGCCGACGTCACATCATCATCATCAGCAACAGCAGCAACAACAACAACAGCAGCAGCAGCATATGCAGCGGAGTCAATCACAGCAACCTTATACCACCATGTATTTACAGAAGCAACAACGTTATGCAACTTCGGTTGCTGCTTCTGCTGCTAGAACCAAAGGGCCGGTGGCTAATAACGCAAGTGGTTTCCCTGATCACAATATCTCAGCTTCACCCGCGGGAACCACCAAGTTTCCAAATGCTAGTTCAGGGTTCCCTCAAAACCTTGTCCAGTCGAGCAGTAATCAGGTGCAGTCTCCTCAGTGGAAAAACAATTCACCAAGGACAACAAACACTGCTCAGACTCAGTCTCCTTCCGTACTGTCGTCGTCATCATCTGCTGCTGCTGCATCCTCTCTAAGAAACGTCTCGCATAAACCGCAAACCCGTCCTCAGCAATCACAGATATCTTTTGCAGCAAACTCTAAACCTATGGCTTCTGGTTCACTAATGCAGCAGGTGCAAGGAGGTAGCAACAACCAGGCTCCGTCCCCACCAATGTTGGTTGGGTCACCTTCTACGTCATCCGTCTCCAAAAACGCCAGCGTAAGCCCAAGAACAACTACTTCCGCTTCCTCAACGGTGAACAAAGCTGGACAAGCTCCCTCAACTCCTCACCCATCATCTCAGCCGTCCAAGAACTTACAGTCTTCCTCCGTGGCTTCATCCGCTGGTGCAAGGAATAATGGTCCTTCTGCTCTGGGAAACAACCCCACCACGAGCTCTGGTTCCAAGTCCCAGCAACAAAAGCATGGGTTGCAGCAGCAAGCCCAGCTTTTCTTTTCAAATCCGTATATGCAACCTCAACATCAACATCAACATCAACATCAACAGCAGCAGATCACTATCTCTCCTTCTGGTGGCTATTACATTCAGAGACATCAGCAACAGTCAAGTCCCGCAGCTTCTGCTTCCGCCACATGTCCTCCAGCCACGGGAACTGTCACCGCCACTTCAGATCCAGCGAAAGCCATTGCGGCAGCAGCAGCAGCTAATAACATGAAAGGCGGAGGAGGTATGGGGAAGACGCAACAACACCAGCTCGTGCCTCCAGGGTTCCCATATGTTCACGCGGTTCCCTCAACGGGTCAGGTTAATAAACCAGTAGATCAGAAGCAACAAGCTGGTGAGTGAAAAGACCTTTTAAATAAAAACCATTTGTTAACTTAAGAAAAGACTTGAGTGGTCTGGGAAGTTCCGGTTTATACACAAGAAAGCTTGTGCTGGCGAGACTGAAACAGGAGCAGACAGGAACAGAACACCCTCTCAAGAGATGACAATTTTTTTGGAGTTTGGGTGGTGCTTTAGTTTTAAAGCATTGTGTACAATTAGTGTTTATATTATTCTGACTGGAACCTACGGTTTCAATTCCAAAACCCAAAAAAAAAAAAAAACAGTCGAGTTCTAATTTAAGAAAATTTATTCATTCTTCTTGAGGAGGTTTGAGTGTATTCGTGCGAGAAAGCAAGAGACATAGCAAGTCCTGCTGCCTAAGTATTGGCTTGGCTTGTTCAGTTGGATCATCAGATAGTGATAAAATTATGTAGTGTTTGGGTTGTTTAGTGGATTCGCATATAACATTAGTTCTGTATCTATTTTTGTTTTCAGTCACAAGTAAAAAGTAGTTGCTATATACTAATGTAAAGTAAAGACTTATCAAAAACTTATGAGTTATGAAGAAAATGACTTTTAATACACAGATGGAGATGTTGAAAGTAAAAGCCCCACGCGTGCAAACTTTCTCAAAAACCTACAATTTTGGCCCTTTTTTTGCAGCTCTAAACTTTTTCATTTTTACCATTTCGCTTTTTGCCTTTTATTTTTGTCTGTTCCAATTGTCAATATTAGTGACATAATCCTTTTTTTTTTTGTGGTTCATTTTATGCATAGTTTCTTTTGTCGGTTTCCTTGAAAACAAAAGTTACCGGTGGATGGAAATCTACCACTCGTAATGAGAATTTGGAGTTTTTAGGAAATGGTATTAAAAGTTAGGCAGGTTTGATTGAAGAAGCGTGGAAATTTAGTCAAAGCAAAGAGACTACTCGAATTATTCACCAAAAAAAAAAAGACTACTCGAATTTGGATTTTTATTAAGAATGTCAATACAATTATATCACCATGTTAATTACACTAAAATTAATTTCAAAAAAAAAAAAATTACACTAAAATTATTTAAACTGTCTAACACAACCAATCATTACTTTTTTCCTTAACCATCTCAAGAATTTGGATTTATTTGCTCTAAATACTCCTACAGTCAAACTTTACAACTCTATTTTCTCTGTTACTTTTTCTCCTTTTCTCCTTTTCTCTTTTGTTCCTTACTATTTTCGCCTTTAATTTATTTTGGACTCTTATTGAGTATTGGTAAAGAGCCACAAAATCAGAAGTGTGGGTCCCGTAAGGTAATAATTAAAACGTATGGGTTTTACTTCGAAATCTCTGAAAATGTAGGGTCCACTTGGCAAACTACAAATGAGGTAGCGGTCCACTATTAAACTTTGTGGGCTCAGTGTTAACTAATATTTGTCTCGTGGTTCCTGGCCCAGTTACAGTATACCGAATATACCTATATTTTAAATTAATGTATATTTGTCGAAATATCTTCAACTATATATCTTTATATGAGCTGAAAAAATAATAATATATATATATAATATATTTCCATGCCAATAATAATTCTTCCATTAAGGGGCAAGATTTTTTTTTAACCAAACATTTACTTCATTAAAAACTATCATGATTGGAAACTCAATGTGGAGATAAATTGCTTACAAAAAAAAATTAAAAAATCTAGAATGAGTCGAACGAGCTGAAGAATCAGTCTTCCTGTTTGAATCTCGGGGGATCAACGCTAGGGAGAAAGAAGGGAAATGTGCTCGGTGCTCTTCAAACCTGCTTGCGAAGATAGCGAACGCCGGTCAGTTTTCTAGTGCATGTGTAATTTCTTCGTTATGACTACATGCATCATGAAAATGTCAAGTTTTGTTTAAACTTATAACTTTTGACATATATGATTATATGATACAAGGTAAAAAAAAACACTAAGTAATAACTTATAAGCAAGAACCAACCTCCATGAGCTATAAGGTAAATATATTGGTCGTTTTGATGTTATACTGAACAAATAAGAACAATAAGCTACAACAAAGAGCTTCTATGTAGTGAAAGGTTGTGTTGTCAACTTCGGTTTCATGATTTCATGATTACACAGTCCCGAATTATGATTAGCTTGTGTCTGACCAAAGAATAAACAGTCCCCAATGATGATTTGTGAGAGAAAAGCTCTTAAGCAGTCATTTTAAAGCTATGAATTTTCTCTTCATTGTGTAACTTATCGTCCATATTTCATATCCAAATTGAATCTGTGGACAAAAAAATCAAAGATCATAAACAAAAGCGATGATGAAATCTAAACCAAAGTCTCTAAGCATTTAAATTGTTCTTCTCTAATAAGAGAAAACCCCATTTTTGTGCCTCACCTACTAGGCTACTAATAAAAGGCTAAGGGATCCTGGAACATGGGTCGGGTAGAATTTGATATGGGCTTAATTCGACCCAAAAAAGTACCATTGAAATTAAACGAGTGGAATACCAATAACAGAACAAAAACTTTGAATTTTTCTTCCTAATACTCTTTCTCTCGACCAGTCAAATCTGTATCTGATGAGTCCGTTTTCTTACTTTCATAGCCCTTAGATTTAGGGGTTTTAGTTATTAGGTTTTTATTTTTTTCATGGTTGGTAAGCAAATTAACCCTACTTTCAAAGTTGAAAATAAATATACTAAAGTATCATCATCATGTTTGGTTGAGAAGGAATTAATGATAGATGATGGATTGATGACAATAAGCAATCTTGCTAAATCATTGAATGGAAGTAAATGTGTACATATAAAAAAGACATAATCAATGATTCGTCACTCATTATCTAGTGGACATATAAATGGTTTATTTTTGGTTGACAAAAAAAAATAAAATTTGACTGTGTAAATTATAAGTACTATATATGTCATTTTCTAATTAACCCAAAAATAACTCCAAAGAAAAGTTATATTTAGTATTTTTTTTCCTTATAAATATAAATGATATAATAACCAATTTGTCATTAAACATATAAACATTTGACTTTTAGTCAGATTAGCTATTCATCAAGCTGCTCTAAGAAACTTTTTTTATAATGGGGTTATATTTTCGGTGTAATAACTGAATCACTTTCGGTTTAACAGAAGTATTAATGATAGCAAATAACTTGGAGATTATTACTAGAAAAATGAGAATATGGAATCACAGACCGGAATTGGTACATAATATAGTTTGTATAGATTCATAACAATCTAATTTAAAATAAAAATAGAAGAAGAAAAAAAATACACCTTCACTCGAGTCCATGAATACATTTCAATTCCATGTGCAAACATGGATTTCCTGAATATATGTTTAGCGACATTTAGCATGTTTTTTGTAAGATGAAGTAAACAAATTATTGTAACACATGAATCGGAAAATAAGAGTAGTTCACAGTGAGAAAACAAACAAAACTTAGTTTACTTCTTCCTTTTTTATGTCAAATAAAACTTATTGTACTTTTACCACACAAAAATATACAAAGAAAGTAATAATGCAAACAACTCATTCCAAACCACCAGTCCCTCTCCCGAAACACATGTGTTCATGGGCGTTAAAAAAGAAGAAGAAGAATTTTCAATGCAATGAACTAATAAAGTGCGAGTATCTCTTTAAAAAAAAAATGAAGAGCGAGTAAACCAATACTATTTGTTTTCTATTTCGGCAAGCAAAGATAACACCTCCCGGAGAAACAAACTAGCATTCAGCTAAACTATTAATTTGGATTTTTTATATTTACAAATTAAATTTTTTCAGACGTGTGTTGATGTCTTGATTCTTAAACGCGGCTAACAAGTAAAAGAAGACCATCTCCAATCAATAAGGAAATCTAAACATGTTTCAGATGGTGGTATGCTACTCTCTTCCTAGTTTATAATGACAGTGGTAATCTTAAGTTTGTTCTATGTAGTATAATGACAGTGGTAATCATAGTCAATGATTTTTGTATAATGCTGTTTGAATGGGCAATCATTCTTGTTCGATTGATGGAGTTTAATGACCGTAAAATTATGTATATTCTTGTTCAATTGATGTATTTTAATGACCGTAGCAATTAAATTATACATAAGGAACGTTAAATGGTTTATTGATTAATGCTTGAACTAACTGTTGGCCTAAAGTATTGCGTCCGGCAGGTTATAAAAAAAGAAAGAAATTTCCTCTCGTTTCCTATAATCCCATGCACCATCAAATTTTTTTTTACAATCAAACATTTTTCTTTTGCAAGAAAATTATCTACCAAAAAAGTGATAATTTTAAAAATGCCAGTTTAAAAATATTCTTTTTCAATAAGACTACCATGAGTTATCCATTTTCAAAAATATCACAAGTTAATCATTTTTATATACCTTAATTAAACTCTTAAATTCCAAACTTAAAAATGGTTTTGACCATAACAAACCCTAAATTCTTAAAACTAAATTTTAACCTAACATAGTTAATCCAAATATAAATGATATTTTGAATATATGATATTTCAAAAGATTTTAAAAAGTAGTATTTTTAAAAGTATGGCATTTCGAAAATACCATTTCAATAATCAATTCAACTATTTATAAGATGTTAAAAAAACCAATTCAGCTACTAATACACTGCATAAAAATGGTAGAATAAACCAAAATAAAAGACAAAAAATAGTTTTGAAACACCTTTTTGATATCCTAAATACGTACTCAAGACATGTACGGTGAGTATGTAAATCCGTCTTAAATATGTTTTAGTAATGAAAATCATGTTAGGTGAAGAAAAAAAAAACGAGATGTAAGTAAAGAAACCCATATAAACTGTTGTTAAAATAACGACACACTAAAGAAAGAAAGAAAAAAAGTGACACATTGACATCGCTAATCCGAGGAAGATATAACTAATACGTTCTTATTTAGCGATGGCCGCAGACATTATATCTTACACGTCGTTAACTTCGGTTATACGCACACAAAAATATGTGTACACCTAATAATAACTTAATTATACTAATACTGATTCAAAGCAAATGTTTAACCATGTACGATTTTTTTAAAAAAAATATTACTTTTCATGTAAAACTCAACGTCTTGATTCAAAGGCTAAACTTCTATAAAAAAAATGATTAGAATATATAATTTCAAATTCAACTCTCTTTTTTTCTTTCTATAAGAACATGTTGAATATTCATTTTTATATCAACTACTTTGTGTAAGTTTCGGGGAATTTTTTTTTTACTTAAAATATATATACAATAACTTATTATTCGGCATATTTGTGCTATATATATCGAGAGGAGATGCATTCTACAATCACACATCTCTCCCTCTCTCTTTTCATTCTCCAAGCATAATAACTTAGAGAACATTTTGCCATGATCCCCAATGACATCGCAGAGATCCTATATAATGCATGCAGCAAGTCCAAGACAAAGGACGAAGATGTGAACAAGAAGACTATGAAAATAGAAGGAGAAGTGATTGTTATGAAGAAAAACTTTCTCAATTACAAAGACTCTTGGGCTTCTCTTCTCGATCGATTCTCTGAGATTTTTGGGTGTCGCGTCTCGATCCAACTCATCAGCTCTCTCCAACCCGACCCGGGTATTCATTCTTTAACCCGACCCGTTTTCCCTTCAACATTATACTTCTTTGTTTTTGCATGAAATTCAAGTTCATGGCTAAATTTATTTTAACATGCATAATATACATGTTTTATTATTATTTGAATTAAATTAAACTTTATATGCTATGTAGCCTACGCCGGTGTTTTTTCTTTTATGGATTACCATGATTTTTGGTATATGATTTTATTATTAATCAGTTACATATGTCATGATTATTATGATTATTATGATTATTAGTCACTGTTGCATTTGAATGGACAAACAAGGATATATGACGAACACTTAATCTTACCCAATTTATGTGTACTAATATATAAATCAGACAATGAGAGGAGAGGGAGGCTTGGAAAAGCAGCGGATCTGGAAGGATGGGTGACAAAAATAAACACGTCAGTAACCGCTGAGGAAATAGCGTTTGCGGTAACGTTTGATTGGGACGAGTCAATGGGACCACCGGCTGCGTTTGTGATCAAGAACTACCACCATAGCCAATTCTACCTTAAGAGTCTCACTTTCCGCGGCTTCCTTGGCGATGGTCCGATACACTTCGTTTGCAATTCTTGGATTTATCCAACTCATCGATACGTATCCGATCGCGTTTTCTTCTCTAACAAGGTAAACGCTATAACGAATTGGGACAAGTGGGTAATCTTATACTTAATGACGCGGCAGAACTTAGTAAAATTGTAGAATTTAGAATCTGCGAGTGGTAGATAGATGTAAGATGGTAGAATTCAGATTCTAGCTCTTGTAGAAAACTTACAATTAGGTAGAAATAACGTTATACGCCTCGAAGATTAACAGTAATTGGCAGAATCTAATATCTGCCAGTGGTAGAAGAAAAACCTCAAATCATTTATAAAACATGATGTTTCATTTTTTTAAAAAATGTTTTCACAAAAAGTACTATGCTTCATATTTTTATAATTATCATGATTTTTATAATTTAAAATAACTTATATTTAAATTATTTTCAACTAAATTAAGGGCATTATGGGAAAGAATTATTAAAGGTATATTGGGACATTTTGCCACTAAATGTAGGGTATTTTGGCAATTCTCCCTATTTGAATTCAAACTAATCTAGATTGCTCAGGTCATCCTTTAATTTCTTAGAATCTACCCTTTTTTTTAATTAATTATTGTCTGGATAAGTAGAGGGGGTTGTTACTTTTTTTTTTTTTTTTTTATTATGGATTAATCAACGATTCTCATGATTTAATGGTACTTGTTAGATGTAGATTATTTAAATTATAGAGTTAATTTTACCCCAAAAAAAAAATTTCTCTAGAGTTCGCAAAATTGTAACTCACGAGATCGCGACACGTGTATAAGTAGCCGATTAGATTTTAACACATGTCAATTATTTAAATATGTAAGTATTTCAATATTAAAATTGTTAATAACTCAAAAAGTAAGAATTAAAATGAAAAAAAACACAAGCATAAAGTAATTTTACAAATCTAACAACAACAAAAAACAAAATTTAGCAAAAAACAAATAGTTATCTAAAATTTATAAACAAATATTTGTAAAAAAAAAAATTTGTTTACATAAAACAAATATTTGTAAAAAAAAACAATTTGTAAAATTACTTTATGATAAATTTAACAGAAAACAAAATTTAGGCAAATAAAAACACAAACTATATAACTAAAAATAGAAATAACTATGTTTATATCGTTATATATAAGAAGAAGTTTAACATATGTATATCTATGGAGATACAAAATAATTGACATGAACGAACTAGATCAACGAGAAAGCAAATATAAAAAAAAATTGGTTAATGATATGTTTTTACATGTTTAAAATTTACAACATAACATAAAAAAAAATCATTAAAATATGTAAGCATGAGTTAGTTATTATATCAAATAGTTTAATGATTGAAACTATATATATATACATATATATATATATATATATATTTAATTTTAAAGCATAACTATTTACAGTAACTCAAGTAATCCTCGCATCGCGAGGGTATTATTCTAGTATTTATTAGAAAAGGAAGTTTTGGTATATTCGTATACGTGTGTAACATATATCAAAGAGTGAAACCCGACTTTACGGTCTATGTGTACAAAAGTCGCCTCTCCGTTTATTAACACCTCTCCGTTTATTAAGCTCTGGATGATTGGTTGTGTTTTAATTTAGTTTACAGTCTCTTTATAGCCTTGTTTTTAAAAAAATTACAAAATTTTTACCAATCATGTTGTAGTTTTTTTCCTAAAACTAAAGCCTTGTTTCTAATTTTTACCAATCATGATGTAGCTTTCTTTTCAAAGTTACAACCTAAAAAATAAAAACTTTTTTTTTCCTAGCTGTAACTTGTCAAAAACCTAAAGCCTTATTTTTTGGGCTGTAAAAATTATTTGGCAGTAGCTGTACATTTGTTTTGCTGCAGATTATTTTGCTGTACATTTATAAGCTGTAAATTCAAATTTTTAGAAATTAAAATATTCTAAAATAAAAAATGATTAGTAATATACAATATATGATGTTTTAATTAGTTTATACATATAAAAATTGTTATAATTTAGAAATTTATTGCTACTTTTAACATATAAAATAAATTTAGTTAACATACAAAATTGTTCTTTTTAACTAATTTTATTTTATATGTTTAAAGTAGCAATGAATTTCTAAATTTTAATAATTTTTATCTAAAAAAACTAATTAAACTAAAACTACATCACATATTGTATACTTACCAATCATGTTTTATTTTAAAATAGTTACAGCTAAAAACTTACAGCTACGACTTCTAAATCTACAGCAAAAAAAATCTACAGAAAAAATTCTGCAGCAAAAAAAAATATACAGCTACAACAAAAACAATTACATCAAAAATTCTGCAGCAAAATTTTTACAGCTACAGCCGAACCAATCACCCCCCTAATATATTCAACTATTTTTAAAAGTGTAGCGGGGGTGTATTGAACATAGAATTTAGAGTGATTTAATTGTAGTTGAGTTTTTAAATGATTTGGGGTGATTTAGAGGAATTATTGTGATTTTAACTAAAATCTCATAGAATTCCACATAAAACAATGAGATTTGTTTTGTCTCATTTAGAACTAAAGAATCCCACCAAAACACATTAAAATCACAATAAATCTCCTAAAATCCACTTCTTAAAACATTTTCAATAACACTGGATTTTGAAGTGGATTTGAAAATCACAAGTTCAATAACAGTGGATTTGAAAATGAGTTTTTAAAATTCATGTTTGAATAATAGAGGATTTGTCACTTTAATACAGATCACTCCATATTCCATGTTCAATACATCTCCCTACTAGTTATTGACATTCTCTATTATGTTTACTCTATCCTATTTATTTTTACAACAACTTTAATTTATTACTCTATATACATTTAAATTAGATACATAGCCAGAACTCCAACGCAAATTGCAACCATTGATTAGTTGTGTTAATTTACTAATAACTTTATATTCTTTTCTTTTACCAAAAAAAAAACTTTATATTCTTTTCCATTTAATGTATATCAAAAGGCATATCTTCCAAGTGAGACACCGGAGCTACTCAAAGAGTTAATGGAAGAAGAACTGAAAAAACTAAGAGGCAATGAGAAAGAAGGAGAACTCAAAGAGTGGGACAGAGTTTACGACTACGCTTATTACAACGACTTAGGTGCTCCCGACAAAGGTCCTGACTCAGCCCGTCCGATTTTCGGCGGTTCAGCTGAGTTCCCTTATCCCCGTCGTGGAAAGACAGGTCGTAAACCCACAAAAGCCGGTAAGTCAAACTAACATTAAAAATCATATACTTCATTGCATAATTAAATATTACTTGACCTAGACGTCACCGTTTTTATCAGACCCTAAGACCGAGAGCAGACTGGCATTACTTAACCTGAGCATCTACGTGCCAAGGGACGAGCAGTTTAACCATGTTAAGTTCTCTGAGTTCCTCTCTTACACAGTCAAGTCGGTGGCTCAAGTTCTCACCCCTGAAATCGCTGCTATTTTCGACAAGACCATCAACGAGTTCGACTCGTTTGAAGACGTTTATCGCCTCTACGATAGTGGTCTTAAGCGCACAAATGGTGACACCGTCTCAAAGGAGCTCCGTGATGTTATCCCACCGGAGATGTATCATGAGATTGTTCGCAACAACAAAAAAGGGCTTTTCAAGTTTCCCTTGCCTGACGTCATCAAAGGTACCAAATAGTCTCAATAAAAAATTAGAGATTTGATTCGGACCAAAAATTCATAAAGATGTTTACATTGATTATGTATATTATTGCAGAGGATAGATCAGCTTGGCGGACCGACGAAGAGTTTGCCAGAGAAATGCTAGCCGGTCTCAATCCGGTGGTGATTAGTCGTCTCCAGGTTTGTTAGTTTTCCATCAAATCGAATTATCTCCTAATGATTTGTAATGATGTGAATTTACAAAAAAAAAAAAACAAATTTCAGGAATTCCCTCCAAAGAGCAAACTAGACTCTGCAAAGTATGGAAACCAGCACAGTTCCATACGAGAAGAGCACATAAATCCTTACATGAACGGTCTCAGTGTTCAAGAAGTAAGTATTATATATACATTTCTTGTTGAAAAAGTAACGACTTCATCGTTATATCAGAGCCATTGTAGTATTTAACTGCTATTGGTTTTGTTTTGTGTCATATAAAAAGGCTTTGGAACAGAACAAGCTATACATATTGGACCACCACGACACATTGATGCCTTACCTAACACGGATAAACTTAACAAACACAAAAACCTATGCGACCCGAACCCTTTTGTTGCTTCAAGGAGACGGAACACTAAAGCCTCTAGCCATAGAACTGAGTCTCCCACACGAACAAGGCGAATCCCAGGGATCGATCAGTAAAGTTTACACGCCAGCAAAGGAAGGCCCTGAGGAATCGGTTTGGCAGCTTGCTAAGGCTTATGCCGCAGTTAATGATTCTGGTTATCACGGACTTATAAGCCACTGGTAAATGGTGGACATGTGAAACATCTAGCATCTAGAATGATTGAGGACCGGCACTTCATTCCTGATTATTTTCTGGTTTTTGCGGGTTGATGACGCATGCGGTGATTGAACCTTTTGTAATAGCGTCGAATAGGCAACTCAGTGTGGTCCATCCGATTTATAAGCTACTACATCCTCATTTCCGAGATACCATGCACATCAATGCATTGGCGCGACATGTCCTCATAGGCGCGAATGGAGTTATGGAGAAAACATTGTTCCCGAGGCAATACACCATGGAAGTGTCTTGTTCAGTTTACAAGAATTGGGTTTTCACTGATCAGGCTCTCTCCAAAGATCTCCTCAAACGGTAAACAACTAAACATCAAGTCCCTTCTTACAATTCTTGAGGCACAAGCAACCTTTAAATTCTTTTGGAACAAGTAACCTTCAAAATTTAAATCCCCTGTTTTTGCAGAGGAATTGCCGTTGAAGATCCGAGCAGCGAAAACGGTGTTAAGCTTCTGATCGAGGATTACCCTTATGCTGTCGACGGTTTAGAGATCTGGTCAGCCATCAAGGCGTGGGTAACGGAGTACTGCTTATTCTACTACAAGAATGACATTACCGTCCAAACCGATGTAGAGATCCAATCATGGTGGACCGAGCTCCGTACTGAAGGTCACGGCGACAAACAGCACGAGGCATGGTGGCCATCAATGCAAACCCTAGAAGACCTCATTGAAACGTGCACCACCATCATGTGGATCGCCTCTGCTCTTCACGCCGCAGTCAATTTCGGGCAGTACCCTTACGCCGGTTTTCACCCTAACCGGCCTACAGTCAGCCGCCGGTTTATGCCTGAACCGGGTACGGCTGAGTACGCTGAGCTGACGAAAAACCCCGACCTGGCGTTTTTGAAGACGATCACGCCGCAGTTACAAACTCTTCTTGGGATCGCCATCATAGAGACCTTGTCTGTGCATACGTCGGATGAGATCTACTTAGGGCAGACAGATTCACAGAATTGGACGGCTGATTATTTGCCTTTGGAGGCGTTCAAGCGGTTTGGGAAGAGTTTGGAGCTAATAGAGAACAATATCATACAAAGAAACAGTGACGAAAGGTTCAAGAACCGGACCGGACCGGTTAACCTGCCATACACTTTGTTGTACCCGAATACAACAGATTACACGAGAAAAAGTGGGCTTAGTGGGAAAGGTATCCCTAATAGTATCTCTATCTAGAGATACTCTTCTTTCTTTTTTCCATTACAATCCACAGTAATGTGATCATGTCTCTTCCTTTTATATTTCTTTTCTTTTTTTTCTTTCGGATTTGTGTGCTATTATTATTCACTCTTTTTTGGGGGGATTTGTGTGCTATTATGATTCTGTGTTATTTATCTTTCTTCATATGTCATACCATTCATCTGGTCGCTCAATTTGAATGTATTTATTTCTTTTTCCATTTGAAGCTACAATTATCTGATTATATATGTCGCTGTTTTAACTCATTTTCAGTTCTGGATTTGCGATGACTTTTTCTGTAATTATTATTCATTGTATTTATTCATATGTCATACCTAGGGTTGGTGAAACGGGTTTGAAGAAACTCATGTGCTTAAACGAGCTATGTGAAAATAAGTCCGCTTAAAATTTTATTATAAATAGTAATGTTAAAAATTAAAGAGATTTGAGTTTTAATGAGATTTTTAGGTTATTTTGCATTTATATACAATTAAATGCAATGACATAGACAAGAAACAAAACGTATTCTACTTTTACCACACACAAATATGACAGAAATATGACAGAAAGGTAAGAATGCAAACAACTAACTCCAAGCCGCTAGTCCCTGTCAAATATCAACGCATGTGATTCACATTTCAGTTTAATTTTCATTTAATTTATATTCAATGAAAAGCGAGTACCTGAAATTTGCGCGATAATTATGCCAATATTCCTTTCGTGTCTCTTCTTAAACATTACTATTTGCTTTCTATTAGCATCGGATAAACTTTTTATGGATTATCTTGATTTGTATATTGAATTTTATAAACGTGTGTGGGGGTGTCTTGATTCCTAACACGGTTATAATAGAAGAGTATCTTTAATTAACAAGGAAATTTAAAACGTGTTTTGGATGGTGGGACACATCTCCTCTCCTAATCTGTTTTTTAATTAATCTGCTCCTAATTTTCCAAAATAACAAATAGTGTTCTATGTAACTTTTATTTAAATTTTCGAGCTGTAGAGATATTTGGACATGAGCTACAATGGTCAAGTAACTTGATAGGTGACCACGAATCTTCACTTCTCATTCTAGAACACCGTTGGAGAAGAAATCGGGTTGGAAATCATGTGGTCAGTCGCATATGTAACAAACCAACACGGAGCATCATGCACGGTCAGACCCGGTCCTGAGGGGACTCCTACAAAACATACACATAGGGCCTCAAATTTTATAGAATTTTGTAGGTCCATTTTTTTTTTTCACATGCATTAGGTTTGTACTAGAATAACAACTTATTAACTTATATATATATATATATATATATTTTTTTTGTCACAAAACACACTTCTCTATTAGTTATGTGAATACATTGTCTGTATCAGTACACCAATAGGGGACAGAAGTGCTAATAAATGAAAAGATCTTATTAACTTATATTTAGACCTATTAAATAGTGATTAATTCTTTAGGTAAATATTTATCTATTCTTTTCTCCACTGCTTACACTTTGTCGAGACTATGTAAATTTTTATAACTAAGTACGAAAGTATTATAATTGATTTTGCATTTTGATGCAATTATATTATCGATTAAAAGAGATATGGTTAAAAACTTGGACGATAAAAATTTGATTGATGATTTTGTAGCAAAACATGCAAAAGAAATCGATAAAATTTTTATTAGTTTTGAGGATATATACATATATATATATTATTTTTTTTGCAAACACGAGTTTTTTAAAATATTTTTACGTATATAATAGGGCTCATATTTTCAATTTTGTATTAGGCCTCAAATATCTCAAGACTGGCCATGTGCACGGTCTAAATTTCCGTATAAGAAACCTGAGCAATCTAAGATTCACTTGTGTTCCAGTAAGATGCGAGTTCAAATATTTTTAATTATGTTTTTCGGTTAAAAGACTAAAGTTAATAACCGTTTACAGGTGATAGGTAAAAGGGTCAATTTGCATAATAACACAAAAAAATTTAATAATCAAGCAAATAGTAAAAAGTGCCTATGTGGCCAAATAACAACCCTTAGATCTAAGGTAAATAGTTACAAATTTAGTTATAGTTTTTTTGTGGGTTATATATGCCAATTTACCTAGGTAAAATGGACAAGCTATGAATCCACAAAATGATTAAAGTGACAAAGATGATTTTGAGGTCCACCTGGCATCTGGTTCGCCGTAACACACGTTGCGTCTCGTACGAGAGTAACCTCAATCTAAACCTGAATTCCCTTGGCTGGACATATAGCAAAAGAAGACAAGGGCGGTATCAAATAATAAACGAAAACTCTAGCGAATCACTATTACCTCTCAAATTAAATTTCTAGGCTTCTTAACATGATAGTAATTGAAGCTTTGTTTCGGATATGGTAAGACAACGAAGATCTAACTCATTATTTTCCTCATCTCCACTGAATTTCTAGGCTTCATAACATAAATTCATTTTTTCTTCTCATTTTAAAATATTTTTAGAGAGTTTTTCCTCATTTTTAATGTTTTTTCTCAAAATGAGGGATTATTGGATATGCTCAAAGATTATCTCGATATACGTATATTTGATTAGAATAATAGAATATTTAGTATACATACGTATATATGTGTACTCATCTAGCGAAGGCTAGTTACAACTTAAAAGTAGGACGAATTTTCAACAAAACAAAATTACTCATAATTAGGACGGATACACTACAAGAAAACAGGGCCATTTGCGACGGAAAAAAGTCTCGCAAATTTGCGAGACATTTGCGACCAATTTGCGACGACATTAATCAATACGACGCAAAATCGTCGCTAATTGACGTGGGAAAATACAGTAGCAAAACCGTCGCAAATTTGCGACGGTTTTGCGTCGAATGAAATTTTGCAACGGTTTTGCGTCCCAACGTACAACTCGACGCAAAACCGTCGCAACATGTGCGTCGAATTTGCGACGATTTAAGGGTTGCGAGGGATTTGCGACGAAAGTAGGTTGAACACGTTTTAATTAATTCTTACTTGTTTAAGAGTGTAATATTTTAGCCGCAAATCAGTCGCAAAAGTCTTGGAAAATCATTGCAAATTAGTCGCCAACTGAAATGAACATTCTATAAAATCCATGCACATTCTCTCACATTCTATAATTCAACACATATGGATAGCAATCGATCTTCGATTCCGGGTCCGGCTGGTGTGAGACAAGCAGAAGAACGGGCAAGGAAAAAACTTGAAGAATCGATGTTGGAAGAATGCAATTCTTATGAGAGACAGGTACAGATGGTTAACTGTGTTGTTGAGGCAGAAGATCCATCGTTCACCGATGTCCTTTGGAAGACGACAATTGCAAATGTCAACAAATTAACAGGTATAATGAAATGTTATTATTATTAATATATATTAGTAAGGAACAGAAATAATTATATTTCAAAGTTTGTATATTGTTTAATTGACATTTAATTATATATTACTTATTCTATGTTGAATATATACAGGTAGACACACACGTGGGTGGACACTGGTAAAAGAGTTGCATAAAATAAAACCTCAATGGCGTCACGTACCATATGTGGTAGCAGTGATTCATAAAATGGAACCTAATGGATTGGGGGACGCGATGGTCATACTAAAGGTAAAATGTATATATAAGTTAAAAGAAAAGATGTTTTTAACAAATTATATATTTAGTAATCGATAAATGTTATTTGTTTTCCTTGAAAGATCCTACCGGGACTGTACAAGCAAGCATTCATAGGTCCGCCATATCTGATAACAAATATGGGCCGCACATAAAGGAGGGTTCGGTATTGGTTCTAAAGGAGGTTGTAGTTGTTAAGTTTGATAGGGCGACAACATATCTTAACATTATTCTTGAGAACATAAGCAATGTAAGTTAAGTAATATATATTTTAAAGGTATTTTATTAAGTAGTATCCTTACACATAACTCAAGAATTTGATTTCACAGGTTATATCTAAAGAAAACATGGCTACAACGTTCATAGAAGAAAGTAGTAGCAGTCGTGTTAATCGAAATCCAAACAATTGGTTATCCCAGGAATCTGACGAAGGGTCAACAACGGATGGTGGTGAAGAAATTGATGAGGAGTAATACATTACGTTAGCAGTTTATTTGTATTACGTTTTTAAGCAATAATGTACTATATATATATAGATATATCGATTGTACGTACGTTTATGAACATCGATGTTAATGTTAAAATATCATAATATTATATTAATATAATTTCCAAAAATTTACTTGTAACCCTAACACATTAATACTAATAACAAAAAAGTACAAATTAAATTTTAACTTACCAAACTATAAATACAAAAGTTTCGTTGTAATAACTTACCAAACTATAAATACAAATTTGCGACGATTTTGCGTCGATTTGTATGTTTGGACGCAAACCCGTCGCAAACACTATAACATTTGCGACGTTTTTGCGTTGATTATTAAGTCTCGACGCAATTTCGCCGCAAATATTGCGGCAGGTTTGCGTGGCAAGATATTTTAAGATATTTCCGATAGTTTTGCGTCTGTTTTGCGACGAAGTAAATAGTTGCTACGCAGTTGCGACAAAAATTATTACAAAACGTGTTTAATGAGTCTTACCGGTTTATGGGTATAATATTTTTGGTCGCAAAAGAGTCGCAAAACTTTAGCAAAAACGTCGCAAATGAGTAGCAAAAAAATCCAAAGTTCTATAAATCCCGTGAATGTGAAGAACGGAATTAATAAACATTCAAAACATTCTCTAAAAACATCAAAATCCGAGAAACACACTATTTTTTCCAAAGAAAGATATTAAAATTTGATAATCGAAGATGTCTTCGCATCATGAGGTCTACATGGTTCGGGCATGGATGTACAACGACCGCAAAGATCCAGAAACTGGCGAAGTGTCTAGAAAATTTAGAGAAGGGCTTGACCAGTTTTTGACCCAGGCGATAAACAACGAAGGGGCTGTCGCAGGATATACCAACGACGGTAACGTGAAAATTTTCTGTCTTTGTGTGAAATGCAAAAACTTTGCTCCACATGATACGCGAACTGTTTGGAAACATTTATTTACGAGGGGTTTTTTACCTAACTACTATGTTTGGTTTTCGCATGGGGAGGATTTTGTTGTCAATGTTCCAGGTAGTTCAAGTACGAGTAATTATCGTGGGAATGTAGAAGGTGGTAGTAATTATGAGGATAGTAATTATCAGTATGGTCATGATAATTTTAATGAATCTGCATATAGAAATACAGATGGGAATAGGTTTAATGATATGGTCAATGATGCATTTCAAGAAACTACTGCTTCGTGTAGTGATAATACTTTTGAAGAACCAAACCCGAGTGCTAAATTTTTTTATGATATGTTAGATGCTGCTAACGAACCTATCTACGAAGGATGTAGAGAAGGACTTTCAAAATTGTATGGATAAATGGGGTGAATTGTTTAAAGAGTATTTGCCAGAGGGTAATAACTCTGCAGAGAGTTACTATGAGATACAAAGATTGGTAGCAAGTCTTGGATTACCGTCTGAGATGATTGATGTCTGCATTGATAATTGTATGATTTTTTGGAAAGATGATGCTCAACTGCAGGAATGTCGTTTTTGCTCTCATCCAAGATATAAGAAGACTAGTGGTCGCACCAAAGTCCCATTCAAGCGTATGTGGTACCTTCCAATAACAGATAGGCTGAAGCGATTATATCAATCAGAGCAGACAGCAGGGGCAATGAGGTGACACGTAGAACACGATTGTGAGGAAGGGGTGGTCGCCCATCCATCAGATGCAAAGGCGTGGAAACACTTTCACACGGTACATCCAGACTTTGCTGTAGAACATAGAAATGTGTATTTGGGTCTTTGCACTGATGGGTTTAGTCCTTTTGGGATGTCTGGTAGGCAATATTTGTTGTGGCCAGTCATAGTGACGCCATATAATCTCCCACCGGCAATGTGTATGCATCGAGAATTTTTATTTCTCAGCATTTTGGTTCCAGGGCCAAAGCATCCAAAAAGATCACTTGATGTTTTCCTACAACATCTTATCCAGGAATTAAAGCAGTTGTGGCATGTTGGTGTACGCACATTTGATTCGTCGAGCCGTAAGAACTTCAACATGAAGGCTGTCCTCATATGGACGATAAACGACTTTTCAGCGTATTGTATGCTATCTGGATGGACAACGCACGGAAAGTTATCATGTCCTTATTGTTTAGATAAGACCGAATCATTTCAATTGTCAGCAGGAGGGAAAGCTTGCTGGTTTGACTGCCATCGTCGTTTTCTTCGAAGGGATCATCCTTATAGAAAGAGTAGGACGTTATTTCAAAATCGAGTTGTTAAAACCTCCCCCTTGGTTTACCTCTCAGGTGAGGAGTTGGAAGAACAAATAGATGGATATGGTGCGGAAGAAACAGTAAAAGTTGGAGGTAATTGGCAAAGTAATCCAGCAAATATGCCTGTTGGGTATGGGGTATACCATAACTGGCATAAGAAAAGTATATTTTGGGAATTGCCTTACTGGAAGGAGCATCTACCGAGGCACAACTTGGATGTCATGCATGTGGAGAAAAATTTCTTTGAGAATATTATACACACATTGTTGAATGTTGCAGGGAAAACAAAAGACAATCGAAAATCTCGTCTGGATCTCGCGGCTTTATGCATAAGGCCTGAGTTGCATCTAACAGGAGATGGTAGGGCACCTATTCCCAGTTTCTGACTATCACCTGCCGTGAAGAATGCTTTGATTAACTGGGTTAAGGAGTGGGTGAAGTTCCCAGATGGCTACGTGTCAACTTTTTCAAGGTGTGTTGAGTAAGGGGGGAAATTTTCTGGGATGAAGAGCCACGATTGTCATGTGGTCATGCAGCGACTACTTCCTTTTGCCTTTCAAGAGCTTTTACCGCATGATGTACACGAGGCAATTGCAGGTGTTACGTTTATCTATGGTTATTAATATATACATACATATATTTTGTAATGGTATTAATTAACTTACTCCGGACCGGATTGGCATTTTAATCTAGGTATTGGAGCATTTTTCAGAGACATATGTGCCAAAACCTTAATGAAGGACGAAATCTAGAAGTTAAATTCAGACATTCCACTCACTATTTGCAACTTAGAGAAGATATTTCCACCTTTCTTTTTTGATGTGATGGAACATTTGGTTGTACACTTACCACATGAGTTAGATTTGGGTGGTCCAGTCCAATTTCGATGGATGTACCCCTTCGAAAGGTTCTTCAAACATTTGAAGATGAAGGCAAAAAATCTCGCAAGAGTAGAGGGATCAATCATTACTGGAAGTTTGACAGAGGAGACATCAAACTTCTCTACTTACTACTTTAGTCAAACCGTGAAAACTTAGAAAACCCGTCGTAGACGATACAACGATGGTGGGGTTGGCCGAACATATCACTTGGAGGCTGTACCAGATGTTTTCTGTGATGTAGGTCGGATGGGTGGAAAAGTGAAGGAATCAACATGGTGTGATTTCAAGCATATGCAAGCTGCTCATACGTATATAATGCTAAATTGTAACTACTTTCAGCCATATGAGAGGTATATATATATGTATATATTTATATATATTAATTGAAAATATATATACAACTAATTAATTAACGGGTGTACAGAATGTTAGAAGGCCAAATACGAGAAGCAATTCCTGAACTAAATGATGAAAAAGTTCAATTTTACCTAGAACGTGATTTTGCTGGCTGGATGCGGGAGAAGGTAAGAACCATGCATGAGTTATATTAGTATTACTTATATATATATACTAATTATTTCAATCTGACAATAGGTGGCGAAGAAATCTCGACAAAGTTGGCCTTTATGGGTACATGAGTTTGTTTTAGGGCTCATTGCAAGCATAAAAACGAGTAAGATGTATTGTACTCGCAGCTTATTTTTCACACATTTCAGCATGGACAAAATAAAGCCACTGCAAATTATGGTATTCATGTCCCGGGCGATACAAACTTCTATGGTATTTTGAAAGAAATCATTGAGATTGAGTATGCTGGTGTGTTGAACTTGAAAAGTGTATTATTTCGTTGTGATTGATTTGATCCAACCAATGGTCTCGGGGTTAGAACCAGCAAATTTGGAGTTGTTGATGTAAAAGGAAATAAGAGCTACACTGACAAGTTTGAGCCATTTGTCTTAGCATCCCAAGCAGAGCAAGTAGTCTTCATTCCTTACCCTCGTACTCGTGGACGACGGGATCAAGATTGGATATCCGTGATTAAAGTTAACCCAAGGGGTCGAATTGTCGGGGGATTAGCAGCTGATGCTGATGATGATCAACCCCCAGTGCAACCTGCAAGAACCGAAGAAGTTTCGATCCCTACAGAGGTAACCACCGATTTGACAAGAATTGACCCACTTCATAGTGGTCTTGATGTGATATTCGAGGATTCAGAAGGAAACGAAGATGAGTTTGATGAAGACGAAGAGGAAGATGAGGACGACGATGATGACGAAGATGGCGGAGTAGAACGTTATGTTTCTGATCATGATGAAGAATATTAATAAATTTAATATTAATTATGTGTATATATTTAGTATGTATTTTTGAGTGTGGTGTAAAATGTTTTTTTAAAACAAGATATATAACAATTTGCTACGTTTTTACGAGGCTATCGTCGCAAATTCGTCGCAAATGTTCAGAATTGCGACGTATTTGCGACGATTTCCTCGCAAAAACGTAGCAAACTCCTATACCCTAAACTCTAACCAATACATTATTTATATTGGCTCTTCTTCGATTATAAAAACATATCATAGAGACCCTAATTGATATATAAAATTATTTGCATCCATTTCCAAGTATTAAGAATAAGTAAAAAACACTAAGGTTTAGGGTAAATGTTTTTTTTTAAACAAGATATATAACAATTTGCTACGTTTTTGCGAGGCTATCGTCGCAAATTCGTCGCAAATGTTCAGAATTGCGACGTATTTGTGACGATTTCCTCGCAAAAACGTAGCAAACTCCTATACCCTAAACTCTAACCAATACATTATTTATAATGGCTCTTCTTCGAATATAAAAACATATCATAGAGGCCCTATTGATATATAAAATTATTTGCATCCATTTCCAAGTATTAAGAATAAGTAAAAAACACTAAGGTTTAGGGTAAATTTTTTTTTTTAAACAAGATATATAACAATTTGCTACGTTTTTGCGAGGCTATCGTCGCAAATTCGTCGCAAATGTTCAGAATTGCGACGTATTTGTGACGATTTCCTCGCAAAAACGTAGCAAACTCCTATACCCTAAACTCTAACCAATACATTATTTATATTGGCTCTTCTTCGAATATAAAAACATATCATAGAGGCCCTAATTGATATATAAAATTATTTGTATCCATTTCCAAGTATTAAGAATAAGTAAAAAACACTAAGGTTTAGGGTAAATTTTTTTTTTAAAACAAGATATATAACAATTTGCTACGTTTTTGCGAGGCTATCGTCGCAAATTCGTCGCAAATGTTCAGAATTGCGACGTATTTGCGACGATTTCCTCGCAAAAACGTAGCAAACTCCTATACCATAAACTCTAACCAATACATTATTTATATTGGCTCTTCTTCGAATATAAAAACATATCATAGAGGCCCTAATTGATATATAAAATTATTTGTATCCATTTCCAAGTATTAAGAATAAGTAAAAAACACTAAGGTTTAGGGTAAATTTTTTTTTTAAACAAGATATATAACAATTTGCTACGTTTTTGCGAGGCTATCGTCGCAAATTCGTCGCAAATGTTCAGAATTGCGACGTATTTGCGACGATTTCCTCGCAAAAACGTAGCAAACTCCTATACCCTAAACTCTAACCAATACATTATTTATATTGGCTCTTCTTCGAATATAAAAACATATCATAGAGGCCCTAATTGATATATAAAATTATTTGTATCCATTTCCAAGTATTAAGAATAAGTAAAAAACACTAAGGTTTAGGGTAAATTTTTTTTTTTAAACAAGATATATAACAATTTGCTACATTTTTGCGAGGCTATCGTCGCAAATTTGTCGCAAATGTTCAGAATTGCGACGTATTTGCGACGATTTCCTCGCAAAAACGTAGCAAACTCCTATACCCTAAACTCTAACCAATACATTATTTATATTGGCTCTTCTTCGAATATAAAAACATATCATAGAGGCCCTAATTGATATATAAAATTATTTGCATCCATGTCCAAGTATTAAGAATAAGTAAAAAACACTAAGGTTTAAGGTATAGGAGTTTGCTACGTTTTTGCGAGGGAATCGTCGCAAATCCGTCGCAATTCCGAACATTTGCGACGAAATTGCGACGATTTCCTCGCAAAAATGTAGCAAACTCCTATACCCTAAACTCTAACCAATACATTATTTATACCGTTTAAATTGGCTCTTCTTCGAATATATATGTATGAGTCATCTAATAAATAACATCCCCTCTATAATTTTTAAAATAAAAAACTTATCAAAACTTTATCGAGAAACATATATAACGAAGTATCACATACATGCACTTATACTAAGAATATGATCAATCTATCATTTTGCCGATTTTACGAAAAACTTCAATTAGTAGACTAACTTTGCTTCATACATGGACTAAGGACCTAAACAAGTGTATATTTACCTTTTATGAATCGTAATTTTGGTCTAAAACATCCAAACCCCTAAGTATACCCTAAACCTCGTTTGCGTGGGATTTGCGATGAATACGTCGCAAATGCGTAGCAATTGTTTATTTGCGAGGAATTTGCGACGAATTCGTCGCAAATTCGTTGCTAAATTTGCTACACTTTTGCGACTATAGTGACGGTCAACTCTATTAATTGGTCGTACATTCACCTTGGATTTACCGTTTGCGAGGCATGTGCGACGGTTTTTTTAATATTTGCGAGGCATTTGCGACGTTTTATGGGCGGGAAACGAAAAGTTGTGGCGGCAAACATGCATTAGGTGAAATATTCGGCCCAATTTGCGACCGAATTGCGACGTAATTGCGAGGGAAAGTTTTCCCTATATAAGCAATTCCAATCCGTCGCTCATTCCTCACATCTCTCTTCTCTCTCTACAAAAAACGTTTCTCTCTCTAGGAAAAAGTTCCTTCGACTTTCCAAATCATTCTCGATCCCTTGACCTTCCAAATCATTTCCGATCCCGACCTTATTAGGTAATTCTCTAAATTTTTCTTTTATTTTATGAATTTTAAATTTTTTTTTCGTATATAATTTATTAGTTAATTGTGGTTTATAGGAGAATGATTAGGAATAATTAATTAGGAATGGAATTGTACTTGAGAATTTAGGATTAACTAATATTGATATTATAATTGTTAAAATTGTTAATGTTTATTAGGTTAATTTAATGTTATCATTAAAATTGTTAAAATCAATATTAGATTACATATTTTTTTAATATGCAATTACTAATTTCAGAAATTATAAAATTTTATTTAGATGGTGGAGAACGATTATACCGAGTACGTACAGTCCGATGTTGGTCGTGGTAGAGGTCATTCACGACCAGGACAACGTACACATCCCGCGCACGCCACTGCTTCCCCCTCTGGTTCTAGGTTTCCTGAGTCACAGCCGACGCCACCTCCCGAGGCAAACCCTGGAACAGTTCTTTCATGGGATGACATGACCTTGGGGCAGCTTCTCGTTAGTCCCGGACGGCAGGTTCTTCCCCATTTAGAACCTGACCCTAATGGCAACGCTGTTTGGTAAGTATATTTTTTTAACATAGTTTTAATTTAGTTTGGTTTAATAATTATTAATATATTAATTTACACATAATATGCTTTTTATATATTTTTTTAGGTTTTGCAAAAATTCGGTCGGAAAGGATGTTAGAAAGATCATAGAGCGGGATTTCAAGATGTGCCACACGAGTTGGAAGTATGTTACCCAGGAGATCAAGGATCGGTGGTACAAAACATTCGCGGTATTTTTTTTTATATTTTTTTTAATTTTTATTTATTCATTCAATTTTGTAATTTTCTAACTTATATTCTAATTTATGACAATTTGCAGCAAAAATACTATTGGGATCTTGCGATTAATGGTTTAGTTCGTGAGGAATTTGAGGAGAAAGCGAAGAACTGTCTCAACGACCAAATAGGACGGTGGAAGAAGAAGTGGCAAAAGAATCCGGATCCGAAGGTATATGTGCCATCTTTCTTCGATCCCAATATTTGGGTTGGCCTTGTCGCCTTCTGGCAGTTGGAGACATCTGAGGAGATGGCTGCCCGGTGCTCGGCTGCTCGATTGACGAAGGTTGGCGGTACTGACCAGCCTTCAAAACACTGTTCGAGATAGATTTCTTATGCTCAGCATGCTGTTGACATTGTAAGTTATTAAATTTTTTTATTTCAATTTTTTCGGTCACAAAAATCTCAACTTGTAATATGTTTTTATTTTCAGGCCGTGGCAAAAGGAGTTCCTGAAACGATGCCAGAGGTTTGGGAGAAGACCCACCGCAGGCCGGAAGGGACATGGGTTGATGAACGTGTCCACAAGCTCCACGACGATGTCATTGACCGAGTCGAAGAACTCTCAACCCAGCTTACTCCCGATGGTCAACCTACTTAGATGACACCGATGGCGATCAACCAGGTCGTATTACAGGTAAAAACTTAATTTCCTTTTTAATTTTATTCACAATTTTAAATATTTATTATACTATTAACATTTTAAAAAATTAAATTAAATTATTATTATTTATGTAAAATTGTAAACTTTTAATTTTATTTTGTAGATGGCTCCTCGAACCCGTAAGGGAAATATGGAATTTACAGGATCTATCCGTACGGATGATCAAGGAGTGCCATTTTGTCCCGTTTCGAGATTTGCTTCTGATCCGCAAATCGCCAAGGAGCTCCAGGAAACAAAACATGAGCTCCAGGAAACAAAACATCGGCTCGGCGCAACGCAGAAAAAGTTAGAGAGGACTTGACCATCTATGATGGTCTGTTTGCGGAGTTAGCGAAGACGAACCCCGCCATTGCCAGGATTTTGAGAAGGAGAGAAGACAACGAAGGAGGCACATCGACCACGGATCCGCTCGATAATTTCACATTCGATTAGATTTGTTTTCGGTTTTAGATTTATGTATTTTAATGTTTCATGTCAAACTTTATTTTATGTTTTATATTAAATTTAAAATATTTTCGAATTTTTTTTTTAAATAAAAATTATTTTGTTTTTTTTTTTTTTTTAATAAATCACATCGAAAACCGTCGCAAAAAAAGTCGCAAGGCCGCCGCAAATAGAAGCCGCAATTCCGTCGCAAATCTATTCGTCGCAAATACGACGCAAACAAAAGTCGCAATTCCGTCGCAAAATTCGACGCAAAACCGTCGCTAAATTGACGCAAATGTTTACCCCGTAAAACCGATGCAATTGCGTCGCAAATCTGCGGTGAACAGTATTGTCGCAAAGGCGTCGCAAAAAGTAAAGTCGCAAAACCATCGCAAAATTAGCGAATGTTTTGCGATGATTGATATATTTGCGACGGTTTTTGGTTTGCGACGAGCTTGCTGCGACAAACGAAAATTCGTCGCAAATATACTTTTGCTACGAATTTGCGACGAAAATCGCCCTCGCAAATGGGGGTGTTTTCTTGTAGTGATAGGCTCAACCCCCAAATATAAAAAGTTTATTATGACATCGTTTTGTGAAGAAAGTAAATATAGGACTCAATGTCAAAAAACAAAACTAAATCTCAAGACCTTGACTTAGGAAAAGGATATATATTCAACCTCCATGCATAGTTACTACTTACTACTAGTCTAGTAGAAGATAGCTGGCTATACTTAAGAGACTGAGTTTTCCCATTATTATAGAAAACATTGTTGATAAAACTAAATTAAGAAAGGAAATTGCTAAGCTATTTCTGATAGTACGGACCATGTAAAATTCCAGGATATCGCGTGTTTGTTTTCCTATGTTTTTCATGTAAAATTAGCCGTTTCGATTTGAAGACTAATCTACTATACAAAAGCACTAGGGCTCTCTCCATATTCTGACACATCAGCACACCCAAATAGACACGTGGCAATGATTTTTTGACCAATGAAAAAGCTCTCATGAGCCACGTAGCCGTCCGTTCACCTTCACGCTTCCTTTGTTGTTTTTGTTCTCGAGAAACCGTCTGTCGACTCAACTCTCCTCCCCCTTCATTAAATTTGCTCTGCAATATATTGGTAACCACTCCATGCGATTCTATTTCCTCTTCCTCCGATCCACACTTTCTGATACTCACAAGACACAATATTTTTCTTACTTTTCTGATTCACTTTCTTTCTCTATTATGATAGTGTGTGAGAATAGAAAGATCAGAGAGAGCCGATCAAACATAAATTAGGGCGTCTCACATGGATTGCTCTTCAGCAAACCATGAGTAAGAATTTGATGTTTAGTTTCTACAAAAAAAATATGAATTACTTTTGCCACTTTACCTTGATATTCGCTTCAGCTATTCTTTTCGTTTCAGATTAATGTAACAAATTTCATCTCTACAAATCTGAAATTTTTTACTTCCGCTTTGTTTGTTGTAAGGGTACCTACTGTATTTGAATTGCCTATAGTTGGGTTCAAGTTTTGTGGTAATTAAACACGGAAAAGGGGTAAGGTATTTTCAGACTTGGGTTATTCTCAATGGATTTTGGCTATGAGTATAGGCATGGTTGACAGATCCATTTCATTGATAATGATATGACGAGCGTGGGCTAAGCTTCTACGGGGTCACAAATTTCATCGAGGTATTTCTTTGTTTCTCTTTGTGGATAATAAACGGTTGGATTTGCTGTTTTGATTTGATAAAATTCCTTCTTCATTGTCTTAAAAGACTTTTAGAATTGTTATGTGAGGTCACCGAAAGAGCATATATGAGGTTTTATTACTACTTCATCACAAATGCCAAATATTTTCTATATTTATCATATGTGTTTGATGCATCTATTAGCCCAAAATCCCGGATTATTAGTCTAATTTGTGTTCCAGCAGTCAAGTGCTTAATATGCTATTGAGAAAGGACAAAGCTATGACTTCCAATTCAACATAAGGTTTGTTACATCACAATTGTGATTTTGTACTTCCTCTACGTAAAAGACCAAACTTTAGTCAAATTAACAAAATCTGAGATATAACGCTTTCCCTTCTTCTTTTTACTATTCTCACCAGTTTGCAAACACATATCATTTGCATCATTACTAGATTAAATCAACATTCTTTTCAACATTGGTTTAGATGGTTATTAGTTGATACGATTTTAGCAGTGTTTCTTTGAGGTATAACAACCACTGTTCATGTAGTTTTGGACTAAAGTGGTCTCTAAGTACAGTCCATCACCACCAACAACCATGTGATACTATCCTCCCTATATTTCTGATTTTAACATCCAAATTAATTTCACCCTTCCAGAAATCAAAGGCATGCACTCATGTTTTCTCTTCACTTTTATTTTTCCACGGCTCTTGGTGAATGCTTGTATTTTTATTTTTGTTTTCTAAAGATCAAAATTCCTGTAATGCTAAGTTTACCATATTAGAGTTGCAAAAGCACAATGGTTTAAGTATGAGGGTTTATGTGGTAGAGTTAAAAGTTTTACAGGTATGTGGCACGTAACGCACGTTCAGTTCTTCTTTCTGTTACATGTTCTTTTTGGCGGTCAATATTCTACCTATCATATGGACTTCTCTCTTTCCATTTTACTCAATGATGGCAATTGATGTTTTTAACTGTAATGAGACCCTCAAGGAGTACGACCCGGCACTTTCTCCTATATGATGAGACTATGCGTGTTGAATGAAATTACTCTTCACTCTTTAGCTTTTCTTTAGCCTCTTTTAAAATCTAAACATTCAAATGAGGTATTACAAAAGAAACCACATGTACATTTACTTTCTTACTAGATAAGCGTCTTTTTAGGTGTTACATTTAGTGAAGTTCTCAAGTTTAATAGAGTGTATGGCTTTTCTGAGAATGAGTAAATAGTTCAAAGAAGATGTGGAAGAAGAAGAAAGGAGTCTCACCTTTACTCCGTTGCCATTTCTCCCATGATAATTTGAGTTTATTTAATAGTATTCTCTATTAGAGTAATTAAGACTAAAATTCCAAATGAATTGAACATTTACAACATTTTTTGCCTTGCCATTTTCAACATATGTACAATGTACTATATAGCCATGCAAGGGCCAAGAAAAATCTTTCCGAACAAGTCTCGTATGTACAAAATTAAGTGAATCAAATTAAGAGGCAACAATATTCGCACCAATCTAACTATGTTTTCAATTTCAAATAGAGGACAGTATAAATATTTGAAGTTCTACAACTCTAAGAGTCATTGGAACAAGGGAATGACTCTATGGAGGAATGATTTAGAAAACACAAAACAAGGTGGAGACAAATGAAATTCAGAAAATTCTCGATTCGCAAAAAGAAATGTTTTCTTCTTGGAAAAGTTCCTGAATAAAGAATATATGGGAGTTTTGGCATGTTGGTGTGTAGTTTCACTTTTTTTTCCTCACAAGTCGCATATTCGAGGAAACGTTTTACCACTATGTTCGAGGAATACATGTTTCACTAAAAATCACGTAGGGTTTCAGAGTCTACATAGGTTATGTATATACAGTTTTACATATAATATATGTCATAATATACACAAGAACTAGAAAAACATGCGTTATACGCGGGATAAAATGATTGTCAAACAAAATCAATAATTTTAGTTAAAGAAAATAATAATGGTGAATTATTATACATTATTTAAGACACATTTTTTATATTTAAATTTTGCGATTATTTTGTATACAAATGTGTTTCACCCGTAAAATAATTAAACCAACAAATTACATTAATAATTATTTTACTTGTAAGAAGGTGTATTTATGAAAAATTAAAAACATCTACTTGTCAAACAAAACAACACATGTAAAAATATATATGCAAAATTGTTTTACATGCTCATATATTTTCAAAATTTAATAAATTGTTTATTTCTATCTTAAATCAATTTTTTTTGGTGTATATGTTAAATTTTTTTTCACATTTAACTGTATGATTTAAATCTACAATTTTTGAAATATTTAAATTTTGGCAAGTTTAAGATTTCCAAATATTTTTAATTTTGGCAAGTTTAGGAAAATTCAAATTTGTTTGGCAATTAGAGTTATAGTAATCAAAATAAGTATATTTGGAAATAAATGTGTTTAGTAACACTACAAGAAAACATGCCTTTTTGGGACGGAATTTTGCGAGGGTTTAAAGCGTCGCAAATTTGCGAGAAATTTTCGACCAATTTGCGACGAAATTTCGTGTTTCGACATTAATTCGTCGCAAATTTGCGTGGGAAAATTCTGAAGCAAAACTGTCGCAAAGTTTATGTATTTGCGACGGTTTTGCGGTGATCGTGAAGTGGCGCCACAAAACCATCACAAATATTGCGACGACTTTGCGTGGTAAAATATTTTGTAATAAAAGCGATAAATTAGCGTCCGTTTAGCGACGAAAAATATTCCAACACGTTTTTATGATTCTTACTTGTGTATGGGTACACGAGGTAAAAGGAAATAGGAGCTACACTATCCCTACGGAGGTAACCACCGATTTGACAAGAATTGACCCGCTTCATAGTGGTCTTGATGTGATATTCGAGGATTTGGAAGAAAACGGAGATGAATTTGATGAAGACAACGAAGAAGCTGAGGACGACGATGATGGCGGAGTAGAACGTTATCTTTTTTGATCATGTTGAAGAAGATTAATAAATTTAATTATGTGTATATATTAATTACGTATTTTCGAGTATGTTGTAATAAAAAAATTTATTTAAAAAGATGGCTATATGCGACGATTTTGCGAGGTTTTCGTCGCAAATACCCCGCAAAGTATATATGACAATTTGCGACGCATTTGTGAGAAAACCCTCGCAAAATCGTAGCAAATTTTGAAACCCTAAACCCTAAATGATATATTATGCCCTTCTTGGAATTAAAAAAACATATCAAATAGGTCCTAATTGATATATAAAATTATTTGTATCAATGTCAAAGTAATAAGAATAAGGTTGAGGGTATCACAATTTGCTACGGATTTGCGAGGCTCTCGTCGCAAATGCCTCGCAAATTTGCTACAATTTTGCGACGAAAACCCTCACAAAACCGTAGCAAATTTTGAAACCCTAAACCCTAAATGATATATTATGCCCTTCTTGGAATATAAAAACATATCAAATAGGTCCTAATTGATATATAAAATTATTTGTATCAATGTCAAAGTAATAAGAGTAAGGTTGAGGGTATCACAATTTGCTATGGTTTTGCGAGGCTCTCGTCGCAAATGCCTCGCAAATTTGCTACGGTTTTGCGACAAAATCCTCGCAAAACCGTAGCAAATTTTGAAACCCTAAACCCTAACCAATACCTATATTACCCGGTTTAAATAGGCCCTTCTTCGAATATTAAAATATGAGTATGAGTCATCTAACGAATAACAATCCCTCCAAAATTATTATAAGAAGACACTTATCAAAACATTATCGAGAAACATATATAACGAAGTATCATACACTTATACTATGAATATGATCAATCTATCATTTTTCCAATTTTACAAAGAACTTCATTTATTGGGCTAACTTTACTTCATACATGCAGTAAGGACATAAACAAGTGTATATTTATCATTTATGAATCGTAATTTTGGTCTAAAACATCCAAACCCCTAAGTATACCCTAAACCTCATTTGCGTGGGAATTGCGACGAAAACGTAGCAAATGCATAGCAATTTACTATTTGTGAGGCATTTGCGACGATTTCGTCGCAAATTCCTCGCTAAATTTGCAAAGCTTTTGCAACTATAGTTACGGTCAAATCTATTAATTGATCGTACATTCACCTTGGGATTTACATTTTGCGACGTATTTGCGACGGTTTTTGAAATTTTGTGACGGATTTGCGACGCTTTGTGCGCGGGAAACGAAAAGTTTTCGCGGCAAACATGCATGGGTGAAAAATTCGGCCCACTTTGCGACGGAATTGCTACGTTTGTGCAAGGGAATAATTTCTTTATATATGCAATTCCAACTTCCTCGCTCATTCTTCACATCTCTCTATCTCTCTCTAAAAAAAAATTTCTCCAACCTTCCAAATCATTCCCGACCTCATAAGGTAATTCTCTAAACTTTTCTTTTGCTTTATTACTTTTAAATTTTTCATTTGTAGGTAATTAATTAGTTAGGAATAATTAATTAGAAAGTGAAGTGTACTTTAGAATTGATAATTAACTAATGTTGATTAATTTAATTTATTGTAATCATTAAAATTGTTAAAATCATTAATAGATTAGATATTTAATTAATATTCTATTACTAATTTCAAAAATTACAAAATTTATTGTAGATGTCGGACAGGGCCGGCCCTGGGCTAAAGCCCATGAAGCAGGTGCCTTAGGCATCACTAAAATATATAACATTTGAGGGCAACAATTATCGAAGTAATGCTCTAGTGTAGTGGTTAAGACACGGGTATAAGTCAATTGAGGTCACAAGTTCGAGCCTTATTAGTGGTAAGTCGTGACATTTTACTGTTTTTTTTATGTTTTTAGTGGGCATAAAATTTTTTGGGCTTTAGGCATCAAAATACATTGGGCCGGCCCTGATGGCGGATAACGAGTATAGCCAGTTCGTACAGTCCGGTGTTGGTCGTGGTCAAGGTAGAGGTCTTTCACGACCTGAACAACGTACACATCCCACGGAGTTAGCGAAGACAAACCCCATCATTGCTGACATTATGAATAAGAAACAAGCAGCTTCGCGAAGAAGACCCGAAGCAGACGAAGGAGGCACATCGACCACCCGGGATCCGATCGATGATATCAATTTTGATATTTAAATTTGTTTTCGGTTTTAGTTTTATGTATTAAAACTTTATTTTATGTTTTTTTAAAACTTTTAATATTTTCGAATTTATTTTTTTCAAATTAAAAATTATTTTCTTTTTCTTTTTTTTTTATAAAAAACCCGACATTCCTCGCAAAACCGTCGCAAATTATAGTCGCAATTCCGTCGCAAAAATGTTCGACGCAAAACCATCACAAAATAAAAGTCGCAATTCCGTTGCAAATGAATTTGTCGCAACTGCATCGCAAATTATTTTGTCGCAAAAACGTCGCTAATATATCGAGGAATTTGCGACTACGTATATGTTTGCGACGATATTGGGTTTGCGACGAGCTAGTCGCGACAAACGAAAAATCGCCCTCGCAAATGGGGGGTGTTTTCTTGTAGTGTAATGAGTATAAAAAATTAAATAAATAAATAAAAATAAAGAGAAGAAAAATTGTGGAAGTGACACATAAGCAAAAATGGTCTAAAATGTTCCTCTTTTAATATATAGGATGACTATTGTTTTCAGATAAATTTTGAGAAAACTTACATAAACATAAATTTACATATTTAACACAAAAATGAATATATACGGTTAACAGTCTACAAGATATACATATGATTTAAGATAATTATTATAACAATAATGTATAAACCAAATAAAAATACATAAAACTAAAAAAGTTGTAGACCACAACCTGCGCGTATGCACGGGTACTCACCTAGTATTAAGTAAAATGTATTGATAATGAGTTTGTAACTTAAAACTTAAAACTTAAAACTGAAGTAGCTTGTTGTTACTATCATCAAAAACAAATAACATTCAGTTTTATATTTTCAACTCTTTTTTTTCTAAATCAATAAATGTTATTATTAATTACAGAAAATAATGAATGCTTATATTAAATAAAAATAAAAATTTTATAGAAAAGCTTAAATCTTTATACTAATAATATTTAAACACACACACCAAAAACTATAAATAAGCTCAAAATTTGTTTTTTTTTTTTTAAATCTATAGAAATCAAGTTTTTAAAACTAAAAACAAAAAACCAAAACTAAAAAATGTCACCAATCAAGTTTTGAGAAGTTTTTACAACTAAAATCTACAGAAAAAGCAATACCAAAATCTAAAAGCAAAAACTAAAACCTAAAAGCCATATTTAAATGGGTCAGATTGGTAACCTGCTGTAAGCTGGAGCGGTAAATTGTAAGCTGGAATGGTAAGTTGAAAGTATAGTGCAAAGCTGTAAGCTGGAGCGGTAAGCTGAGTGTAACGCTTTCGGTACCGTTTTCGTGATTAATACAATCAAAAGCGGTACAAATCTAAAAATAGATGTATAATATAAAGATTTGGTTATCAATCTAAGGCATTGGCGGTACAAATCCAATACATCATTTAATTATAGACAAAAAAAAATGTCCAATATAAAGAAGTATTAATTCACATCAAATTTGTGTTATAAAGCATAGGAGTGAAAAAGAACATTCTCCTATAATCAAATCACACCTCTTCTCTCTCTCTCTCTCTCTCTATCTTCTTTCTCCAAGCTTAGAATCTCTCTCTATCCCTTTCCTTCATCCTCACTCTGAGAAAATTCTGCAATATAAATCGCCATGATCCACACCGACATCGCAGAGATCCTCTGCGTCAAGCCCAAGACGAAGAAGAAGACAATGGAGGAAGATGTGAAGAAGAAGACTATGAAGATGCAAGGAGAAGTTGTTGTTATGGAAAAGAACCTTCTTGATTTTAAAGACGCCATGGCTTCTCTTCTCGATCGTGTCCATGAGCTTCTTGGTCGTCGTGTCTCGATCCAACTCATCAGCTCTCTCCAACCCGACCCGGGTATTCAATCCTTAACCCGAACCGTTTCACATTTACACCAGAAAAATTCGATTTCATCACTAAAGATTTTTTTTTTTTTTTTTGAAAATAGTCATCACTAAAGTTTGCATCTTTTATCTAAAAGATTGGTTCAATTCAAGAAACAGAGGATCACTCTGTTTTTTTCAATATCAATATTGTTGTTATTTGGTAACCGATGTTGAATCTTATAGCTTCGAGTCATTATTAGTCACTGTATCTTTTGAATGGACCACATCAGATTGTGACGAACAATTTATCCTTATAGCATTTTTATGTGTTTTAAATTTATTTTTGGGATGATAAAAATCAGCCAATGAGAAGAGAGGAAGGCTTGGAAAAGCAGCACATCTGGAAAAATGGGTGACAAAAATAAAAACGTCAGTGGCCGCTGAGGAAACTGCGTTTGCGGTTACGTTTGATTGGGACGAGTCAATGGGACCTCCGGCTGCGTTTGTGATCAAGAACTACCATCATAGCCAATTCTACCTTAAAAGTCTCACTCTCCGCGACTTCCTGGGCGGTCCGATACACTTTGTTTGCAATTCTTGGATCTACCCAAATCATCGGTACCGCTCCGACCGCGTTTTCTTCTCTAACAAGGTAAAACGCTTACCTCAAAAAAAAAAAAAAAAAAAGGCTTTAAAACAATTAGGACAAGTAGGTTATATAATTAATGGTTTTATATTCTACTTGGCATTTTATATAAATTATTTTGAACTAATATAGATTATTCTTTGACCCCAGGTCATTCGTAGTCTTTAATTAATTTTTGTGATTTTGAGAAACTGATTGTTTTGTTTTGCATTATTGTCTGGATAGGTAGAGGGAGTTGCTAATATGGACTAGTTAATGATTCTTATAATTTAATGGTACTGGTTAGTTGTTAGATATGTAGGTTATATAACTTAAAGAAAACATAATCATAATCATAGTCCATATGACATAATCTTTACCTGTATATATTTTGATTTAGAACAAGGTTTTCGAATATTCGTGTACATGTGTAACACGTAACACGTCGTACTAAAGTATGAAACCGGACCTTCCTTTACAAGTCACCCTCTCCCTTTAGTCCAATTTTTTTTCTAATGAATAGATTCTTTTTATAAGTTGACAAGGACAACTATTAAAGCCATTGACACTCTGTATTATGCTTACTCTTTTAGTCCTTTCTATTTATTATTACAACAACTTTTATTTATCACAAATTCACAACTTCTACTAGAGTCATAGCTCAAAAGGCATACAAATATGTATATATCAATTGGACATTTATTTTTTAACCCTAATAGCAACCATTGACGAGTTGTACATATGGTGGTAAATACTTAATTTTCTTATTTCTTCTTGCTTGTTTACATATGTATTTAAAAAGGCATATCTTCCAAGTGAAACACCGGCGCTAGTCAAAGAGCTAAGAGAAGAAGAGCTAAAGAATCTAAGAGGCAATGAGAAAGGTAGAGAATTCAAAGATTGGGACAGAGTCTACGACTACGCTTATTATAACGACTTAGGTGCTCCAGACAAAGGTCCTGACTCAGCCCGTCCGGTTCTCGGCGGTTCACTTGAGTTCCCATATCCCCGCCGTGGAAAAACCGGCCGTAAACCCCACCAAATCTGGTTAGTCATCTCAACATTCAAAATAATATCCTACATTGCAAAACTCAATGGTTACTTGACGTAAACGTCACCGTTTTTTAATCAGACCCTAAGTCCGAGAGCAGACTAGCATTACTTAACCTGAATGCCAAGGGACGAGCGGTTTAGCCATGTGAAGTTCTCTGACTTCCTCGCTTACGCACTCAAGGCGGTGACTCAGGTGCTCGTCCCTGAGATAGCCTCTGTTTGCGACAAGACCATCAACGAGTTTGACTCGTTTGAAGACTTTTTTCACCTCTACGATGGTAGTATTAAGCTCGCGAATGGTCACACCATCTCTAAGCTCCGTGATGTTATCCCATGGGAGATGTTCCGTGAGCTAATTCGTAACGATGGTGAACGGTTTTTGAAGTTTCCCTTGCCTGACGTCCTTAAAGGTAACTTACATAGTCAAAATAAGCAATTAGAGATTCAATTCAAACCAAAATCCAAGTTTATATACATTTTGACATTCATGATATTTGTATTGTTGCAGAGAGTAGAACGGCTTGGAGGACCGACGAAGAGTTTGCCAGGGAAATGCTAGCCGGCCTCAATCCGGTGGTGATTAGTCGTCTCCAGGTTTATTAATCAAATCATCAAATCATTCAAATTATTTTCTTTTGATTGTTTGGTCGAATTATTTCTACTAATGTGAAAATATCAAATTGTAGGAATTCCCTCCGAAGAGCAATCTAGACTCTGCAAAGTATGGAAACCAACACAGTTCCATACGAGAAGAGCACATAAAAACCTTACATGAACGGTCTCAACGTCCAAGAAGTAAGTATAATATATCACTTTCTTGTTTCACAAGTAACAGCTTCATCAAAATATCATAAGTTCATAACTACTATTGGCTTCGTTTTGTGTTATATAAAAAAAGGCTTTGGAACAGAACAAGCTATACATACTGGACCACCACGACGCATTGATGCCTTACTTGACAAGGATAAACTCAACCAACACTAAACGACTCGAACCCTTCTATTACTTCAAGAAGACGGAACATTGAAGCCTCTAGCTATAGAGCTGAGTCTTCCCCACGCACAAGGTGAATTATACGGATCCGTGAGCAAAGTTTTCACACCGGCAGAGAAAGGCGTCGAGGGATCGGTTTGGCAGCTTGCTAAGGCTTATGCGGCCGTCAATGATTCCGGTTATCACCAGCTTATAAGCCACTGGTAATAAATAGTGACATTGTGAACCAGGTAGCGTCTGGTTACTTGAATTAGGTTTAAGTAACCGGTTATTCCCCGGTTTTTGCAGGTTGCAGACCCATGCGGTGATTGAACCATTCATAATCGCATCAAATAGGCAACCTAGCGTGGTCCATCCGATCCATAAGCTTCTGCATCCTCATTTCCGTGACACGTTGAATATCAACGCATTGGCGCGACATGTCCTCATAAACGCATTGGAACTGATAGAGAACAATATCATACGGAGAAACAAGGACAAGAGGTTCAAGAACCGGACTGGACCAGTTAACATACGGTACACTCTCTTGTACCCTAATACTACGGATTTCACGAGGGAAGGTGGACTTACTGGGAAAGGAATCCCTAACAGTGTCTCAATCTAGAAATAGATGCTCTTCTTTCTTTCTTCATTCAATCCAAATTTATGTCATTAATCTCTCTTTATATCATGTTTTGCATTGGGTATGTATTTGCGTGTTTTCCTGATTTTTTATGTTATTATCCATTGTTCATGTATTCACCTGGTCTCTCAAAGTGAATACATTTGATTTTCTCTTCATTTTCCTCCACTATTTAGTAAGTACCAAGTATAACTAGGATTTTAGCCGCGCCCTTGCGCGGGCATTACAATTTATAATAAATATTTTCTAATAATTTAAAATTTCTTATATATTTTTTTGTTGTATATACAACTACAATATACATTTTCAGGATGATAAAAGAACTAAAAATGGTGGATAATGAACTATAAATGTTTAGTAATTATATTATATATAAATTTATATTCAATTATTATACAAAATCAAGGGTACTAAACCCTTATACATGAACCCAATCCCTCACAAATGTACTTACAATGGAATGATTTAAAAGAACAATTTGAATATATATATATATATATATATTGATTTAATCAGTTCAAATTGACCAAATATATGGATTTTAATTGGTACTAAATCCTAATATATGAGCTCAAAGCCTCCCAAATGTACTTACAATATGGAATGATTTAAATAGATCCATTTTAATAAGTATATCAATTTTAATCGGTTCGAGTTGACGAAGTATGTGGATTTTAAGTTGATACTAAACCCTAATATGAGAGTCTAAACCCTCACAAATGTACTTATAGGATGAAATGGTTTAAACATATCTATTTGAATAAATATTTTAATTTTAATCAGTTTGAATTGACTAAGTTTATGGATTTTAAGTGGTACTAACCCTAATATGGGAGGCTAAAACCCTCACAAATATATTTACAGTGTATAATGGTTTAAACAAATCGATTTGAATTAATATATCGATTTCAGTCACCTCGAATTGACTAAAGATCTGGATTTTTTTTGTTATATTAAACCCTAATATGGGAGCCTCAATCCTCACAAGTGTACTTACAGTGTGGAATGGTTTAAACAGATCAATGTGAATAAATATATCATCATTTAGTCGGTTAGAATTGACTATAAATGTGGATTTTAAGTAATACTAAACCGTAATATGAGCCTAAACCCACACACATATACACAAAATATGGAATGATTTAAAACGATTGATCTAACTAAATCTATAGATTTTAAAGAATACTAAACAATAATTTGGGAGCCGAAACTCTGATATAAAGAACGGTACGACCAAAAATAGATATAACAAACACGATTATGGGTGTTGTTCTCCTGTTTGTCAAGTAAAAACGATAAACGGAAAGGATGAGATAAATTTGGCAAAGTTCCTTTCATGTAGTTATTTTTAATCTAAGATACTATATAAAAATTTTCATATATTACATGAAACATGTATGTGTCTCATGATTATATATGACCCGCAGTTAAAAAAAAATATATACATCATATAGAGAAAACAAAAAGAAATATAATGAAATGGTATAAACTAACAAAGTTTTAGAAAATTATAACTTGAATGAGTATATATATGTCTCACCAATCTTGACACTACTTTACTCTCATTTTTCTCACAAATTTTAACATCTTGATCCTTCTGTTTAAATTTAAATGTTTTCTCTGTAATGTTTTAACTTTTAATACATGGCTTCAAACTTGTCCATTGACTGTTTCAAATCATACAATGATCATAATATGTTTCAAAATGCAGACTTAAAGAAACGGTCGGATGCCCCTTCTTCCACCATCTATTTACCATTCTCTCACATTATAGATACACTAACAAACAATGATGATAGTAATCTCTAAAATAATATGGATTTGCTTGATAAAATAGATGAAAAATGAAAATAAAAGAAACTAATATAAAAATTACTTTCAAGTAGTATAACTAAAAAGATAAACAAAAACACATTATTTCAAGATAAAAGTAATCAATGTCAAACATTAGGAAACAAAAAACACATGGTGATTTTGTCATCGTGATCTTGTTGTGATGTTCGTCTTATAGTTAATGAATATTTTAGTTTATAAACTTAATAGAGTGGCATATATTTCAGGCAAGATACAAAATTCCTATACACTTTAATAAGTTAAACATCCATATTAAAATTGTTGGAGTAATCTACGTAAGATACAGTCACGACAAACAATACAAATACAGTATATAACAAAGGAAAACGTACCAGTTAACTTTGAAAGCATATAATCGTTTATAACAACAACATATTGGTTCGTTGGACTCAGTATTCAGGCCTAAATTTTGTAGCAAATGATCTTCCATAGTCATATCTCTTTTACTATTGCTTGTAAAAGATCATCGCAATTTGTAAGCAAACTTGGGGAATATCAAGTGGTGGTGGTCTAGTGGTTCCTACTTGGAGAGGAGTCGCCCTGTTGATCTAGGCCAGATATCGATTCCCCTCAAGCGAGAAATTGTTAAACATTTCTCCATTTGGCCACCACAGAGAAATGAGCGGTGAAACGTGGGCCCGTGGGATTAGTCTTTCGGCCTAGAAAATTGTTGGGATCCCCACGATAATAATAAAAAAAAAACTTGGGGAATATCATCTCAGATTCACCAGTACAATTTTTATTGATTTTACCATCACCAGTATTTACAACCAATTTAGAGAACTCTGCAAGTTCAATAGAATTTCCAAGAAAATATCTCATATTTTGAGTAACTTTTAAAACCTTACAACTCTTCCAAAAGAAAAAAGAACATAATCAACACTACAAAAAGTATAACTCTACAAACAGAACGACTTGTAAGAAAATTTAAACTTATTAAAAAAATTAGGCCTAAAAACCAAATAAATATATATACAAACAATAAGATAAATAAACTCCAAGATAAACAAAAAAAACAAATTTAATATACACAAAAACAATTATCTATGATGATAGACAGACAAAAGCATATTGAGAAATAAAAAAATCCATTGAATGAACATATCAAAGAATTACACAAATGAAATCAAACTTACTTATACGTTAATTAATATATACATTAGAAAAATAAAAATAAAATCCATTGAATGATAAATCTCGTCACCTAACAATTTGTCTTTCTAAAATTTAATCGGATGATGAATCATGTCACCAAACAATTCATTTCAAGTAGCACACAAAACAATCCAAGATCTTCCTAAAGTTTCCATCGATAACATGATAACAAACATATCACGTATATAACTTGAATCAAGCCACATACTCGTTTGTTTGATTGCTGCAATACACTCATCATCATAAGACAACAAATCACAACTCCGAGACCGATGATTACTATCAATGACCATGTTGCAACTTATGAGATAATAAATTTATTAAAATAGTTACAAATAATCGAGTAGTACTAAAATAATTTTAAAAACTTACATGGTTTCTGTCTGGCCTGTTTAGCAAGACGAAGAATACAAAAGAACACACAAAAATACGAATAATTAAAAAACATAAACAATTAAAAGCGATTCGAACAAATTCTAAGAATCCAAGATGAAACAAATAGAAGAAAAAGATATAATATTATAAGATTTGATCTTGTCTATGATGGATCGATCTGCTTATTATATTATAAGATTGAATATTTCTTATTCACCGTCATGGATTTTTGAAGATCTATGAGCTTGGACTATGTGGAAACTCCAAGTTCACCACTCCCGATCCAAAAGGCTCGCAAATCAGTCACAAGATTGAAGACCGATCATTGGTGATATTTTTCCAGAACATACAAAATAATATAGAGAAGATGCAAACGGGTACAAAATAATTAAACCAAACCAGTCCACATATATACCTCGAACATAAAGCCTACCCTTGTTGAAGAACCAAACCGGTATGCATGACACAAATCAAAAGAACTTGCATGGAAACCACATACAAAACAAAAACAAAATCAACAAACAAAATTACAATCGATCAACATAAAATAATTTGGTAAGATAAAAATCAGCGATAAACTACAAATAAACAATGAACGATGGTGAACAAACTAATTTAAACCTGAAAAGAAAATGAAGTGATTTTAAAATTTATGAGGAAGAGAAGAATAAGGTCGATGTATGTATATAGTTTCTCATGGACCTATGTTTATGAGTCTGAATATATCACCATACCAAAAAAATTGTAAAACAATTCATTGAATATACCCATTTGTTAAATGAGCTTTATAAAACTCTAAAACAGTTAATTCAACATCAATTTTATGTATCTATAATAAAATAAATTATAATACTAAAATAAAAACACATGGATTTGTTAAGCCAATAAAAAACGGATGTTTTTGTGTATTGAGTGGTAGCATTTATAAGATTAGAAAACATGATTGAGAATTTAGGGTTGCTTCAAAAAAAAGTAAGCAATCATTGAATAAGATATTTTTGTTTTAAATTTCAATTATTTAGTAATTATCAAAAAAATTAATTATATATTTTGAATATCCAATTGTTATATATCCATTAAAAATAATTATAAAAGAACTATTGAATATATCCGTTTAAAATATATAAGTTAAGGACAACATTAAAATATAATACAATAAAAACTGAATTTTTTAAAAATATATCGAGAAAAAATTTAATCACTTAAAGACAACATTTAAATACAATGTAATAAAGACTCAACTTTCATTCTGGTGCATAGTTACCTCTCTAATAATATAATAGATTTGCTAGATAGCTAAGAAGAAGAAAAAAGCAATGGAGAATCTAAAGTACCAAGACTAAACCGGCTCTCTCTTCCTTTTCTCTCTCCTCTTTTTCTCTCTAGCGGCAAAGTAAATCAGATCTAGGTCTTCTCTCCGGCGGTCGGCTCTTTCGCGGTCGCCGGAGAGGGTGGGTTACTCTTGCGCTTAAGGTCGGTTACAGGTACAGAGACGAGATCGGAGTTTTAACGCCAATTAAATGCAACATCATAATAGCATTTTAATCATTCTTGTTGCGGTATTGACAATGAAAAAGCATTAGTTGCTTTCATTTAACATGTCTTCGTGGTAGTGACGTTGGGACAGTCACCATTTTCCATTCAATACATCGAAATTAAACACGAATACGATGACAACTATCCTAAAATGGGGGACATAATGGAGCTTGTTAAAGAAGTGCATGGCTATACCCAAAGCATTAGACTCTAAGGAGATGTTGAAGGAAACGGTTAAGGTGGCTAAGGAGAAAGCGAGCAATATGAAGAATGTGGCTAAGGAAAGGTTGAAAAGTTGAAGTAAGATGCGAAAATAGATAGTTAAGTGCAAAGGAAAAGCGCTATATACAAATATAAAATTTTACACATATAAAGTTAAAATGTTTTCAACTTTTCATGTTGTATCATCACGGAATAAAATCTCATAAGATAAAAAAAAAACTATATTTACGAATCTCTATTACAGTTTGATAATATTTTCGAGGAAGAAACATCAAACGAAGAGGACCATTATAATGAACTTGACCCACTCGTACCAAAAAAAAAAAAAAAGTAGTTCTCAATGATAATCAATTTTAATCGCATTTTGTTTTCAATGTTTTCGTTGCATTTAAGAATATACAAAGTGGTAACACACTTTTGTCTGATTGTAAATCTGACCTGACATATGTACCATTTATTCAATAACACTTATAGAAATGTAACAGAGATTTTCCGGCCAATGAAATAGCTTACAGTTATAGAAAACAAAAAAAAGTCGTCACGAGTATAGTTTTAGTTGTCTTCATTGTACAAAATTAGCCAATGACAAAATTGCATCGACACAAAATCACATTCATTGTACACAAGTTTGATTTGAATATAATTTTACATTTAATTAAAAAAAAATTGCATCAACCTTAAGAACAACATGCCTTATCATCCAGGTAAAGAGTCTAGAAGACAATAATTAAAGAACGAGGTAGTAGTATTTTTCATTTGAATGTCATTGTTTGAAAGCACATTAATTATTTTAGTTAATTCAAAGTGCATTTAACTCCAAAACGACACTGGAAATTTAATATGCATGCTTCTAGCCAATTTTCAGAAAAGAACATATAAGTATTATTCTATTTTGCCGGAAAAAAAAACAAAAAAATATTATTCGGTAAATTGTTCAACGTCACGACCACGCTGTCTTAAATCAAACAAATATCGACTTCGAATTCTTGCAAACGTCGCACGTATATTTTTAGGTTTTGTTTTTTCAAGTTGGGATTCTACGTGAAGTTAATGATCATTTGATCTCTATACAAAGGTCTTTCTTTTTTTCTCTTTACACAGAAATCGCTTAGCCAACCAACGTAAAATAAATAAAGTTCATGTCTCTTAATCATCTGATAAATTCAAAAAAAATAAATAATAATAATAATAAGAAACAATGAAATTTAATGTAAGGGTTGGGACATCCACATCGATGGTATCTAGAGAATAGATATCTAATGTATACAATATTGTAACACAACTAATTTCAAAATAATTAACCCTCTTTTTTTTTATAACTTTTTAAATTTGTTTATTACTTAGATACTATAAAAGAGACATGCGATGGAGGTGGTCTAACTCATAGTCTCGTTTCTCGTACTATGTACATCATCACTCATCAGCATGCATATGGGGCGATGGAGGTTATAAACTTTCTAAAAGAAATTACAGGCCTCAATGACCTTTGCCGAGCTAGTGTAATTTGAGAACATCCTTGGTAGCAATTTAGTATCAATGGTCTGTCTATCGAGTCATATAAATTTATCAAATTAGATGTTAATGATAGAGTCGGTTCAATTTATGTCATTTGTAATTTCGTATGGTACAACTAGGGCTAATTATCAAAAACGGAAAGGGTTAATTCACTACAAGAAAAATAGACATTCTTAGCACACGAAAAGCGCTATTATACGTGTTTGATAGCGTTTTTATAAACGCTGTGTTTGCCCGAGCTATCTTAGGTCCCTCCCATAGGATAGCGTTTTTTTTATATGCTATTATACATCGTTTTATCATAGCGTTACTAAAATCCTTTAATGTATATGTTTATAGCTCATGATAAATGCTATAATATAATTTGTTGCAGCAATTTTTTGTTGCTATATTAGATTCAGTTGTAGCTCTTGATTTATGTTGTCATCTAATTTTTTGCAGCATTTTATATATATCTGATAGTACCTTGATAACGCTACTATAGGGCATGGTAGTATAAAATGCTCTAATATAAATTTTTTTTATTTATTGTTATAAATCATAGTGGATTGTCATAACTAGTTCTGGCCCATTACGGTCCATCTATACTTAGTCTTTAGGGCCGGTTTAATGATTCCTTGTTGAACAAGGATTTACTTATTATGTACTTTCCTTTTCCCTTTAGGAAAAGGAATTTCCTTTTCTCATGTATTGATTCTTATATAAAGGATCCTTCCCTAATGAAATAACATATGATTTTCCCCATTCGATTCTCTTGATTCACAACACGTTATCAGCACGAGTTGCTCCCTAAAACCCTAAAAACACAAAAACGCGATTATTGTTCATCGTACTGTTCATCGGTAATGTTCACGTGTCACTGCTCATCGGCGTACTGTTCATCGCGTACTGTTCATCTCCGAGCTCAAACTCATAGTTCATACAGCCTATCAAAGGTTACGGCGAACTAGAAGTAGTTCATACAGCCTATCAACGGTTACGGCGAACTAGAAGAACAATCACGAGGTTAAGGTAAGTAATCGAAATCCTAAGAACAACAAAACCCTAAATTCATAAAACCCTAGAAACCCTAAACCTAATCATGCTCGTTCTTGTTGTTATTGTTTGATTGCTTGTTTCATAACTGCTCACCATAATTAAACCCTAATTTGAATATCTAACCTAGACTGATTAAAATCGGAAACCTATTGCTTAAATTAATCCCGTGTCGATCGACGCTTAGTCTCTGTCGATCGACACTGCACCTTCTGCCCGAATCTGTTGTTTTAATTAAGTCGTGTCGATCGACACTAAGCACCCGCCGATCGACAGAGAACCTTCTGTCCGAATTTGGTTGCATGGTTTAAATTGATTCCGTTTGTTTGTTTGTATTGATTGATTGGTTTGATTGTTAATCCTGAACCTGAATCTGCATCATACTAACCGAACGTGCCTTGTTTAAAATCCGGTCATATTAAAATTCGATCATAAACTGTTTAGAATTTGCATGATAGGTTTGCATCATGAACATATAGATACCTTATGCTAGGTTACTGGTTAGGAATATCTTTTAGAAACATAAGACTTGTTTAATATGCATCATGCATCCACGGCTTGTTTTGCATCATACGCCTGGACTTTAATTTTCATGATACTTAGAAAATAATTGAAGGAGATTTTGATCATGAGCAAGATGACTTGATAAACTATGAAACCTCAGATTTGCTTAAGTGACCATGTTGATTTCGACTTTCTGTTTTGTGTTTTGTGTTTTGCTTGCATTTACGTTTTCTACTTTATGCTTTTGGTTTTGTGATTATTGCTATTATTCAAACTTTATGGAATAAAAGGGTGTTATTTAAAAAATCTCTAAAGATGCGATTATTATTTCTTTTTAAGAATGAAAGATGATATGGATGTGTTCATTGTGGATAGTGGATCAAGCCACACGATTCTAAGAGATAAAAGATATTTCATTGATCTTACACTTAAAAGGGCAAATGTAACCACTATTGCGGGTATAGCAAATTTGATTAAGGCCACGGCCAGACCCATGTTTTATTACCTAAGGGCACGCATCTAAATATTTCTGATGCTTTATATTCACCTAGTTCAAAGAAAAGTCTATTGAGCTTTAAAGACATTCGAATGAATGGTTTTCATGTTGAAACTAAGGACGAAGGTAACAAAGAGTTCCTTCAAATCTTTGAAATTACCCAAGGCTATAAGAAAGTCCTAGAGACTATACCTGCCATTTCTGCGGGCCTTTATTGTGCTAAGATCGGAATGATAGAAGCAAATGCCATGGTAAACAAAGAATTTACCGAGAATTTCACTTTTTGGCATAACCGGCTTGGCCATCCCGATTCTAACATGATGCGAAAGATATTAGCAAGTACTAATGGGTACACATTGAAAGAAAGAAGAGTTATCCCAAAGAATCTCACGTGTGAAGCATGTTCACTAGGAAAACTCATTACTAGGCCGTCACGAGTTAAAGTAACTAAGGAAAATATAAACTTTCTGGAAATAATACAAGGAGACATTTGTGGACCAATACACCCACCTTGTGGGACGTTTAGATATTTTATGGTCCTTGTTGATGCATCCACAAGATGGTCACATGTCTGCCTATTGTCAACTAGAAATTTGGCGTTTGCAAGATTACTTGCCCAGATAATACGGTTAAGGGCATACTTTCCAGATTTTCCTTTGAAAACTATACGCCTTGATAATGCTGGTGAATTCACGTCCCAAGCGTTTAATGATTATTGTATGTCCATGGGGGTAAGTGTTGAGTATTATGTGGCACATGTACATACACAAAACGGTTTGGCAGAATCATTTATTAAGCGCATATAATTAATAGCCAGACCGTTGCTTATGAGATCAAACTCCTGGTCTCAGCTTGGGGACATGCAGTCTTACATGCAGCAGAGTTAATTCGCATCAGGCTATCTAGTGAACATAAGTATTCCCCATCACAATTGATTACGGGTCGAGAGCCAGACATATCCCATCTTAAAACATTCGGATGTGCCATTTATGTACCGATTGCACCACCACAGAGAACAAAGATGGGACCTCAAAGGAGGATGGGGATATATGTTGGATATGATTCTCCCACTATAATTAAGTACCTTGAGCCAACCACGGGTGATTTATTTAAGGCCAGGTACGCGGATTGTCATTTTGATGAATCCGTCTATCCAACATTAGGAGGAGAAAATGATAAGCTGGTAAAGGAAATTACATGGAATCAAACGTCCTTAAAATGGCAAGATCCTCGGACTCAAGAATGTGAATTAGAAATCCAAAAGATAATCCATTTACAAAAGCTAGCTAATCAATAGCCAGATTCCTTTGCTGACCCGAAAAGAGTTACTAAATCATATATACCAGCTGTTAATGCACCAATTCGTATTGATGTCCAAGAGGGACACAATCAAGTTGCTACAGAGTCTAAAACACACTTAAAACGTGGCCGGCCAATAGGTTCCAAAGATAAGAATCCTCGGAAAAGAAAGAAAGGTGTTGAAACCGTGGTTGAGGATGGAACCCCAGACATAACCAAACCGATAATACCAAGCAATGAGACTCGGGACGCCGAGTTTCATGGTTCTGAAGTTCCTGATAATAATGAGATCTCAATAAATTATATTATGTCTGGAATACAATGGAATAGAAAGTGTGTGGAAATTGATGATATATTTGCATTTAAGGTAGCACTTGAACTTATGGATACAAGCGAGGATCTAGAACCCACGTCAATATATGAGTAAAGATTGGACTAAATGGAAAGAAGCTATAAACGTGGAGTTAAATTCATTAAGGAAAAGAGATGTCTTTGGTCCAATAATTCGGACACCCTATGAGATTAAGCCAGTTGGACATAAATGGGTCTTTGTGAGGAAAAAAAATGAACATGGTGAAATCGTGAGATACAAAGCACGGCTAGTTGCACAAGGATTCTCACAGAGACCAGGAATAGACTATGAGGAGACATACTCCCCTGTGGTGGATGCTACAACTTTTAGATTCCTAATAAGTCTGGTCATAAGAGAAAATTTGGATATGCGGCTAATGGACGTAGTAACCGCATACTTATATGGTCCACTGGATAATGAAATTTATATGAGATTACCAGAGGGTATTGAGCTCAAAGATAAGAAAGGTTCTCGAGAACAACACTGCATAAGGCTGAACAAATCCTTTTATGGACTGAAGCAAAGTGGGCGTATGTGGTACAATAGATTGAGTGAGTACCTAGTCAAAGAAGGCTATAATAATGATCCCATTAGTCCATGTATTTTCATAAAGAAGTTTGCAAACAAAGGGTTTGTAATCATAGCAGTATATGTGGATGATTTAAACATCCTAGGAACCTCTGGAGAAATCGCCCAAACAGTTGAATACCTCAAGAAAAAATTTGAGATGAAGGACTTAGGAAAAACAAAGTTCTGTTTGGGATTACAACTTGAGTACATTAACGATGGAATCCTTGTGCATCAAATGGCATATACAGAAAAGGTACTCAAGCGATTTAATATGGACCAATATCACCCATTGTCCAGCCCAATGGTCGTGAGATCTCTTGATCTAAAGAAAGATCTGTTTGGTCCTAAAAGAGACGATGAAGACGTCCTTGGTCCCGAAGTGCCATATCTCAGTGCCATAAGAGCTTTAATGTATCTGGCGAGCCACACTAGGCCAGATATATGTTTTGCCATGAATATACTATCTAGATTCAGCTCATGTCCGACCCAAAGGCACTGGGACGGGATTAAACATATTCTTCGTTACCTACAATGAACGAAAGACTTGGGTCTGTTTTATACTAACCAATCCAAATATGGTTTAATTGGTTTTGCTGATGCAGGTTACCTTTCGGATCCACACAATGCTCGGTCTCAGACAGGTTATGTTTTTACTCATGGTGGAACGGCAATATTTTGGCGGTCAATGAAGCAGACCATTGCAGCTACATCATCTAACCATTCGGAGATATTAGCTATTCACGAAGCCAGTCGTGAATGTGTTTTGGTTAAGACTAATGACCCAGCACATAAGAGTTGATTGTGGGATGACCGAAGGAAAGCAGGAACCAACCGTCTTGTACGAGGACAACGCAGCGTGCATAGCACAGCTTAAGGATGGATATATCAAAGGTGATAGGACGAAGCACATCTTGCCAAAGTTCTTCTTTACATCTGATTTGCAGAAAGCTGGAGAAGTTCAAGTGCAACAAGTACGGTCAAGTGAAAATTCTGCGGACCTATTCACCAAATCGCTTCCAACCTCAACGTTCAAGAAGCTAACTTATCATATTGGAATGCGTCGATTGAGAGACCTTCAGTGAGGTTCAGAACAGGGGGAGTAATACGTGTTGTACTCTTTTTCCTTCACCACGGTTTTGTCCCAATTGGGTTTTACTTGGTAAGGTTTTAATGAGGCAACATCCAAAGCTTATTACAAGCCCATTAGAGTTATGACATCCAAGGGGGAGTGTTATAAATCATAGTGGATTGTCATAACTAGTTTTTGCCCATTACGGCCCATCTATACTTAGTCTTTAGGGCCGGTTTAATGATTCTTTGTTGAACAAAGATTTACTTATTATGTACTTTCCTTTTCCCTTTAGGAAAAAGAATTTCTTTTTCTCATGTATTGACCCTTATATAAAAGATCCTTCCCTAATGAAATAATGATTTTTCCCATTCGATTCTTTCGATTAACATTTATTTTGTTATTAATGGTTTTTAAAAAAAAAAAAAAATCTAATAGAAACGAAATTAAATAATTTAAAAATCCAATAAGCACAGAGAATCTAGTAGAAACAAATTTACAATCATATATTAAACAAGTAAAGAAACACAAGAGTTCTCCAACCAAAATTCCTATTAGGTTCCACCTACTCTTCCTCCTTCCTCTGGCCTTCTCGAACTTCCTTCCATTGTACCAAACATATGGCTTTGCGTGATTGTGTGGCACACCAGGAGCATGAACGAAATGCTTCACAGTTTAATGTGAATTCGTAGGTCTTCTAAGAAGAACCTACAACACAACAACACAAAAATCCAAGTTTGTTAACTGAATTTTACCAAGTTAAAAATTCCACTCCTAACCAAAGAGAGTGATAGCGTATTGAATCATTATATTTTACACATAATCTCAATCGATTACTCAAATTAGATCTAAATCTAGTGTTTCAAATTCTCAGATCAATAAAAAACCTAGAAATAATAATCTAGATGATTCAAAGTGATAGATGGGTTATATGAAATGAAGATTCTGAGAGGAACAATATGCAAAGAAAGAGAAAAAATCAATACCTTACCAGCCCCGGCAGAAGAGATCCTTATTAAGAAGCGCCGGAGAGAGAAGGAGACCTCGAGGGTAAAGCATTTCTCAGAGTACTTGTCTCCAAGAAACGAGACTGAAGAAATCCTTGCATCATCCTTACTTCAGAATTTCAGATGAATCGTCCTCTTCTTAGGGCACCAAGATCGATTTCTCAAGGAGCTCGCGTGTTTGGGGAGAGAGATCGGAAACGTACCTGGAACCGACTTTAGGAGGAGGAGGCAATGCTCAGCGGCTGCCAAAGATTAAAGATGAGAATGAGCAATCTGCCTAGTATCATTTTTTTAGGTTAAGAGAGGAAAGGGGGCTAGCGTACGGACCAGATTGATCAATTAAGGATACTGAAAAAATGAACGGGCAGGATTGGCTTAGATTTGTCCTCCAATGATCAAATTTATTTCGAAAGCGTTTTGTAAGTGTTGGATTTGGGGTTTTTTATATATATAGGTAAAATCTTATGTTTAGGTATTGAACTTTTTGGTATACTATTCGATGTTGATGTTTAATAATTTACAATTATAATTCTAGAGTTGTATGATTAAAGGTTAGAATTTTAGGGTTTGTGTTTGAGGTTTCGATTTTAGGGTTAGATTTAGAAATAAAATTATATACTCTAAATCAAAAACTCATTAATCCAAATCTTATACCCTAAACCCCAAATCTGATTATACTTCAAACCCTATACTCTTATACCCTAAACAACAAATCTCAATATACTTCAAATCATATACTCTATACCCTAAACCCCAAATCTTACGCCCCAAATTTGAAATGAATGATCATGTTTTTGACTTTCTATTTTGTAACTTTAAATCTTAACTCTTGGTTGTGTAGTAATTGGTAATGTTTTGTTTATTGATTTTGAATAGCAAGACAAAAATAAATCGGTTTTGATTATTGAATTATCAGAATGATGACACTTGGTTGCAAACAAGTTTCACATAAGAAATTCCACTAAAGAACATCACATTAAATAACTCGACAAGGAATTAATAAGCTTGACATTTGATTTTCTATGAGGCTAAAGCTCTGGTCTCTCTGAGATGTTTTCTTCAAAATCTTCTTCCACACCTTCATCGGTCGGACCAGTCCAGAACCACAATCTCAAGCTTTTCTTCAAGCAGAGCTGCTGTCTCTGAGGATGTGAAGTCTGGAAAATCACACAATGAAGAGTACAAACCTCTTTGACACATACAAAACAGATATAAATACAAACTTTAAACAATAATCCAATATAGACTACAACCATCAGTAGTATACATTAACAGTCAGTAGGCAGCTAAACACATTAGTAAATGGTAAGAGCTACAAAACAAGACTTTATCAACAATAGGCCAAGGTCAAACTTCAGTTTAGCTTCCTAGATCAGTTCTTAGATACACTCTAGAAGAATCTCACAACAAGTTGACTGAGCCAGAAAGAAGCAATTAAAATCAGAAAATCTCCCTTCGTTCTAACCGGTTAATCCCAAGCACACTAACGGCAGATATTCAGCAAAGATTCAATCGTGGGTTGCCAAAAATCTGAAGCAAACATCTCAACGCAGAAACACAAAGGGATAAAAGTGATCTCGTGGATTAGAATCATACCCCAACTACAAAACCCTCACGAAGCCAATCAAACGGAATACTTAACCGACATAGAGCAAATCCAAAGGGATACAAGTGTTCGCATTAGTCGCCGCACGAAATGTAGCCATTATCACGAGTCGAGGTCGGAAAACTGTATAAAAAATAATACATGAGATAAATCACATAGGTAATGCTTCTCTACGAGCTTCTTCTCTACGAGCTTAATCAGAGGAGAAATTTAACGAGAACAAAACTGAGATGAAACATACCGAAGAAGATCTGTCGGAGATAGTCTTTCTCCGGTGAGCATAAGAGAGGGAAAACGAAATTAAGTCAGAGGCGAGATTGTGACCGGAAACGGAGGTCGACATTGTTACCGGCGACGGATTTCACGGTGGCGACTGGATCGTGGTCGAGATCGATGAGATTTGGAGAAACCAAGGACATGTCCATTGTAGAACCTCCTACCAAAAAGGTAGGGATTTAGACTAATCTATAACCGATGATGAAGGACACAAATCACAAGCGAAATTTCGCCCAATTTCGATGACTAATCAAAGTCATCATCCCAATTTCTTGAACTCAAAAATCTTGACTAACCAATGATCACCAGCAAAAAAAATTCAACGCAAGCCACCTAAGAAGATGCGAATCTAGAGGGTTTTACAAGAAATTACCCATCAATTTCAACGCAGATTCGGCACTGGATTTGTTCACTCCCACTTCGAGATCAATCTCTGAAGGCTTCACCATCAGCGACGACGAACCAACAACGGCAATTCCAGTACGTCCGCCATCAAGATTTTGAGGTCTGCGTAAACCCCACGAAAACCCAGAGAGATAAGAGATAGAGGAGAAATCGAATTCATGGAGCTCTTTATCGAGTTTTGGTTAAAATTTTTGGTCAAAATCGATTTTGGTTAGGTGTTTGTTGCCGTTAAAGAAATAACAATCGGAAGAGATTTATGGTTGAAAGAGGAGAGCGAGAGACGAAACTGAGATCAATGCAAATCTTTGTTTTTGTTCTTGATGAGAAAAACAAAATTTTCCGTATGTTTTATTGTTTGGTTTCAGGGGTGAAGATTATACCCGATTAGATACTATGGCGCTAAGTGTAACTTTTTAACCTCAGTAATGGCGCTAAATGTGTGTTTTAGGTGCGCCAAAATGATTTTAGCTTTTCGCTTAGTTATTTTTCGGCTTAGCATTTTTCAAATGCTATCATATACTAGTCCAATCCGCAATACTATCATTCATAGCACTTACGAAAACCGTGCTATCCTAATGTGCTATTAATGTAACTTTTTCTTGTAGTGGATATTGTAAAGTTTAGTTTCATTAAAGCCAGAATTTTTTAATAACGCATTAAAGTTAGGTATCATTAACTTTTTTTATCTAAAAAACTGAGACAAGTATAATTATACTATAATAATATCATTAACAAATATTATTATACTATATACCACTTTTACACCAAATCTTTACAAACTCTACCATTTTTCCTAATCTCTTATTAAATCTACCACATACCACATTTTTGTCTTTTTCCTACTTCAAATTATTCTCTTACCCATAACACATCTTCTTCTTCTTCTTTCTCCTTTCTCTCTTTATTTCTTCCTCCAAACAGAAAAAATGGTGACAGTGGTGATAGACGCGGCAACGGAGATGATGGTTGATGGCGGCGACGGAGGCGGGGACAACAATGATGGTCGGAGACAGAACAGAGATAACGATGACCGTGGACCAGACGACGACGGTAGACACGACGGTGGCGGTGATCACAACGGAGATGGAGACGATGACCGTGGACCAGACGACGACGGTGGACACGACGACGGCGGTGACCACAATAGAGATGGAGACGATGACCGTGGAACAGACGACGACGGTGGACACGACGGCGGCGGTGACCACGACGGAGATGGAGACGATGACAGAACGAAGATTGGCGAAGATAGTCACGACAGAGACGATGAACGTGGACAAGATGACGACGGTGACCATGACGGAGATGGAGATGGTCGTGAACAGAACGGCGACGGTGAGCATGCGACGGTGACGGTAGTCGTGGACACGGCGACAACGGTGGTTAACGGAGACAGTAGTTGTAAACGGAATCGGTGGACATCCAGAGGTTCGGGGACGAAATGCAAATAGATAGGTGATAATGAAGGGCAATTGTGTCAATTTCACTCACTGGAAGACAAAAATGTGGTAGATTTTGTAAGGAATTATGAGAAGTGGTAGATTTTGTGAAGATTGAAAAAAAAGTGGTAGATTCAAAAATAATTCACTAAATTCAAGATATAAAAGTCTAGTTTCATTTGCGTACATTGATGAACCTCATTTTAATTTGTTTTTGTTATTTAGGGTATGGCTAGTTATTATAATACTCCCTCTGTTCTCGAAAGATTGATGTTTTGAGTTTTTTCACACATTTTAAGACACAATAAATAAATGTGTTAACTAATTATTTATTTTTATTTTTTGACTTATTTTTTTGTTTTCCAATAATTCGATTACCTACATCACACTAATTTTCTCTTTCTAATTGATTAAAAAACTATTTAATCACTTGGTAAAACGTAAAAACATAAAGTAAAATGTATAAAATCAATCTTTCAAAAACAAGGAAAAACAGAGGGACTATTAGTAGAACTGATGAAAAATAAATAACTAGAGTCTAGAGGTCTTATTCGTTAAATTTAAGATGAAAAATAATTGATATGAGCCCACTTCAAAGCAAAATTAACAAGAGTTGTGGAGGAAACTTGTTCTCTTAACAAAAAAAAAGAAGTAATTTGATCTTTACTGACTTTTTATCTCTATATATAATTTTGATCGAATTTTTAATTGTTTTTAGGAAACTAAAAAAAACTCATTGGATAATTATTACCCGAACATCGTCTTTTAAACGTTAAGCTAGAACCGTTGAGATAAAGACACGTGGCGACATCTTCTATTCGAAGACACAGCTGACACAAATCCACGTGGACACCGCAGCTTAGACCTATAGGCCATCTCATCGTACGGTCTCCGGTACAACTTCAGATACGGTACGAACGCTTCACGTGGCTTCTCGGCGTTATTTTTCTCTCCCCGGAAAAACATCGCCGGAGACTGAAAAAACGACGGACGTGGAGTTTGCCGGTACGAGACCGTATTCGTATTCTCCGGCAACGGCGTCGAAGGCAAAAGACTCTTTCTGCATGCGGCTGGTCTCGCGTCTCTTAAGCCACGAGCCGCCGGAGAAGCGAAAGATAGCGACTTCGCTGAGCTGAGAGGCGAAACCCTAACGGCGGAGCCGCCGTGAAAAGGAGACGTGTCGGTGAAGGAAAGGTACCATGGCTTTAAGGAGTCGCGGTGGTTCTGAGATACAGTGATGGCGAATCTTGAAGAAGCTGAACCAATCGTAGCCGTTGATTTAATCGACGATGCATCGAAACGTAAGGAAGCGGATCTAGTATCTGATGATGACACGTGGCTAATATCCAGCTGTTCGTCGTAGCCCAGTGATGAGACTAAAATTGTGACCGTTGATAGCTCCACAAACGGACGAACACCCTGCAATAAATTAGTACGAACAAACGTATTTTCAGATTATGCATCTAATCTAACCTCAATTAAATAAAATTAATATATGAAGTTAATGACTTGGAAGTTTATAATTTATTTACCTTCCAAATGTAAGAGAAAAAAGAGGGAGGATCGATGATAAAGGCCTTGTAAAGTCGGCATGGGTAATTATCTGCGATGATTTTTAGGGTCGCTAAAAGCAAATTTGCAAAAGCAGAGGATGATCTGAAAAAGCCTGTTTATTTTAATGGCATTTACAAAAACAAAGAGAATATTAATCAAGTGGGACTGTTGTCTAATCGTGTTTGAACACAGATTTTAAAGATGTATTTTTGCCAGAGAATAATTGTACTTACATTTTCCTTCAAAAGAATGAAAATTATAAAGGTGGAATTAAAAAAAAAATGTGTGCCAGAAAAAAAGCATAAATCTTTAAAAGCATGATATAAATTATTTTTTTAGCTGATACATTAGCTATTTTTCTATACTAAAGTTATTGGTCTTTGAAAAACTAATGTATACACATAATTTCAAAAAAGAGTACGCTCATTAAAATAATACAGTACATTAGTAAGTCTTAACATAACGGCTTTGATTGGTAAACTTTTTTAAATCTTTATGCCACTTTTTAATTCATACAACTTTAGATTATACCAATCACGAAATCTTTATCAAAAGTTTTACCAACACTATTACACTAATCTTTATCTCAAATCTTTATTTCAAATCTTTATCTATACAGCTTTGCACTATGCTATAAAGCTTAAATGAAGTAGTTATATAGAGAATGAGCTAAAAAAATGAAAATAAAAACAGAAAGAAGAGTTTTCATTTTTCATTTTTTTTTTTTTAAGAAATAACTTTTTGAAAAAATTTGGACAATGGTGAAGGAATTTTGTGATTAGCCCCGTAATTGCCACACGCTTGGTGGATAATCTACAAAGGAAGTGTGACATAGACACGCCTCAATCCAAAAATATCAAAACCATTACCAAACAAAAACGCAATCACATTTTAACCACAAAACACACAAAAACGCAAATATACGACTTTAAAATTATGGATCACTAGATTAGTAGTACAGACTCGCCCACGGAGATTTGGAAGGTAACCAGGGACAAAAAAGAGTAATGTCAATTAGTGTACGAATGCTTACTTGCATCGAAGAGAAGAACAAAGCTCTGTTCCGCGTTTCTTGACATGCTCGAGATTGCAGTCTCAATCGTGAATGCTACGAAACGCGTAAATCTTCACACACGCACACACAAAAAATCAACATTATGAAGATTATCAACACAGCGAATTAATGTTGATTAATTATCTACACTTACTGTTTATGGGTGTACAACTTCTGATAATCATGCTTAAAACGGAAAATCTGTAACAATTATAACGTCAATATTATTGAGTTGTGTGATAACAAAAAAAGAGAAATATACAAATAGATTATAGATGGATTATGAAGAAATTACGTTAACGGGTCTGGAATCTCCATCGTGACCGGCGATGTAAGCTACACCGTCGGATAGCTCCGTCGAGAATTCCTCTGCTCCTAATCGCTCTGTATAAAACAAAATCATTAAGAAAGCAAGTGTTTAATTTGTTGTAACAAAATAAACATATTTAAGAAAGTAAAAACAAAAAACAAACAAACACATACACAAATTTGAAGGTAAATCGAAAATACTTACCAATATCGATGTTTTGTCTCCAAGAAAGGCATGAAGTTAGTTGTTTCGCAGCTTTTTTTACACAGTCTCCTTTCCCTTTCAAGAATCTCTCTACACACTCTCGGTTACAGAACTTCTCCTGAACCATCACAAGAACATAAGATATAAAGATCAAAAATTTATTTATGAATATACAATCAACATGCAGATATATGTGTTTGTTAACGACCAATAAGTCTTACTTGTTTAAGAGTGAGTGGAGATTGTTTCCTTAGCAAACGAAGAACAGCTTCGACTTTCTCATCTTTCTTGCCCATTTCTTGATGATGGTTTCTTTGTTCTGTTTTTTTAAGAACGAAGAGTTTGTGAAGAGAGGATTTGATAAAGAAGAACAAAAAAAGAGGATTTTTTGGGAAGAGGAAGAAGCTGAAAAAAAAAAAAAAAAAAAAAAAGCTGACAATGATTGAATATGTGAGTATACCGCAAGCTTTTTGCTCGAACTCTCTCTCTCTATATATATAGAAACTAGAGAGTGTGTTTGTGTCCTGAAAACGGATTCTACCAAAAAAACACTTACATAATGTCGGAGAAGTTAATGGCTGATGACGCCGTTATGTCGTTTTGCGGACGTTTGATGTGTAATAAGTTATAACATTGGCCCGCGGGACGCTATAATTTTTTTTTTTTTTTTTGGACAGGACGGTATCATCTAACGCCGTTAAATTGATCCGTTTGTGTAAATTAACCTTTTTATCTTCTTGGAGAATGGATGTGAATGGTAAAAAAAGTAGAGGATATGAGAAGAAAAGAAAAAGCACTGTTAGAAAAAATATTTCTACCGATTCATTGAGGAGAGAAGAATTCTCCAATCTCCATTTACTTTTTGATTTTTTAAAAATATTTTCTTTTATTTCTATTTGACTGGTACAAATAAAGAGAAAACAAAACTCTTCTCATTTCTTTTTTTCTATTGTTGTCAAATAGTCGGACCCAATATATATATATATATATATATTTTTTTAGAGTACTTAAAAAACTTTTAGAAGTTGAGTATTATATACCAATTTATTCACAGTTTCGTTTCGTATATTAGTCGGTTTCACTAGCCTTGATCCATTATAAGAAAATATAGGGATATGGTTTTTATTCGCAACACCTAGCTCATATATAGTCAACGTCTATGTAACCTAGCTCACGTACTTGCAATGATCTACAGTGACATTAGCCAATTAAAAAGCTTTTGTCGTAGTAAATCTTCTGATCAACTATTCTAAAATGAAAATCGTTAATAGTGATTAACTGGTAAGAAGAATGGCATAACAAATTCCAATTTATTTTCGTTCCAAGGTTACGTTATAAGCGTGTTTTCTACTTTACATTTGTAAACACTCATTGGTTAGAATTTAGAAGTTACATTTCAGAAAATCAAGAGAAGGGCAAAATGAAAACAGAAAAGTAAGTGTGCACATAACCATTGTGCAATGACATTTCTATGAGTTTATTTGTTTGTTTTTGGGGTCAACAGATATAGATTTGATTTTCTTCATTTTAAAAAAATCTAATTATGTACAATATGAATGAAGAGAAGTTTTTCAAATGAAGAAATTTCACTCCATTCAGTAGCTTACTATATTCATTTACTTATTTCTTCTTCGATTAATTAATTCATTACTTTGAGGTTGACAAACAACAAAATAAATGACATTTGAACGTATATTCAAACACTGTGAAGGCGTGAACTATATTTCAATTGAAATCCTATAATCCCTCAATTTATTTTTGAAAAAACCAACAACTTTTTTCTTATAGAAATTGTTGATGTGACTAATTGTTACTATTGTTTTTACTTCACAATTCGATTCTAGGGGCAATGTATTGTCACAGTTGCAAACTGCTGTATGCATGGTTTCCATCCAGTAAAAAGTAAAATAAATAGAGAAAACAATTTTCTTATACCAACAACTTACAAGATTAACTTCAAAAATTCACCATAAACAATCTAATTACTTTTGGAGTTTAAAAAGAATAGAAACAGTCGTGACATATATATATATATATATTTAGGTAGTGAAATATTCATGCTATTAATAAACCAAACCATTATTCGTTTTCCCGTTCAAACGTGTATCTTTTGTTTTGTTTATCGTCTAGAAAACAACAGATGAGCTAAAGCACCTCCATGTTTAATCAACTAGGGGTTTTATAGTAGTATATACTAAGCCGTCTTTTATTATCTATAAACTCTAGTTTAAGGGTCAAAACCACAAAGCAATAGTGAGAGTAAATATTTTTGGAAAAGAGAGACCGTTGTCGTCACGGCGTGGATGTGGAAGTAATTATGTAATTATGATGCTTAACCATTACGGAGAATTTGAGTGGATGGTTAAAGAAGGCGAGACAATTTTGGGAGAACTAGAAAACTAGTTTTTGATAATTAGACAGACGAAAATATCTTTGCTGCTAGATTTTACTGTTTTGGTATACAATTTGAATTGACGACTCAAAAAGGATTTAGATATCAACTAAATATCTTTAAAACTTCATACCATTGTTCTTTTATGTGGAAAGAAAGTCTTCTTGTAAGTGTCGATTTCAAGTTGAAATTAGTTGGGGTAAGGTGAACTCAAAAGTTGGAGTATGTATCACCAATTGGTATATCAAAACGGAGTTATGGATATGATAATTCTGGTTATCCGTTTTCTATTAACTTATATATTAATGGTTTCGAGTTTAGCATCAATTTAAAGATACGATCCGGAAAACCATTAGGATATGCATACGAGCTATGCTCATGAAAATGAGTTCGGCTCAAACAGTGCCGACTCAAGATTATTATGGGCCCTCGTACAAAAAAATAAAATTTGACCCTTTAAATTTATATTTTTTGTAGATTTTTTTGCTAACTAAAAACTTTTAAAATATTTTTCTATAGATTCAATTCAATACACATATAAATACGTTATGAAAAAAAATTATAGGCCTTTTTTATTTTATTTCTAATTAAATTTTATCTAAATTATTTAAATTTTTTTGGACCCTTTATTTCTTGGGACATGTGGTAGGGCACGGGACAGTCGCACCACATGTCCTCCCACATGAGCCTGCCCTGGGCTCAAAAGACGATCTCGGACCAACCCACGATGTTCAGCCGACTTAACTGTCTTCGAAGGAAAAGAAAAAGATCAACATAAATAATGAAAACCACTTAGAATTAAAAGATATTTCTTACCTCATTGGTTTTTATTCGACCGACTCAAATTTGTATGTTTACCTCATTGTGCAATATGTTTCTCTTTAAAAAGGATCCACGATTATTTAATAAACAAGACTTATTACAAATGCTCTTCATCGTTTTACTTTCCTTTGAGTTGTTATTCTTAAAAACTTAGTCTCTCAATTGTTTGGAAATATCTGAATAGTTTATGGTATATGGATTCACCATGTATATATATTATTTTTCAGGTGTATTAAAACATATTTTCAAAGAATTTTGGATTTGATAAATTTAAAAGAAGAGTCACAAGTGCACCAACTTAGGACGACTTCAGTTGTGTTTTAGTTTAAGTTGGGACTAGAATTTTGATTAGATCTCACATGTGTACGTATTTCCAGTGCGTGCGTCGCGGTTCCATGTTCGAAGATGATTTTTCAAGAAGCTGGCCAGTGGAGTTTCAGTCACCTCTAGGCTCTAGCATATAACATCACTACAAGAAAGGACCCCCGTTTGCGACGGCGGTATTGGTCGCAAAACCGTCGCAAATTTGAAAAACGTCACAAATTCGCCGCAAATTTAGCGACGTACTTGCGGCAAACACTTTGCGACGTTTTAGCGGCGATTTGAATTCGACGCTTTTTTGCGACGCGTTTGCATCGATGTTGCGGAGCAATTATTTGCGACGATTTTGCGACCAATTTATTTTGCGACGGTTTTGCGAGAGTATATTTGCTACGACTTTGCGGCGAAATGTTGCGACGATTTTGCGACACTTTATTTGCGACGGGTTTGCGAGTAATTGATTTGCGACGAAATTGTGAGGGAATGTCGATCTGATTAAAAAAATACAAATTAAAATAATTATTAATTTTAAAATATTTAAATATAAAAACTAAAACCATTCGAGAATAATTAAAATTACATAAAAGTTTTAAAAGTTTAAAAACATAAAAATAAAACCGAAATAAAATCTAATCGAAATTAATTTGTGATTCGATCGGTTCCTCGTCTTCGTTTTCCTCTTCTATCGCTCTCACTTGCTCTGTTGCCGCTTCTCTCTTCTCCCTCAACAACTCGTTTAAGAGGGGGTTTGTCTGCGCTAACAGGTCGAACATGTTATCGTAGGCCGTATCGCTAGCTTGCAACATCTTGATCATCTTTGCATCTTTCTTGACTTGTTTTTTCGTTTGAAGGAGCTCATTTTGCATTGTTGGATCAGTAGCATAGCTGGAAACGGGACAAAACGGAACTCCATGTTCATTCATCCGGATAGATCCAGCAAATGCCATCTTCCCCTTACGGTTTTTTTGGAGCCATCTAGGAAAAAAAGGAGGAGGTTAAATTTGAAAACATTTTTAGTAATATAATAATTTTAATAAAAATAAAGGGTTAAGACTATAATGTAATTAAAATTACTAATAAAAAATAAATTTTAAAATTAAAATATTTTCTTACCTCACCGGCGAAGCGGTTGACCTCAAATGGTGTCACCTGAGTAGGCTGACCATCGGGAGTAGGTTGGGATGAGAGTTCCTCGACCCGGCTAAGCACATCGTCGTGGAGCTTCCCGACACGTTGATCAATCCATGATCCATCCGCCTTGCGGTGCGTCTTGTCCCAAACCTCTGGCATCGTAGCGGGAGCTCCTTTTTTTAATGACTAAAAATAAAAATATAATTTAAAATGTTATTTTTGTAATACGTAAAACAAAAAATATTTAAAACTTACAATCTGTCGCGCGTTCTCCTCAAAAGATCTCTTTCCCGCACAATGCTTTGACGGCTGGTCACCGTTAACCGGCGTCAATCGAGCGGAAGAGCACTGGGCCGATTTTTTCTTGCTACTCTCCTTCTCCCAAAACTCGACAAGACCAGCCCAAATGGTCGGGTTAAACCAGCGTGGCATACACACTTTCGGATCTGGGTTTTCCTCCCACTTGTCTTTCCACCGTCCAATTTGGTCGTTGAGGTGACCCTTCGCTTTTGCATCAAAATGTTCCCGAACATAGCTGTTGATCGCGGGGTCCCAATAATACTTTTGCTAAAAAAAACAAGAAAAAACAAAGATAACATAAATTTAAAAATTCAGAAAGAAAAAAAAAGTTATATAATTACCGTAAATGTTTTGTACCACCAGGCCTTCGTCTCCTCGGGAACAAACTTCCAACTCGTATGTAGCATGGTGAAATCCCGCTCGATAATCTCCCTAATAGACTTTGCGACGGAGTTTTGCGAGAACCTGGAAAATCAGTAATTGAAAACATGTTAGGTAATAAATGTAATTAATAAAAATATTATATTATCAAAAGAAAATGTAGTACCACAATCGGTTGCCGGACGGCTCAAGATGTACCTCGGGAAGTACTCGGCGTGCAGGACTAACGAGAAGCTGAGCAAAAGTCATATCGTCCATCGACGGAACTCTACGATCGTCCTCTGGAGGAGCCTCCGGAGTTGGTAGAGTCTCGGGAATCGCAGAAGAAGAAGGCCCGTCGCCTCTAGGCGCATGAAATCCTGGTCATGGAGGTCTACGTGAAGGGTCCCCCTGTAGAAAGTCAGTGTACTCGTTTGGTGTACGACCCGTCATATACAATTATTTAAAATTATAAAAAATTAATAAAAATTTATGTTAAAATTTTGTAACAAATTAAAACAAAATATAGTAAAAATTAACATTTTAAATTTCACATCCTAACAATTGTAATAATTCTCATAATTCTAATTATGCTCCTAACATATTACTAACCATTCTACTAAATTCTATAATTCAATAAATAGTAAAAATTAATATTCTAATATTCTAATCCTAACAATTATAATAATTCCCAAAATCCTAATTATTCTAATCAACAATATAATCCTAACCACTCTAATAAATCCTATGATTCTGACAATTCCAAAAATTTAATCCTAACAAATTTATAAATAAATTAAAAGTAAAGAGAGAATTTTGTACCTTGAAATCGGAATTTGTAGAGAGAGGAAACGGTTTTGCGAGATGGGAGAGAGGAATGTGCGATTGTTCACAAATCTGGGCTCGCGCTTATATAGGAGAATATCCGTCGCAAAACGTGGCAAAATTCCGTCGCTAAACCGTCGCAAAGTTTTGTTTTCACCGCCACTTTCGTCGCAAAATCGTCGCAAAAATTTGTTTTCACCGCCACATTCGTCGCAAAATCATCACAAATCAGGTAATTAAATACTGTATTTAATTCATTTGACTGCGCTAATCGTCGCAAAAACGTCGCAATAATGGTTCTCTCGTAAAATTTCCGCAAACGGGGTTAAGGGTTTATTTAGGGTTTCGAGTTTTCTGGACCAATTTTAGGAATAGAAAATGCTAAATATACTTGTTTTTGGGTCCCTTGTGCATATAGCGAACAAAGACGGACAATAAATGAAGAAAATCAGCAAATCGGTGTAAATGATAAATTTATTATATTCATTGTCTAAGTGTATGATGTATATACTTATGTTTCTCACGGTTGATAGATTGATGTTATAATAATTTCAATAAATTTTTTTTTATTGCTTATACTACTGACTCTTTAGTTAATTTAACCAATAAAACATGTTAAGAACAGGTAACCCAAAAATTATATATTCAGGGTTTAGGGTTTAAGTTTTGCGACGAATTTGCGAGGGAGTCATCGCAAAACCGTCGCAAACTATCCACAATTGCGACGGTTTTGCGACGACTCCCTCACAAATTTGTCACAAAACGTAAATCCTAAACCCTGAACATATAATTTTTGGGTTACCTGTTTTTAAAATCTTCTTTTTGTGAGATTAAACCAAGGAGTAAGTATATAGCAATACAAATTTTCTTGTATTGTCTTGTGTATTGAGGGTTAAGGGGTTGCGACGATTTTGCGAGGATTTAGCAATACAATATTTTAATTAAAAAAAAATTTACATCGCTATTGCATTTATTAATCTTCTTCTTCATTATCATAAATATAAGTTCCTACTCCCCCTTCATTTTCCTCCTCATCTTCCTCCTCATGATCTTCATCATCACCGTCTTCATCAAATTCATCTTCGTTTCCATCCGAATTCTCGAATATCACATCAAGACCACTGTGGAGCGAGTCAATTCTTGTCAAATCAGTATTTACCTCTGTTGGGATTGAAACTTCTTCGGTTCTGGCAGGTTGCACTGGGGGTTGATCATCAGCATCAGCTCTTAACCCACCGACAATTCGACCCCTTGGGTTAACTTTTATCACAGATAGCCAATCTTGATCACGTCGTGCACGAGTGCGTGGGCAAGGAATGAAGACTACTTGCTCTGCTTGGGATGCTAAAACAAATGGCTCAAACTTGTCGGTGTAGCTCCTATTTTTCTTTTACGTCAACAACTCCAAATTTGCTGGTTCTAACCCCGACACCAGTGGATGGATCAAACCAATCACAGCCAAATAATACACTTTTCAAGTTCAACACACCAGCATACTCAATCTCGATGATTTCTTTCAAAATACCATAAAAGTTTCTATCACCAGAGACATGAATACCATAATTTGCAGTGACTTTATTTTGGCCATGTTCAAATGTGTGAAAAATAAAGTCGCGAGTACGATACATCTTACTCGTTTTTATGCTTGCAATCGGCCTCTAAACAAACTCCTGTACCCATAAAGGTCAACTGTGTCGAGATCTCTTCACTACCTATTCTCAAAATGAAATAATTAATTAGTATATATAAATATACATGTATATATACATATATTAATATAAATCATGCATGTTTCTTACCTTTTCCCGCATCCAGCCAGCAAAATCACGTTCTAGGAAACAATGAATTTCTGCATCATTTAGATCAGGAAAAGCTTCTCGTATTTGCCCTTCTAACATTCTGCATGTACGTACACCCGTTAATTAGTTATATATATATACCTCTCATATAACAGAAAGTAATTACAATTTTTTATATACGTATGGGCAGCTTGCATATGCTTGAAATCACACCACGTTGTTTCCTTCACTTTTCCACCCATTCGACCAACATCAGAGAAAACATCCGGTACACCCTCTAAGTGATATGTTCGGCCAACCCTACCATCGTCGTATCGTCTACGACGGTTTTTCTTAGTTTTCACGGATTGGCTAAAGTAGTAAGTAGAGAACTTTGATGTCTTCTCTGTCAAAATTCCAGCAATGATTGATCCCTCAACTCTTGCAAGATTTTTCGCCTTCATCTTCAGATGTTTGAAGAACCTTTCGAAGGGGTACATCCATCGAAATTGGACTGGTCCACCCAAATCTAACTCATAAGGTAAGTGTACAACCAGATGTTCCATCATATCGAAAAAGGAAGGTGGAAATGTCTTCTCTAAGTTGCAAATAGTGAGTGGTATGTTTAAATTCAACTTCGAGATTTCATCCTTTATCAAGGTTCTAACACATAAGTCTCTGAAAAATGCTTCAATACCTAAAATGGCAATCCGGTCCGGATTAAGTTAATAATTAACTAATATACTTACAAAATATAATTTAATGTATATATCAATAACAAGAAATAAACGTAACAACTGCTATTGCGTCGTGGACATTTTGCGGTAAAAGCTCTTGAAAGGCAAAAGGGAGTAGTCGTTGTATGAACACTTGACAATCGTGGCTCTTCATCCCAGAAAATTTGCCTCCTTGTTCAACACACCTTGAAAAAGTGGACACGTATCCATCTGGGAACTTCACCCAGTCCTTAACCCAGTTTATCAAAGCATTCTTTGCAGCAGGTGATAGTCGGAAACTGGGAATCGGTGCCCTACCATCCCCTGTTAGATGTAACTCTGGCCATATGCATAAAGCCACGAGATCGAGACGAGATTTCCGATTGTCTTTTGTTTTACCTGCAACATTCAACAATGTGTGTATAATATTATCGAAGAAATTTTTCTCCACATGCATGACATCCAAGTTGTGCCTCAAGATTTGATCCTTCCAGTACGGCAACTCCCAAAATATACTTTTCTTATGCCAATTATCATACACCCCATACCCAATAGGCATATTTGCTAGATTACTTTGCCAGTTACCCCCAACTTTTACAGTTTCTTCTGCACCATATCCATCCCTTTATTCTTCTAACTCCTCACCTGAGAGTTAAACCAAGGGGGAAGTTTAAACAACTCTTTTTCGGAACATCCTACTCTTTCTATAAGGATAACTCCTTGGAAGAAAACGATGATGACAGTCAAACCAGCAAGCTTTCCCTCCAGCTGACAATTGAAAAAATTCAGTCTTATCTAAAAAATAAGAACATGATAACTTTCCATGCGTTGTCCATCCAAATAGCATGCCATACGCTGGAAAATCGTTTATCGTCCACATAAGGACAACCTTCATGTTGAAGTTTTGACGGCTCGACAAATCAAACGTGCGTACACCAACATGCCACAACTGCTTTAGTTCCTGTATAAGAGGCTGTAGGAATACATCAAGTGATATTTTTGGATGCTTAGGCCCTGGAACCAAAATGCTGAGAAATAAAAGTTCTCTATGCATAAACATTTCTGGCGGGAGATTATATGGCGTTACTATGACTGGCCTCAACGAATACTGCCGACCAGACATACTAAAAGGACTAAACCCATCAGTGCAAAGACCTAAACATTTCTATGTTCACAGCAAAGTTTGGATGTACCGTGTGAAAGTGATTCCATGCCTTTGCATCTGATGGATGGGCGACCACCCCTTCCTCAAAATCATGTTCTGCATGCCACCTCATTGCCCCTGTTGTCCGCTCTGATTGATATAATCGCTGCAACCTATATGTTATTGGAAGATACCACATAAGCTTGAACGGGACTTTCGTTCGACCACTAGTCTTCTTATATCTTGGATGAGAGCAAAAACGACATTCTTGCAGCTGACCACCATCTTATCAAATAATCATACAATTATCTATGCAAACATCAATCATCTCAGACGGTAATCCAAAACTTGCTACCAATCTTTGTATCTTGTAAGAGTCGTAACTCGCACAATTGAATTTGTAAGAGTTGTTAGAGGAAGTGCGAGACTTCTGAGTAAATCACAAGTAGAGAAAACCCTTGTTGTAGCTGTTAAGAAAGCTTAATTACTGATGTTGTGAAAAATTGCAGATCCCTTTTTCTGGGTGAATACAATTAGCTTTATATAGCTAAATAATTCTAGGCCTAAGTGCTAGATTTGGGCTTGGCCCATTAAGCCATAAAAGAGCTTTTATGCCCATAATTGAATTAAACCTATTTTAAATATGGATCTAATTCTATTATGGGCCTAATTACAAATTGGGCTCTTGTAAGTTTGTTTATGATTTCTTCTGGACTTTTGCAAAATCATTCATGTCGTTACATCAATCTCCTAGGGGTGAAATCCGACCCCTACAGTTAGCCCCCCAGCTTGGTAGTATCGAATTAGATGATGCCGAGGTATAAGTTGTTGAAGTTTGAGATTGATGTGATGGACTTTGAAGCAGCCAGGCGTTGACGTCTTGTCATCGAATTCGGGAAGTTTTAGTTATTCCATGTTGAGCCGATGCTACCATGTTGTCCTGAACTTGCTTCCGTTGTTTTAAAAATGAGGTTAATAGACTGAAAAGAATATTGGGCTCATTTAACTAGACTTTAAAGCCCGTTATGGGAGTTTTTGGAAATTTACCTAAAAAACCCTAGAGATTTTAGGAAATCTTTCAAGTATAAATAGGCCTCCCAGGAAGTCCATTTTTTTACCGAGTTGTTTTTTCTGCAGTAAAAGAGGTAAAAATTTCAGAATTCTTTTTCCAAATTTTTTTTGTCTTGTAGTGAAAATTAGAGTTTTCTAATTTTTTTTTGTCCTTTTGTGCCTCCATCTTCTTCACTTCCGATTTGCTCCCGTCGCCGATCTGCTCGCCGGAGTTCGTGGATCCGCCGTCCCTTCTTCAGCTTCGATCTTCTTCAGCTTTGATCAAGCCTCCTTCGTCACACCTTCGCTGTACGGAGCCACCGCGGGAGCTCGAATCGTCGCCGGAGAGGAGCTCGGATCTGACGAGATTGATGCCGCCGGAGCTCGCCACCACTGCAGAAGCTTCACTGCCACAAGAGCCTTAACCCGTCATCGCAGGAGCTGGGACTCGTCGCTGTCGCAGCCGTCCAAGAGAGGAGAAGCATCGCGATTGGAGCTATCAAGGAGGATCGCCGCACGTGACTTTGCCGCACATTCGCAAATCGTCGTCGTCCTCGCTACTGCTAGTCGCAGAGGAGCCAGACGGAGGAGCTCCCACGACACCAGACAGAGATTCTTCTGCTCCGATTAGGAACCAGGCGGAGGAGCCTCGACGGGGAAGCTTCTTCTCCGATCAACTTGATGGCGGACCCAACGCTCATCTGCTCGGCGGCGGGGACTCGTGGTCGGACCTGCTCGGCGGAGGAGGCTGGCGACGAGGAGCAGCAACAATCGGAGCTCCGGCACGGTGGATCAAGGATCAGGATCTTCCACGACGGCAAACCTAATTTTTAGTCAACTGTAGCTTTCTGGTCGACGGTCAACACTAGTTCGGTCAACAATCTGGTTTGGTTAAAATTTTGGTTCGGTCAACATTCCAGTTCGGTCAACAAAAGTCAACAAGTTAGCAACGGTCAACGAGTCAACTGGTCAACAGAACTCAATAAATCAACATAATTGTTTCGGAAATCAATTTTGAGCTTTGATTCGGATTGTGGACTCTATCGCAGATAAGACGTAAATTGAAGAGAATGACTTTCGGAGATTCGCGGTGTGATCGTCAAATAGATAGAAGCGGCTCGAGAATAGTCTCAGATTTAGATGATTCCAGAGAGATGTTTGTTGAGCCTTTGCTAAGCGCCAGGAGAAACGTTCCAGAGAGGTGCGTTTATTCGTCGTTTTAGAGTGCATTTATTGAATTCTTCACCAGAAATGTCGAGTAACGGGAGAAAAGTATATGCGCGTGAGAGGAGAGCTGCCGACGTAAAGACTAACACTAGCGCGAGGGTGATGCATCGAACCGGATCATCACCATCAATCATTACTGTCTTCATCGCTGTGCGCAGCCGATTAAGCTTGGAGATAAAAGTCATCGCTGTACGCAGCCGATCGAGCATGGTGATCATCGTCATCGCTGTCGCTGTGCGCAGCCGATTAAGCATGGAGATCAAAGTCATCGCTGTACGCAGCCGATCGAGCATGCAGATCATCGTCGTCACTGTGCGCAGCCGATTAAGCATGGAGATCGTCGTCATCGCTGTGCGCAGCCGATTACGCAAGGAGACCGTCATCATCAATATTTAGAACTTGTACTACTGCCACTCCTGCGCCTAAGCCGATTCGTCATAAGTTTGAGCGAGATATCGCTGTCGCCACCGGTTGCTGTCATGAATTGCCGTCAAAGTATCGCGAAGATGTTGGGAACATAGATGATGCTGTGGAATCTGGTCGCGAACGTTCCCAAGGAGTTAGCAAGGAAAACGCTAGTGCTACAGCGGTGTCTCACTTATCGAGGATCTACTTCCCAGAGACCCCCCCCCCCCCCTTGGAGAGAAACGCCAAGAAAAAATACTTATTCGAGCATGGCCCTTCACTGTTAGACAGTCCACATTTTTGGACAAATTTTGCAGTATTTTCTTTTGTTTCGAGCTTGACGACTTGTTTGTTTATGACAGTTTCGTTCCTCGCTCAACAAGCTGGCCAATGATTACAAGGTGTGTTCCCATTAGCAGACTCATCTGCTTAGTAATTTTCAAAGAGTTTGTGTTGAGTTCAAGAAGCTAAAGCATGCTGCGGAGGATCGAGTTGCTAATTTGAAGGCTGCTGTGAAGGAAAATGAAGACAAGTGCGGCGAGATAAATGTCACAACTAAGTCCGAGAGGAAATGCTTGAAGCAAAAAGTTTCTGATCTGCTGCTCATTTGGACGTTGTAGCCAAGCTTCAAGATGCGGCTGCTCCTGCTCGCGAGGAGATTCATTCGGATTCGAGTTTGTCCAATGAGAGGGATTCTTCAAATTCTGTTACCGAGACTGTAGTCGAACAAGTTCTGGAAGCTGTTGACGGTGCTTGAGGAGAAAATGCCTTTGTGTCTTTTTGTTTTTGGTTTTATTCAGCTTGGGTGGTGTTTACCCTTTTCATGCTTTGTTTCGCTTTGTCTTGAATCTTTGCTAGAGGTGTTATGATATACTACACAGTTTTCGTTATATCAAACTTGCTTGTTCTATAAATGAATTTTTTTCTTTATGACTGCTTTGGTTTACAGAAGTGTTATCATCAACAATTCTGCTCCAGCAGCAAGTAAGTTTCTTTTGTTAAGACCAACGTTTCAGATAGCTTGATTTTGTAATAAACACTACAATTTACAGCTATGTTACTTTCAACATGTCTGCTCCAGAAGTGAATTTTGTTCATAGAAGGTACCAACGCTTATGTTAGTTTGGTTTAGACATGAACATTTGGGTTTACAGATATGTTTTCCTCTAACATACCCGCTCCTGTAATGAACATGTTATCGCGTTACGACCAACGATTCAGTGAGTTGGGTTAAGAGTGAACATTTGGGTTTACAGATGTGTTCCCGAGAACACATCCGCTCCTATAGTGATCACTTTTAGCGATGGAACCAACGTTTTTGTCTGTTGGATTTTGAAATGAACATTTGGGTTTACGCATACGTTTTCCTCTAATGCACACGCTCCTATAATGAACATTATACATTTGTATAGCGCGCTGTTTAATCCTACATAAGATGTAATTGTCAGATCTGAAGCTTGGAAAGTAGACCGTCGCTGTGGCCAGCAGCGAGGTTGAATGTCTATTTTTTTTAAGACTTAGATTTATCCACGAAGGATGTAGATGCAAATTGTTTTGATAGAGGCCTGCTTTTGTTAAGACAGATTTATCTACGGAGGATGTAAATGCAAATTGTTTTGAAGGAAGTCTACTTTTGTAAAGACTTTAAATATTACAAGCGAAACTGTTTCAGATAAGTTTGCTTTGTTTGATTTTTGCGAGAAAGTCGAGTAAGAGAGATGGGAGTATACGAGTATACGTACCACAATCCCCCCCCCCCCCCCTTTTTTAAGGAGGAGAGCAGCTGAACCCATCCTAAGATGAGCTGCCTACGTAGTTCAGGTGACGCTACCTTAGTGATTGTTTGATAGCTTGTCCTCGTGTTGCTGGTTCAGCTCGGAATTCTTTTTCGTCTTTTTGTTAAGCTCTTGAATGGGGTTCCTAAGCTTGTGCGTAGCCAAGAAGCAAGTGCGGGATTCCTTCTGGTCTCCCCGAATTATCTTTACACGACTTGGGGTGGGAAATTTGAGGAAGAGATGGTAGGTGGATGGCACAGCGCGCATCGAATTTATCCATGGAGTCCCTAAGATGATGTTGTAGATAACTGGATGATCTGCTACAACAAATTTCACGATTTCGGTCACACCGCCGGCTTGGACGGGAAGCTGGATAGTTCCCATTGTTGTAGTCGTCCTAGAAAAACCAGTTACTGGAGTTGGTCGTCCTAGAAAAACCAGTTACTGGAGTTGGTCGTCCTTCGAGGTTGCTGAGGTCGACTTTCATTTTCTCGAGTGTTTCGCGGAAGGCAATATCTAAAGAGCTCCCTGTATCAATAAGGATCCGGGATACATTGAAGTTATTGACGACGAGCTTGAGTACTAGAGGGTCGTTATGGAGGCGGTCAATGCCAGCTGTCTCTTCTTCTTAAAAGGAAATTATGTTGTTCGGCAGCTTGGATGACTTAGCAAGATTTTTACTAACTTCGGCTCTCTGCTGGTACGCTTTGATGGAAGCCATTGTATCTGAGCAGTAAGGAGATCTTCCCATTATCATTAGTATGTCCGGACGAGTTATGTCTGCGGCTGGCTCGTTGTTTTGCCTTCTAGGTGCAGGTTGTTTGTCTTGTGCACGTTGCAGCTCATTGGCGTCCATCTCGAAATCTTTTATTTCTATGTTTCGCCTAAGCTTTCCAGCAGCTAGTGCAGCGGCAAGTTTCAAGCCAAGGGTACGAAACTTTGTTGTAGAATGCCCAATGTACTTATGGTATTCGAAGTAAGCTTCTTCCTCGTAGTTAATCTCATATTTTCTCCATGTGTTTGACCAGCTACCGGGGGCTCGACCACGGCCGCGGCCCTGACCTTGTCATGCACTGTAACCTTGGGACTCCAATTGGTAATTGTGAGTGCCTTCAAACTCTTCGTGCATAAATCCTTGTACTTTGTTACTCTTCTTAGCGTGTGGTTGATTCTGAGTAGGAGGAGGGTGAGGTGTGGACTTTGTCTTTCCTTGAGCTAGAGCAAAAATGTCTTTCTCGTCTTCAACTGTGGCGAAGTCAGTTGCTCGATGCAAAGCGTCTTGAATTGTTGAGGGTTTATTCAAGATCATTTCTCTTCAAAACTCAGAGTCATGCCGTAATGACTTCTTGAGTGCCTCGGGCGCATTTTTGTTACTTATGCCTTCCACTTTAGATAACACTGTCTTGAAACGCTCCATGAAACTCCTTAAATTTTTGTTCGGACCTTGTTGCAGATTCCAGAGATCCGCGTCCGATGTTTCAGGCTGAATAAAGATGGCGTAGTGCTTCAGAAATACTGCGGACAACTGCTTGAAGTTGTCAATGGAGTTTCTTTCCAGCTTAGAAAACCATTGAAGAGCTGCTCCTTGGAGGTGCCCGACGAAGAGGAGACAACGTCCAGCATCTTCTTCACCTTCTTTGAAGTTAGCTCGTCCCAGCGTGATGGTAAATGCAGTCAAGTATTCGGAGGGATCGGAGAATTTGACTTGCCTGATGCGACTCGTAAAAGGGGTGTTCTGGACCTCCGCGAGTACTCGATCAAGTTCAGGTGCCTTGTTGTCTGCCTTATGTAGCTCGGACCGAACATCTCTCGTTTCAGCAGCCGCTCACTCTATGCTACGTCGCATCTCATCCAACTCAGCTTTTTGAGCCCGGAAGGCTGCATGTCGCTCCTCTTCGAACTCAGACTGCTACGACCAGGTCATGTCGTCTTCTTCATCGTCGAAGTCTTGCTCTTGCTCTGCATTGGTGTTGTTTCGCTCAGCATTTGTTGTCGGTCTTCCAGTAGCGATGTTCCTTATGTTACGTTCAGTTCTCAGATTCTCTGAATTATTTGTTGTAGTTGCTGTGACATTCGGCCGCTCAGTTTCAGTTTGGGCAGTCGCGCTTTGCTCGTGTTGCGGGGTTGGCGGAGGAAGAGGTTGAAGCTGCCCTCTTGGTGGCCTGATTGGAGTTACGAAATCTAGAGACGTCAGAATTATGCGTGTTGCAGGTTGTCTGAACATACCTGCTCTTCTGTTGCCGACCCGATTCGCTGTTGCGAGAATGCGTAGTTCTTAATTGGTCTTTTCTTGCTCCTCTGTCTTCTTGATTAGTGTCTCTAGCATCGTCTTCATACCAGTGAGGAACTCAGACGTCACTGTTGTGGCTGCTATTGCTGGAGTGTCAGGAACAATCAGTGTGTTGTTTGTCGTTTCCCCAGTTCTAGTGTTCTCGTCTCTCGATCCGTCGCTGGTATTGTTGCGATTCTGTGTATTGGCGATGCGTTGCTCTTCAGCTATGCGTTGCTCTTATTCGATATGTTGCTCCTCGGCAGTGAGTTGTTGACTGTCGTCTCTGGGCATCTTCGCTTGCGTAGTTTGCACTGTGATCTTCTTGTGTAAGAATGTCTTGCTTTCCCCTTAGTCGGCGCCAAATTGTAGGAGTCGTAACTCGCACAATTGAATTTGTAAGGGTTGTTAGAGGAAGTGCGAGACTTCTGAGTAAATCACAATGTAGAAAAGTAGAGAAGGCTGTTGTTGTAGCTATTAAGAAAGCTTTATTACTGATATTGTAAAAAATTGCAGATCCTTTTTCTGGGTGAATACAATTAGCTATATATAGCTAAATAATTCTAGGCCTAAGGGCTAGATTTGGGCTTGGCCCATTAAGCCATAAAAGAGCTTTTAGGCCCATAATTGAATTAAACTCATTTTAAATATGGATCTAATTCTATTATGGGCCTAATTACAAATTGGGCTCTTGTAAGTCTGTTTATGATTTCTTCTGGCCTTTTGCAAAATCATTCTTGTCGTTACATCTATCTCCTAGGGGTGAAATCCGACCCCTACATATCTCATAGTAACTCTCTGTAGAGTTTTTACCCTCTGGTAAATACTCTTTAAACAATTCACCCCATTTATCCATGCAATTTTCACTAAGGTTATCTTCGCTTTTAATTGTCATCATCCTAGATGCTAAGGACAATTTTGATAGCCCTTCTCTACATCCTTCGTAGATAGGTTCGTTAGCAGCATTTAACATATCATAAAAAAATTTAGCACTCGGGTTTGGTTCTTCAAAAGTATTATCACTAAACGCAACAGTAGTTTCTTGAAATGCATCATTAACCATGTGATTAAACCTATTCCCATCAGTAATTCCATACGAAGACTCATTAAAATTATCATGACCATACTGATAATTATTATCCTCATAATTACTACCACCTTCTATATTCCCACAAAATCTTCCCCATGCGAAAACCAAACATAGTAGTTAGGTAAAAAAAATTTTGTAAATAAATGTTTCCAAACAGTTTGAGTATCATGTGGTGTCAAGTTTTTGCATTTCACGCAAGGACAAAAAATCTGTACGTTACCGGTATAGGTGATTCCAGCATGTGTCCTTTGGTTGTTTACCGCCTGGTTCAAAAACTGGTCAACCCCTTCTCTAAATTCTCTTGTCACTTCACCGGTTTCTGGATCACGACGATTGTACATCCATCCTCGAATCGTGTGTATTTCATGATAAGACATACTAATTGTGTAGGAATTTACTCAGGTTTTAACCGGATTAATCTCTATTAATCAACCTAGTCTCGATTGCTTTGCATAGGATCTAGGGTTTGTAAACAAATAAATCTGATAGAACGGATCTCGAATATACCTGGAGTTTTGTTGCGGATAGAACAGGGATTCGAGATTTAGGGCACTTCAGTCGTTGTGCCTCTACTGATAGTCCACACGCACACAAAATGGAATCTGCCGGGATGCTAGTGCCGGTAGATCGGATCTCTCTGGGAGTTTCTGTGTTTTAAAGTGGCTGCCAGAAAGTTTTCACAAAAACCCTTTTGTCCAGGTCGTGCCTTTATAACTCCTTATATAGGCCTTGGAGAAAACCTAATTGATCCTGAACCGATTCAGAATCAATTAAGTCATTGAACCGAAATCTTTATTTCGGTCAGCAGCACGTGTCGATCGACACAACATGCTTATGTCGATCGACACACCTTTTAAAACATGAAAATAATGTGCATCAAATACACATTATTTGGATCATTACATTAATGATCATTCCCACGTAAAGTGAATCCAATTTGCTTAGGTGTGTGATCCTGTAGGATCATATAATACTAGCAATGAGTTCATAACTCATAGATCATCATTGGTTTCTAGCAAAACGTTATGACCACCTAGTATCATATGAATGTCTAATCTCGACAGTACAACTATCTCTAGAGTGAATACAAGTGTGATTTCAGGACATTCCCAACAATCTCCCACTTGTACTGGAATCAACTATTCCAATAATCCCTTCATCTCTATATCTCGATATGGCATAAGGCAAGATCAGTGTCATCCTTATTCAACCAAAATCATGTTCATCGAACTCCGATTTATACTGACAATACAAACAACTGACATTCAGTTCGTTCAAGTGCGGCCACACATTCCTCAGTATCAAATCTTCGATGGGCCCTGAGATATTTATCTCCTGCTTTACAGGAGGGACAAATCCCATCTTGTTCTATTCATGTTCCTTCACATACTTCATGATACGCCCAATCAATGCCTTTATAGTCACCTGTTACGGATAACGTTTGACAGAGTCAAAGCGGACCAATTCATATGTAAGAAATCATGATGAACTCAGGTCTAAGGACTATACTCTATAGTCGTAATGAGAACCTCTTATGACACTTAATTATCCTGTAGAGTTCTCATTAGCGGGTCATGTCCGATCATATGTTCTCTAACATATATCTATGTGATTGACTTTAATACTCTTATTAATGACTCCATGAAACTCAGTCATCAGTCACCTCACATGCTAGTCTTACGCGGTTGTTAGTGTCCCACTTTAACAACCTCGACCAGGGACAAATATAATCTATGTCATTTAATTCTCATAGGGTTTCATGATCAAGTCCTCAACTTGATGACCTATAGAATGTCATAAATTATTTTTGGACTATCATTTAAACACATTTAAATAACACTGAAATCAAATTTCATTAAAATAACCAAAGTATGATTACATGAACATCAAAACATAACTTAATACAAGACAACTCCCACTAAAATCAAGATCACATCTTAATTTCCTTAAGTCCTATAGCAGGAGTATGACTCTCATGCTTAGGTCGTGGGAGGGGCTTGGTCAGAGGATCAGCGACATTCTCATCCGTTGGAACTCTGCTTATCATCACATCTCCTCTATCAATTATATCACGAATCAAGTGATATCTCCTCTCTATGTGTTTGGATTTCTGGTGTGACCTTGGTTCCTTCGCCTGAGCAATTGCTCCATTGTTATCACAATAAAATGCTACAGGCTCTAAGATACTAGGAACCACACCAAGTTCAGACATGAACTTCTTGATCCAAACAGCTTCCTTCGCTGCTTCCGAAGCAGCAATGTATTCAGCCTCAGTAGTGGAATCAGCTACGGTGCTCTGCTTGGAACTTTTCCAACTGACTGCACCGCCATTTAGACAAAAGACATAACCAGACTGAGACCGGAAATCGTCTTTGTCCGTCTGAAAACTTGCATCAGTGAATCCACTTATGACCAGCTCATCATCTCCTCCATACACCCAGAACTTATCCTTAGTAGTTCTCAAATACTTTAGGATATTCTTGACTGTTGTCCAGTGACACTCACCTGGATCAGATTGGTATCTACTCATCATGTTTAAGGCAAAAGCAACATCTGGACGAGTACAGAGCATGGCATACATAATAGATCCTACTGCCGAAGCATAAGGAATTCTATTCATTCGCTCCCGCTCAGCTTGTGTCGAGGGACACTTCTTCTTGCTAAGAGTAACGCCATGTAACATAGGTGTGAAACCTTTCTTAGAATCCTGCATACTGAATCTGTGCAAGACCTTATCTATATAAGTGTCTTGACACAATCCAATAAGCCTATTTAATCTATCTCTATAGATTTTTATTCCAAGAATGTGCGCGGCTTCACCCATGTCTTTCATGGAAAAACAACTTCCAAGCCAAGTCTTTACAGACTAAAGCAATGGAACGTCATTTCCGAGAAGGAGTATGTCGTCTACATACAGTACGAGAAATGCAACTCCGCTCCCACTAGTCTTCTTGTATACACATGGTTCTTCTTCGTTCTTGGTAAAGTCAAACTTTTTGACCGCTTCATCAAAAAGAAGATTCCAACTCCGTGATGCTTGCTTTTATCCATAAATGGATCGATGAAGCTTGCATACTTTCCCAGCATTCTTAGGATCTGTGAAACCTTCAGGTTGTGTCATGTACACATCCTCTTCCAGAATTCCGTTAAGGAAAGTTGTTTTCACATCCATCTGCCAGATCTCATAATCATAATAAGCGGCAGTTGCTAGGAGTATCCGAATGGATTTCAGCATAGCGACTGGGGAATAGGTCTCATCATAGTCAATACCATGAATTTGTTTAAAACCTTTAGCCACTAATCTAGCTTTGAATATCTGGATATTCCCATCCACGTCAATCTTCTTCTTGAAGATCCATTTACACTCAATGGGTTTTACACCATCGGGTAAATCTACCAAGGACCATACTTGGTTTTCTGACATGGATCCCATTTCGGATCTAGCGGCTCCCAGCCACTTTTCGGAGTCTGGGCCCAACATTGCTTCTTCGAAATTCGCAGGTTCGTCACTGTCAATGATCAACAGGTCATGACAGTCATTCACGAGAAATCCATAGTATCTCTCGGGTTCGTGACGAATCCTTCCTGATCTGCGAACTTCAGGCATCACAGGTACAGGTTCCACAACTCCTTGTGGTTCCACAGGTTCTACAACTCCTTGTGGTTCCACCTGCTGCTCTTCCTCATGAGGTTGAGCAGGCTCATGTGATTCTCGAACTTCTTCGAGTAGTACTTTACTCCCACTATTCTTCTTATGAAAAAACTCTCTTTCAAGGAAAGTACAATCCCGAGCAACAAACACTTTGTTCTCAGAACGGTTGTAGAAGTAGTACGCCTTGGTTTCTTTAGGATAACCAACGAAAAAGCACTTATCAGATTTGGGTGCGAGCTTATCGGATATTAAACGTTTTACATAAGCCTCACAACCCCAAAATTTCAGAAAAGACAGACTTGGAACATTTCCAATCCACATCTCATGTGGTGTCTATGCAACTGATTTTGATGGGACTCTGTTTAGTGTAAACGCAGACGTTTCTAGAGCGTATCCCCAAAAGGATAATGGAAGGTCTGTGTGACTCATCATTGATCGAACCATATCTAATAGGGTCCGATTCCTCCTCTCGGAAACTCTATTCCATTGGGGTGTTCCAGGAGGAGTGAGTTGTGAAACAATTCCACACTCTCTCAGATGATCACTGAACTCTTGGCTTAAGTATTCTCCGCCATGATCAAATCGAAGAGCTTTAATACTTTTGCCAAGTTGGTTCTGTACTTCATTCTGGAATTCCTTAAATTTCTCAAAAGATTCTGACTTGTGTCTCATTAGATAGACATAGCCATACCTATTGAAATCATCAGTAAAGGTAATGAAGTAGTTATAGTTTCCTCTAGCACTTGTGCTCATCAGGCCGCAGACATCAGTATGTATTAGGCCCAATAAGTCACTGGCCCGTTCATTTGGTTTATTGAAAGGAGCTTTTGCCATTTTGCCCATCAAACAAGATTTACATTTCTCACATGATTCATATTCAAATGAGCCCAAAAGCCCATCACTATGGAGCTTCTGTATGCGTTTCTCGTTTATGTGACCCAAACGACAGTGCCAGAGAAAAGTTGGGTTTTCGTCATTTGACTTAAACCGCTTAGTATTTATGTTATAAACGGGCATTGATTGGTTTAAAACGTATAGCCCATTCTCTAATGGGCCGCTACCATAAAACATACCATCGCGATTAAAAGAACAACATTTATTCTTAATAGAAAAATCAAATCCTTCCAAATCCAAACAGGAAACTGAAATGATGTTTCTGCTTATCGCAGGTACCAAGTAGCAATTGTTTAATTCTAAAACCAGGCCCGAAGGCAAAGACAAATGATAAGTATCCACGGCCAACGCATCAACCTTTGCTCCATTCCTGACTCGCAGCTCCACTTGTCCTTTTCCCAGCGTCCTACTGTTGCTTAGTGCCTGCACATTTGTACAAATATGAGCACCACAGCCGGTATCTAATACCCACGAGTTAGAACCTGTAGAAGTAACATTTACTTTAATAACATAAATACCTGGAGAAGTCATCTCGTACGTCTTCTTCTTGTTTTTCAGACCATCCAGGAATTTCTTGCAATTTCTCTTCCAATGCCCAGGCTCATTGCAGAAATGACACTTATCAGCATCAGAAGGGCCAGTCTTGGGCTTAGGAGGAGGCGCAGGTCTGTCCTGGTTCACAACCTGGACGGCCCTGCCCTTTCCTTTGCCTCTTCTGGGTTTCTTAAACTTTTTATCCCCTTGTACCATATGCACATTTGGAGTACCCTTCTTGATGTTTGGCTCAGCTGTCTTGAGCATGCCATGTAACTCAGTCAACGTCTTCGTCAAGCTGTTCATATGATAGTTCATAATGAACGTATCATAGCTTGGCGGCAGTGACTGCAGTATGATGTCAGTAGCCAACTCTTGGCTAATGGGACAGTCCAGTTTCCCCAAGTTATCAATATAACCCATCATCTTTATGACGTGGGGACTTACTGGAGCATCACTTGGTAGCTTACACTCAACTAGAGATTTAACCGTCTGGTATCTCTCACTTCGAGCCTGCTCCTGAATTATTGCTTTTAGGCTAGTGATTATCTCGATGGGCAACGCCACGTTCTCATATTGCTTCTGCAAATCTGAGTTCATGGTAGCCAGCATCAGACAAGTCACATCGACCACATCATTTGAATGCTTATCCCAAGCATTCTTTTCTGCCTGCGGGGCATTGGCACGGTACTTCTCGGGGAGAACTTTATCAAGGACATAGTCCCTTTTCTACTGCCTGAGAACAATTCTCAGGTTCCGTTACCATTCCAGAAAATTAGATCCATTTAGCTTGTCCTTCTCAAGGACGGATCTCAAGAAGAATGTGTTGTTTGAGCTAGACATTGCTGAAACAAAAGAGGTAGAGGGTAAGTTACGATGTTCAATAAAAGAGTAAACTTAACAATTAAGAAAACTCGCATTATATTCAAAACTATGTTTCCTCAGAAGAATATAATGGTCCAAGATCCATGTTTCACCAAAACCCGAGCGAGCCACTGGATGTCGCTCAAATCTTAGCTATATAGGTAAGCAACACTTTGCTAATCATATCCAATATGACTCTTGGTTGTGGATAAAACATCTTATGTTCTAACCACCTGATGTCTCTGGGCCCAGAACTTCTGATAGCCCATTCAAGTAAACCAATCTCTTCCGTCATGTAATAGTTGACGCCATGCACTGCAAGCCCATCAACTCAATTACCTACTGCCTAACTCATGTAACTGCAGATACTTTGCACTGCAAGCCTATCACGCAATGAAATGAGCCTTGACAGCTGACAAGATCGGGAAGACATCCAGAACACTTGATATTTGGTCGAGGAACTGAACATTTAATCCTTAACACATATCACATATGCATTCAGGAACCCAATCTAATTAAATCTGGTTCGGTTGTTTGATTTCAGGTTCACTAACCTTCAATCTTTAGAGGCTGTCGATCGACACTACACTAGTGTCGATCGACACTCACCTCTCTGGAATAGTTCTTCGACAACCGATCAATCCAATTGAACCGGTTTCGATAACCGACCAAACCAATTTTAATAACCGATCAATCCAATCGAACCGGGTTGATAATTGCCCTCTGTCGATCGACATAACATTTGTGTCGATCGACACAAGTCAAACCAAATCAATTTTGCGATAACCGGTCGATCCAATCGAACCGAGTCAATAACCGGTCCGTGTCGATTGACACAACATTTGTGTCGATCGACACCAACCAATTTGCAGTAAACCAAAATCAGCCGGTTTAATTGATTTGTTAACCAAACGCGATAACCGATTTAATCCAATTAAACCGGTTCATCAAACGCAATGGCAGAGACCATCGTGTCGATCGACATAAACATTGTGTCGATCGACACGACTAGGTTTTTCATGCCGATTTGAATAATTCAACAACAAAACGATTTTGCAACGAAACAATTGATCAAATTCGATTACTATCAGGTAGATTGTTAAACCCTAACGCTCTGATACCACTGTAGGAATTTACTCAGGTTTTAACCGGATTAATCTCTATTAATCAACCTAGTCTCGATTCCTTTGCCTAGGATCCAGGGTTTGTAAACAAATAAATCTGATAGAACGGATCTCGAATATACCTGGAGTTTTGTTGCGGATAGAACAGGGATTCGAGATTTAGGGCACTTCAATCGATGTGCCTCTACTGATAGTCCACACACACACAAACTGGAATCCGCCGGGATGCTAGTGCCGGTAGATCGGATCTCTTAGGGAGTTTCTGCGTTTTAAAGTGGCTGCCATAAAGTTTTCACAAAAACCCTTTTGTCCAGGTCGTGCCTTTATAACTCCTTATATAGGCCCTGGAGAAAACCTAATTGATCCTGAACCGATTCAGAATCAATTAAGTCATTGAACCGAAATCTTTATTTCGGTCAGCAGCACGTGTCGATCGACACAACATGCTTATGTCGATCGACACACCTTTTAAAACATGAAAATTATGTGCATCAAATACACATTATTTGGATCATTACATTAATGATCATTCCCACGTAAAGTGAATCCAATTTGCTTAGGTGTGTGACCATGTAGGATCATATAATACTAGCAATGAGTTCATAACTCATAGATCATCATTGGTTTCTAGCAAAACGTTATGACCACCTAGTATCATCTGAATGTCTAATCTCGACAGTACAACTATCTCTAGAGTGAATACAAGTGTGATTTCAGGACATTCCCAACAAATTGATGATTAAGAAATTTTTTTTTCTGTTTTCTTTGTTGTGTTCGTTTATGATCATACATTCGTGGTTTTTATAGAAATTCATTTCAGTTTACGACTATTTTCCAACACTTTTGCGACTGATTTGCGGCTAAAATATTACTCATAAACAAGTAAAAATCAATTAAAACGTGTTCAACCTACTTTCGTCGCAAAGCCCCCGCAACCCTTAAATCGTCGCAAATTCGACGCACATGTTGCGACGGTTTTGCGTCTATATGTACAACTCGACGCAAAACCGTCGCAAAATATACATCGACGCAAACTCGTCGCAAATTTTGCGACGGTTTTGCGTCGCCAAGTTCCTACGCAAATTTGCGACGCCAAGTTCCTACGCAAATTTGCGACGGTTTTGCGAGATATAAAGACTTTTAGTCGCAAAACTGTCGCAACTAGGACGCAAATCTGCAAGGATTTATTTCCGTCGCAAAATTCCGTCGCAAAACCATCTGTTTTCTTGTAGTGCATGTTTGCATCCAACATGAGTTTCATCAAGTGCGCGACTACGGGAGGAGTTCAACAGAGAAGCCAACTGTCGAGAGGCTAGGGCATGGAGAAGACGAGGAGAAAATAGCGGCATCCTACATCAGCTGACTAAGGGTGAGGCATGAGCCTATATGCACGTTAGCGACCCGGAGTTCATCTCCTTCTTATCTTCCCTCTTCTCACGATGAAATCTCTCTTTTTCCTCTCTTCTTTCGCAATCTCTGTGCCCTCCCCTCTCTCGTCTCTCTCTTTCTTTCTCCTTTTTGTTTTTTATGCACTCTCGACGAAACTAATGCACCTCGTTTCATATCAAATATCCAGGCATTTTAACATAGTTATGCCTCTAATGGGCCTGCTTGTGGAATATGCTTATTTGTATAACACATTTCTTTTTTGGGGCTCATACATCACCTTTTTTTTTTTGGGGATACAGCATATATATATTCACACGTAAGGATTTATTTACTCAACATATAATATAAATGTTTCTAAATCTATGGTTGTCCGTTAAAAAATTTTAAAGTTCATTTAAACTGTAATTTTATAGTGAGAATTTTTTAACAAACCCATAGTAATTTTGATGAATTTGAAGCTTGAATCTAACAAGTCAACAAACAAAACATGCCACCTTTATAAACATATCTAATTAATTTATAGATCTAATCAAGACACTATTATAAACATATCTAATTAATTTATAGATAAAATCTCCCCCTCAATTAAAAAGAAAGTAAATTACAAACATGCCACCTTTAAAAATATTTTTTTCAAATATGACACAGTTGAAAATTTATTGCAAAAATGTCATATTTTATAGAAAATGACAAAATCAATAAAAAAAAATTTCTCTCAAAAACCTAAACCCTAAAACACTACCCTAAAAAAATATACCCTAAATATAAAATAGTTAATCCTAACAAAAAAATATAAAAGTTAGTAAAAAAAAGATGGCATTCGTGCAAAAATTTTAAAACGATGGCTTAATTGTAAAATGACATGTCAAGAATGACATATCATGAAAATTCTCTTAAAAAGAAGAGAAAGAATACTAGAATTAATGATTATGCAGAAAGTGTATTAGTGTTTAGATTGTCTTTAACAAATCGAGCTGATTAATTATAATCACTCTTTCATAAGAACAAGAACTATCCTTTTGTTGTTGCTGACAACAACAACAAATTTTTTTTGTAAGAAATAAATCAACAGATTAATTTATCAAATAATCAACAAAAAATCAATAATTAACAAACTAACTAAAATTGTCCTATGTGGCAAAGTAATACTATCATTAGATATACGGCAAATGGTTAATTTGTTAATTATTGAATATTTATTGGTTATTCATGCTAATATCACTAAAACAAACTTAGTAAGAAAATAAAAACTTAAATTGCACCCATTAATAAATAAAACAATTACAAAAATAAAATGGTAAGTTATCTACGTATATTCATGTATGTATGTGTGTATAAATTAGGAATGGTGGTATTGGTGAGGTTGATTTTGAAGCAAGGAAAAGAAAAGGAGATTGACGACTTCTAAGGCACCCTAACATTACCACAGCTGTCTCTCCACATTTGTCATTTGATTCCATATATTCTCTTTCTTCAGTTTTGTTTCAGTTTCGTCTTAAGTAAAATCATGTTAATTTAGATGTTGGTCCAAATTGGTGTATCTTTGACACGAATCTACAACTTTGTAATTTACTGAGAGTGGCCCACGCACTTCTATTGCGGGGCCAAAGATCATAGAACATGTTCAATGGTTAGATATTTTTTAAGTTTTTCATATATATTATTTAAATACAATTTAGTTAGTATTTAGAAATTAAATCATTAATAAAATAATGAACCAATTATATTGAACTAAGTGACAAGTGAGTTTTTTTTTTAATGAGAAAATGGTTCTAAAACTATAATCCATACCCATCTTTTCCTTTTTCCTACTTTTTCAATATTTTTTATTTTTTTAAATGTTTAAAAACTCAAAGAACATTTTCCTAAATACTACTATTGCTCATTCTCTAACTAAATAAAAACATCTGATCATCATTGCTTCAATGACGTTATTTCGAATTTATTATGTCCTTAAAATCATCAAACTAAAAAATAATGCTAGTTAACTATGCTTATAAATTGCGGCCAATACGATGGTGGCGATCTGAGCTAGTTCGATTAATCAACAAGGGGGATTAATATACATATTTGTGATAAGCGATGGTGGATCGAAAAATTACTGCTATGTTCTTTGGATCATGTAAATCGCGAACGAAATCAAGCTGCGGATCTTTTTGTCAAAAACACGCTTATAATTTTCAACAAAAATATTCAAATATGCAACTGCACATCAGTTATGTCAAGAGTACTTGCATATACTTTAATAAGGTTAATTTTTATTTCTTGCATACATATTTTCAACATATACGGAAGTACGTACCCTTTTTCATATGCAATTGGATATATATATATATTAAAAAAAAAATTGTTTTGTGGTAAACGACATATATTTAACTGTAATTGAATATTCTTTCTTTGGTAACATGATATGTCTGATATGTTGTCGGATATCTTTGATTGGTAACTCAACAAATAAAACAAATGTTCAAAATCTAACCAATTGCTAGTAATCCACGTTTTTTGTGTGTAATTCAAAATGTTCATTTTATCAGTAAAGACTTGCAAAATTACAAGAGCATACATATTCTTGAATTCGAAATTTTAGTTTTTCTAGCTTCCTTAAAAAAAACATACGTTAATTTAATGATAATTAAATTACATTTCTAAAATGAGATTTCTCTACAGTAATATCTAGACTTAAAGTTGATATATATATGAAATGAATAACTTGAAAGGTCACATAAAATAATCATTCTGCTCGAACTAATTATAAGTTGCCGTTTGAATATGAATCTCATCATAGTATTAAAGTAATTTTATATAAAATGATGAGAGAAAAAAAAAAAAGAAGAAGATGAGATATCAACCCTGATTTGTTTTTGTCGGCCAAGCCTAGCTTATTTGCTTTAAGAAAATCAAATAAAATAACATTATATATAGATTTCCACTTATAGAGAAAAAAAAGCTAGGCAAAAATCCTCTACAGAAATTTTTTTCCACTTTTGCTAAATACATTACAATATTGGACATGCATGCGTATAAATTATCAATAAAGCCTATCAATGAGAAAATATAAGGTGGCAAATTCATTCATATATTAAAATATTGATAGAAAGAAGAAGTGTGAAGAGCAAACATGATAGGTGAAATGAGATTGTTCTTGAGGCACAAGTGATGAGCTTCAAAAAAGACAGAGAGAAAAAGATGTTTGACAAAAACCTAATACCAAAGAGACCCCATCACAATTTCATCATTCTTCATCGATATTGCGTTATAATTCATCAAAACTCATAGATAGAAATATAATAAAATACTACATTTTATTTAGCAAAAAAAAAAAATAATCTACTACATTTTATCAAGCTGGGATCCATGTGTCACGGTTAAAAGCATTGTGAAACTTATTTAATTATGATTATTGGTATGGTAAAATAAAAATAAAAAGATGTTAAAGAAAAAGAAAGTGAAGAACGATGGAGATGGTGGCTTGGGCCATACTTAAAAAATGGAAAATATAAAACACGTTGATGTATTTGCCTTCATTCCTCAATCATCCTATGTGGAGTACAGTGATTGGTTGGTTTCTTGAATTGGGTCCATATATGTTAGTTTACATGTACTTGTATCTATATATATATATATATATATATATATATATATATATATATATATAAAGAGAGTGTGATTAATATTTCATCTTTGCAAGAGCCTCAGGGTACTGTGTAATAAATGGGGTGGCTTCATTCCTTCTTCTCTCCCTTGAAGAAGCTATGGTTTCGAGTCAATTCTGCTCAAAAGAAGGGTATGTTCTTTCTATAAAAATAGATATATAGACACATTTCTATTTTCCAACATTATGTACACACACACATATATATATACATATATATATATATATGTGTGTGTGTGTGTGGATCTTATACTCGTTTTTTTTATATGGATCAGAATCAATTCTTCTGATGGAAAACTATGAAAATGAGTTTTTTTTTACAAAATTATGAAGATGCATTTTCATGTGTGTTAATGTAAGAAAATGGAAAATGTGCAGGAAGAGGCATATACATATTATACGAGGACGTGAAGTCATGTCCATACGAAGATGTGCATGTTTTGTGGTCTATACTCGTGGAGTCTCACCCACACACTTTGCAACCCAAACAGTAACAAAAATCCGTTTCATGATTGTTCCATAACTCTCTTTTTGGTTTAGTGGGTTCATATATCGAATGTCATGCCCACAGACGAAAACGAAGGAAAAACTTGTAAACGGCATGATTCACATATCTGTTTTTTCTCCTCACGTGTACATATAATATAAATACAGAGACTCTCTTTCCCATACGAATCATGCTCATACATACTTGATATTGCTATTTGTATATTGATTGCATTATTCGGAAAATCATTGGATATGAACATGATTGTCTATATGAAAATGTGCTATGGATGACATGTCTGCGTAGCAAAAAAGCAAGTACCATAAGTTTATATAATTGGTAGACATAAAAAAATAAAGGTTGATGGGGAAAGGAGCGGAGAGAGCGAATAGAAGTTGAATTGTCGTGGAGACTATTGGCTTGTGTCGGTTGGGTTGACGTTAGTTGGAATTTTGGAAGTTGCGTTTGATTTCATTTTGCGTTTCTTATTCTCTAATACATGAGCTCGTGAATGTTAGCATTTCTTTACACAGAAAAGAACAAACAAAAAAGAATGTAATGATTTGGACATTCGAATTTATTTGTTTTTGTTTGGTGGTGAACCAAATTGAAACCGAACTAATTTTCTGGTCTAAGGACATGCCATTAAATGTCGAAGGTGTGGATTACATCAAAACATTCATTCAAGTGGCTAAAATGTCTAAGGTTTGAGAATTTCTAAAATTGTAGTAGCTACCTAAAACCGTTTTTATAGTTTTGTTTTTATTAAAACTACCAAAAAGTATTTGTCTCAATTCTAACGAAAGAATACCAAACATTTTATGGAACATGAAGTATGCATGAAAGAAAGCCTCAGCGAGGTTTTAAAAAAAAAAACGATGTTTAAATTGAATATAATTCTCATAAAAAAAAAAAAAATCTAGCAGCTCACACCATTCATATGATATAGAGACAAAACCGGCACATCCTTAAACAAGTGCGCAGGAGCGTTATCGACCGGGTGACGGGTCAGTACTCAGTATAATAACTACTGTGACATTGGAAACAATATAGGTCGATCCAAAGTTGTAACAGTGCAATAATTGAGGTGCATTGCCGACAAAAAAAGAAGAAGAAGTTAGTATAACAGTAACAGTAAGATAGTCGCTAAAAGAGACCATAGTTTGGTCGCTAGTGGAACATTTTAACTATTGTTTAGCTTCTCATGTTGTATAAAATCCTTTTTTAATCCTAATTAAGGGGAGATATTTGAAAATCATAAAGCTAGATCTTTCCTAAAAAGCATATATATATATATATATAAAAAGTGAAATAGAAAGAAAAACCACTCAACAGTCTACATGCAACTAGTTGATCTTCTTACTGGATGTAGTCATAGATTTTGCTAAATCTTCCAAAGTAATACTATAAGATGAGTCCACAGACAATTACAACATGAACTTTACAATTGTTTCAATGAGATAGAACGACGCAGTACGACCAAATTAAAATATTTATAACCGACATCTCTAAATCTTAGAAACATGAAATATTTTGATGTTGATTTTTTTTTTAACGCATTTTGATTTTTTTCTATTAAAATATTATATTGGGTATAGTCGGTCGGTTGTTCTTCATTTGGATAGTCAACACTTTTTGATTCATATATTGCTTTCCCAAAACACCGTTGGAGATCTTTATTTTTCTTATAAATACTCTATATAAGATTTTTATGAGAATTTTTTTAGTTTTATTTTATAAAATGTTTTACTAGTTTCTAAGTAGATTTTAATGTGATTTGATACTTTTGTCCTTTTGAATTTCGTAGTCTTATATATGATTGTTTGTGTTATAATTTTAATTAATTATTAAATGAGATTTTGTTTGTATTTATTGTTTTCTTAATTTTCGCAAAATAAATCAAAAAATCTTATATAATGAAACTGAGGGAGTATGTATTAACTTTTGCATTCCTAAAATTTTGTGTACCGACTTTGTATTTTTATCAATCATTTAAGTTTGCCGTAAAATTAAAAAAAAAAAGTGATTTAAATGAAGATCCAAAATTACGTTTTTCTCAAGAAGATTCATTAAATTAATGTAATAAGACTTTTTTTTTTCTTTGTCAAAGTAATGAGACTTTTTTATAGATAAAAGTTTTTCTATTAGAAATGCAGAAGAAGAAAATGGTTACAATATGTCATGTGTCCCAGTTCGTTTTAAACAGGCCACGTAAAATATGGAATCCAAAACATCAACCAGACCATTTCAAATTTGAAGGGGAAGATAATTAGCCCAAATCAAAGTAAAGAAGAAACCGTTGGAACATATACATACAAAATTTTATAACTTAATTAATAAAATGTAGTTATAATTAGCTTCCCCAAAAAAGTAATATGTATTGTATGTTCGTGACGGAATTTTTGAGGTTGTTTATCGAGGAATGCTATAGATGTTTAATTTCGGATGAGCATGGATACGTCTAAACGGTTTAGCCGTTAGAAAGTATAACTAGACTCCACTCGTTGCTCAGAGTTGTATTATTTTTTGGCATTTGGTCACGAGTGGGCATTTACAATAACATGATCATTAGGATAGCTTTGAGAGGACAAAATAAAATTTAATTTTTTGAAGATTTATGCAAAAATGAAAAAGAGATAATAACTGGTTGAACAACTGAATATACGTGAAGGAAAAAAAGAAAAAGGTTTAGTTCTAGTCTTCTTGGCATCGTCGAAATGTTATGATCGAGTGGCCTAATCGGCGTTTGGTGGGGTAAGAAAAGATTCAAGAAAGAGAGAAGTAGTTTCATACGTGGAGTCTGAATTCTCCTGAAGACGTCACTACAAGAAAACATCTGTGTTTCTGACGGAAAAATCCGTCAGAAATCCGTCAGAAATCACCTGATTCTGACGGATTTCTGACGGATTTCTTCCGTCAGTTCTATCTCGTCAGTATTTCCATTCCGTCAGAATTCCGTCAGGACACACTGACGGATTTCTGACGGAAATCGGATCAACGGAATCCGTCAGAAAACCGTCAGAATTCCGTCAGGACACACTGACGAAATTCTGACGAATTTCGCATTATTTTTAAAAAAAAATTATTTAATTTATAAAATAAATTAGGAAGAAAAAATTATATTAAAAAAAAAATTTATAATTAAATAGAAATTGTTTAAAAAGAAATTAAAAGTTTTACATTAAATTTAAATTACATTTTAAATTTAAAATCATTGACAACGGAAGAAGGCGTCCATCCTCTCCTCCATCTGACGGATTCGTGCGTCCGCCTCCGTCTTCTCTCTCAGACGCCGTGCCTCCACCTCCTCCATATCCTTCTTGCGCCGTTCCTCCGCCTCCTCAATCTGGCTCTGCAGACGTGCCTCCGCCTCCGCCTTCTCTCTGTCGTACCGTTCCTCCAAAGAGATAACCCGTTCGGTCAGTGCGGCGTTTTGTGCTACCAAGCTGCTACCACCGTGATAGCGATACGACGAAACGGATGAGCAACTGTCTTCGGGGAGGCCGTAGACACGACCTCTGCTCTTAGGGGTTACCTAACAAAAAAAAATTTTAAATTGAAAACGTATTAGTATTAAAAAGTATTTTAAATGTGTTTAAAATTGACACGTATACTAACCTCGTAAGTGAACTCGTTCACCTTGTCGAATGGAACTTCGGTTAGCGGCGGAGTTCCTTCCACGATCGGTTGCGAAGCGAGGAATTCCTGCCCGGCCTTCTCCACGCTCTCCACGATTTCCCGAGCAATCGCATCTTGGATTTCACCCGTCTTTCTGTTGGTGTGGGCATCTCTGATGATATCCACATTCGACGGCCGGACACCGGTCTTCTCAATCTGTTAGCATATTCAAATACGGAAAATGTTAGCGATAAGTAAATTTATTTGGAAAATTAGGAAAATTACCAGTTGCTGAACACGTGTCACCTTGCTCGTTGCACCGAGGTTGTGGGTCGCCTCTCCCTTCCCATTCCGCTGGCTCTTCCGGTTACTCGAGTTTTGGGCGGAGGTCCCTTTAGTGGCGTCCAGTTGCCAATATGCAACAAGTCAATCCCATAATGTTGTGTTGTCTTTAATAGCCTTAGGCGCCCTCCCCTTTTTTAGCCACTTGTTCTTCCACTCGTTTATCTTCGACGAGTACTTTCTCCTCGCCTTTGTGTCGAAACAACGTCGAACCATAGGAGTCAGCTGGGGGTCCCACGTAAATTCTTGCTGCAAAGGAAACCAAAACTCGAATTATTATCAATTGGAAATTTTTCTAAATATTTGTAAATTTAATTAACATTATAAACACATACCGCAAATTGCCGAAACCATATGTCCTGGTCTTCAGCCGGCATCGAGTCATATGTGGGATACGGCTTACTTATCATGCTGTTGACCATTTCGTTGATACAACCCGCAATACCGTTTCCCGAAAATTGGAACCTACACGGTTTTTTGTTTCATATTTTTAAACAATTATTATTAAGCTAATATAATCATTTAAATTTTGAAAGTAGACAGTACCAGGTCGTGTTGGGAGGTAACTCCGGGTCAAGGCGTTGCAACCTATCCCGACCAGGTAGCGCCACAAACTCCTTGATGGGCATTGCCCAACGAGCCGCAGAGGCAGATGTACCCATATGAGGAGTGGTTGGGATCTGCGAATTACTCGCAGTCCCACCTCCCCTACTGGATTCACCGCCTCCGGTACCGCCATGAAACATGGGATAATCCCTACGATTTCAAAAATTTATAAATAACCTTTTAATTTTCTTACATATGTAAAATTAGTATGCCAATTATTGCTTTAAAATATACAATTCATTTTGAACGGAGTTAGGGCGTTTGGGAATTATGATTTTGAGTTTATGAGATTTTACAAAAGTAACATGTTTTTAAAAGTTACATGTTCATAAATGTTACATAGTTTAAATGTTTTTAAATTTAACCGTTACATGTTTGTAAAATTTTTGATATTTATTTAAAATTTACAAGTTTTTTTTTACAATTGAATCCGCGACTGCATCGGGTTTTTAATAAAGGTTTTTCTATTTATTTAAATTATAGAGTTTTTTTTAAAGGTTTTTTTTAAAGGTTTTTAAATTATAGAGATTTTTTAACAAGTTTTTTTTAAAGTTTTTTCTATTTATTTAAATTATATAGTTTTTATACGGTATTTCAATGTTTTACAAAATAACATATTTTTATAAGTTACATGTTTTTCAAAGTTACATATTTTTATATGTTTTAAAATTTAAGCTTTACATGTTTATAATTAAAGATTTGTTTTCCTTACTTTTAACAAATTAGAGGTATATATCTCAATAAGTCCTTAAAAATTACAACTTTTTACAATTGAAATTCAATTAATCTATACATCCATTTATACCAAATTTTTCATAAATTCTAAATTCATACTTATTTTATAAATCACTAAATTAATGAAATTTTCTAAATCCCTAAATTCATTTGATTTTCTAAATCCCTAAATCTTTAGTGGTAAATCAATTACAAAACCATGTTCTCCAAGATTTCTAATCCGAAATTAACCCATACCCATTGAAATCCGAAACATTTTCAAGCATCAATTTCAACGGATTGAAAAAATATTGTTGGAATTGTTCATAATCTTAAAACTACCAAGAACTTACATTGATTTGGTGAGTTGGGTGACAAACGGCGGTAAAGCAACGGAGAAGACGGTGAATCGGACGCTTTCTCCGGTGAATCGGACGGAGAAGAGGAGGTGGGTAAATTTTTTTGGTTTTTCTCTGCAAACCCGACGGAGAAGACGAAGTGTGATTATAAAGAACAGTATGACGGTTTTCTGACGGAATTATGACGGTTCATTAAAATCCGTCATAATTCCGTCAGCCTTCCCGCCATTTTGATCCCACCGAAGTGTTTAGGGGGGAAATAAATTAGGGTTTTCCGTCAGAATTCCGTCAAAAAACATTAAGGATTTAACACTTTAAAATGTAAAACATTCTTGTTTTTTATTTTGATTCATTACTGGCAAAAAAGTTAAATCATATTAAGAATTTAGAAAGTTTAATCATATTATAAATTTCCTTAATTAAATATAAATTACAATTAACTTATAAGAAGTAAAATTTTATTCATTGTAAAACAATCGTGAAATTGTTATAATATCGTACATCCTAAACAAATATGCCTTTTATTTGTATGCGAGGAAAACAAATTTTAAATTTAGGATCCGTTACAAATCCGTAAGACGTTACCGTATTTTAATTGTTATTTTATTTTTATTTTTTTAAAAAAATAAAATTCCGTCAGAATTCCGTCATAAATGTCTGACGGAATTCTGACGGTTTTTTATTTTTAAAAAAAAAAAAATTAAGGATTTAACAATTTGAAATGTAAAACATTCTTATTTTTTATTTTGATTCATTACTGGCAAAAAAGTTAAATCATATTAAGAATTTAGAAAGTTTAATCATATTATAAATTTCCTTAATTAAATATAAATTACAATTAACTTATAAGAAGTAAAATTTTATTCATTGTAAAACAATCGTGAAATTGTTATAATATCGTACATCCTAAACAAATATGCCTTTTATTTGTATGCGAGGAAAACAAATTTTAAATTTAGGATCCGTTACAAATCCGTAAGACGTTACCGTATTTTAATTGTTATTTTTTTTATTAAAAAAAAATAAAATTCCGTCAGAATTCCGTCATAAATGTCTGACGGAATTCTGACGGTTTTGTATTTTTTTTTTTAAAAAAAATTAAGGATTTAACAATTTCAAATGTAAAACATTCTTATTTTTTATTTTGATTCATTACTGGCAAAAAAGTTAAATCATATTAAGAATTTAGAAAGTTTAATCATATTATAAATTTCCTTAATTAAATATAAATTACAATTAACTTATAAGAAGTAAAATTTTATTCATTGGAAAACAATCGTGAAATTGTTATAATATCGTACATCCTAAACAAATATGCCTTTTATTTGTGTGCGAGGAAAACAAATTATAAATTTAGGATCCGTTACAAATCCGTAAGACGTTACCGTATTTTAATTGTTATTTTTTTTATTAAAAAAAAATAAAATTCCGTCAGAATTCCGTCATAAATGTCTGACGGAATTCTGACGGTTTTGTATTTTTTTTTTTTAAACAAATTAAGGATTTAACAATTTCAAATGTAAAACATTCTTATTTTTTATTTTGATTCATTACTGGCAAAAAAGTTAAATCATATTAAGAATTTAGAAAGTTTAATCATATTATAAATTTCCTTAATTAAATATAAATTACAATTAACTTATAAGAAGTAAAATTTTATTCATTGGAAAACAATCGTGAAATAATTATAATATCGTACATCCTAAATAAATATGCCTTTTATTTGTGTGCGAGGAAAACAAATTATAAATTTAGGATCCGTTACAAATCCGTAAGACGTTACCGTATTTTAATTGTTTTTTTTTTTTTTTTAAAATTAAGGATTTAACAATTTCAAATGTAAAACATTCTTATTTTTTATTTTGATTCATTACTGGCAAAAAAGTTAAATCATATTAAGAATTTAGAAAGTTTAATCATATTATAAATTTCCTTAATTAAATATAAATTACAATTAACTTATAAGAAGTAAAATTTTATTCATTGGAAAACAATCGTGAAATTGTTATAATATCGTACATCCTAAACAAATATGCCTTTTATTTGTGTGCGAGGAAAACAAATTATAAATTTAGGATCCGTTACAAATCCGTAAGACGTTACCGTATTTTAATTGTTATTTTTTTTATTAAAAAAAAATAAAATTCCGTCAGAATTCCGTCATAAATGTCTGACGGAATTCTGACGGTTTTGTATTTTTTTTTTTTAAACAAATTAAGGATTTAACAATTTCAAATGTAAAACATTCTTATTTTTTATTTTGATTCATTACTGGCAAAAAAGTTAAATCATATTAAGAATTTAGAAAGTTTAATCATATTATAAATTTCCTTAATTAAATATAAATTACAATTAACTTATAAGAAGTAAAATTTTATTCATTGGAAAACAATCGTGAAATTGTTATAATATCGTACATCCTAAACAAATATGCCTTTTATTTGTGTGCGAGGAAAACAAATTATAAATTTAGGATCCGTTACAAATCCGTAAGACGTTACCGTATTTTAATTGTTTTTTTTTTTTTTTTTAAAAAATTAAGGATTTAACAATTTCAAATGTAAAACATTCTTATTTTTTATTTTGATTCATTACTGGCAAAAAAGTTAAATCATATTAAGAATTTAGAAAGTTTAATCATATTATAAATTTCCTTAATTAAATATAAATTACAATTAACTTATAAGAAGTAAAATTTTATTCATTGGAAAACAATCGTGAAATTGTTATAATATCGTACATCCTAAACAAATATGCCTTTTATTTGTGTGCGAGGAAAACAAATTATAAATTTAGGATCCGTTACAAATCCGTAAGACGTTACCGTATTTTAATTGTTATTTTTTTTATTAAAAAAAAATAAAATTCCGTCAGAATTCCGTCATAAATGTCTGACGGAATTCTGACGGTTTTTTTTTTTTTTTTTTTTAAAATTAAGGATTTAACACTTTAAAATGTTAAGCATTCTTGACTTTTATTTTGATTCACTAATGGAGAAAGGTTAAATTCAAAACTATAATGAATTTAGAAAGGTGAATGATATTATAAATTTCCATAAATACATATAAATTACAATCAACTTATTTTTTAAATTGTTTAAGATTTGAAATTCAAATCATTGGAAACAATTTCATTTCATTTTTTTCATCAAGGGGATTATTAATTGATCACAAAAAAGTTGTAAATCCATATTATTCCATATTAAATTATAGCTGGTACATTGTTATAAAATCATCGACGGTAAAATATTACACATAACAATATTATACGGATAAACTCGAACAATGGATAGTCGGAAAATATTAAAATCATCGACGTGGGATGTTTATTCATCATCATCTGAGTCTGGAGCTGTTTCATATTCGTACCCAGTTGTTCCGTCATGTTCATCATCAATCGTAGATACTGCCGGTGAATGGTACTCAGCAATCATCGAATTAGGACCGATTATCTGTTTAAAAAATGAATTTAATTAGGTAATTAAGATTTCATAGAAAATTGCCAATAAACTTATAATATACATGTACCTTAACAATGTTCCGCTCTATGATGTTAAGGTACATTGAGTTCCTGTTAAAACGGCCAACGGTAACATTCTTTAGGATGACCACCGCACCTACAGAAGTGGTTAGTCTGTACTCCTCATTCTTGAAGATGTTATGGTGCATGGTTCCCTCGATTTTTCCTGAAGGATCTTTAAAGGTTACTAGCAGATCTCCCTGGTCATTGGGGGTTAAACTAGAAACCATAGCGACAATCTGATAATGAAATAGAATATACTTGTGAGATAAATTTTATGTCTACGTGTTAATAAAAAAGGGCGAAAACGTAAACCTTTTTCACTTTCACAAATTGTGAATGCGGACATTGAATTTCTGCAAGCTGGGTCCAGAATGGTGTGCTCCTATTGTTATAAGAACCTACATGTATGAATGATTGATTTAGTATTTCTCAGCTACAATCATTATTGTAAAAGTAAACCTACATATATACCTTCACGGAGTATGTAATCGATAGTAGAAGTCCACCGAGGAGTAGTAAAATCCTGGTCGGTATGTGGTGCCTCATTAATGACCTCACGAATAAAATCTTGTGTTGGGCGTGCCTGAGAACTTTCACCTCGCATCACCTGCGCATCATGAGACCTCTTTCGAAACAGGCCACGGCGTACAACTTGGCCAGGTCCCGGTATTACGGGCGTTTGGTTTTGGGATTGTAGAGTTGGACGGAGTGAAATTGTCGGTTCAACTTCAGTAACATTTAAGTTATCGTAAGGAGGGCTTGAAGGAACAAGAGTTGTGTTTCGAGGGTTATGAGCGGGGGCTCGGTTTTGCATATAGTAATTCCACAAATCTCTGTTTGCCATTACGCAATTGAATTTTTATGTATTATGATTTTGTGTTGAAATGTTTTTATAAAGGAATGACAAAATCAGCTAACTTATGTACAAATGATATCCGTCAGAATTCCGTCAGACAACCGTCAAGACCTCCGACATAACAACACGTCAATCCCATCGGCCAACCCAGACGATGTGTTAACCACTCAAAGTTTGCCGACATCGGATCCGTCAGAATTCCGTCAGAATTTCGTTACATAATTCTGACGACTTATCTCCGTCGGAAATCCGTCGGTCCACCTGACCAATCAATCTTTGCCGACATCAGAAAGCGTCCGCAATCCGTCAGACATCCGTCACACAATTATGCCGACAGTTTATACATATAACTTCTACTATAAATACACCTGATTGAGTGTATATCTTCTACACCTCTCCGTAACAAAAAAAAAACATGTCTTCTCCCTCTGCAAATGAAGATGGAAAAACAACATCCGATGCAAAATTTTTTTATATTCCAAAATACTCGTGGGAAACCCCTGGTGATTGCGATGAATTCACTCAAGAGATTCCAACTTACTCGTGGGAATTTGATACCTGCTCACCAATCCATAAAGAAGATTCGACATTAACAATTGTGCCTGACAGCCAGTGGTCGCCAAACATCCACCACGCCAATCCTATCGAAGGCGAGCAACCATGTCAATTGATGGAAAACTCAGATACTTACAGTGGAAGTACTTCAAACGTATGTGAGGATCATTACCATGATTATGAATTCGCTCAAAGCCCAGAACAACCAAACTTAAATTTAGATGTTGATGCAATAAAACGTGATTTGTGCGACGGATTTATAGATTCTCCACCAAAGGATCATTACGTTCATGATTTCGAGTTCGCCCAAAGTCCAGAGAAGCCTAACATAAATCTAGATGTTGATGCAATCAAACGCGAATTGTGTGACGGATTTGTAGATTCTCCAGAAAAGAAGAAAAAGGGAAAGAACATCAGTAAATGGTTCTAAGAAAAGAAGAAAAAGGGAAAGAACATCCCTAAAGTGGAAACCGACATAAGATTTTCAAATGCGGAGTTTATTATGTAGTTGTACCATAACCGTTGTGTGTTTAATATTTGCAAGGATTTCGTGTACCTTTTTAAGAATGTGTTCTAAATTTTATGTTTCATTATATGTAATGTTTTATTGGAGTTGCAATACCAATAATATATATACTATTAAATAATTCGGAACACACAAATGTGAGAGAAGAACATAAAAAACCTAACAGTTATTCCCAAATTACTATTCTGAATCTTCGGAGGGACCTTCACTAGGGATGGAGTCTGAATCGTCGTCAAATTCCCCTAGTGTTTCCTCTTCGTCCGAATGCACTAGATCATCCCCGACATGTGTGACATCAACGACAAGGTCAATGTTATCCATCTCCTCAACAGGTGACATTGGTACACTTCTCGATGGTTATAGAGCATCATGTTCTGGAACTCCATAGATTTTTCCTCTTGGGTTAATTGGAGTTACTGTGATCCACGGATCTGTACGGTAGGTAACTCGAGGATATGGCATGTAGCAAACCTATTAATAATTAGGTGATATTGTTAATATGAGTACATATGTAAACATATTAGTGTATTAATACCTGGTCTGCTTGAGAAGCAAGGATAAATGGATCATAATACGGTAGTTTTCGGCTTGAATTTATCGAAATAACACCAAGAGGGTCAACTCGAACCCCTCGACCATTGCATGGATCATACCAATCACACATAAACACAATGCACCTCAAGTTCAACATTCCTGGATAGCGGATTTCCAAGATTTCTTTTAAAATCCCATAGTACATGGTATCGCCGGAATTTGCCGAAATACCATAGTCCGCAGTTGACGTTTCACGTCCTTCCTTGCGGATCCTGAACGAATATCCCCTAGTACAAAACTGGGGATATGAAGTGGCGGTGCTGCGTAAACCATGGACAAACTCCAGTAACCATGTCGGGATGGGATGAGCACGTGCTATACAATCGGAAACCTAAAAATGATAATAGTAAGATATAAGTAACATATGAACGTGACAACATCGCAAAGTAAGAGTAAGTAATTATAGTAAACTTACATAACATTTCAACCACCTCTCAAATTCTTCGTATTTCAAGACAGCAAGTTCGGCATCTGTCTTATCGCGATGGTATTCACGTGCGAGAGACATGTATATCCTGTAACATAACAGTCGTTAGTAGATGAAGTAAAATAATTCTATAAATTTAGTATGATAACTGATATATATACCTTTCGTACTCCAAAATTTCATCACAGTTTCTTAGGATATATGTATGCAAATGGGTGACCTCTTGTGGTGATAGTCTGCGTTTCTTTGCTTTTCCACTTGGTCGACCAACTTGGGAAAACAACTCGGGAACTACCACGTCATAGACTGCTTTCTCACCTCTATCATCATGTCGGGGAGGCCGTCTCGCCTTAGTACTAACTCCCGGTGGAAAGTAATTTTCGGAAAATTGTGAGACTTCCTCGTTTATGCTTTGTGCGACAATTGATCCCTCAACCTTGCTCAAATTTTTAACCTTTTTCTTAAGGTGGAACATGTACCGCTCGAACGGATACATCCATCGGTATTGAACAGGGCCTCCTAAGGCTGCTTCGCGGGGGAGGTGAATAGCAAGATGTTCCATAACGTCAAAAAAAGACGGTGGAAATATCTTCTCAAGATTACAAAGGAGAACCGGGATATTGGCCTCCAAGTTACGTATCCCGTGTGTGGTAAGCGTTCTTGAACATAAATCTCGGAAGAATGCACCAACTCCTAAAAAAAAAAATTAAACAAGTTAGTACATATATAATACTATTATGGTTGTAAGAAAATAATGGGAGTAAGAAATATACCTCCAATAGATTGGTGGATAGGTTGTGGAAGAAGATATGCAAATACAAATGGAAGAAGACGTTGCATCACGACATGACAATCATGACTCTTCATCCCTATAAACTTGTCTTCCGTAGAATCCACGCAATTACGTAGATTAGATGCGTAGCCGTCTGGAAATTTTACAAATTTTTTGAACCATTGAAAAAATACTTCTTTCTGCCCTGCGTCTAACCGGAAAGCAGGCATCGGCAATCTACCGTTCTTTACATGAAAAGATGGCCTCGAACAAATTGATGGCAAGTCTAATCTAGAATTCCAGTTATCTTTTGTCTTTCCTGGTACGTTTAATACGGTGTTCATGATGTTATCAAAGAAATTTTTTTCCACATGCATGACATCTAGATTATGCCGAAGTAGATGGTCTTTCCAGTAAGGCAAATCCCAGAAAATACTCTTCTTGTGCCAATTGTGATATTCCCCACAACCGTCAACGGGGTAATGGCCATTACCCCCACATTCCGGAGTTCGCTCTGCACCAAAATCTCGTAACTGTTCCAACATGCTGCGACCATCCATCTCAGGAGGTGGACCATGAAACACTCGTACATCCGTCTTGAACTGTCGTTTAGACTTACGATATGGATGATTGGGCGGCAAAAAACACCTATGGCAATCAAACCATGAAGTCTTCCTGCCGTGCTGTAATTGGAAAGCTGAAGTATTGTCTTGGCAATAAGGACATGCCAATCGTCCATGCGTTGACCATCCAGATAACATACCGTACGCCGGAAAATCGCTTATGGTCCACATAAGAACCGCACGCATGGTGAAATTCTGCTTCACTGAAATATCATAAGCCACAACACCATGCTCCCATAACATCTGCAACTCATAGATCAATGGTTGGAGGAATATATCGAGCAACCGTCTTGGATGATCTGGCCCGGGAACTAGAATTGAGAGAAACAAGAACTCTCGTCGCATGCACATAGATGGAGGCAAATTGTAAGGTGTCACGATGACCGGCCACAACGAATATTTTCTTCCATGCTTGCCAAACGGGTTGAAACCATCAGTGGATAAGCCTAAGTATACATTCCGTCGTTCACAAGAAAAATCTGGATATACTGCTTGGAAGTGTTTCCACGCTTCCGCGTCAGAAGGATGCGTGATATCTCCATCTTGTCTATGCTCTGCATGCCATCTCATAGAGTTAGCTGTGCGTTCAGATTCGTACAGCCTCTTCAACCTCTCCGTTAAGGGTAAATACCACATCCGTTTGAAGGGAATCTTCACCCTCCCACTTGTGTCCTGGAACCGTGGTTTGTTGCAAAATTTACATTTATTTTGGTTCTCGTCTTCTCTCCAGTATATCATACAGTTGTCGATGCACACATCAATAACCTGGTAGGACAAACCAAGACCGGCAACAAGTTTTTGGATCTCGTAGTATGATGCAGGGGCCAGATTATCCTCTGGCAAAATATCTTTCACGAACTCGGCGAATGCATCAACACAATCTTCGGACAAATTGTAATTAGTCTTTATGTTCATCATCCTTGTAGCAGAAGATAGCGGTGAATGACCATCCCTACAACCGCTGTATAGTGGTTGATTTGCTGCGTCTAACATATCGAAAAAACTTCGAGATTCTAAATTAGGCTCTTCAACCCTACCACCGTCATAACCACCCGACTGGAAATTATCTCTAACCATCGCAACCGTACTTACCCCAACATCTACTTCCGTACTTACCCCAACATCTAATTCCGCTGTAGGTTCCCCTACGCTATCCGGAAAATAAGGTGCATTACTACTACTGCTACCATATTCATAATTCCTTTCTCCATGTAAATACCAAACCTTATATCCCGCCCTAAATCCATATCTATATAAGTGGTTCCAAACATTAGGAACATCAACACTAATTCTATTACAACAATTAGAACAAGGACATTTGATATGCTGACCTTTGTTGGCCGCCTCTTGATTTCTAGGTAACTTCATGAACTCGCAAATACCAGTAGCGTATTCAGTCGTTAATAAGTTACCCCCCTCTTGCATCATTGGCCCGTCCATCCATGACCGAAAATATGAACTCATAACTAAAAATTTTTTTTTTTTTTGTTTGTCTAATGATCTTAGGAACAACCGGAGAAAGTGGAAAACTTATGTAGGATGAAAATCCGTCAGAATTTCGTCAGACAACCGTCAAAACCTCCGACATAACGACACATCAATCCCATCGGCCAACCCAGACGATGTGTTAACCACTCAAAGTTTGCCGACATCGGATCCGTCAGAATTCCGTCAGAATTCCGTCAGCCCTATAAAAATCTGATTTCCGTCAGTGTTCCGTCATTAAAACCGTCGGAATTGGATGACCGATTATTTCCGTCAGTATTCCGTCAGAATATACTGACAGATTTATGACGGAATACTGTCGGCTATCCTCGCCGTCAGTAATTCCGTCAGTATATTCTGACGGAATACTGACGGAGTGATTTTCTGTCAGATTACTGTCAGAAATCTGTCAGAATTGACTGACGGAATTACTGACGGCTAACAATTCCGTCAGTATTGATGCTGTTTTCTTGTAGTGCGTACTCGGTTGGACGAACTAGTTCCAACGAGATTTTGGTTGAAAATGAACTGAGAGAGATGTTGCTAAGGTAAGCTTGAGCCTTGAGGCAAATTTTAGCATGAGGCATGATATAGATGAAAAAGTGCGTCTATTATTTTTTTATATGTGTTGATTGATTCATGCAAACATAATAAGCAACCGTGCATGTATCTATCGGTGATCCCAATCACTAGAAGCAATAAAGGGTAAGGCGGAGCCCTAAAAAAATAAGAACAATATTCGTCATGACGAAGAACTTCGAAAACAATTATGCGAAACTCGATATTCTAGACGAAGAAAGCATGTTTCAAAGTAGAAGTCGTCCATAATAAACACTAGTAGAATGGTAGTAGTAGACATGTAGCCCGTACCTAATCTTGATTTATTGGTATGAACACATTTCAACAATCAATATAGATTACGACATCTTTTAAAGTCAGAACAATCTACAAGCTACAATTAATCATTCCTACGTTTCCTAAGATTTTGAATCCTTCTGGTTTCATAATTACAAATTTGAAAATTTGGAGAAACTGTTTTTTATTTTTGTCAATTTTTTGCCAAAAAAATTGACTATATCCTTGTAGAAAAATTTACACGTTTAATTGAAAATACTATTTCAACTGTTGATATTTTGTATAACTTTTAACACATAGAAAATGATATACCAAGACATACCTACCTGAATGTGAAATTAAATAGATTGTACGTAAAAAGTATGGGTTATATAGATGGTCCAAATGTGTCTTTATGTAATTAAACATCATCACCAAAAAGGAGACTCTCTGTGTTTCCGTGACTCAGTCCCATGTGCACGTCTTTCCCTTTCTCACAGCCCGTGACATTAACTGCTCCACTATACGACAAACCTTGACTAAACCAACGACATTTCGATTGGTCTCCGTACCGGTTCTTCAATTTTGGAATGACCTGGTTCTTGGAATTTAGCTTATGTGGTCTTAAACTCTTCGTTCACTCCACTCCAAGTTGTATAATCTGTTCTTTGTCAAACAATTCTGAGATTGTCCTTTTTTCTATAATTAGCTGACCCAAAAAATTCAAAGTCTTCCAAGATTGTGATCGAATTGACCATTTTTAATATACTATATACTTTAAATTAACGCGGGCCAGTTGAAAAGTCCGTACCAATTTGTGGATAAACCGAAATGGAAACTGAGAATAAACAAAACCGGTTCGTAAAATGTAAAATCGAATTGAAAACCGGAAAAACCGGTTTAGACAAAATGTGAACCGAAGCGTGGTGTTTGGAAAAGAGTGATTGGGTAAGAAGCCTAACTTGTTGTCTCTTCTATGTCACTAGGTGGGCACTTAAAAGAAAGGATAAAAAACACTTGTTGTTTCCTTATATTCTTCTTATAAAACATTTTAATCTTTTCTTTCTTTTACCATCTCCACAAATTCCAACATCTCTTGTTCAACAAAAAAAAAAAAAAAAAACCAAATTGCAGAAGAAAAGCATGAATGGTGATGAAAGCTTCGTCGAAGATTGCTCTGAGTTCGTTGAAATTGATCCTTCTGGAAGATATGGAAGAGTATGAATTAAAATCATTCACACTCACAAAAAATATTTGATTTTTTAGTTTTACTTAAAAGAGGATTTTTGATTTTGGGTTCTTTTGTTTTTGTTTTGATTTTTGGACAGTACAATGAAATACTTGGTAAAGGCGCTTCGAAGACAGTGTAATTGCATTCATCTTTGTCTTTCTCTCAAAAACCCTTTTATTAATAAACGTTTCAACTTTTTTAAAAAAATCATTTTTAGTAATTGTATTGATTGGTTATTTTAATCGAATCACTGTTCTTCGGTTAATTTTATTTCAGGTATAGAGCTTTTGATGAGTACGAAGGTATAGAAGTGGCATGGAACCAAGTAAAGCTTCGGAATTTCACAAGGAACCCTGAGGAATTAGAGAAATTCTTCAGAGAAATTCATCTTCTTAAAACCTTAAATCATCAAAACATAATGAAATTCTACACTTCTTGGGTTGATACCAACAATTTATCAATCAATTTCGTCACTGAGCTATTCACCTCTGGTACTCTCAGACAGTAAGCACTCAAAAATCCATGTCTTTGTTACTTCTTTATCCAAAATCTGAAATGGGTTACTTCAAAGTTAAAGTCTTTTAGTATATTTTTTTTTTATCCCTTTAAATTTGGAATTGTAGGTACAGGTTGAGACATAGAAGAGTGAATATTAAAGCAGTGAAGCAATGGTGTAAGCAGATTCTAAAAGGGCTACTCTATCTTCATAGTCGTTCTCCTCCAATTATCCATAGAGATCTCAAATGTGATAACATTTTGATCAATGGAAACCAAGGTGAAGTCAAGATCGGCGATCTTGGACTCGCTGCGATTCTTCGTAAATCGCATGCCGTTCGCTGTGTTGGTACTTTTTAAAATTATTGGATTCAACTATAAAACTTTATTGGCTTAATCATAATAATATCTTTGATACATTTTGGACCTACCTATGTAAAGGGACCCCTGAGTTCATGGCTCCAGAAGTGTATGATGAGGAATATAATGAGTTGGTTGATGTTTACGCCTTTGGAATGTGCGTGTTGGAGATGGTCACTTTCGATTATCCGTACAGCGAATGCACTCACCCTGCACAAATCTACAAGAAAGTTACCACGGTAAATGGTTACCTTTTATGCGGTTCTTTTGTTTTTAACACTGATTTATTATTCTATTACAAATTATGAGGAATGTTACGATACAACAACAGACAAATCTACCGTTTTGATCCAGGCCAGACGATTCCACCCAAAGTGAGGTTAAAGTCTTGTTTTTTTTTTTACATTTCAGGGGAAAAAGCCTGAAGCTTTTTACTTGGTAAAGGACCCCGAGGTTCGCGAGTTTGTTGAGAAGTGTTTAGCTACTGCGGCGTGTAGGCTAACGGCTTTGGAGCTTTTACAAGACCCATTCTTACTAGATGACGTCGATGGCTTTGATATGAGACCTATTGATTACTACAATGGTTATGATGAAAGTGGTGTGTTCCTTAGACAACCTCTGATGGACCATGATCCTAATGATCAGTTTGAGTCACCGATATGTGAGATCAATCTTTTCGCTAACGATGACGAAGAAGATCACGACCATGTTGACATTTCGATTAAAGGGAAGAGAAACGGCAATGATGGGATATTCTTGAGGCTCAGAATCTCAGATGCAGAAGGTATATTTGATTCAATCTTTCCGAATAGTTATACTAAGATCACCGTAAGAAAACCGAATTTTAATGAATATTACAGGACGGATAAGGAACATTTACTTCCCGTTTGAGACGGCAATCGATACAGCGTGGAGTGTAGCAGCAGAGATGGTGTCTGAACTGGACATAACGAATCAAGATGTAGCGAAAATAGCGGAGATGATCGATGCAGAGATTGCAGCATTGGTACCAGATTGGAAAACTGATCACAAGGTTACGAAAACCGACTCAAACAATGCAGGATTCTGCGGGAACTGTGCTTCGAACGAGTATACACAAGAAACAGTATCATCAAACAGCGAAATCACCGGAGAAAAATCTCATCATCATCATAATCATCAATTCGATTGTTCCGACGAAACAAGAAGCTGCTCTTCGATTCACGGTAGATTTGCAGATATTTGGGGTTTGAGAGATTCACGTTCCGATAATGGAGAAGAAGAAGAAGAAGAAGAGAGTTTGAAACTGAATCATTCAAAGAAAGTGGTTAAAAGTGGAATGTGGTCGGAGAATGAGATTAGGAGAGAATTGAGATGGCTTAAGGCAAGACATAGGATTCAGTTAACGAGAGCTAGAGATCTTCAAATGATATGCGAGTCACCGACGGAGATAAACCGTGGGAGTTCCGAACCTTTGACGGAGATATCTTTTACGACCGGAACTTCAGGGTTTTCGCCGCCTCTTCTATATAGAGCGATCTCGCTTCCGGTTGATGCAGTGGATATATATGAGAATTTGTAAAGTCTGATTATGTATTTTATTTGTATGTTTCAACGTTTTGAAACTTTTTGTTAATCTTCGTTATTAAAATCTTTAAAAAAAAAAAAAAAAAAAAAAAATTCATTAAAACCAGAATAGTCCTGGTAAATCAAACCGGATCAAAACCCTGGGCATTCAAAGTCAATTCTTCATGATTCGGTTTGGTTTCTTATCTTTGTTGAGCCAAATCTAGTCAATACCAGATCATATTCATATATGGGAAAATGGCCAAAAAAACCCTCAGGCGCTTACCGTAAGAACCCTGAACTACATACTAAACCATTTTAACCTCATACTTTTGTTGACTTATGCTTTTTAACTTTCAATTTTTGTTAACTAAACCAAATTAGACCAATCGTTAAATTGCCTAACAGACTGATTAAACACTGTTTATTATTATCCGTTAAGCACAAAACGACGTCGCCGTGTTCTTTTTCAATCAAAAATTTCTAATTTCAGAACCCTAAATTCACAAAATTTCAAATCGATTTCTCTTCTTCTCAATTTCCTCCAAATCACCAAATCAATGAGTTCTAGTTCCGAATAACCATGACCCGATCATCAGGAAATCGACCATTGTCGCTAATCACATCATCTTCTTCTTCACCCGAGCAACCATTATTGTCACCAACCTCTCCATCTTTCTCGCTGATTTGATTTTGTCGACGAAAGATAAGTTGAATCATTCTTTTGTTGATTTTCTCGCTGATCTTCTTTTGTTGAATCATTCTCTCGGCCAACATAAAACTCGAGCCGACCAAAACAAAACTTTTGGCCTTCGGTTTTAATTCGATTTTGAGCTACATACTGATCTTGGTTTTTGGATATATTCGATTTTAAACACGACGAAGTCGTTTTGTGTTTAAAAGATAATAATAAACGGTGTTTAATCAGTCTGTTAGGCAATTTAACGATGGGTCTAATTTGGTTTAGTCAACCAAAAATCAAGATTAAAAAGCATAAGTCAACAAAAGTATGAGGTTAAAATGGTTTAGTATGTAGTTTAGAGTTTTTTTGGTATGCGTCTTAGAGTTGAGGGTTTTTTTGACCATTTTCCCGATCATATATCGTTCTTCAATTTTTAAACCAAGATTTTGTCCCAATAATAAGACGGAAGTTTGTATTTTCAGTTGCTTAACCGAAAGTGTTCAAATTAAATTTATGGATTTCGACATTTTTAATATTGGTTTGTACGCGTCAGACAACTACCGGTTTCGAATGTACCGGTTCGGTTATTTGAGATGCTGAATTGGCTCAACGAGAGCCGAAGCGTCGTCGTTTGGCGTACAAAAGTTGGTCAAACCATTATACTGTAGCTCCATTTGGCCTCTCTTCTTCTTCCTGTGTGTATCCCTTTCTCTTCCTTCCGCTACTACCATACTGTCTTCTGCGTCCGCCATGTTTGGTCAATCCTCTGCTCAGCTTCTGAGAACTAAGCTCGGGTCTATGGATTTACTCCCTCGTCGAGCATCGATCGTTTCTTCTTCTTCTTCTTCTTCTTCTTCTTCTTCTTCTTCGCTTCCTCGATTTTTGCGGATGGAATCTCAATCTCAGCATTTCAAATCTATCTCCTGCGTTTCTCATTCTTCCTCTATCGAATTAGGTCAGTTTTTGGGATTAGATATGGGAAAGCCCATTTCTTCACTGTTTTTTTTCTCTCACTCAAAATCGTCTCTTTTTATTTGGTTTGGGTGATGCGATCAGGTCGAATTGGAGAAGTGAAGAGAGTAACAAAGGAGACGAATGTATCAGTGAAGATAAATTTGGATGGCAATGGAGTTGCAGATAGTTCTACTGGAATTCCTTTCCTTGACCATATGTTGGATGTAAAAGTCTTTGCCTTTTTTCCTTGGATTCTTGGATTTTTCTAGCCTTATGATATGAAATTCCTTTAACATGGCAGTTTTTGTTTTTCGTGAAAGGATCTTGTTTGATACATTAGTAGGAAGTTGATTAAAGTTCCGTGTTGTACTCTTTGTCTCTTTTGGTTAGCAACTTGCTTCACATGGCTTGTTTGATGTACATGTAAGAGCTACTGGTGATGTTCACATCGATGATCATCACACTAATGAAGATATAGCTCTTGCCATTGGAACTGTAAATGTTTACTTACTTTTTGCGATCTTCTTTTCCCTGTTTAGCATTTTCCGCCATATTCACAGCTCTTTCTTAGCCTTATGAGCAATGGTGTGTTGTTTCTTCTTTAGGCTCTGTTAAAGGCCCTTGGTGAGCGTAAAGGGATTCATAGGTTTGGTGACTTCACCGCTCCTCTAGATGAAGCGCTTATACATGTTTCATTGGTATAATATATTTGTGAAACTTTTGGTATATTTCCCAAGGTTTCTTGCTGCTGATAATGAATAAAAACCTCTTGCAGGACTTGTCTGGTAGACCATATCTTGGTTACAACTTGGAGATTCCAACCCAGAGAGTTGGAACGTATGACACTCAGGTTCTTCATTTCTCGTGTTTTCTTCTGTTTCGTTATTTCTTTCGGGTTTTTTTGTGTTGTAATCATTTAAAGTCTTGCCAAATATCGTACACCGTTCGTTTGTAGTTGGTGGAGCACTTTTTCCAGTCATTGGTGAATACTTCCGGTATGACACTTCACATCCGCCAGGTACTGTTAATCCACCAACTTCTTAAAGCGAACAAAATCATGCAATTTCATGAATTTCTTTGCTTGGCAAGCTTTTGTTATCTTCCGGTTTTAATATTTGGTTGTTGGAACAGCTTGCTGGTGAAAACTCTCATCACATTGTAGAGGCTACCTTTAAGGCCTTTGCCAGGGCTCTCCGACAAGCAACAGAGAATGATCCTCGCCGTGGTGGGACCATACCAAGGTTTGACTTATCTTCCATCACTTTCTACACACACTAAGCAAGTATCATTGTCATATAGAATCCAATTCATTACGAAATAAAATATACGCTATGTGGATCCTGTTGTCTTGATGAGAGAGTATTGTTGGCTTGTGATGAATGTATATTATTAGAAAACACATTTGATGCGTGATTATTTTGTGGTATTTGCAGTTCAAAAGGAGTCTTGTCACGGTCTTGAGAGCTGAAAAAATTACAAGAAATCTCCCAGATGCAACGCATTATCATCAAGGACAAAAACTGAATAGAGTGAAGATCACACACTACGGAGAGTTCATCTTTATGGTAAACCTGTTGATGAAGAGTGTTTTGTATCTCTGCATTTGAAAATCTCTTACCATTGTATTATCAACTCAGAAACTTACTGCAACCTGAAGGGACTCTGTAATCTATCTATCTATCTACTATATAAAAGAACTAGGGCTTTTTCCAGAAGATGCCATGTCACTGATTCTCCTTCCTTAGGCGTTGACACATGTACGCTTAGGATTGGCTTTATATTTTTCCCCTTAATGATATCCAACAATAAGGGGCTGTTCGTTTGACTATTTGAATTGTCCATCCAAATGATCCATTTAACTTGTCCATTTGAATGATGTATTTCAATGATGGTCGTTTCCATTTAACTTCCCCGTTATATTTTTTTTAAGTTTTTTTTCTTTTCTTTTGCTTTAGAGGTCTGTTGCCTTAATCTACTCATTTTCTATTTATTTCAGTTCTGGTGCCTTAATCTACTCATTTGTGATTTTTAGGAAGAGTCTTCGAACCAAATTAGACATTTGAAGGATCATCAAATAACATTTTGCCTCTTGATTCTCTATTCAAATCGATTTTATGGAAGAAGAGAAGAATAAGAAGGGAATGTATTCAGTTTGGGCATTACCAGATGACGAAACAGCGCAAAGATTCGTAAACCTAATGGAATCTCTAAGATCCGAATTTTCTGGTCCGAAATTCGGTCCTCACGTCACGGTCGTCGGAGCAACGAATCTAACGGCGGAAGAAACGAAGAAGATGTTCAAAGCAGCTTGCGACGGTTTCAAAGCTTATACCGCCATTGTAGATCGTGTTTCCACCGGAAATCAATGCGTTTTCTTGCTTCTCAAATCGACACATGAGGTAAAAACTTCGACTTTAGTTTCAAAGATTCGATCTTTCTATGCATGATTGTGAGAAATCAAGAAGGTTCATGTGGGTTTTGCTTTATGTATAATACTTGTGATGTTTGTTCTGTTTTATTTTTTATTTTTTTACTACAGGTAATGAAAGCTGGTGAATTAAGTTGCACCTCTTTTCTGGTTCATTTATGAATTTCACTTTAGAGTTTATATATTTGGACTGGTTGCTTTCAACAACTTGTGCAACTTATCACATATGGCAACCTCGACGTGGTTATACAATCTATGCAAATGACTCGGCCGTAACTGTCATAAGTTCTTGTATCGGTCTTAATCAACATACAAAATCTAATTACGTATTACAAATTTTGAACGGAGTTGTACCTTTACGAGAATCGGCCGTCTAAGAGGGGTGACAAGTGCTTCCACCGCATAGAATTCATGCAAATTTTTCTATTTTTACTAAAGAGAAAAGGGTCCGAATTTTTTTTTTTTTTTAATTTCTATTAGAAGAGGTTAGAATTTTTTCCTTTTTTGCCTAGGGCCTGAAAAAAATTGAGACGTTCCTGACAAGAATATTTGACATTTACGGCCGAGTCATGGCAAAGAGAGCAAAAATAAATAAAAAAGAGGCAAAGAAATCGAATCCATGGCTTATAAAAAAATCAAAATCCAAACAAAAAAAAACATCAAACAACCAAAAAAGAAATAAATAACTACATAATTAACATTACCCAAGAGATTAATAGAGTTAAACATGTGCGTAATGCGGGTACTCACCTAGTATATATAAAGATAGTTTTTCTCTCTTTTCCTTATGCCACCTCATCATCCACATTTATGTAAAATCATATTTTTATTTTTACATTCAATACATTTGGTTATATCATTATAAAAAGAATTTGAAAAGCCATTTTTATATTCTAAATTATACATGAAACCTCAAAACTTATATGAATATAGTTTACTAAAATAAAATAAATTTAGTTATACTAATATATATCACACTATAAATATTTAATTAGGTAAAGTTGTATCGCATATATTATCAAATATCAAACAAGTCCTACAACTAAATTCATCAACCAAATATAAGTTCATAAGTATTATATCAGATAAAGACAAAGTAAATTAAATTTAGTAACTTAAGAGAATTATTGCAATTATACATAAAGAAGGTGAAAATAAGGGAAGAAGACAATTATTGCACTTTTACACCAAAAATAATTTAACATTAAAAAAATATATATTATTGTATTTTATGATTTTAAGAAAATTTGGAATGTAACTATTGGAGGAGGAGAAAATAAAAGTTATAAACTGTTAAATATCTGATTTGATATCTATCATTTGATGTTAGTGCAAATAATATCTTGTGGACAATACGAGATAAAATTTCAAAGTTTGATGCGTCACATAATATATACATTTGTAACCTTTTGTATTTTTAATTTTAAACAATTAAGTTTTACTTTAAATAAAAGTCATCAAAAGTCATAGTAATAGAATATCTTCAAATGATATATCGAAAAGACAATTATCCATTTATACATAACTAAAGTGCAAAAGAGAATAAGAGAAACTATTTCTTTAAGAAACAAATTATAAATATTTATAAAAATAATATATGCTTACAAAATCGAAAGATTATTGTGTTTTATGATTTTATTTTAATCCAAAAAGATAATTTTAATGTAACTATAACATGAGGAGAAAATAAAAGTGCTATATTATTAAGTAAATTATATAACATCATGTGATGTAAGTGTAGTTAATATCTTGAAAACAATACGAGAGAAATTTCAAAGCCTACGTATGATATAAGAGATGCATTTTTAACCTTAAAAGTACTTTGTATTTTTAATTTTAAATAATTAAGTTTTCCATTCAACCAATAGTTTCATATTATCAACGTTACAAAGCAAAACTCATAGTAATTCACACAAAGTTTTAAATAAACATATAATCACCAATATTCAAAAATGGTTAAGTTAAATAAACATATAATTAGCATTTTTTGTTATATTTAAATAAACATATAATTAGCATTTTTTGTTTTAAAAGAATTAGTTATTGTGGAAGCCTCTTGGCCAAGTGGTTAAGGGTTTAAATGCTTCTACACCAGGTCTGGGGTTCGATTCCCAGACAAAACAAATTCTTGCAGATTAATGGAGGGCACTTTTTCAGAAGCTTCAGAGTTGTCCAGGGAGATCATGTCCATCGTCGGGGATGTCGTACATGCATAGCCGTTGGTCAGGGAGAGTCTATCCATCATGGAAGATGTCGTATATGCAAAGCCGTTCGTCGGGGAGAGCTTGTCCATCATGAGAGATGTCGTACATGGAGAGTTGATGCATCATGGAGGCGTACATAGAAGCTGTTCACCCTAATTGCAAAGACAACATGCAGTGTAGTATCATCAAAATAGGATTATGTCAAATTGATCAAATTAGTATAATGATGATTGTGATCTCTATATAATAATTCCAGACGATTAAAAAAAGAATTAGTTATTTATCAAACTATTTGTCTATAAATATAATAAAACTGTAAAAGAAATAATTGCAACGCAGGCGAGCAAATACTAGTTTTCTATAAGGTTAATTTGTTGTATAGCCAAAAAAAAAATTATAACTCAAATCTTAACAGAAAGTCATAAATCTAATTAGGGGTGGGCAAATTACCCGAATCCAAAGTATGAACCCGAACCCGACCGAAAAAACCCGGTTCGGATCGGTTCTGGATATGATAAATTAACCGATTGGTTTTCATCTCACAATTAATCTGGTTCCGGTTCGGTTCGGTTATTAACCGGTATCCAAAATACAATCCGAAGAATATCTCGTGTTTTACTGTGACCTTCCCTTACCTATACACAATCTTCAGATTAGGGAAAAAAAATCATAGAGTTGAGAGAATTTCGGTAGAATTCCTTAATCGATCCGAAGTTAATGGCAAAAACCTAAACAGAAATCCCTAAATCCCCAATATATATATGATGTCGATCCCAAACTTCAAATCCCAATTCGAATTCTCATCTTCTCCGCCGTTTGCAATCTTAAGAAAGCAATTTCGCAGGTTTATCTTCTGTTCTTCTTCATCTGTGATTCGTATTTCATACAAATTTAGATGTTTACTTAAGTTTTATTGTGATTTGATAGAGTTATGATGTTTATTTCAGTTCTAGTGTGATTTGTATTTCATAGAGTTAGGCAGTTTCATATTTGATTTGACTTGCATGTTCGGATTCAATACTGTTTTCATTCATTTTACCAAAAAAAAAAAATTGTTTTCATTCGTATATGTTTCTTTTTGTTTGTTTTGATTATGAAGTGTATTGGAAAAATCTAAACATGTTCATGCTGCAATAGTTCTTGTATAATATTCAGATTAAAGATGTTGGTGGTGGTATAATATTTGATGCAAATATTAAAATCTATTGGAACAGAGAATTTTTGTTTGAAACGAGTAGTTATTTCATGTTGAGAATGTTCATTTTCTGTGTTTTAATTTGTGTTTATTATGTATGATTTGTATTTCAGATGGGGTCATCATCAAATGAGAATTTTGAAGCCAACGTGAACAACAACAATGCAGAACTTATGTCTCATCAACAAGCGAATCATGAACCAGAACAAGACAACAGAGGAAAACGAAAAGAAACCGATGGACCTAGTAGATTACTTGACTTTACTCATTTCTTAAGTATGCAACAATGACATTATTTTCGGTTTGTATCGGTTATAACCGATCCGAATCCGATCCGATCAAATTTTGGGTCACTATTGGATCCCATATATAGTATTCAAAACCGATCCGAACCCGATATCAAATACCCGATCCCGAACCGAAAATTACAAAATATCCGAATGGTCTTCATGAGTCATTATCTGAAAATCCGAAGTAACCGAACCGAACCCATATCGTCAACCGAACACCCACCCGGCCACCCCTAAATCTAATGGTTGAGATTTGACACGTGAGGGAGTTTTGGTTAAAGTTTGAATTATAATTTTTTTTTGTTGTTATATAGCCAATTTTCTCTTTTCTATATATATGTAATCTGGATAACTAGCGAAAAAAGAATATAAAAAAAAACCATCGCCGGCTCAAGATTCGTTAGGGTTTATACGAGAGTCTGAGACTAAGGAACAGAGTAAGTCATTTCCTTGTCTTGTTCTTGTTCTTGTTGTTATCACGAATCACTCCGAAAAAATCACATCTTTATTGCTATTTTTGTGCCAATAATTGGGAGTACCATTATCTTCTTAATCTCCTCTAATTGGTATCGTCTGCTTCCTTTTACATCTGTGTAGATTTGTGCCCATTTCCTTGATTTTCCGAGAAGGCATCTTGGGTTTTTGGATGCTAATTTAGGTCAGAATTGTTTGCAAGGCTATAATGGATAGAATCAGTCTCTTACCTGACGAAACCCTATCAAAGATATTGTCATTTCTTCAAACTAAAGATGTTATGCCAACTATGCTTTTGTCTAAACGCTTCAAGTCTCTTTGGAAATTGGTACAAAGACTTGAATTTGATGATACCACTCACTTTCCCAAACTCGAATATGGAAGATTTCGCCGGTTTGTGGACAGGTCATTCATGTCACGGGAAGGTCAGGTTCTACAAAGTCTGTCTCTCAAGTTAGGTCGAGAATGGAAAGACGATGATACATCGATTTGGGTTGCAACGGCGGTGAAACGTGGTTTAATGGAGCTCAAACTCGAATACGCCACTCGTAGATTTCTTCCGAAAAGTCTTTACACTTGCGGAACACTTGTGGTTTTGAAACTGGTGAACGGTAATCTGGATGTACCTGATCTCGTTTGTTTCAAGTCTCTGAAAACGTTGTCCCTCGAATCTATCAACTGCTCAAACCCGAGTTCTCTACTTAGGCTTTTACCCAGTTGTCCTGTTCTTGAAGACTTGTTCATACAGCAAGGTCCAGATCATCAAGAATGCTTAATTTCAAGATTGCAGTGCCTTCCCTAAAGAGATTATCCTTGCTTGACTCATCTAAAGATTCTGGAATCAAGGGACTTGTGTTGGATACTCCTTCTCTCAAGTACTTGCACATTGTTGATCGTTCGGGTAGCCTTTCATTCAGCGAGACTGTTACTTAGACGATGAAACCCTTCGAAAGCTTTTATCAAGCTGCCAAATTCTTGAAGAGCAATGGATGACAATGTAACAACCTTTTCTGTTACGAAAGTTAATCTACGATGGAAGAGATGCTAGTTTTACTATAAACAGAAGTAAAGATAATGCTCAGTTTCTAAAACGCTGCTTTTTAATCCCTAACTGCTGTAACAAAACGACGCCGTTTCTGTCTTCTCCTCAGCTTGATCCAATCAATCACAGTTTCATAAAACGAACCCTAAATCAAATCTTGTATTCGAATATTTGAATCTCTTCGCTTCACGATTCTTCCATAGTTGAATCAGATCACGAAAGATCGAAACCTCCTTCACTGCCATTGACGATGGTCGGAGGCAACCAAGCAAATCCAACGACGAACAAGCCTCCGACGTCGTCCTCCGCCGCTGCTTCTTCCTCTTCTCATGATCATAAATCTCGTTTGGTTTCTAGCAACAACGATGGTGGAACCAGTAAGAACAACAACAAATCGACGACGGGTGGCCAAAAAATCGCCGATACGAAACTTCCGAAGCCGAATCCTTCTCCTAAGTTGGCTCCGATGCCGAATCATCCAAATCCAAAACCCCCACCGTCACGTCCCGGTTTGGTTATGCCGGGACCACCGTTTCCTTTCCCAGATTCATCGGCGGCGCTTGGTCCTCCTCCTCCACCGACTTACGGATTCCATATGTTGGAGCGGCGCACTATCGCTCTCGTTGACGGAAGTATCCGTACGTACTTCGCACTTCCTCCTAATTACCAGGATCTTCCTCCCCAGAGCCGAATCGCTGATCCGGCTGCTAATAGATTCATGGGACCGGAATTTGGTAGATTCCCTCCTTTTCATCCGGAAGAGTTCCGAGATCAGCGGTGGGATCGGCTGGAGGGATCGATGAAACGGAAATATCCAGGTGATGAAGAAATTGATAGGAGTGAAATGATGAGACAAAGACATCAGTTTATGCAGTATGTGAATCCTCATGATCAGTCATTTATGGCTGGTACGAGTAGTTCGTTTGGAGAAGATCTTAGAGCAGCTAAGCATATGAGGTTAGGAGGGTCAAGTAGACATGGCAGTAATGGTCAGGGGCTTAAGCATCTTCAGGTTGATCAGGTTGCGTTAAAGAAATCTTTTTTGGGTTTTGTTAAGCGGATTTATGAGGATTCTTCAGAGAGGAAGAAGTATTTGGAGAACGGAAGAAAAGGGCGGCTTCAGTGTCTCGTTTGCGGCAGGTTTGATGGGTTTCAATCTGTTTCTTGTGTTTGTTTTTTGCTTAGGTGCTGTTTGCTTGTGTTGGATACTCTTGTTAACTTGTTCTTGATGGTTGCTTTAATTGGTATAATGTGTGTTAGAAGGGTAAATGAACATGAAGAAAGTAAGAAAGAACACTAAAATACATTTGCTACTTCTGTTTAATGAGTATGTTAAGTAATTTTACAGTATTGAACTTGTTTTGATATGCTTTAGTGGTTATGATTTTAGCAAAATCTGTTGAATTTGTGATAAGCTGAGTGTTTTCTTATTATTGATTTTGTTCCTCTTTTAATATGTATTTATCATTACTTGAATTCTTGCTATAATAATCTTGTATAATTACTCATATACTATGACTAGGGTTCATTGCCTATTAAAAAGTTTCTTAGACTATTTTAGTTAACTGGTTTAATTTGGAATTTATGCAACTTAGCTCTCATTTTCTTTGTACCTACTGTTCTTTTGCAGTGATTTTTTTTGCTGGCCTTAAAGCAACAAAAGGTTGTGGTTTGCTTTTAGCAGCCTGTAGGCATTAGGCTAAAGTTCGATTTTGATCCTGTTAATTCTATCATTATATTCTTTTTTAGAACTAGTTGTTGCATCTCATTTGTTTTAATCTTTGTTCCACAGCTTATCCTCTGTTTTTTGGTATCTTGCGACTCTAGCTAGTAGTCTTTGAAGTTTCCCGTTTTTATTTTTTGCTGAATACAACAGTATAGTGGCAGTTTCTTGCAGCTATTTAGAATTAGCTTGCTGATATATCTTTGTTAATTGGTTTTTGATGGTCACCCACCTTGCTTACTCATTATTCTTCTCATGATATAGTTTGAATAAATATTTAATTAATGGTTGATTTTCAATTTTCTAATCATGATTCAGTTCTTTGGTATCAGTCGATGACTCTCAAAGCTAATTTGGAATCTGAGTTGGGCATTTTTTCAGTTGCGTTTTAATTTACTAGCTCATGGTCAGATCACAAAATCTTTGCACCATATATCTGGTATTGAGTGTGTGCTTAGCATTCTTTACACATCCTCAGTGTTCATGCTTGTGATTTGTGGACCTTTCTTTATGAATCCAGCATGTTAAGTTGATCGATCAGCTTCATATTCCTAACTCTTTAGGTGATTGAGATATTCAACAGTCTATGTTTGTTTGTGATTGTACATACTTCCATCAAAACTTTGTTCTAGCTTGCTAAGTAGATGCCAGATGGTGGTTGTCAATTAGTTTGGCATGATGAGTAAATGGTCAATTTGATGACCATTCCAGTCAATGTAGACTTAGTAGCAACTACTCTATTTGGAATATTTTGTGTTGCAGAATTAGCTTGTTTGGATGGTAGAAAGCTTATGATAAAGTTCTCTGTTCATTTATTGTTATGTTTAGCATTCTTCTACCCTTCTGCTATGTTATTATGGTACCATAATGCGCAGAGGTTTAGGTGTTTTTTCTTTCTGTTATATGTTTTCTGTGTGTCCCTTATAACTCTAGCCTGTAGCTTAAGTTCATTATTGCGCTATTCCATCTACAATTGATTCTTGTTACATATTCTCAAATAGTACCTACTAAGCTGATTTGTGGATATTGCTTTGCACATTCAATTATTTGGGTATATTTAATAGTCTTAGCGTCCATATTAAAGGGTCTTAACTGCACGATTTTGATTTTCCTGAGTTTGAAAACCTCAGACTACTGTATGCAGTACTTATGTGGTGAATCTGAATGAGTGTTTCCAATTCGACTGTGTGCTAAAACACAGGTCTCCTAAAGACGTCCAGGATACACATGATTTGGTAATGCACACATACTGTTCTGATGATGCTAGCTCACGCGTGCATCACTTAGGCCTACACAAAGCTCTCTGTGTTTTGATGGGATGGAATTTCTTGAAGGCTCCTGATCATTCTAAGGCATACCAGAATCTACCTGCTGAAGTGGCAGCAATCAATCAAGACCAGCTGATTATTTGGCCACCTCATGTTATCGTTCATAATACCAGTACGGGAAAGGGTAAAGAAGGGCGCATGGAAGGCTTTGGAAACAAAAGAATGGATAACAGAGTCAGAGGTATAACATGCGGCCTTTCATTCCTTATTCTTGCGTTTACTTACCAGTACAGAATCATCTGGCAAAGTTCTTGCATTGGTTAATCCGCACCTTAGGATTTTCTTCTTCATTTTAGGTTTTTGTAAAGTAGGTTATCTTCATCGATTGGGTTTAGACCCAGTGCCTTAGAGATGATTCCTGCATACAATACTTTTAATTGTGTGGCATCTCTTTGTTATCCCGACTCTGTGTCAAGATAACCATCTCCTTGATCTTTCAGCAGAAAGGTCAAGGGCCAAATCCCTCTCTTTGCTTTGTTAACACTAGAAGGGCCACAATAGGTATTCTTAACTAAGAGTCGGGAACATAAGATGATTAACTAAGAGTCGGGAACATAAGATGATTGCTTTATCATCTAACATACATTCCCAGGGCACAGCCTTCACTTTGCTTAGATCCCTGCCCATCTCTCTCCCCTATTTCTCTGTGGTTTTGAAAGTTGCTATTGCTTGCCATAGAGTAATGTCTAACTCCGATTTGAGCTTTGCTTCTAATACCTTTACAATATCAGCATCTAGGCAACAGTGGTGTAAGAAGTATATAAGCTTCTTCAATGGAGCTTTGTTGGGCACGTATTTTCCCTGTCCTTTTCTATAAGAATCTCATCTTCTATTTTCAGAACTTCTTGTGTGTCATAATAGGTTCCAAAATGTGATTAAGCTAATGATGGGGGTGCGCATAGCTGTATCTAGTTATTGGCCTATATCATATAAAAATACTCGATGACACGTTTAGTCTGCATTCATTCTGATGTCTATGTGTATTTACAGAACTAGGACTCACTGGTGGGAAACCAAAGTCACTGTATGGAAGAGATGGTGGTCATTTGGGAATTACACTGTTTAAGTTTTCGGGAGATGATTCAGGGATCAGGGATGCGATGAAAATGGCAGAATTCTTCGAGAAGACGAACCGTGGGCGTAAGGGTTGGGCCAGGGTGCAACTACTCATTCCAAGCAAAGACGATGAGAAAAACCCTAGTCTTGTCGAAGTTGATGGGAGGACAAATGAGAAAAAGAGGATTCTTTATGGTTATCTTGCTACCATAACAGACTTGGACAAGGTCGATTCGGAGACGAAAAAGAAGACCACAATCGAGAGCCTCAGAGAACTCACAGGATCAAAGTAAATCACAGTTTTCCCACAAAAGGTACATGTTACTTTTTACTGGTGTTTATTCCCTATTGAATCTGGAAGCAAAAATTTGATGTTTTCTTTATTTAGATGAATGAATGTCTTGGTTTTCTTGATCCATTCAGTGATTATGTTTGCATATAGACTAATATCGGTTAAACCAAGTTGGCTGATATATACGAATCTTTTTTTTTTTTTAAACTTCGTTTGCCAATATACGAAGAAGTATATTGTTTTATAGAGTACTTGATGCTTTTAATTCTTCTGTTGGTTCTTTATGTTCCTTCTTGTTTCCATGGTTTATCTCCTCCTGCTCGCACAACAGTTGCTTCTTGCTCTTTAGGCTTTAGCCAGCCAATAAAAGTATCATATATTCATATACCTATAAATATTCATTTACTCTTATGATTGCTTACATTTTGTTCGCTTAGTGGAGAAACAAAGAGAAGAAACATCTATGAATCATTCTTAGTGCCTTTGTATTGATTGATATCTCTGACATTGAGTTAGTCTTTGTTTGCACTCTGGTAGCTTTATATTTTTGGCTACCTAAGGTTGGTGACAACAATGGTGGTGTCTAGCTAGGTAACTTTTTTTCTCCAAATTTCATAAATTGGAGTGGCAAGATTAAATGTCAAATCAACCACTATATAAATTTTGTTTCTGTTCATTTACTTATGAGACTGTTTAATTGACATGTTAGGTATAAAGGGTTTGATGAATAGTGTGGCCACCATAATAACTATTAGGATAGTAGAATTATAAAATATACACTATATATAGGACAAAGTACTTTGTGCAGTGGATAGAGTTAAATTCATATTGTATGACGTTAGGATATTAACAAAACTTATAAAAAAAGACTCTAGATTGTGCAAAGTCATAATCATGTTTATGTTACTATAAGACTAGCTAGACATGTTAAATCAATGCATGAATTTAAATCATTACCTTTTGAATTCGATATCTCCCTATAACAAATTTTCAAATTTCTCTCCTAACTTATTTTTTTCTAATAAGTGTAAACTGTAAACGGCGATTAATTTGTAGTCGTCCATTGCGGACCCATTTAAATTAGATAATTGTTTGTCGTCAAATTAACATTTGTCTCATTCGATTTTTGTTGTCCCTCTAATTGTTTTTATAGTTTAAAATGATAGTATATTACCAAGAGGACGAAAGAGTTAAGGATAATGGGTTAAACGTCATTGTCCCGTTTTACATTTTTTCTATATATCCACAGGAAAAAGTTTGTAGATATGTCAATTTTGATGATTGGAAAAAAGTGAATCGCTTTAATAAATCACATTTCAATTCCTATTTCTTATCTTATTCTTCTCTGCTGGATAATACAAGATATTTAAACACATTGTATTAAGATTAGCAAAACTAATATAATATGGTGTAAATGGTGTAATGAGTCTCTTTGTGGTTACTTAATTATCACGTTTTATAAACACAAATATTCGGTCCAAAGATTGTCACGCATGCCTGCTTCATTACAGCCTTTTTACATATCTTCTACATACACATGTGTTCTTACATTATAACATAGTTTGCATATCTTATGCTTATCATAAGCAATGTTGTGAGTGTAAATATCTTTTTGAACGATCTAAATAGTGCTATTTTAAAGTAATACATCATATCAGTACCATTCACCTAATTTGGTTTAAAACTATAGCAGAAAATTAACTCAATTGGTTGTAACAGCATTTTTTTCAATACGTTATAGTTTTACGAATTTTGTATTTATTTTACCGGCAATGCTTCCCTGGTTTCCGACTCAACGCATGTGGTGGTCAGTGGGCCTGGCCCACTTCTCTTTTTCACCTTTTTTCTCTTTAAGTATACGATAAAGCCAACCTTACTATACTTATTATTACCACCATCCCCAAACACTCCCTTATCCACGTCATCACCCAACTCTTACTATCCTACGCACTCCTAATTCAAAATTAACCTGCGCATTCTCTTGGCGCAATTTAGACGAAGCTCTCATTATCGCGCCTTTAATCAGACTCCACCGAGACGTGTCGCTCTCATGAGTTGTCCACGTCACTCTTCTTGTCTCTCTCTCTCTCTTATCTTCGTCCCTAACCATTTTCGCCATTTCTAGGGTTTCTGCAATTTCACTCCAATCTCTTTCTCTCACTCTCTCTCTCTCTCTCTCTACTCTCGCTGGATCAAATCGAATCGACTGAGTTTGAATTCTTTTAGCTTCCGTTTCACTCCGGCGATGGGGTCGGTCCCCGATCCAGGCGAGTTGACCGAGTTAGCTCAGCCGAGTTTCGACGAGTTTCAGAGACAGACGTCATTGATGACGAGCTGCACTCTTCTATGGAAGGAACTCTCCGATCACTTCACTTCATTGGAGCAGAATCTGATGAAGAAATCGGAAGCGTTGAAGCAGATGATTGAAACCCTAGACAACCAGACTCAGACCTCGCTTGAATCGCTTAAGCGTAGAGAGGTCACAATCGACCATAGCGTCGAGATCGTCGCTGGGAAAGTCGGCGAACGTGCTAGAGCTGCTCTTGAATCGCTTGAGAAAGCTAGAGACGGTGGTTCCAACGGAGATGATTCCGGCGAAGTCGACGATGACGAAGGGCTTTTATCCGCTTTGAAATCTCTCTGTTTGAAGATGGACGCTAGAGGATTCTGGAATTTCGTGACGGCGAGGAAAAAGGAATTAGAGAATCTCCGGTCACAGATTCCGGCTGCGTTGGTTGATTGTGTAGATCCGGCCATGTTAGTGCTTGAAGCGATATCTGAGGTTTTTCCGGTGGATAAAAGAGCTGGAGAGAAAATGAACAATGATTTCGGATGGGCTTGTGTGGTGATTCTTGAGAGTTTAACACCTGTGATGGTTGATCCAGTGATTGGTAAATCGAGGCTGCTTGTTACACCTAGCGTTAAGGAGAAGGCTAAGGAGATTGCAGAGACGTGGAAGAAGAGTTTGGAGGAAAGAGGAAGGATTGATGAAGTGAAAACTCCTGATGTACATACGTTTCTGCAGCATCTTGTGACGTTTGGAATTGTTAAAAGAGAAGATCTTGCTTTGTATAGAAAGCTTGTTGTTGGATCTGCTTGGCGTAAACAGATGCCTAAGCTTGCTGTTTCCGTTGGTTTGGGTGATCAAATGCCTGGTAAACTCATCATACTTACTCATTATGTAGCTTAAGAGTCATGTTTCAATGTTATCGTGGGAATTTGATGGTAAACACTGATCATAGGCTGTATAGTATCTGAACTTAGGAATTGATGGCTTGAGTTGTTATGCTTTTGACAGATATGATTGAAGAATTAATCAGCAGAGGACAACAGCTTGATGCTGTTCATTTTACTTATGAAGTTGGTCTTGTGGATAAGTTCCCTCCTGTTCCTTTGCTCAAAGCTTATCTAAGGGATGCAAAGAAAGCAGCAGCTTCTATCATGGAGGACTCGAGCAATACTGGCCGAGCTACGGTAACTACTCGTTTATAAACCGCAAATAAAATTTTGATATCTTACCGTCTAACTAACGCGTTGTCATGATTTTCTCTTGTAAGCATATTGTGGCGCGTAAGGAGCAATCAGCGCTCAGGGCGGTTTTAAAATGTATAGAAGAGTACAAACTCGAAGAAGACTTCCCTCCAGAGAATCTCAAGAAGCGGTTGGATCAGCTAGAGAAGACGAAAACAGAGAAGAGAAAACCAGCAGCTGTACCTGCAAACAAGAGAACCCGAGCCAGCTACAACGGTCCTATGCCACCAGCTAAAGCCGGACGTATCACAAACGCGTACGTATCTTCCTTCCCGTTCATCAGATCACCGTCTCACTCACCTCAGTACGCTTCACCAGCAGCTTACCCGTCCCCACCCACTACCGTCTACAGCAACAGAAGCCCGCCATACCCATACTCCCCCGAACTTATCCCCGGCTCGTACCAAGGCTCTCCGATCGGTTACCCAGCGTACAACGGTTATTGCAATGGTCCGGTTCCTGCTCCACAACCTCCAGTTTACCACCCGCATTACCATCAGCACCATCAACACCCTCACCATCAGCAAGCTTACTACTGAATTTTAGACAATGTGACAAACAAGAAGGAAACCAAACCGATACTGTGATAACTACTCCTGTCTGCTTCTTTGTGTCTCTCTACGTTGTCGTTTTGTCTGTAATATTTTCGCAGCTTAACAGCTTCTTCCTCTCTTTAGTAAATTAGCTTCCCTCTTGTGTGTGTTTGTTAGTTACATATAAAAACTCTCTGCTTCTTATGTACTATTGTCTAATATTTCAGTCAAAAACTTATTTTTCTATTTATCAAATTGACATTTTCTCTTTGTATTTAAACTTCCTCGTTCTCTTCTCGTCTCCTTGTCTCTTTCACTCATATTCGTCTCTGATCATACAGAAACCTAAATTAGGGTTCTCATAGGAGACACACACACCAGGTCTCTGATGAGTCGTGTTTTTTTTTCGTCTGCGATAAACACCATGATACAAAAAGCATAGCCAGTGGTGAGAAACACTTTTGCACACCAGGTGTTCGACGATTTGTCTCTGAGAAACCTTACTTTTAGAATTGGTCACTTCTCCTTCAATGGCTTCGACGGTTTTCAGAAGAAGTTTTCTCCGTTTACTGAATTTCACTTCTGTTTTTCGACCATCATCGCATTGTTCCTCCTCGAGATTTTCGAGCAGCGAAACTGCGGCTAAAAACGCGGTTGGTTCGAGTAGTTTGTTGGATAAGCTCCAAGATGATTCTAGAAGAAGGGTTCCTTAAAGGAATTAGGAAACTCAATAGAAAAAAGGAAATTGTCTATTTCCAATAGGATTAGGAAAAGGAACTTCTAATCTATATAAATATGTGATCATTGTGTTTGTGATGATTACAAGAGAACAATAGAGTTTATGTTTAGGTTTTGAGAAGGAAGATTTTCCTAAGCATTAATAAAGAGAAGGATTTCTTTATAATCTAAGTTTGTTTTAAGTCACTTTATTTGGTATCAGAGCGATTACGATCTTGAGACATCACGAAGATCATTCGCGTGGAGGATCGTCACCAAGTCATGGGAGACGTAACCGTTGCAAGTTCGACGCGTCAAAAGGATCTAACGCCACCATCGATTCAATGTCCCATATTGAGCTCAACGAACTATACGGTATGGGCCATGAGGATGAAGGTTTTGCTGAAAATCTACAAAGTATGGGATACAATCGAACCCGGAACAGATGATCTAGATAAAAACAATATTGCTATGGGTTTATTGTTTCAAGCTATTCCAGAGATACTCATTCTGCAAGTGGGAGAACACGAGACTTCGAAGGGAGTATGGGAAGCGATAAAATCTAGACACCTAGGAGCTGATCGGGTCAGGGAAGCTCGATTACAAACCCTTATGTCTGAATTTGAGAGGCTCAAGATGAAAGATTCAGATACAATAGATGGCTTTGCTGGCAAGCTATCGGAACTTGCGTCTAAATCAGTCTCTCTCGGAAAAACTATTGAGGAATCCAAACTTGTAAAGAAATTTCTAAATAGCTTACCTAGAAGCAAGTTTATTCAAATAATAGCCTCTCTTGAGCAAGTTTTGGATTTAAACTCAATTAGTTTTGAAGACATCATAGGAAGGTTGAAAGCTTATGAAGAAAGGATCCAAGATGAGGAGATTAGTGGAGAAGCACTAGGGAACCTACTGTATACACCCTCAGTATCACACGGACATCAATCTAATTCCGACAACTCAAAAGGACGTGGGAGAGGTCGAGGTCGTGGAAGAGGATTTCGTGGTCGAGGTCGTGGGAGGTTTAATTTACAAGATCGAAGCAACCAAAAGAAGGAGAGGAAGGAGGTCATATGCTTCTATTGCGATCAACCGGGTCACTACGTTTCGGCTTGTCCTGAGAAAAGACAGAAGCTACAAGAATTAAACAAAATCGAGACACAAGAGGCAGAAATTGCACTTTTTATGCATGAGACCGTGTTTCTCAATGAGGAAAGGGTAATACCAAAGAAGTTCGAATCAGATAAAAGGGAAGATGGGACTTGGTATTTAGATAATGGTGCAAGTAACCATATGACCGGTGTGAGATCATTCTTTTCAGAATTGAATGAAAGCATCAATGGTAGAGTTAAGTTTGGAGATGGATCTTGTGTGGACATTGGTGGAAAGGGATCGATTCTCTTTCAAGGAAAGAATGGTGAACAACAACTTCTATCAGATATCTATTGGATCCCCGAGCTGAAAAGCAATATATTAAGCTTAGGACAAGCAACCGAGGTGGGTTGTGATGTTAGGATGAGGGAAGATTACCTAACTCTACGAGATCCTAAGGGGAGACTTCTGGTGAAAGTAATAAGAACTCCAAATCGGCTCTACAAGATTGATCTTAAAATCGGAAAACCAGTTTGCTTGCTCTCAAGAATCGAAGAAGAAACATGGAGATGGCATGCGCGGCTTGGACATATCAGTTTTAACACCATAAAATCAATGTCTTCACACGATATGGTCCAAGGGTTACCAAACATAGAATGCAAGAAAGAACTTTGCGAGTCATGTTTGGTTGGTAAGCAAACACGTCAAGTGTTTCCACGGGCAACACAATATAGATCCTCTCGACCATTGGAACTTCTTCACGCTGATTTATGCGGACCGATAACTCCAGCCACTCTTGCTCGAAATAGGTATGTATTTGTAATCATTGATGATTATACAAGATACATGTGGACGATTCTCTTGAAGGAAAAGGGAGAAGCTTTCGAAAAATTCAAGGTGTTTAAAATCTTGGTAGAGAAGGACCTAGAGAAGATGATTGTAACCTTGCGTACTGATAGAGGTGGGGAGTTTACATCAAAGGAGTTTCAAGATTTCTGCGACAAGAATGGAATCAAGCGTCACCTAACAGCACCTTACACCCCGCAGCAAAATGGTGTAGTGGAAAGGAGAAATCGAACTCTTATGGAGATGTCTAGGAGCATTCTCAAAGCAATGAGGGTTCCGAATTTCTTATGGGGAGAAGCCATTCGCCATTCTACCTATGTGATAAATAGAGTTCCCACAAGAGCATTGAGGAATCAAACACCCTATGAGTGTTTGAGAAACAAGAAACCAAATGTAAGTCATCTTAGAGTTTTTGGTTGCATTGCTTATGTCAAGATCGAGTCTACTTACCTGAGGAAACTTGATGATCGGTCTCAAGCTCTAGTTCATCTCGGCATAGAACATGGATCTAAAGCGTATAGACTCTACAATCCAGTGACTAGGAAAGTCATTGTAAGCCGTGATGTTGTCTTCAATGAAAAATCTGCTTGGAATTGGAAGGGAGCAGAGGAAGATAGTCGAGAGCCTGGGATGTTTCAGTTAACATGGGGAAGTATAGTTGATGATGGAGTTGGACCGGCCACGATTGGAACTCAAACGGAAGACTGGGAAGACGTCGAGGAATCAGAATCAGGACCGACCGGTCCCCCTCCAAGACCGGTCGATCCTTCACACTCTAGAAACAGAGCGGAGGCTCTGGAATCCGGACCGACCGGTCCCCCTCCAAGACCGGTCGATCCTCAAGCTTCTGGAAACAGAACGGATGTTCTGGAATCCGGACCGACCGGTCCATCTCCCAGACCGGTCGATCCCCATTCTGATGATGAAACACAAGATGATCTTCAAGAAGGACCTCGAAGATCGAATCGACAAACAACACGACCAAAACACCTGGATGATTTCGTGCTTCTTGCTAACGTAGAATGTGAGTTACTTCTCCTATCTCTCAACGACGAACCGGCAACTTTCCAAGAAGCTAAGGACATGCTAGTATGGATAAGTGCATGTTCAGAAGAGATAGACTCAATCAACAAGAACGGGACTTGGCGTTTGGTAGACAAACCGGTTGGAGTTAAGATTATTGGTCTTAAGTGGATATTCAAACTCAAAAGGAATGCAGATGGCTCAATAAACAAGCACAAAGCTAGACTTGTAGCAAAAGGTTATGTACAAGAAAGTGGGATTGACTTTGATGAAGTCTTTGCGCCGGTGGCACGCATTGAAACGATTAGGCTACTTGTTGCTTTTGCTGCTTCTCAAGGATGGGAGATTCACCATCTTGATGTTAAGACTGCATTCTTGCATGGCGAACTAAATGAAGAGGTGTATGTGTCTCAACCCGAAGGATTTGAAAAGAAGGGAGAAGAGCATAAGGTTTTCAAACTCTCTAAAGCTTTATATGGGTTAAGACAAGCTCCACGAGCTTGGAACACAAAACTGGATCAGATTCTAAAAGGAATGAAGTTCAAAAAGTGTTCAAAAGAAAGCTCCGTATACCGAAAGGAAGAAGGCGGAAATCTTCTTATAGTTGCCGTGTATGTGGATGATCTCTTTGTTACTGGATCTACGATGAAGATCATCAAAGATTTCAAGGATGGAATGTCATCAAAGTTTGAAATGTCTGATCTTGGAAGGCTTACTTACTACCTTGGTATAGAAGTCAACCAAAACAATGAAGGAATTGAGATCAAGCAAGAGGCGTATGCACGACGGATCTTGAAGGAGGCTGGTCTAGAAATGTGTAATCCTACTCACATTCCTATGGAATTCGGTTTGAAGATATCGAAAGGACAAGAAGGAGACAGCGAGATAGACGCTACCATGTATCGAAGACAAATCGGTTGCTTAAGGTATCTCTTACATACTAGACCTGATCTTGCGTTTTCAGTTGGTGTGCTAAGTAGGTATATGCAAGACCCGAGAGAATCACATGGTAACGTCTTAAAACAAGTCCTAAGATATCTACAAGGAACATTGACTCACGGCTTGATATTCAAACGAGGAGGATCAAAGAAGCTCATTGGATATAGCGACAGTAGTCATAATGTAGATCCGGATGATGGAAGAAGTACAACCGGGCATGTGTTTTATTTCAATGATTCACCAATCACGTGGTGTTCTCAGAAGCAAGAAACAGTGGGTTTATCTTCATGTGAAGCCGAGTTTATGGCTGCGACGGAAGCTTCGAAACAAGCAATATGGCTTCAAGATTTGATGAGTGAAATCACGGGTCAAAGTTGTAAGAAGACGGTGATTCGTATTGACAACAAATCCGCCATTGCTCTCACCAAGAATCCAGTGTTTCATCGCCGAAGTAAACACATTCACAAGCGTTATCACTTCATCAGAGAATGTGTCGAAAATGATCAAGTCGAAGTTGAGCATGTTTTTGGAGAAGAACAATGCGCAGATGTATTGACGAAGGCCCTTGCAAGAATCAAGTTCAAGAAGATGAGAAGTATGATTGGAGTTCAAGATCTCTCAAAGAATGACTTGAAGCTTAAGGGGGTGAATGTTGGATAAGCTCCAAGATGATTCTAGAAGAAGGGTTCCTTAAAGGAATTAGGAAACTCAATAGAAAAAAGGAAATTGTCTATTTCCAATAGGATTAGGAAAAGGAACTTCTAATCTATATAAATATGTGATCATTGTGTTTGTGATGATTACAAGAGAACAATAGAGTTTATGTTTAGGTTTTGAGAAGGAAGATTTTCCTAAGCATTAATAAAGAGAAGGATTTCTTTATAATCTAAGTTTGTTCTAAGTCACTTTATAGTTGTGTTATAGAAACTGTGGATGATGGTGCTTGGAATGTGTCAGCATCTATATCTCAAGCATGGAGAGAATTTCAAGCAGACACTGCGAAAAAACCATCCTTTACAAGACAAGTTGGAGAAAAAACAAGAATTGATGATGAAAATGATCCTGATCACGATGAAATCGATAACATGAGAATCCGTGGTGATCTTTTCTACAAACTCGATCGAGGATCAAAAGAATTCGAGGAATACAACTACGATTTCCATCGCAAGAATAACAATAATCAGCCGAAAACAAGAAAAGAGCTAAACCAAGAAGAAGAAACAAAGATCAAGAACAAGAATGAAGTTCGCGAGGAATACAAGAAGAGAAATGAGCCAAAGATAAACACTTTTACCGGCGAAATCGATAATCTCAATGCAGTTACGAAGAAGAGAGAACGTACGCTTACGTTTAACCAACTCACGGCTCCTTATCACTACCCGTTTTGCTTAGACATTTACATCTCAAAGGCCTCGGTTCGAGCGTGTGTGATCCACAGGGTGACTAGTAAAGTTGTTACCGTGGCTCATTCCATTTCGAAAGACATGAAATTCGATCTTGGTTCGACTAGAAACGTTGTAGCTTGCAATGCGGTTGGGACAGTCCTTGCTCAAAGAACATTGGAAGATGACATACACAACGTTATTTACACTCCTCGGAAAGGAGATAAAGTCGAAGGTAAACTTCAGGTCGTGCTTCAAGCTCTTATTGATAATGGTGTTAATGTTAAAGTGAAGCTTAAGCAGAGGAAACTCAAGAAGAAGACTAGTTATCTATACAATGGACTTGAGGACAAAAGAACCTATAGATGATGCAAGTAATGAAGTCATTTTCTCTCTGGGAATAGATAAACCGGAGGTAACCGGAGCAGACCGTCAAATGTCTATAACCGGTATCCAAAAATATTATCCGTTTCAATTTCCGATGTTTATTATATATTCCATAATGTTTGGGTCAAAGTGTTGACTTTTCTCTACGAGGTATCAATTAGGGGTGGGCATTTTAACCGAACCGAATCGACCCGACCCAACCGAACTTAAACCGACCCAATCCGAACCAAAGTCTACACACAAACCGTTTGGATGAGTTTTCCCTCAACCCAAATGGTTCGGTTTTGAACCGAACCGAACCGAAAACCCAATATGTTTATTTCATTTATTAGTTAATTATGTTTAATAGTAATATAGAAACAATACGTATTATTTATGTTGATATTTTTAGTATAATTTATGTATGATTTATATATTAAAAGCTACCCTACAATACGTATTAAAGCTAACATACAATATGTATAACTTAAGCTGATTTTTTTAGATACAATACAATACTTATAATTTATGTTTAAATAAAACCGAACCAAACTTAACCCAAACCGAATTAAACCGAACCGAACTAAATTTGGTTGGCTTTGGTTAGAGTTTTACTAAAACCAAATAAACCGAACCGAACCCAAAATTAAACCAAAACGCCCACCCCTAGTATCAATCATTCATCGTCTTCCTCATATTAATCACACACCACTTCTCTGTATTTTTCTTATTATCTCTTCCACTTCCATATTTGTATTGGCCTAATCGATTCCGGTATAATATCAATATTTTATCTGATTTGAGATTTTTTTTCAGATACTGATTTGTAGGATTACTCTGGAATTGTGATGTATCGTGATGGATTTTAGGATCTCTTTGTTTTGTAATACTAAATTTTGGATATTTGACAATCAAATTTCTGTTTTGTGAAATAAAGCAGTGAGCTTTTGAAACATGGGTTCAGAGACTCCTCAAATAGCCAAAGATGTCACTGAAGTAAGCTCCAAGACTCTGCTTGTTCAACTCCAATTATATATCTTGTCCTGTAAAATGAATAAATGTTTTGTTTTTTGTCTTTGCTTTGGTTAGTTAATAGGAAACACTCCATTAGTGTATCTGAACAAAGTGGCTAAAGATTGTGTTGGCCATGTTGCTGCTAAGCTTGAGATGATGGAACCATGCTCTAGCGTTAAAGACAGGTATTCCCACAAAAAGTCCATACCTCTCTTTTTCGTTTCGGCTTTCGAGTTTCTGAGTCTGAAAAAAAGCAAAAACTTGTACTTTGCTCATTTGTTGCAGGATTGGTTATAGCATGATTGCTGATGCAGAAGCTAAGGGTGTTATTAAACCAGGAGAGGTCTGTTTTCATCAGTTTCTTCAAAAACCAGACTTGATTAATTTCTGAAAAGGTTTTATATTGTTTTTTTTTCTTAGAGTGTGCTGATTGAGCCAACAAGTGGAAATACCGGAGTCGGGTTAGCATTCACGGCAGCTGCAAAAGGATACAAGCTTGTAATCACAATGCCAGCTTCAATGAGTATAGAGAGAAGAGTCATTCTCTTAGCTTTTGGAGCTGAGTTGGTTCTTACTGATCCAGCCAAAGGCATGAAAGGAGCTGTTGCAAAAGCCGAGGAGATTTTGGCGAAAACGCCTAACGGTTACATGCTCCAACAGTTTGAGAATCCTTCCAACCCAAAAGTAATGTATTTTTGTTTTAGCGGGTCTTCGTGGATTGAAATCAAACTACTTTTAGTGATATTTTCACTGGTTTTGTTGCAGATTCATTATGAGACTACTGGACCTGAGATATGGAAAGGTTCAGGTGGAAAAGTTGATGGTTTTGTTTCTGGTATTGGTACTGGTGGTACTATAACAGGTGTTGGAAAGTATCTCAAGGAACAGAACCCAAACATTAAGGTGAACTTGATTTACTCATTCATTCAGAATCTTCTTTACTCTAAAACACAAAACTTGTTACAAGTTTCTCACTTGTTTTCTCATCTTTTAGCTGTATGGTGTCGAGCCCGTTGAAAGCCCTATACTATCCGGTGGAAAGCCAGGTGTGTTTCATTCTTTCGTATTCTATAATTATTGCTTAGCCTTACATTGTATCGCCCTGAACTCTCTCAATTCTCAAAAGGTAACTCTTTGGCACTCTATAATCTTGCCTTGAGTGTTCTTTTGTGAGGTTTAGTGTTCTCCATTGGATGTTAAAGATTTAATTGGTTAGAGTCTAAAGTAATACGTGTTTGTTTTTGATAATAAATCCCCAGGCCCTCACAAAATTCAAGGTATAGGTGCTGGTTTTATTCCAGGCATTTTGGATGTTGATCTTATAGATGAAGTTGTTCAGGTAAGATATTGGTTATATCAACTCGCTGACTCCGAAACACATTGTGGTTGGAGAGAGTACACACTTTCTTACTTTCCTCTTATCGTTTTTTGTAAACGCTAATGCAGGTTTCGAGTGAAGAATCCACTGACATGGCAAGGCTTCTTGCTCGAGAAGAGGGTCTATTAGTAAGTGTTTTTGCATTTCATAAGGAACAAAAACAGTTTATTGATCGCGGTTAACACATTTTTCTCCTCCTAACAACTAAAAGCAATATACTGTAGGTTGGAATCTCATCTGGAGCAGCCGCTGCCGCAGCAATCAAACTCGCAAAGAGACCAGAAAATGCCGGGAAGCTTATAGTGGTAAGTATTGTCTAAAACCCGAAAAGAACAAACAAAACAAGTAAACTTGTGGAAGCTTAGAGAGTTTTTTGACTTTGGATTCTGATTTTTTATTAAAGAGATATAAATCGAATGTTTTCAGGCGGTGTTCCCGAGTTTCGGGGAAAGATATCTATCGACTGTACTGTTTGATGCAGCAAGGAAAGAAGCAGAGACCATGACCTTTGAACCCTGATCTATTTTGCTTTTCTTGTTAGTGATACAAATACATAATCTTTTCTTCAACAAATTTTCTTCTTATGGACTTGGAGATGCAAATAAACATATATTTCTCAAACATATTTTGTCATTTGTGTAAACACTTGGTATTGTGGAAGTAGTATCTTACTCTTTTGGAAACACTCAAATACAATTCCAATGCTTTTTCTAGTTTCCCATTGTCACATAATTTAAACCAACAATGTACAACAAGACACAAATTCGGAAATCAATTCCGGTTTATCTACAAACCGGTTCAATTTCTGACTTTAAAACAAAAAACCGGTTCACTTTTGGGCTTAAACCCAACCCTCGCTTCTCCTTCTTCTTCTTCCTCGCTCTCTGCGCCGCGTTTCTCTCTCAAACTCCATCGTCTTCGTCTCGATCCCAAGCAAAGCTTCTTCGATCTTCTTCGTGTGGTTTCGTTTCTAAAAAGTAAGTTTTCTCTGTACCACTTGTTGATTTCTAAAATCGGAGATAAAACATTTTGCGCCGACGTCGATCTCAAAGCAAACAGAATCCTGGAAATTTTCAATCAAGCTTCTTCGTTGTTCGATGAAATTTAACCTAGATTAGTCTAAGCAAAGAGAACCTTGATACGGAATCGTTGGATCATATTAGTTACATCGAAACCCTAATTTGCACAAATGGCCCTGATTCGTCAGAGGGATGTCAAATTGATCGTTGAAATTGTTTCTATGTTTTGGGATCAAGTATATTCGATATTATTGAATTCATATGCATATTACTCTGTTGGTTTCTTCTGCTTGTATCAATGGATTCTGGTGGATATGTTATGTGACATTGGGTTGGATCCAGAGTTTTGATTTACTTGTTCTCTATTCTTCAACCATTTCTTGATTTTCTTGGATTTTGTAGTAGGATCGAAGAAATGGCGAGTAAATCTGGAAGCGGTGGTGGTCTTAGAGAACCGCCGAATGAGCAAGCTGTTCTGAACATCTATGAGGGGATGAGATCTGATCTAAGTCAAATCTACTCCAACATAACCGAAATCGAGATGCAAGTGAGCGAACACTCTCTGGTCATCAACGCGATTCAGCCTCTCGATCATTCGAGGAAATGCTTCCGTTCGATAGGAGGCGTTCTTGTCGAGAGAACCATCAAAGAGGTACTCCCAGCTGTTCAACGCAACAAAGAAGGGCTTGGAGAGGTTGTGAAGAAGCTATACGAGCAATTGGAGAAGAAAAAGAAAGATCTTACAGAGTTTGAAGCTAAGTATAAGATTAGGCTAAGGAAGGAGGAAGATTCTAAGGAAGAAAGTACCAAAAAAGAAGGTAATGCTCAAGGTGTTCTTGTTGGAGCTGCTAGTTCAAGCCAGTAAAACTCTTACTCTTTATAACTACTGTTGTATCTTCCTTTGATTATTTTGGAATCTTTTTCTGGAAGAACTTGAATGTTTTTAAATGTGTACGAAATCAGTAGACTGGAGACTTGCCATTTATAGATCAGCGTGTGTTATGATTTTCCATGCTAACATTATCTTTGAGCTTTTGAGCAACACAAAAACAAAACATTTAAGATTATACATCACAAGTTCTCTAGACAGAAGATTCTTAATGATGTCGCCAGATTTATCATATATCGGCTTTTTCGTTAAGCCTAGCGGCTGCGGTAACAGAAGCTGCCACACCACCAGGATGAGTAGACAAGTTAAGGTTGTTCCTAAGCTCAGCACACACCACTCCCTCCGCGTCCTGCCTCGTCGCAGCTTTATCCGCCGATAACTTCCCACTCGCACCCTCATTACCCATCCGGTTCAAAAACATTCAGACACTGTTTAACACAAAGAAAAACATGAAATGATTTTAAAAATAGGGTATTAACCGCCAAAACATCAACTAGCTTGATTTTGTCCTCGTCACGTTCTACATTACATTTTCAGGTTTAGTGATATTCCTGTAACAAATCATCCTTCAATTTCTATCTCAGTACATACAATGGCCTTGAAGACAAAATAATCTATAGAGAGATGATCGAACGTTTGAGGGAAGAAGAAATAAAGCTACAAATCTGTAATCCTTGCTACACTTTATAGAAGCAAGTTCATGTTATCTGGAATCAGTATCTCAACCCTGCAATATTGAATTTGGCTTCACCAATTTGTGCAAAACATAACAACTTAAGGTCTGAATTCACATAGAACACACACACACTAATTTAAAAAACGACACGATTCTTCTGCACCTAATCGGGAATCCGTATTCTCCTCTTAAATCTTCTTTGTCGGTAATCTTCTTTCTAACAGTCTCCCTCCTTGCCACCAAAGTTTCCTCAATCTCCTCCACTAAGTCACACATGATGTTCATAATGTTCTCCTCCTTTCTCTTTTTCTCCATTCTTCTCGATGTCTCTGTTTTCCTCGATATCTTCTTTTTTCTCGATGTCTCCCTTCTTCTCGATGTCTTCCTTTTTCTCATCGTCACCGTTTGGCTCGATGTCTCTCACTTCCTCATTAACCGTATCGTCTCCGTTCTTCTAGATATCTTCCTCTTTCTCATTGTCACCGTTTTGCTCATTAACCGTATCCAGACCCGGCCAGAGGACAAGCCAGTGAAGCCACCTCCCCTAAATTTAGAAGACATTTTTTAGTTAAATTTTTGTTATAACTATAATTAAAATAAATTATAAATTTTTTCTATAATAATAATATTCATAAGATTTTGTTTTTCAAATGTTTTTTTAATGTTTATGGCATTCTCTAAGCAAACATGTTAATTACTCATTTGAAATTATTAGTTAAAATTCGAAGTTGAAGCTGATAACAAAATTATTTGCGGTATACCATGTGACAAGATAGATTGAATGAGTTAGCTTTGTCATCCATTGAAATATAGATGGTTGAAAAACTCGACAATGTGAGTTTAATTAATGATTTTGCGAGCAAAAATACAATGAGAACAATATTTCAAAAATAAATTCTATTTTGTTGTTTTCCTTTAATTTTTTACTAACTATTTGAAATTACAAACGGTTGAATGGAGTTTTAGTGTGTTTTTTAAATTTAGATTAGTGGTATTGGAAAACGTACCAAAAGTGTAATTTTTTACATATATGCATAGGGCATCCAAAATGATTGGACCGGCACTGACCGTATCATATAATCACATCAAACCCTCCTTAATGGATTCGAAATTCTCATATTCAATCGCAAATGTCACAATTAGATCTCCCACACACACAAGTAGATGTTCAATTTGCTCATCTTGTTGCTTCCATCTCATTTTACCCTTTCTTTCGGATTTCAATTTCGTTTTCTTTTCCGGTGATTTTCTTTTTTGAAGTACTTATCAAAAACGTAACGAGAAAATGATCCAAAGCTTGTAAACCATCGTAGGATCAGTTACGCCGTAAAGCCGTTGTCGACAATTGGTTCAAGTCCAAATCCGGCTATTGTTTTCTCATACAAAGCTTGAGCCGATTTTGGATGATCTTGACAATCCCAAAACAGTTTATGTAGCAAACCCATTTGTATCTTTATCCAACTTTCTCCAAAATCTTTCCCTGCATTAACAACCAAAACATAAGGAGGAAGCTCATTTTGGACGGAAAGCGTTGGGTTTTTCGCCAAACAAAGAAAAGCATGATGATGTTGGTCGAAAATCGTCCGTTTTGACACCGGAGAACGGAAAAGACTCTTCTTTTGGTCGGAAAGTGTAAGTTTTGTGGCCGTAGAAAGGATAGAAAACTGATTTTGGACGGAAAGCGTTGGGTTTGTCTCCAAACTAAGAAAAGCATGATGCTTTTGGTCGGAAAGCGTCCGTTTTGTCACCGGAGAAAGGAAAAGACGGTTCTTTTGGTTGGAAAGTGTAAGTTTTGTGACCGGAGAAAGGATAGAAAGCTGATTTTGGACACAAAGCGTTGGGTTTGTCGAAAAACAAAGAAAAGCATGATGCTTTTTGTCGGAAAGCGTCCGATTTGTCACCGTAAAAAGGAAAAATGGTTCTTTTAGTCGGAAATAGTAAGTTTTGTCGCCGGCGATAAGAAAGAAGGGTGCTTTTGGTCGGAATGCGTCTGGATATTCGAAAAACAGTCAAATAAGGGAGACTTTAAAACCAAATGATGAAATCCACATACACCCATTTTCGCTAAACTGCTTTTGATTCGTTTCTCTGCAGTTTGTCCTCGTCTGCATATTGCATACTAGAAATTGTCAACGCATTGCCTGCGTTTAAATATTAACAAATAAAATATGTAATAATTTCTAGTTTATTGACTTATATTGTTTATTTAATATTTGACAATATATGAAAAAAATAGACTACTCGTAAATTTACAGCATATATGGGTTTAAAAATTAACAAATAAAATATGCAATAATTTTTAATTTATTGACATATGTTGTTTATTTAATATTACATACATTTGACGTTCATAGTAAATAATTATATAGCTTAGAAGAATAAATATTTTTAGCAAATTGTTTGACATATTTGACTAGGGGTGGGCGTTCGGTTGACCATTTGGGTTCGGTTCGGTTATTTCGGATTTTCGGATAATGGCTCTTGAAGACCATTCGGATATTTTGTAATATTCGGTTCGGGATCGGTTATTTGATATCGGGTTCGGATCGGTTTTAAATATTGTATATGGAATCCAATAATGATCCAAACTTTGATCGGATCGGGTTCGGATCGGTTATAACCGATGTAAACCGAAAATAATAATGTCATTGTATATATATTGGGGATTTAGAGATTTTTGCTTAGGGTTTTGCAACTAATTTCGGATCGATTAAGGAATTCGAATGATTGTGATGAATATTCACTCGAATCACACCGAAATTCTCTCAATCTCTATGATTGTATTTGCCTAAAGTGAAGATTTTGATGAGGCTAAGGAAATGTCACAATAAACGCATATATTTTTTTCGGATCTGATTTCGGTTTAAATCCGAACCGAACCGTAACCAAAATAATTGGGAGATGAAAACCGATCGGTTATTTTGTCATATCCAGAACCGATCCGAACCGGATTTTTTCGGTCGGGCTCGGGTTCGGACTTCGGGTTCGGGTAATTTGCCCACCTAATTTGACATTGTATGAAAAAAGAAATAGACTAGTAGTAAATTTTCAGCATGTAGAAAACATCATCTTTGATACAAAATTTGTATGTCTTTATAATTATTCACTATGGTTCCTTGAAAAAAATGATTAATAGTCTTTTCAGCAAAGATGTTAGAATGCATCTTGTGTTTATTTTATTCGAACATTGGATCGTAGTTAGAAAATAATTGATGTTTTATCATATTTTTGTCTCATTCTCTTTATCGTTTTGATGTGATTTTCATCTTTAACATCGATTTATCGATAAAGTGATTCTATTTTTCTAAATTCACAATTTGTGGTGGACTTTGTCGTTTTTCGAGAGTCTTCGTTATAATTGTTATGTTGATACAAATTGTATTAATTGTATTAAGGTGTAATTGGTTGATTTGTTGTCGATTCTCCGGCTATGAGTATCAAGCAGTTCCTGATTTCTTGGACCAAATTTTTGTTCGTAGTTGGACCCAAGCAATGGCGAGCAAAGCTGGAAGCGGTGGTGGTCTTAGAGAACCGCCGAATGAGCAAGCTGTTCTCAACATTTACGAAGCCATGAGATCGGAGCTAAGCCAAATCTACTCTAACATAACCGAAATCGAGATGCAAGTGAGCGAACATTCTCTTGTCATCAACGCCATTCAGCCTCTCGACCAATCAGAGAAATGTTTTCGCGCGATAGGAGGCGTCATTGTCGAGAGAACCGTCAAAGAGGTACTCCCGGCTGTCCAACGCAACAAAGAAGGGCTTGGAGAGGTTGTGAAGAGGCTGTACAAGCAATTATAGAAGGAAAAGAAACATCTTACAGAGTTTGAAGCTAAGTATAAGATCAGGCTAAGGAAGCAGGAAGATTCCAAGGAAGAGAGTACCAATAAGGAAGGTAATGCTCAAGGTGTTTTTGTTGGAGCTGCTAGTTCAAGCCAGTGAAACTCTTTTATCTTTTATAACTCCTTTGCAAATGTTTTTGAATGTTGTAGACTGGAGAATTGCCATTTATAGATCAGCTTGTGTTATGATTTTCCATGCTAACATTATCTTTGAGCTTTTGAACAACACAAAAACAAAACCTAGTTTATTTTACTCTCGCCGGATTTATCATATATCGGCTTTCTCGTTTAGCCTAGCGGCGGCAGTAACAGAAGCAGCCACACCACCAGGATGAGTAGACAAGTTAGGGTTGTTCCTAAGCTCAGCACACACCACTCCTTCCGCGTCCTGCCTCGTCGCAGCTTTATCCGCCGATAACTTCCCACTCGCACCCTAATTACCCATCCGGTTCAAAAACATTCAGACACTGTTTAACACAAAGAAAAACATGAAATGATTTTAAAAATAGGGTATTAACCGCCAAAACATCAACTAGCTTGATTTTGTCCTCGTCACGATCTACGTTTGCGTTGTGATTCGCTGCGGATTGAGCTGAAGCAGCGATTCCACCAGGAGCAATGACATTAGTGCCAGAAGCTCTAACCTCTGCCGCTGCTGCATCGCTCTCATCCACTGGTTTGTTTCCAGCGGTTTGCACAGTCGCTTCCAATGCTTCTCCAATCGTTATTGCACTTTGCAATTTCAGTCCGATCGCTTCTGCCTCCGTAGCCGTCACAGTCGCCAGGGGCCTCGGCTCAATGTATTGTCCAACGACCTATACTAAATAAACAACCTCGACCATTATAACCAAAAAATAATTATTAGAAAGATATAAAATTTGGAAACGTTTTGTGACCTGTCCACCGACGAATTCTGTTGTGACACGTGCACCGGGGACGTCAGTTTGCGCCACCGTGACGCCACGTTCTGCGGCTAGGTCAGTTGTATCACCTGAATGGACAAACCCACCGCGTTTGTTTGCGGCGGCCGCAGACTGCATGACTGCGGCTGCACCGCCTTTTTGAGTGTGTCCGAACACACGTGTCTCCGCTGCATGCATCATGTTTGCATCCTCAGGAGCTATAGGCTAATCGGCGAGTTCGCCGGAGACTTCGAAAACGTCGCCGTATTTGACTGGCTCTTGTGGCCTAGTTGGTTGCTCTTGTTGTTGGCTCATTTCTGATCTCCTCTACTTGTGTGTTACACAACTTACAAACTTAAACCTTACAAGTTACCACAACTCCGTATAAAGAGTAGTACACGAGGTCTGGGACCACATTATGAGTTATTGACCTTGTTGAGGAATGACAACATGACTAGGACACACGTGTCAGTGTCCCAAGTTAATAGGATGATGAGACACTCAATGAATCAGACCGATTGGGATAGGATTTCTCATCGTAATAAATAAAATAAAAAAACCATAACCTATCCTCATAACTTATATCAAAATGAAAATCCTCATAAATTTTGTGGGCAATATTACCACATGTGTTGGGTAACAAACATCGGACACTTGGCAAGTCAAGACAAAACAACAACAAGAAAAAGGTTGGAACAGAAGTCTTACGTCAGAAGTCAAAGAACAGATCTATGTCGGTCTGGCAAACTCAGAAACTTCCCCTAACTCCTCGGATCTCTCTCGTCTCTCTAGATCCTTGTTTTCCGCGCTCTCTCTCTCTCTCTCTGTTCCATTTTGGAAAACAGAGTATACAATCGAAACACAGAACATTTGGTAACACGTTTCTTTTGTTTCTCTCTGTGTTCCCATACGCAAAATCTTCCAGCTTTGTTCTCCGTTTTCCTTGACGGAGTTACAAGGCGGAAAAACTATTGTCTCTTGCCGGGAAAAAAAAAGACCGAAACTTTTCTTTTGCTCTCTTTTGTTTTTTTGGGTCAAAAGATATGGGAACCGGTGGGAAAACGTCCAACGCCCACGTGATCTCCGCCACGTGGCATAACAAGCACGTGAGTCCTATCGTCGACGATTCCGATCTCCGGAGAGGCATCGGAGAGCTTCTTTCGCGGTGGGGTGGGCTTCAGATGGCCGTGAAGAATCAATGGGGAGGTCAAGATTCTCTCAAGAAATCTCAAGAGCTTGTTCACCAACTTTTTAATCTCTTTTCTCAATTAAATGGTTAGATTTGCTTCTTTTTTTTTCAAAACAAAATCTTAAAAATCGTGAAAATGATTGATATTAATTACGATCTAAGCAGTGATTACGGTGGAAGAGATAGAGAATTATCTACATGAAAACTTGCTTCTTTCTTTTAACACAGAGATCGAAGATGGCAGTATTGAAGAGGTACTATTTCATTTCTATGTATTTTAAAATGGTTAGGTGATTTAATTTGTGAAGTTAAACTTTGAATCGTGTGATTGATTAGGTAGCTGAACAATTGATGATACTCCACGAAGAACATTATTTGCGTGGGAGTTATTAAGCCAAACTAAACAAAACGTTTTAGATCATTTTTTTGTCGGACAATGTTCGTCCCTTGGTAGTTTAAGTGTAAGATGCAAAGAATTTGAAAATTTGGCGGATATGGAGATGTTATTAGTGAGACATCATACAATTATGAATCCAGATCTATGTTTATTTGATGTAGCCATTTCGTAATTGGGATGGACAATTTCGTTTATTTTATTAACCGGTAAAGCCAATCCATCATGAATCTATCATGACATGTAACCATTTGTAATTGGAATGGACAGTTTTTCCAATGTTATTAACTGGTAAAGCCATTCCATTATAAAACATATAACCAATTATTAACCAGTAAAGTCACTCCATCATGAAATGTAACCATTTTGTGATTGGAATAGACATATACGCCTATGTTATTAACCGGTAAAGTCACTCCATCATGATATAGAACTATTTTGTAATTCGGATTGATAGTTTCGCCTATGTTATTAACCGGGAAAGCCATTTCATCATATCATATGTAACCATTTTGTAATTGGGATAGACAGTTCTGCTTATATAACTAGTAAAGCCACTCCATCATGATATATAACTATTTTGTAATTGAGATAGACAGTTTTGCCGGAAAGCCGTTCCATCATGATATATAACAATTTTGTAATTGAGATGGACAATTTTGCTTATGTTATTGATTGGTAAAGCTACTCCATCACGATTTCAGTTTTGGACCAATTCCGCTCGTTTAGCAAGCACTCAAAATGAATGTTGAGAGTCTGAACATAAGAACAATGCACAATTGAATGATTCTCAGTTCCAAACATCCCGGGACTTTATCTCGAATGAACCACAGTGCTAATAACAAAGACTTACAAATAAATTCTAGCGCACACGATTTTTTTATGAGTTTAGGTATTTTGATTTAAACATACTCGATATCTCAATAAGGTATTATGGGCAATTCATTAATCAATCATTTATGATTATGTATGAGATTAAACAAGAAGATTGGCTTAAGAAACTCTTCCAATTGTTCACATATCAAGAGCTCTAGAGACCTCGGAATTGTGCCATTGTGGTTACTCGAGCATAAGTAGATTCCGACGGTGATTATGATTTACGCTTCCCAGGCTGATGGAGTTGAATCTATGGTCTTTGTCCAACTACCCGTGGTAGCTAGTGACGGGTCCTAGGGATTTCTCTATGTTCATCTAGTTCAAGTTGTGTAGGTTGTTTAGGGTATGTTGTTAGATTGTGTCTTGCTCTGGCTGAGGATCGGTTAACGTTGTCTTGCTTGCTTGTGATCGGGCTTGCTCGGTCTAGACTGTTCGCTAGAGGAGCTAGTACGGCCAGAGGTGTTTGATGGTTTTACCGAACGCTTTCTTGGCTTGCAAGGACTTTTCTTGGGGTTAAACTCATGGAATTGATCAACTAGTCGCACTCGCGCAATGCAGGAAGAGTTGACGAAAGAGGGCTACGCGACGTTGCCGTTGCCGTTGCCGTTGACGACTCTTCCTTGGTCCTCCTTTGAACGGCTTCTAGTCATACCGGTCTATGCATTTCCAAGCTCGTTTCTTTACTCAAACATTGGAAGAGCAATCGCAACGTCATTGATTCGTCTTGGTCCATTAACTTTGGCTAGTGTCGAAGAGACGGATTGAAAACCGTGTTGTTTGTTATGTTTCCATGTTTTTTCTTCTTTTTGCCGTGGATTCATATATTAGGATTACGAACTTGTGTCGTAAACCAAATCGTTTTCATTTATGAAATATTTAACTTTTATCAAAAATAGTAAAACTTCCCTTTTATTTATTTGTTGCTATTAAATAGGTTTGTACATTTGAAGTTAAATAATCTAATCAAATTCGTATAGTATTCAAAGTTATCTAAATTTTTCAGATTTTTTTTTTAAACGTCTGGATTGATTTATTATTTTATTGAAAACTATATTATTCAAAGTCATCTGAATTTTTCAGATTAAAATAATAAAACTTAGTTGTTTTTAGATCATTTATTTTCAATAAGTAAAAGAGACGAACTATTTTTAAACCATTTTATACTATCAAAAGTGTACAAAATGGTGAAATCGTGACCAGCCGTTGGGTGAAATGACATGGAATTAAATGGAAAAAAAAAAAACAATTTACAGAAAAGCATCTAAGGGTATAATAGTCAATTCACGATCCCTCGTATATTCGATGCAATTTCAGATTTCGAAGAGACTAACCACATCTCCTCAGTAAAAAATTAAAAGAAGAAGAGAGAGCTAAGCGACTGAGAAGAAGCTTAGATCTGCTCCTGGAAATTGTTCGTTCTCTTTCTCGAATCACTCTAAGTTTTCAATCTGAATTTTCCTTTGCTTTAACTCGGTGTTTTTCTTTCTCTCTCTCTGCAGTCTGCAGGAAATTAGGGTTTGTGTGGGCCATGTCTGCTCCGTTTTTTCCTCCGATTGATATGCAGCAAGAGATCGTTCATACTCCTCCTGGGTAATTAATTTCTTGACCCAATTTCAAATTCTCAACATTTCCTCTGATTCCTTGAACAAATATGAGTTTTATGTGGGTTTAGGTCGAAATTGAGATCATTTCTGACCTAAGAACCTATAATTCTTGAGTTTAGAGAAGGCCATATCAGTTGTGTAGTGGAAATTTTTTTGTCTTTTGAAAAGATCCAAGTATGGGTTGAGTAAAAGCTAGGGTTCTTCTACTAACTGTTGCTACAAGGTACACGTTGACTATTGTGTGGGTCTAGAGAGTCTAAATGGTTCTCTTTTTTTTCTTTTACTTTTCCCAGCAATTCTTAAAGCATTTCTGTGTTGAGTATTACTCTTTAGCTTTTGTGGTTTTGAGTTCTAAATGTTGTGTTTGATTTTATTTGATTTATGTGTTTGTTTGATTTAGCTCATCTAGTGTTAATTTCCATGCAGGTTTGATAACGATCCAGTCCCAATCAGTACTTACCATGACACTGAGCCTGTACCGCTCTCAACTTACCGAGAGAATGAACAAGATCCGTTCAAAACCACTCAGCAAGAGAAAGACGACTTTTGGGAAAACGGTTTCAACAGGGAAGAGGCCATTGAAGAGCCAGAGCCTTCACAGGCGAAGGAAAACGGACAGAGAAGCGTAGACAACAACTCATTCACTCACGGAGAGACCGATCTCAACCAACTCCCAGCGATTCCACCGGTTTCAACTGGTCAAGGTCTCCCGTATGCTCCTGTTGATTGGCCAAGCGCTGGTGATGTTTGGACTTGGAGAGTCGGGAGGAGAGTGAATGCTGCTGGTCATCATCAGGATAGGTTTCTGATTCTTCCTGAAAAGCTTCAACAAAGGGGTATCCCAAAGTCCTTTGCAAGCAAAAACACGCTTGCTCGTTATATCCAATCGAATTTCCCAGGCATGGATGCTGATGCTTTCTTTGCTTCTTTTAGCTGGAAGATTCCAGCTCTCTTCCAACCTGCAAATAAAGGTAAGATATACATTATATATATTAATATACCTTGTAGTTGATGCTAATTCAAAATGTTATTGTGGTAATGAGCTTTCTTTTCTTTTGTAGTTGATGCTGCGTCTCTTTTTGAGGAGACACCGAAGGAAGTAGAGACCGAGGCTGCTCCGAATGATGAGAATGCTCAGATTGGGAAAAAAGAAGGAAATTCCCGGTACAGTCAGAGGAAGAGAAATCCAATCCCGACACAGACGTATGAACCTGTTGCAGAGAAGCCTAAAGCAACTCCTCGAGGTAGCAGCAACAAGAAGAAGAAAGGAGTTATTACTACTCCTACCACTGGACCGCAATCATCCGCCAAACCAAAACCAGCTCGGCAATCCGCAAGACGCCCTGCAAGTCAGCAGCGCGGTGGTGCTGTAGACTTGAACTTCCTGAACAACGAGGAAAGTGAACCTGCGACTGCACCAAACACCAGTGGCAGGAGAAAGAAACGCAAAGTTCACTACGAAGACGAAGATGTGAATGTTTCGGTTCCTCATATCTATGTCTCTCCAATGAACGGTGTTCTTGCGGTCTCGCACTCGCCTATCGATGTTAACCCAGAAGAGTTTGACACCTACTTGAACTCTCTTGATAACCTTCTTCAGCAGCCTCCAGAAGAGGTTGGACACTCGTCTGTTCTTGTTAGTGCGAGTTCTCCAATGAGAGAATACGAATGGGCTGAAGCTCGTATGAAGATTTCGTCTCTTCTCGAGAAAGATTTCCCTACTTTGTTCCTCTCACAGGATGCTACAGAGATCGCTGCATTGGCAACTAAACTAAGGAAAGATCCAAACCTTTCCGCTGAAGAGATTGTGAGGTTGAAGCTTATCGAAGAGATTCCAACTTTCAGCGAAGTGTTCCAAGAGAACAAAGGAGTGATTGAAGAAGCAGATAGGTTCTTCTCTGCTCTAGAGCTTAACAAAGCCAAGGTAGCATCGCTTAAGTACGAATACAGCGAGCTGAAGGAAAAACTAGGGAGTATCCAAATGGAAGTAGACACTAACTCTGAGACAATCCGCCAAATCGATGACCAGATCGCTCAGCTTCAAGCTAGACGGTCTGAGTTGAAGCGGTACATCGGGAGCAAGGAGAAAGAGAAGGTTGATCTAAGCTACGGACAGAAAATGGTGGCGAACTCGATCCCTAACGTGGTGCAGGAAGTTCAATCAGCTAATTCGAAGAAGCCTGAATGGGAATGTAAGAAGGATAATGCTCTTAAGCGTGAAGCAGAGATCCTCTCCAAATTCACTCCTCTCAAAGGCTTCTTCCTCTAAATCTGGCTGTATCCTTGAAATATAAGCCCCAGTCTTGTTGTGTAATGTTGCTTTTTGTTTTTTGGGATTATGGTGCAGATTCTTGAAATCTGTTTGACTTTGGAGTTTTATCATCTATTTCTGTTTATGTACTGTTAAAACTTTCAGTTAGTCTATAAAACTTAGACGACTTTTGCTAAACACATTACAAAGTAACACTACTTGATCTTACTAATTGTGAGAGAAAAAAAGTCACATACTTTGATTTATTTTCTGCTAATTAGCCACAAAAAAAAGAGGCTACAATATCGATTTAAACATGATTACATAAAAGTTGTATTTTTTTTTAATCAGAAACCAACAATTACTGAACAAGAACTAGTCTTCCAGTTCCAATACCTTGTCCGAAATCTCCACCTTCATCTTCTTCTTCTTCTTCTGGAATCTTAGGCACAGTAACAATCAAAGCTCCGTCAACACAAGCCACCGTAACAAGCTCAGGCCTAGTAGATTCCGGTAACCTAAAACGCCACACGTCAAGCTCTAATTCGTCCAAAGACAAACCCAGAGAAGACGACCCGTTTGTCCTAACCACGATTTTGGTAATACCCGGATGGATCTCCACCATGTAAGCTCTCATTTCATCTCCGCCGCAGATTCCGTCTGTCTCCGCCACGAATCTGAAACAATCGGATTTCTCCTCCACCGTTACATCGGCTTCCGACTTCAATGGTAGCTCAAGAACGCGGTTGAAGATATGTGGTAAACGCCGGAGATTCTTTCCGGGTTCTCGGGTCGGATTACGATGATGATGATGGATTAGGGTATTGTTGAGCTTTCTCGGAACCGGGTGGACTCTCATGGCTTCCGGGTCGGGTTTCTGAGATTGGATCAAATTCAGTAACAGAAAATACAAAATCAACGATCGGGTTCTTATTGGAATCAAAACCATAAAACAAGAAAAAGGTTGGATTTTTATAATCGAAATCTGGATTTATTTCAACAAAAGATGGAATTTTTGAGAATGGATTAATGAAAATGGAAAGTGGAAGAAGAGGAAATGAAGATTGGAAGAGACAAGGAAAGATTGCGTCTTCTTTTTTGTGAATGGGTACGAAGGCGGCAGCTAGAAAGGAGGATCGGGAAATGAGATAAGAAGGGGTTTCTTTAATTTACCGAAATACCCTTCTTTTATTTTATAACTACGTCATATTGGATTTATGCCATTCATTTTTATAAGTTGGTCATGATATTCTTGATTGAGGTCAAAAAAGCAACTTTTACACTAATGAGATTCTTATTTTAGAAGACAACAAACGTAAACAAAATGTTCATGATAATTTTTTTTTATTTGTAGATAGTAGATACTAACTTTTTTCTTGTTAAAGTTTATCATGACTACGAAAGTTATATTTCTTGAGTCATTCTTGTAATATGTTTACTTTACTGATTATAGAGTTACAAGAGTTTGTACTATACTCTGCTAAATGAACTTCTACCCCCATTAATTCCTTTTTGTGTCAAACAAAGAGAGTAGGACATGAATGTGTTTCTCTTGGAGCTAAATAAAAAATCCTGAAAATACTATAATTTAGAGAGAAAATAAACGACAATTGTCAAATTATCATGGTGAATCTAGTTAATGTAATGCAGACGTACGGAAGATGGAGACACAAAAAGAAAATGTTTGGTAGCAAGATAATTGAGAAAAGACACGCAACGAAACTCTTTGGTCATTCCTAATGAGAAGATTTGAAAGAATAATTTGCTTTTTGTGAACCAAAGTGATTCTTCCTTTCATCTATTGTTGTATCCATTCCATTCTCGGTTTGGCCACGTAGCGTTGGTTTTGGTGTTATTTCACCCAATTTTTCAATGCTTGGTTATAAATTTAGAGAGTTTATTATCTCATTGTTATTATAAAATCCAAATGTGACACTTAACTAGTTATAACTCACGTATATTATCTTATGACAAAAACTGATTTTTTGCAATTGAATTTAAGTATTTAAGCGATTAAAAATGAAACAAAACAAAATTAAAAAATAAACATAAAATTCCAAGATTAGATAAGACAGAAAAACATTCCATCTTGTTTCAATGAATGGATACGAAAGCGGCAACAAGAAGAAGGATCGGAATGAGATAAAATGATAAATGCTTTCCTTAATTTACTAAAAAAAAAAAATTTATTGTTAGCTACATCTATATGTCATTTTATATACTTGTGTTTTATTTTATTCTTTATATATAAAACATACAAACTTTTTGTTGATATTTTTTTTCAAATTTATATGTGTAAAGCATAAATTTATGTGATCTTTGTATCAAAGAAATAATATTAAGTTATGATTCACTTAATCACAACAATCATTCCATCATATATTCTCTTTAATAGTTGTATGATCCTCTCATTTATTATTTGATTCATATAGTTCTATTATATAAGGCTATGTAATTTTCATCATAGGCATAAAAATACAATAGTTTATAAACATAGTAAAATTAGCAGCATACCAATAGGAAAATAGCCTCCAAATCAGAGCATGAATCACATTTTAACACCACAACATCAAGATCCTAATCACGGGCACTACTCAAAGTCCAAGACCCTAAATTACCTATTTAGTACTGATGATGTTGGAATAGACGCCTCTAGCGCATGAAAATAAAATTGGTCAACATATTTACGGGTTTCATTTCTCCAAGCAGCATGTATAATTGTATACTCCCTTCGTTTCAATATGTAAGCTTTTTTGGGGTTTTTGTTTTGTTTCATAATATAAGTTATTTTGACAATACTAGATACTTTTAACTTTATTGAATTGTGTGTGACCAATAATATTTTGCAGTTTTTTTATAATTGGTTAAATTGTTTTTAATATATATTTTTAATGCTACTTTTTAGAGTAAAAGTAGTTTCTTAATATGCGTGATTTTTGATAAAACATCTTATATTATGAAATGGAAGGAGTATATGTTAATCTTGTCCAAGTTCACTGACGGCTTCTTCCAATCAGATCTAATTGAAAATCGAGGCTTCGTAGGGGAACAACACCTCATGCTCCACACAATTATTAACTCCAAACGAGTGAACAATATCGTCAAAAACATTATCCACCAATCTTTTCAAGTCATCACTTTTTTTTCCAAAGCATATTAAACAACTCGTCAAGTGTGGATATTAGTATTTATCTGTTAGGATATTCTTACTGTTTAAATGAGGCCATAGTCTCTTTGATCCAATGGTATGACCAAGAGTTTAGTAATGCTTGTACACTTTACACTAGAAAGTCTATGGTTCGATTTTTAGATAATGCGATTTATGGACAATTATGCCGATTAATGAAGACAAGTTAACAAGAGATCTCCAACTTTGAGTAAAGAGAGTCATTCGCCGTGATACAATTCATTAAAGGTAATAAAGATGTCAATCAGGAACATGGAATCAAAAGTACAGTCTATCCGGATCTACAATTATTTTTGTAGTAGTCCTCATAATTTGTAATAAATCATTAATATATACAACAACAACAAAAGTCATAGACTTGGTCTCAGGTTGATAGTTGTCATTAAACTGTTTTCGTAATTAAAGAACTCAGAATTGCTCTCGAAGGACATCAAATTTTTTGTTGACGGGATTTGTCCCGTAAAACAAACGAAACCTAAGACTTTTTGTTTATATTCTATGAGTAGATTGCTTCTTCCTCGACAATGCCCTCTAAATTTAGATTAGAAAAAAAAAATTAGATCTTCATGATTCAAAACCACATTTTGTACTAGCTACCTTATCAATCTTTGGTAATCCAAACTTAGCTTGTTAGAGAATATTCAATTAATCACCCATCTGTATGCTGAAAACAACGAACAAATTATAGGGTAAGAAAACTCAAGAAAAATCAATATTAATCGTTCATATGATAAATATAAGTGTAAGTGTATCCATTGAAGCATGTTATACATATATGGATATGTTTTAAAGAGGCCACGCCTAATGAATCTTCATGGCCCAAAGTTTGACATGATTATAACGGGCCTCTTATCTTGTTCTTGTTCTTCTTTCCTTTTTGTAAATAGAAAACTAAGATTACATGTTCTTCTCTTGTTCAAAATATCAAATTTCCTAAATTATGTTGGCTCTTTTCATGTTGACTTTCATTTTCATTTGTTGACAATTGGGAATGTGGGATGCTCTTCGGAAAGCTCCGGTTTACCTCCACTCATGTTCCAATTCTTATCCTGGATTTCTTCGTGAAGCTTCTTGCTTCAACATTCAAAATTAAGCAATAGTAATTAATATGGGTTTCAAAAGTCCATTTATGTGATCAAGAAAATTTTAGATGATTGTGAGTATAATTACCTCTACGAAGAGAGATGAGAATGAGAAGATAAAGAGAGAGACATGATCAGTTTCCGAAACTCCTTTCTTATATTTGGTTTAGGGAAAATATTTTTGTTATTTTCAATTTGATGAAGAATGTGATAAGTTCGTGTGGGGAAAAATATGGCATCATTAAGTTTTCCAAGGAGTGAAGAATGTGGACCGCCATGATCAAAATACCTTTACTAATGCAGATATTTTAGCATTTACAAGATCAAAATCTTTAACTCAATTCATCACTTATTTTATTGTTACATCAATGAGATCAAGATAAACCATTATGTGGTTGCTTTGTAGATCTCTCTCTCACACTTTAAGCATTTTAATAGCTAAAGAGTAAAGAGAAGAATCAAAACCTATAAAGACCAAACAAGGTGAACTAAATTGACAAGTCTGCCTAATAAATTGTTTAGTAGTTATAGTAGCATCACCGAACATCATTTATGATAGTATTAAACAAAAACAAAAGCATCAAATATTATACATTAATTAATTAGCACCATTAATATCACAATAAAAGAAGAAAGATCAGTAGAGGTTGGTGTTGTTAGATCAGCTCAACTTCTTGGAGCCAGAGGAAGTCATGTCGCCGGATCTCCTCCGTAACATCTGCCTCATACCGTCGGCGACATAAACCGCCGGATTATCTTTAAATTTCCCACAAAACGACACGTGGGCCTTAACGGCTTCTTCAACGGTCGTCATCTTCCGGCGACTCACTTCGTCCCTCACAGCTTCGGAGCAGAGACCGCATAGCCATTTGTTGTCGAAGTTAGATTTAACCTCACTAATGTAATCTTGTGTGCAATCTTCCATTAAACCACAACACTCGCATTTTACAGATTCAATCTCCATACTCACCAGTCACCACACACAAAAAAAACTTAATCAAACGAACAAGCCAGAGAAATTGTTTTTTTTTTTTGGTTGGGTGATGAAAAATGGTTTTGTGTTGTGTGTAACGAGAAGACCAAAGTTAATTGCTTTATATGTTGCATTCTATGGCCGGTCTCTCGACACTTTTTCAACAATTAATATTATACTATTTCTGTTATAATGTAGATCGATGTATATAATTGGATAGATATAGTAATAAATAAATCTTACGGTTACATTTACGTTTCGGAAGGAAACGGGACGGTGAAAGTGTAGAACGAATAATGTGTGGGGCGGAAGGAATATGGAGCGGACTGAATAATATAACAAAAGTTTTTATATATTCTTCTATAAAATTCGGAACAAATATTATAATACTTTATTGGCTAATTAAGTTCAGAACAAATATTTTCAGACTCGCAGCATTATTGGCTAATTAAGTGTTTAGTACGTATGTTTATTTCTTTTATTGCAATAATTAATACTTTAGTTTTTTTTGGTAACCAATAAGAACACTTGGTAATAATAGAAATTAATGTGTATGTATATGTATGTTATACAGTCTGAAAAATGTACTATCATTGAATCTATCTGTAGATTTGCCTTTAATCACGGTTGTTGTCAGAGAAATTTCTCGTGGGTTCAGTAACCAATTACGTAGCCATGTATGGATACTATGGTATTTAGATGCAAAATTGAAAATCTATTTCCCAAAAAAATCTATGGGCGTTTTCTAATTTCAAGAGTTAAAAAGTAGCCGCCCATCAATATAATTCCCTGATAAGATATCCTTTATAAAATTAAATTGGCGTTAAGAAAAAAAGATAAAATAAAACTGGCGTTATGGCATGCTAAAGAAAACAAAAATCAAAATGTGAAAAAAAAAAAAACTTTTTCATTTCACCAATACTAGCTAGATCGAGTACTAGCTAGATCGAGCTTTTGTATTCAGTGATTATTCTATTGTCCCAAATGGACAATTTCAAATCGTATAACTATGCAATGAGAAAGGCTTCCAAGCTCACTTAAGTGAGGAGACATCAAGTTACGGCAATATTTAAATTTCAAAAAAAAAAAGTTACGGCAATATGGTTTTCTTTTCGGATGTGTTTACGTTTTTTTCTTTGTGCATGTTAGATTAGTTTTGTTATTATGAGTGTTCTGATTGGTTAATAAGTAGAAATGAATAAATATATGGAAAATTAGAAGAAATTTTTAAAACAAAGAGGGAGGTTAGAGGAGTTGCCATAATTTGCTCCATGTTCTAAGGGGCATGGGAAGGTGGAAATAGAGACAAAGGTGGTTGGGTTTAGGAGGGTCCCTCACCTACCCAATTTTATAACACATTCCTCTCAATCTCCCTCAACTTTTGTTATATCCACACATTTATAAATGGATTTTACCTTTATCTCTATATAACACATACATGAACAATCTTGCATTTTTCTTATAATATCAGCTAATATTCCAAAAACAGAACAAAGAAAATTGGTATGAATATGAAAGTTTATTTTTGCTTATAACTAATTATAAAGGGTGGAAATTTTTTTTTAATGGGTTTTCCGACTTATCTATGTGAACTAGGTGACTGATCAAAAATGTTTTTCAGTTTATTCCATACACTAAACATCGGTCACATATTGCTGCTAAATTTTAAAACTAAGCCCGGTTACGGATTCAAAACACTCGTCCCATTTAAAGAAGTAATAATTACCAAGTAAGTATTGAGTTAGTGATGTTTTTTAGAATCCTCAAGAAATTATGTTTTATAGGAATCCTAATTTGATTTTTGATTGGAAGAAACGTTAGAGTTCTCTGACCATATAATATTACATGCCGATGGAGTGTTGTAACTTCCACGATAATTAGAAAAAGAATAATAATTAAAACACATCTGAGTATTTTAGCGACACGAAAAATAAACAAATACTGTAAAAGCTAATAATTTAGTAGTATAGTATCATTACTATATCATAGAAAGGTTGTTTACAAAAACACCAAAGAAAAGTTAGATAATTTTTAATTTGCCTATTTTCCTCCCACTTTTTGAATCAACATGATTTTAGGCCTAAAAAAAAAGTACGAACCTAATTTATATGTTCTTTAACGTTAACTAATTCCCGATCTTAAATTAAACTATTTGATTCTGATCCAAACACAATTACAATTTATACAGTATATAAATACAGAAAATGGTCGGTAGTTAAAGGTTTTGTCTTGGTTTTAATAAAATATGGAGTAGAGAATACTTATTCAATGTGGTAATCTCGAGGCATAAACTGTGTGAGCAGTTAAAGTTTGTTGTAGTAATAAAATACTGTAAAAGAAAGAAAGAAAAAGATAAATTGAATGAAATGTAAGGTTAGTTAATATCAGTTACTCTATTTGTCATGTCTTCTCTCGACAGTTGCTTGACTTCCCTTGTGACTGTCTTCCAGAGTTTCAGCCATAGATTTGTCTATATCTGCCACGTCATCATGATTACTTATACACACATTATACAGTACACATATATTCCACAGCTCCGCCAAAAAAATTCATGATTATTTCGGTGATAGAAAACGAGACTTTCAGTCCAAAACTATACAAAATATAAAAATTAATCCATTACCAATCATATTTGAAAATTACTCCAAAACAATGCTATACATTTAGACTTTGATGGTTTATTGTTCAATTTAATCAAAAACTAAACTTTTTAAATAAAAATCAAACTGTTTTCGCATCGTGATGTTGATTTGAATAACTATGGAAGGTCTATTTATCAATGTGTTATTATTGCTAATTCTATGGCAAAGGCTTCTAGGAGATTTGAGAAGTTGGTTTGTGTTCTTCATGCTTTAGTTTGTTTCGGAATTAACCGTTTTTCTTGTTTTGGACTTCGCTCTCCTCGTTTGCGCATAGCTCCCTTTTTTTGGCTTGTAGATCATGTAATGTTTGTTCAATAAAATTTAATCAATCTTTGGACGGACAAAAAAAAAAGTTACCAAACATGAGCACGAGCGTTACTTCCAATATTGTCTTGCAATAATGCTGACAACTTTTTCTTCATTGACTGCTTTTGTAAACCATATTTCGATAATGCGTTGTTTTATATATAATAAAATTCTTTTGTAAAACTTGTTGACGTTTTTGTCAAGTGGTTGAACATTGGATTAGAAGTTTTTGACTAAATTGAAGCTCCAAATTGAAAGTATATGCATGTGCATCAATTTTTTAAGTTCCTTGGTAGTTTCAAAACATTTATCGTCCTACCAATTATCAGACATCTATATGTTGGTAGTTAGGCTTGAGTGTTGAAGATATTGTATGTAAAATAACTATTTACAATCCTGTAAAGACCTTTATATATAATCATCATGTAAACACCTTTAGATGGACCACAATGTAATATATGATTAATGATCAAAACAAAATCAAATGTGTTTTATTAGTCAAAATTGGTGATATATAGACTTCTTTGCATGCACAAAGTTCATAATTTATGGGAAGGTGTAGATCCATCGAGTCCACCGAAGTCTGATAGAGTGAACTATGTTTGCGTATCGATCGGACGGTGTCACCCAAAGACATTTTCCCTTGGCCTAGGCGGGGATGGTAGCCCTTTGATGAGAAGTGTGGATCTTGCCTAGGGGACTCAGAGCTTGAAAAAAACAAAAAAAAACTTCAACATTAAATATACGTGGCAACTCAAGTTCCAATATCAAGCTAAGGTTTCGACTCAAACGGTTTCTTAAGAAAAAAAAAATATATATATACATATATATATATATATATATATATATTTACAAGATATTGTAAGCTAGTCTAGATCATAGAAAACTCTTTCTTGTAAATGTTCACTATCGTCAGTCGGATTAAACAATTGAACCATAGTGAAATATATATTTTGTAGAAAATCGATCATTGGCATGATATCTATTAATTCAATACTAATATCATAAGTTTTTTTTTTTTCTTTAAATATATACCATTTGGAAACATACAATACAACCTGAGATAATTATGGATCTAGATATAAACCACACGCAGGTGGAACCTGGATCCTAAATTATCTAAAGAGATTACATTTAGCCACATACTAGAAATGAATATCATCAAGAGGATAGATCAAACTTGAGGAAACTAAGGGAACGTTCTTCATGAAGCCGGTGGTGTGGTGACCTGAAAGAAGTAAAACCAAGTTGAAAGATAAGTGAGACCTGAGCTTGGACTCGGCCCACTGTCTGAATCACGATTAAGAGAATATAGCTTTCTTCGCATTAACAATTGAACGTCTTTGATGATTTGATGAGCTTGTCTTGCAGGAGAGGAGTGAATCCTTGCATTTCTTTCTTTCCAAACCTCGTATATCACTGCCTGAAGAAAGAGCTTGCAGATTGTTATGACCTTTGTTGAAGAAAATGGAGCTGAAGAGGGAGACCTATTAACCCATCTTACAATTCTGTCAAAACATGCGGGAGGATTAATGAACTGGTGAGTGAAGAAGGAGGTCCATATTTGAGCCGAGTAAGAACATAGAAGGAAGAGATGATCCTTGCTCTCATCAGCCCCAGCGCAAAGAACACAAGTAGAATCCGTTTGAATACCCCAGCCTATCAACCTATCTCTTGTTGGCAGCCTATCCCTCATTACTAGCCAATGCAAGAAAGCATATTTTGGAATTCGATGAACAAACCAGACAGAGCTGTACCAGGGAACCGGTATTTGAGGAGGATTCAGAGTTTGCCAGGTCTGGGAAGAACTAAAGACTGAAGGAGTAGCTGATGGGGAGGACTTCCACTGAAATATATTGATATATCATGGTTTTTAACCTGTTTAAGCCATGATATAAGTCCATTATCTAGAGTCTTTGTTATGTTTTGTGTTGGTTTTAGAGTCTTTTCAGGTACAAGGACGATTGAAGCTTAAAAGATGTTTACTGGGAGTTTTGGAGTATCACGAAATGAAGCGGCAAAGATGCAATCATGGAATGAAGTTTTGGAGTCTGTGTCGAGCGACACCATCACTGAGCATCGCTCGACACGACCATTTGTGAAGCAAAGAATCCGATTTTGAAGATTGGTGTCGATCGACACCACCTATCAGTGTCGATCGACACCTTGTTCGCAGAAGCCCAGTTCTTAATCGCAGAAGTCCGTTCGAAGCCCGGAGTTTCCAGATGTTTACTTTTCTGTTCTGGCCGACTTTGTAACCTTATAAATACGTTTTTAGAGTCATTGTTTAGACTCATGCTTTATTTTATTGAATTATTTAGATTAATCATTAATAAAATCATGTTTTCTTCTATGATTATGTCTGAGTAATTTCCCTGTTAGGTTTAGGGTTTTTGAAAGTGTTTGATGAGTTTGCATGATTTGATCTGATTATTAGGATAAATTCTTTAGTAGTTCTTCATCTTAACTTGTTCTTATTGCTGATTTTAGCCTCGCGAACTGAAATCTGATCTAGGGTTTATTAATAGAAACGACAGTTTGATTGATAATCCTGAACTAGTTTTTGATGAGCAAAACTCCTAATCGCAAAGGAATTTAGCTTAGGGTTTTGTGAACAATTGTGCCTGAATTTATTGCTTGTTTAGATTCATAGGATTCGCAAAGGAATTTGGTTTGCTTGAATTTACTCATAGAAATTATTCGCAGCGAGAGCTGGTATGTTTACTTTCGTGTGCATGTTCATGAACTGTTCTTCATAATCCTAATAACTGATTTATCTGCAACTCTGATTCACTGGAAAATTCCCTGTACCTAGCGTTTTTCTCTTATCGTTTTACGACCGTTTTCATTACTGCTTGCTTTACTTGCTTTTACATTCATCTTGCCTAGCTTAATCTGAAATTTATAATCTATTGTGTTTTCTTAGACTTCCTGTGGATCGATAACCCTAAATACTGCAATTGACCTCTTAATTTGAGAGAGTCTAGCTCTAGGGATAATTTGAGCATATCAAATTTTGGCACCGTTGCCGGGGAGTCTAGACCATTAGATTTATTTATTAGGATTTTGTCTAGGCTTTTATTTTTATTTTTGCTTTGCTAGTTTCTTTTTCTTTTTGTTTTGCTTTTCAGGTACATGCGAAACCGCAATACCAGGAGCAATCAAGACAAGGAGCTAGTGGGATACAATCTTCAGGAGTTGGCACATTTAGAGCGTGGGAACAGAAGAACAGCTAGGATGGCTGCTCAAGAACAGCTTATACTAATTCCTGGAGAAGATGGAATCCTGCGTGATCAAGCAGGATTAAGATACAATGAGGATGGAGTTCAGATCGACGAAAATGGGAACGTGATCGTCGAGGAGATTGTCGAGCCAGTTGACGAGGGAGCAGTGTTCGAAAATCCAGCTGGCGTCGCTCGACACCACAACGGTGTCGCTCGACACCCTCATGAGCTACGTGTCGAGCGACATGGAGGGCAGATCGCTCGACGCGATGGAGAAGCTGGTGTCGATCGACGCCAACCCGGCATCGCTCGACACCCTGTCCGAAACCAGCAAAGGACTTTAGCAGACTTCAACCGACCGGACCAGTTCTATGCGAATCGAGCTGCGATTCGTCCACCTGCATTCCAGAGGAATGATTTTAAGCTGAAACCTGCTTACTTCAGCCTTGTCGCACAGAATCCTTACCATGGTCTTCCCCATGAGCATCCGATGGACCACATCGAGAACTTCGAGGATTTAGCTTCTAGCATAAAGGCCGATGGAGTGTCCAGCGATTATCTCTTCTGCAAGCTATTCCCATACTCTCTTAGTGGGGATGCTTCTTACTGGCTAAAGCAGCTAGAACCGGGATCATTGACTACTTGGGGGGACACCAAGAACGCTTTCCTCAACTAATTCTATGATGATGCGAGATCAGAGGACCTCAGAACGAAGATCACTACATTTCGTCAAGGGCCAACAGAAGCATTCAAGGCTGCGTGGACGCGTCTTAAGTCATATCAGAGAGATTGTCCTCACCACGGCTTCACAGATGTTCAGTTGCTAGGCATCTCTTACAGAGGAGTAGACTGGCGATATCAGATGGCACTAGATGCAGCGAGTAGTGGTAACTTTAATACCAATTACCCAGAGGACGCGGTTACTCTCATCGAGAATTTAGCTTCTAGCAACAGCACGAAGAACGCTGATTTTGAGAGGAAGCAGATGAGTGACAACAAGGATAGTGGGAAGCACTTGGTTGAGATAAACGCGAAGCTGGATTATATGAAGAGCATCATCGTGGGAAAGAAGTTAGTACAGTTTGCTCAGGAAATTGAGGCTGCAGAGGAAGATGTGAACTACATCAACGATTCAGGATTTCAGAAGTTTAAAAATCAGCAGGGTTATGGGTCGTCTTATCAGAAGCCCTTCCAGAGCAACAATTACCAAAGGAATTACGGATCTTCTTCTTACCAGAAACCTCCTGAGCAGGACAATGAGGTGAAGAGTATGCTGGAGCAACTCCTAGAAGGCCAGCAGAAGATGACTGTGAGCTTTAACGGAAAGATGGATGCAATGTATTCTGATCTGGATGGAAAGATTTCAGCGCTAAGCACTCACGTGAAAAAGCTGGACGTTCAAGTGGCTCAAACCGCCAGTTCTGTGCAGCGACAAGAGGGTTTTCTTCCTGCGAAGACTGATGCAAACCTAAGGGGCGCCTGCAATGCCGTTCAGACTGAAGAAGAAGATGATTTTGGGACTGCCGAGCAAGTGTCGAGCGACACTACAGATGACCATCGCTCGACACCTCACGAATCATCATCTCAGATTGAGGAGACAAAGATAGTGTCGATCGACACTGACGAGAGTGTCGATCGACACCTCGTCAAGATTTGTGCTAAAATCGCAGATTCTTCAGTTCAAGCAGAGGAGAACGTCCACAAGGCCAAGGTTCCTTTTCCCAGAGTTAAAAGGTCCAAGCAGGAGATTGAAGAAGCGTTCTGCAAGCAGATGATTGATAAGATCATGATTGAGATGCCTTTGGTTGATGCAGTCAAGCTTTCACCTGCGATAAGGAGATATGTCAAGAGAATGGTGGCAAATGGTATTAGTCCTGAGGAAGGAGCATTGCTGACCCGAGATATCAGAGCTATTCTTCTGAACACAGTCCCAGTGCCTAAGAAAAAAAAGAAGGACATAGTGCTTTCAGAAGAAGTTAGTGCAATGATCCAGAGCAGGATTCCTGTGAAGCTGCCTGATCCAGGAAATTTTGTGCTCGACTGTTCTATCTCTGGTGAAAGTTTTTCTCACTCTCTCTGCGATACGGGTTCTGGAATCAATCTTATGCCTCTCTCCGTTGCTGAAAGACTAGGAATGACGGACTTCAAGAAGACAAAATTGTCTCTAATCCTAGCTGATCGTTCAAAACGTTTCCCGAAAGGTATTCTAGAGGATGTGCCAATCAGAGTTCAGGAGTGCGTAATTCCAACAGACTTTGTCGTTTTGGGATACGATAAAGAGCCTCAAGATCTTTTGCTTCTGGGAAGATCTTTCTTAGCAACAGCTGGAGCAAATATCGATTGCTGAAGAGGAAAGATCAAGCTTGACCTTGGTGATGTTGTCATGGAATTTCACATGGACAGTACTAGGAGAAAACCCACCATAGATGGTCAAGCTTTCTCTGTGGATACATCGCTGGAAGACGAGCCAATCAAGGAGCCTTCGAAAGACATACCTGCTACGATCATTGAGGAAGTAGTCACCACAGAACCATCTCTTGAAACACCTCCGGAAGAGCCCAGGTATGAACCCCTTGTACTTAATTCGATCTCTTCCAATTTCATTAGTGTTAAAAAAGCAGTTACGCGCTCATGCAAGCTTCGAGTTCCTCGAAAGCTTGGTTTTTCTAATGAACTTGCAGGAAAAAGAGAAGATGAGGTGAAACCTAAGGGGAGTTCAAAGCCTTTCGCAAAGATGCGAATCATCATTTCTCCTGAGCTTAAAGATCAAGGAGAAGCAATTCTTCAGGAAATGATGGAGAGAACGATAAAACTTTTTTCCTGAGACTGTTTCTGATAAGTGTGGGGGAGCTGTCCAGAAGGTCCGTTTGAAACAAGTTGCCGGTTCCGTTCAGGATAGAGGAAGTCCGATACTTCCTCAAGATCCACCATAGTCCTAAGTCCTATCACAGTCAAGCTAACGAACTTAAAACACGCGCTTAGGGGGAGGCAACCCATTTGTGAGTCTTATTATTTACGTTTTAGTTTATGTTCTTTTACACTTTTACGTTTGGTTTTTGTTTTTGGTTTTGATTTTCAGGAAATCGAACGTTTAAACGCAAGTGAGAATGAACTTCATATGAAGGTGTCGAGCGACACCAACAGGAGCATCGCTCGACACCAAGCAGAATTATGTTCGGATCGACAAGAACTTCAGTCGCTCGACGCGACAGATTTACGAGTGTCGATCGACACTAAGGTAGTGTCGCTCGACACTGCCTCCAGGTACGAATTCTCACTTGATTATTTTTTTTTTATTTTTTTTTTTTCGTTTCGTTTTTTATCTATTTATTCACCGATCTCAGGCTTAATAACACTGGGGACAGTGTCGTTTAAGTCTGCGGGAGGTAGTTGCTAATTATGTTTTCTATTTTGGTGTTTTTAGTGAGTTTGAAAATTTTTAGAGTCAAAACCTCTCCTTTAGACTTGCTTTGAACAACACTCAAAGACCATTTCCGATGCAAGTTAGATGGTTCTACTAAGGTGGGTAACTGGAAGTGGATCGGTTTAACGGAGCGAGTTCAAATTTCTGGAGAACGCTAGAAAGGATGTCAAAGACCCCGCCCTAATGAATCTTAATCTTCTGGTCAAGGGCGTTGGCTAATCGCAAGACTTGATTCAGCTTCCAAACACTTGAAATTGAGGACGGACCGCTCTTGCAACTTCTTCCCGTATGATGAGTACAACTGTCCTAGATCTGGTGGTAAAGGATCCTTTGCTGAGGTACCCGCCATCATAAAAGCCTCATAGAACAACAGTAGTGAGCGCTGATCTAGTGAAATCATAGAGATGCCAAGGAAATGAAAAAAAAATCTGCAGAAAAGTGCAAGCCCGAATTCATATAGGCATTTGGTGGTAAAGGACCCTCTGCTGAGGTACCCGCCATCACAAGAAAAAAGTTCAACAAAAAGGCATTGCATCTCTAGGATATCCTTAATTGGATAAACAGTTTCAGAGGGAAGAGAGAGGGTGAAACGCGGGAAAGTGTTAAAGGAAGCGAAAGAATCTAGAAGGTCCAGCGATCGATATTCCCTCGATGAGACCGCACCTAATTGAACTTAAGGGGCCTGCGACTGAAAGTCTGAGTTTCTCTAAGGGGTTTGGATTCAATCTGGAGGACTGCTAAGCTTCTAGGGAAACATCGAAGTATCACCGGATTAGCTTTGCAAAGGTATATGGTTCCTAAAGGAGTGATTACACTGTTTTGCTTAGGGCCAAGCAAAAAGCTAAGTCTGGGGGAGTTGATATATCATTGGTTTTACCCTGTTTAAGCCATGATATAAGTCCATTATCTAGAGTCTTTGTTATGTTTTGTGTTGGTTTTAGAGTCTTTTCAGGTACAAGGACGATTGAAGCTTAAAAGATGTTTACTGGGAGTTTTGGAGTATCACGAAATGAAGCGGCAAAGATGCAATCATGGAATGAAGTTTTGGAGTCTGTGTCGAGCGATTCCATCACTGAGCATCACTCGACACGACCATTTGTGAAACAAAGAATCCGATTTTGAAGATTGGTGTCGATCGACACCACCTATCAGTGTTGATCGACACCTTGTTCGCAGAAGCCCAGTTCTTAATCGCAGAAGTCCGTTCGAAGCCCGGAGTTTCTAGATGTTTACTTTTATGTTCTGGCCGACTTTGTAACCTTATAAATACGTTTTTAGAGTCATTGTTTAGACTCATGCTTTATTTTATTGAATTATTTAGATTAATCATTAATAAAATCATGTTTTCTTCTATGATTATGTCTGAGTAATTTCCCTGTTAGGTTTAGGGTTTTTGAAAGTGTTTGATGAGTTTGCATGATTTGATCTGATTATTAGGATAAATTCTTTAGTAGTTCTTCATCTTAACTTGTTCTTATTGCTGATTTTAGCCTCGCGAACTGAAATCTGATCTAGGGTTTATTAATAGAAACGACAGTTTGATTGATAATCCTGAACTAGTTTTTGATGAGCAAAACTCCTAATCGCAAAGGAATTTGGCTTAGGGTTTTGTGAACAATTGTGCCTAAATTTATTGCTTGTTTAGATTCATAGGATTCGCAAAGGAATTTGGTTTGCTTGAATTTACTCATAGAAATTATTCGCAGCGAGAGCTGGTATGTTTACTTTCGTGTGCATGTTCATGAACTGTTCTTCATAATCCTAATAACTGATTTATCTGCAACTCTGATTCACTGGAAAATTCCCTGTACCTAGCGTTTTTCTCTTATCGTTTTACGACCGTTTTCATTACTGCTTGCTTTACTTGCTTTTACATTCATCTTGCCTAGCTTAATCTGAAATTTATAATCTATTGTGTTTTCTTAGACTTCCTGTGGATCGATAACCCTAAATACTACAATTGACCTCTTAATTTGAGAGAGTCTAGCTCTAGGGATAATTTGAGCATATCATATATCAGGTGAACCTGATAACAAGTTGGGCACAGGGGGAAGGCAAGACCTCAACAAGGAGCAAATGGTGTTTCTGCCCCTTGAAAGCATCTTTTGATCATTTCTTATTACTTGAACTACCTTGTCCAAACTGTTGATACCCGTAGATCTTGGCCCGCCAACGCCCGTTATATCAATTAAAGGGCCCAGGGAAGTCCAATCATCATGCCAGAAGAAGATGTCGTTTCCTGTGCCAATAAAACAACAAAGAAAGGTCCTAGCCAGCTGTCTTGACTTTAAAATCTGTTTCCAGAGCCAACTACGTGGAGATTGGGAAGGTAAATTCCAGAAGACTTTACCACGAATTAAATTCTTCTTAACCCAAGAAACCTAAAGAGAACTTGTAAACAAGAGCCATATAAGTTTGAGGCTAAAAATCTTGTTCCAAGCTTCCAATCTTTTTAACCCCAAGCCTCCTTCTTTCTTTGGAGTACAGACGGAGGACCAAGCAACCCTTGCTCCTGAGGCTGAAGACGTGGTATCTTTCCAAAGAAATGCAGCGCACATACGTTCCAGTGAGAGTAAACATTTTTTGGGTAAAGCAAACACGGAAGCCCAAAAGCTGATAAGGCTGAAGATAACTGATTGGATTAACTGAAGGCGCCCAGCAAAAGAAAGATGTATCACTGACCACTGATTAGACCGACTGTACACCTTGTCTATCAAGGGTTGATAGTCTATCGCCCGCATCTTATGAGGCAGGAAAGGTAGCCCTAAATATCTGACTGGAAGAGAGCCCTGCTCAAAACAAAACTGAGCAGCTAAAGAAGCAGCAAGGGCACTGTTATTACCATCTATAAACACCTTAGTTTTCTGCAGGTTTAGCTGTAAACCAGAAGCTTTGTAAAAACGTGAAAGAACGTCCAAGATTCCTCTTAAGGAAGATTCTGATCCATCAAAGAAAATTAGGGCATCATCAGCAAAGGTTAAATGAGTGACCAGTGGATCATGGCAAGACGGGTGAGGAATGAATTCATTTGACGACACAGCACGATCTAATTCCTTAGCCAGAATATCCATGACAAGCACAAATAATGATGCATACATAGGATCACCTTGCCTTAAACCTTTTTTCCCTGGAAAGAACCCCACTAGCTCACCATTAAGAAGAATGGAGAAGGCAGGAGTAGTGAAACATTCCCTAATCCAGGCGATAAACCGATGTGGTAGGTCAAAAACTTTTAGAATATTGAGTAAAAACTCCCAATTGACATTATCATACGCTTTTGTCAGATCAACTTGGAGAGCACCTCTTGATGTATCTCCTGGTTTTTGGAAATCTGAGACCAATTCTGAGGCAAGGAGAACATTTTCGCATAACAACCTTCCAGAAACAAACCCAACCTGATTGTTTTGCACTGCCTCATCAATAAACAATTTGAGCCTCGTGGTTAGGATTCTAGATATTACCTTGTATACAATATTGCAGCAAGAGATTGGACGAAACTCCTTTAGCTCTTCTGCACCTACTGTTTTTGGGATCAAGGTGATGGTTGTTGCATTGACTTGTCTTATCAACGAAGAGGATTCGAAGAAATGCATAACCGCTGCCACAAACCCTGTACCAACTATGTTCCACGAAGAGATGTAAAATTCCACTATAAATCCATCAGGGCCTGGGGCTTTGTTCTTAGGTAGAGAGAACAAGGCCTTCTTGATATCTTCAACTGTTGGGATAGCAACAAGCTTTGCAGCGAGATCAGAGTTGCATCTAAACCCATGGATTTGCTTTATGTGTTCCACTGAGTAGGCCTGACTTCCAAGTTAGGCGATCCAAGAAGATTTTGATAAAACCGAAGAACCATATCTTTAATCTGAGCCGGATCAGAGATCCTGGCATTGTTGATGTCTCTCAGATAATATATGACATTCTTTGCTAAGTTAGCTTTCATTATGTTGAAGACAAATTTGGTATTAGCATCCCCTTCTTTGATCTATCTCATTCTCGACTTAGAAAAAATTGGTAATATCATAAGGAGTTTGTTAGCCATAATATATATTTACCCGTTTCTTAACCATCACATTAGATATTACACATGTATTATCCACTTTTCTCGTTAGCTCATAATATTTCTTAACAATTAATACTTGCAACAAAACATTAGATTTGCACACGTTGCACCATGCAGGTAATCATTTTCCCATGTCTAGATTTTTTCTCTTTTCTCTTTTATTTTTCATTGCTTTTTTGTAAATGATGTGCTCTCCAACCCTCTCTATTTCTTTCCCTAAAAAAAAATTAAAATAACAATTTTTTATTTTCTCTGCAACCCATTTTTATTTTCATCTTTAAAATAAAGATATCTACATTTTTTTCTATATTTGAAAATAGAAATAGAGATTTTTTTGGTCATATTCAAAGTACCCCTATAATAAGGGAAAATATAGCATATCTCTATTAGAAATATACATTGGAGTTAAAATATAAAAATGCTATTTTTTTCTCTATTTTAGAATAGAAAATAAAGATTTACATTGGAAATAGTCTTACATTGCTTGAAAGAAATCTTTGCCCCCAATGATCATGAGGATGAATATAGTTTACATATTTGTAGCCATGCTCGTGTGGGCTTGGTTTCGAGTTACTTTCAAGAATCATATCACTGATTTAATTTCAGTTTACATAATCATATCGGCCTATAGGAGTCTTACTTCACACGCATAAAAATTATAAGAATGTTAATTTACAAATTTCTTATTATATAAGCTGGTTAAGGTCTCAAGAATTATCCAAAGTTGACTCATTAGTTGGATTTACAGTGTGACCCAAAAAAAAAAGGAAAAGATTTTACAATGAAACGAACTAATAGTTTCGAGAACCTTTTGGTAAAACTGCAGCAATAATTTGTCACTACGCTATTAGTATTATTTTAAACACAAATATCATTATTTCTCACAAATAATCTAAGTAGTCTACTATTTAAGTAAAATATTTAATATAATTAGGAATAATTAATGGTATAACTCAAAAAAATACATAATTCAAAATCTAACCAAAACTCATCTATGTGACCAATTTCTAATCACTAGATTTAAGATTTTTAGTTAGATTTTGAATTATAAATTTTTTTTTTGGTTATATGGCAAATTAACCCAAGCGGTCATAGGTCTCGTAACTACAGTATGGATTTAGGCGTAGAAGTTCAATGAAAGTGTGGTCATATTCAGCATTTATGGTTGCCATAAAAGTATGTACACTAGCTAGTGGTTATATATCTATAAAAATAATTTGAAGTTAAATGATAATTAAGATTGATGCACATAATATATTGATGAAAAGAGTTGGATAGATAAAGGTAGCAATCTATAATGGGATCGGTTGTGGTGGCAAACGGAAATCAGCTTGGTTGGATCCGGAGTATCTGCATAAGATTTTCTTTATTCCCAAATGGACCCAATGTTTTAGTAATATTTTAATCTGTTCATAATTAGGAACATCATAAGTACTCATTTGACTAATTAAACCTTCAAACTTGACGCATCCAATCAACCACTCAACTAAGTTATATAATCCTCATCCACTATATTTATTATAATTGATAGCCTGCCTTGGCCAAGTTGGGTTTTTCTTTTACACATTCTACAAACTAATCTCAATCTCAAGTGATTGAAAGAAAAATGATTTAAGGAAATTATCGTATTGCAAATGATTATAGCTTTGGCGGTTTGGCCTATATAGGTAATGATGAGTAATTAAAGTCATGTTAGTTACATTAACCGACAAAAGTCATTGTATCTCTATTTTAGAGGAATTGTTACTTTTTTCTCCGAAAATAGCAATTCTACACTTTTGCCTCTATTTATAAAGAAATGTTATAATTTTCTTTATTTTAGAAATAGAAATAGAGATGGGTTAGAGTAAATTTTCTTCTAAAATAGGGTTTAGAGAAAAAATAAAAATGCGTTGGAGATGCCTGTAGTAGGAGGGTTACATCTCAGTTTGTTCTAGCAAATCGAATTTAGGCGTGGGTTACTATTTCCATCACAGAATTTTGTATAAAATTCAACTTTGACTCTAATTTTAATGTTTGAATTAGAGAATATTATAAAAAGCTTTACAGCATAGAGGTATAGTTTTAATATGTATTAATGTTTGAATTAATATGTATGAAAATATATAAATATGTATGTGTTGTGAATCAAGAGAACGAATGGGGAAGATTGTGTTTATTCATTAATCATAAGATCCTTTATATAGGATTATTACAAGAGAGAAAAGGAAAATTCCTTTTCCTAATGGGAAAAGGAAAGTACATAAAAGGAAAATCCTAATTCAACTAGGATTCATTAAACCGGCCTAAAGACTAAGTGTTAATGGGCCGTAAACGGACCAGAACTAGTTATGACAATCCACTATGATTTATAACACTCCCCCTTGGATGTCATAACTCTAATGGGCTTGTAATACGCTTTGGATGTTGCCTCATTAAAACCTTACCAAGTAAAACCCATTTTGGGACAAAACCGTGGTGAAGGAAAAAGAGTACAACACGTATTACTCCCCCTGTTCTGAACCTCACTGCAAGTCTTTCAAACGACGCATTCCAATCTGATAAGTAAGTTTCTTGAACGTTGAGGTTGGAAGTGACTTGGTGAATAGGTCTGCTGAATTCTCACTTGATCGTACTTGCTGCACTTGAATTTCTCCATCTTTCTGTAGATCGGATGTGAAGAAGAATTTTGGCAGAATGTGCTTCGTCCTATCACCTTTGATGTATCCATCCTTAAGTTGAGCTATACACGCTGCATTGTCCTCGAACAAGACCGTCGATTCCTGCTTACCTTCGGCCATTCCACAATCCACTCTTATGTGCTGGGTCATCAGCCTTAACCAAACACACTCACGACTAGCCTCATGAATTGCCAATATCTCTGAATGATTAGAAGATGTAGCTGCAATGGCCTGCTTCATTGACCGCCAAGATATTGCAGTTCCTCCATGAGTAAACACATAACCTGTCTGGGACCGTGCATTATGAGGATCTGAAAGATAACCTGCATCAGCAAAACCAACTAAACCGTCCTTAGATTGGTTAGTATAAAATAGACCCAAGTCTTTCGTTCCTTGTAGGTAACGAAGAATATGTTTTATCCCGTCCCAATGCCTTTGGGTCGGACATGAGCTAAATCTTGATAATAAATTCACGGCAAAACATATATCTGGCCTAGTGTGGCTTGCCAGATACATTAAAGCTCCTATGGCACTGAGATATGGCACTTCGGGACCAAGGACTTCTTCAGAGTCTCTCTTAGGACCAAACGGATCCTTTTCTAGATCAAGAGATCTCACCACCATTGGGCTGGACAATGGGTGACATTGATCCATATTAAAACGCTTGAGTACCTTTTCAGTATATGCCATTTGATGCACAAGGATTCCATCATTTATGTACTCAAGTTGCAATCCCAAACAAAACTTAGTTTTGCCTAGGTCTTTCATCTCAAATTCTTTCTTGAGGCATTCAACTGTTTGGACGATTTCACCAGGGGTTCCAAGGATGTTCAAATCATCCACGTAAACTGCTATGATAACAAACCCTTTGTTTGCAAACTTTTTTATAAAAATACATGGACTGATGGGATCATTCTTATAGCCTTCTTTGACTAAGTACTCACTCAATCTATTGTACCACATACGCCCACTTTGCTTCAGTCCATAAAGGGATTTGTTCAGTCTTATGCAGTGTTGTTCTCGAGAACCTTTCTTATCTTTGAGCTCAATACCCTCTGGTAATCTCATATAAATCTCATTATCCAGTGGACCATATAAGTATGCAGTTACAACGTCCATTAACCGCATATCCAACTTTTCTCTTATAGCCAGACTTATCAAAAATCTAAAAGTTGTAGCATCCACCACAGGGGAGTATGTCTCCTCATAATCTATTCCTGGTCTCTGTGAGAATCCTTGTGCAACAAGCCGTGCTTTATATCTCACGATTTCACCATGTTCATTTCTTTTCCTCACAAAGACCCATTTATGTCCAACTGGTTTAATCTCATAGGGTGTCCGAATTATTGGACCAAAGACATCCCTTTTCCTTAAAGAATTCAACTCCACGTTTATAGCTTCTTTCCATTTAGTCCAATTTTCACTCTGAGTGCACTCATATATCGACGTGGGTTCTAGATCCTCCATAAGTTCAAGTGCTACCTTAAAAGCAAATATATCATCGATTTCCACACACTTTCTATTCCATTGTATTCCAGACATAACATAATTCATTGAGATCTCATTATTTTCAGGAACGTCAGAACCATGAAACTCGGCGTCCTGAGTCTCATTGCTTGGAACTATCGGTTCAGTTATGTCTGGGGTTCCATCAGATTCCTCAACCACGATTTCAGCACCTTTCTTTCTTTTCCGAGGATTCTTATCTTTGGAACCTATTGGCCGGCCACGTTTTGAGTGTGGTTTAGATTCTGTAGCAACTTGATTGTGTCCCTCTTGAACATCAATTCTAATCGGTGCATTAACAGCTGGTATGTAAGACTTAGTTACTCTTTTCGGGTCAGCAAAGGAATCTGGCAATTGATTAGCTAGCTTTTGTAAATGTATAATCTTTTGGACTTCTAATTCACATTCTTGAGTCCGAGGATCTTGCCATTTTAAGGACGTTTGATTCCATATAATTTCCTTTACCAGTCTGTTATCTCCTCCTAATGTTGGATAGACAGATTCGTCAAAATGACAATCTGCGTACCTGGCCTTAAACAAATCACCCGTGGTTGGCTCAAGATACTTAATGATAGTAGGAGAATCATATCCAACATATATCCCCATCCTCCTTTGAGGTCCCATCTTTGTTCTCTGTGGTGGTGCAATAGGCACATAAACGGAACATCCGAATGTTTTAAGATGGGATATGTCTGGCTCTTGACCCGTTATTAACTGTGATGGGGAATATTTATGTTCACTAGATGGCCTGATACGAATTAGCTCTGCTGCATGTAAAACTGCATGTCCCCAAGCTGAGACCGGGAGTTTTGATCTCATTAGCAACGGTCTAGCAATCAACTGTATGCGTTTAATAAACGATTCAGCCAAACCGTTTTGTGTATGTACATGTGCCACAGAATATTCAACACTTACCCCCATGGACATACAATAATCGTTAAACGCTTGGGACGTAAATTCACCAGCATTGTCAAGACGTATAGTCTTTAAAGGAAAATCTGGAAAGTGTGCTCTTAAACGTATGAGCTGGGCAAGCAATCTTGCAAATGCCACATTTCTAGTTGATAATAGGCAGACATGTGACCATCTCGTGGATGCATCAATAAGGACCATAAAATATCTAAACGTCCCACAAGGTGGGTGTATTGGTCCGCATATGTCTCCTTGAATTCTTTCCAGAAAATTTATCGTTTCCTTAGTTACTTTGATTTGTGATGGCCTAGTAATGAGTTTCCCTAGTGAACATGCTTCACACGTGAGATTCTTTGGGATAACTCTCCTTTCTTTCAAGGTGTGCCCATTAGTACTTGCTAATATCTTTCGCATCATGTTAGCACCGGGATGGCCAAGCCGGTTATGCCAAAAAGTGAAATTCTCAGTAAACTCTTTGTTTACCATAGCATTTGCTTCTATCATTCCGATCTTAGCACAATAAAGGCCCACAGAAATGGCAGGTATAGTCTCTAGGACTTTCTTATAGCCATGGACGGTTTCAAAGATTTGAAGGAATTCTTTGTTATTCTCGTCCTTAGTTTCAACATGAAGACCATTCATTCGAATGTCTTTAAAGCTCAATAGACTTCTCTTTGAACTAGGTGAATATAACGCATTAGAAATTTCTAGATGCGTGCCCTTAGGTAATAAAATATGGGCTTGACCGTGGCCTTCAATTAAATTTGCTATACCCGCAATTGTGGTTACATTTGCCTTTTTAAGTGTAAGATCAATGAAGTATCTCTTATCTCTTAATATCGAGTGGCTTGATCCACTATCCACAATGAACACATCCATATCGTTCATACTTCAAAAGAGATAACAATAGATACTTTTAAATAACACTCTTTCATTCCATAAAGTTTAATAGAAAGCAATAACACAAAACCAAAGTATAAAGTATAAAACGTAAAACAAGCAAAACACAAAACACCAAAACAGAAAATCAAAATCAATCACTTAAGTATATCTGAGGTTTCAAAATTCATCAAGTCATCTTGCTCATGATCGAAATCTCCTTCATTATCATGCTGGATCATATGAGTTTCTGGATTCTTCCCTTTAAGGCTCTCTTGATAGAGTTCAACCAGATGCTTGGGAGTCCTACATGTCTTAGCCCAATGATTACTCATTCCACATCGATGGCAAACTGATTTTGGGTTTGATTCTCGTGGTTGAGAAGTAATACCACGGTTATTACGATCATAGTCAGTTCGGTATCCGCGTCCTCGTCCTCGCCCGCGGTTAGAATGATCGTTATGGAATCCGTGGCCTCGGCCCTGACCTCGGCCGTATGGATTAAAATGGCCACGGCCACGTCCTTGCCATCTACCCCCACGTCCACGACCACGATGTCTATAATCACTTTGGACGTGGTTAATTTCTTTCTTTTCATCTGTGGCCACATTCGCTTCAGGAAGTGGGGCTGATCCAGGAGGTCTCATCTCACTGTTTCTCATTAGCAGTGTATTATTCTCCTCGGCTAGTAATAGACATGCTATAAGCTTTGAGTATGTCTCAAAACCTCTTTCACGGTATTGCTGTTGAAGCAACACGTTATTAGTGTGAAAGGTGGAGAAGGTCTTTTCCAACATGTCTTTCTCAGTTACCTTCTCACCACATAGTCTCAATTGAGAAACTATTCTGAACATAGCCGAGTTATATTCTTCCACGGACTTGAAGTCCTGGAACCTGAGATTCCTCCAATCATAATTGGCCTTTGGTAACAACACCGTTCTATGGTGGTCATATCTTATCTTTAATTCTTTCCAAAGGTCCAAAGGGTTCTCAATGGTTAGGTATTGATCCTTGAGACCCTCAACAAGATGATGACGAATGATCGATATCGTTCTGTATCGATTCCTTTCATTCTCATTATTATCCTCAATGATACATTCGTCAAGTCCTTTAGACTTTAGATTTATCTTAGTATCCAATGCCCACTGTAAGTAATTATCTCCAGAGAGATTGAGGGCAGCATAATCCAAATTGTTGATTTTCGACATCTGAAAACATTCATCCTATTCTCTAAGAACTATAAGATTTTAAAGTTTATGCATATGATGCAAAATAGGTCATGGGTGCTTATATAAACGGGTACGGATGCATGATGCTTATGAAACCAGATTTTTATGTTTAACAACCTAACATAATGTTTTTATATGCTCATGATGCAAGCCTAGTATTCAAATTCTAAACCGTATGATGATATGACCGGATTTTAATCAAGCATGTTATGTCTATATGATGCAATCAGTTTCAGTTTCATGTTTATCAATCAACGAATCAATCCAAACAAGCAAACAAACAAACGAGTTCAAATAAATATGCAACCAAATTTGGACAGAGTGTTTACTGTCGATCGACGGGTGATTTGTGTCGATCGACACAGTTTAATTCAAACAACAAATTCAGGCAGAAGTTTACGTGTCGATCGACATAAAACTAGTGTCGATCGACACGGGTACAGATCATGCAATCGGTTTGGATTTTAATTGAATTAGGTTAGGGTTTCAAGTTAGGGTTTCAAGTGATTACGAATCTTAACCTCCGTGAGTCTTCTAGTTCGCCGTAACCGTTGATAGGCTGTATGAACTTTCTTCTAGTTCGCCGTAACCTTAAAGGCTGTATGAACTATGATTTGAACAGTAACGCCGGATGAACAGTAATCGTCGATGAACAGTGCGCGATGAATAGTGCGCGATGAACAGTACGATGAATAGTAACGATGAACAGTAATCGCGTTTTTTGTGTTTTTAGGGTTTAGGGAGCAACTCGTGCTGATAACGTGTTGTGAATCAAGAGAACGAATGGGGAAGATTGTGTTTATTCATTAATCATAAGATCCTTTATATAGGATTATTACAAGAGAGAAAAGGAAAATTCCTTTTCCTAATGGGAAAAGGAAAGTACATAAAAGGAAAATCCTAATTCAACTAGGATTCATTAAACCGGCCTAAAGACTAAGTGTTAATGGGCCGTAAACGGACCAGAACTAGTTATGACAATCCACTATGATTTATAACAGTATGAAAATTATAATTCAAACATTAAATGTTTGAATTAATATGTATCTAATTTTAATGTTTAAATTAATATGTATGAAAATATATAAAATGACATTTTTTATAAACAAGAGGTAGTTATATATACACACTAAGAGAGGTAAACCTTGGGTGATATATATATAATTTGTAATGGGTTAGATATCGATATTATGGCTCCGATTGGTAACCTAATCTTTTTAAGAACTGGAGCGGTAAGCTGTACAGCATAGAGCAAAGTTGTATGGATAAAGCTGTAATAGTGCAAAACTGTATAGATAAAGCTGTAATAATGTTGGTAAGTTGTACAACATAGAGCAAAGTTGTATGGATAAAGCTGTAATAGTGCAAAACTGTATAGATAAAGCTGTAATAATGTTGGTAAAGCTTGGTGATTGATACAATTTAAAGCTGTACAAATTATAAAAAGGCGGTACGTTATAAAGGCGGTTACCAATCGGAGCCATATATGTTCTCCGCTTAAACAGTTTAATCCAATCGTAAAAAATGAAAACGATAATTCCATGTATCACAATCAATTGTAAGCGATATGAATCTTGTGAACGAAACAAGAGTCAGCAATAGTTGCCATGTGTGCATATGAGGCCAACGGTTTTGTGGTATGGGACCTTACCTATTTGCATGTGAGGGTGCCTATTAAATAATAAAAAATGTCATTTTACCTCACCCAAGGTTTACCTCTCTTAGTGTGTATATATAACTACCTCTTGTTTATAAAAAATGTCATTTTATATATTTTCATACATATTAATTCAAACATTAAAATTAGATACATATTAATTCAAACATTTAAAACTGTACAAATTATAAATTAGATACATAATTTTAATGTTTAATTATAAATTAGATACATATTAATTCAAACATTTAAAGTTGTAGGAATTAATATGTATCTAATTTTAAAAATTATAACTACCTCTTGTTTGATATATAATTCAAACATTAAAATTAGATACATATAAATTCAAACATTAAAATTTGATACAATTTAAAGCTGTATAAATTATAAAAAGGCGGTACGTTATAAAGACGGTTACCAATCGGAGCCATATATGTTCTCCGCTTAAACAGTTTAATCCAATCGTAAAAAATGAAAACGATAATTCCATGTATCACAATCAATTATAAGCGATATGAATCTTGTGAACGAAACAAGAGTCAGCAATAGTTGCCATGTGTGCATATGAGGCCAACGGTTTTGTGGTATGGGACCTTACCTATTTGCATGTGAGGGTGCCTATTAAATAATAAACCCAACTAAATAAATAAACAGAACTAAAAAGGGTCACCAAAGAACTGCTAGCTACGGGAGGTATATAAATTAATATTTTGACGACAAAAAAAAAATAATAATAATATTTTGGATATTTTGTGATCGTGCTTGTGGCTAGTAAAATTTTGTGATATCTATATAGAAACAAATTTTGCCATTTTGGTATCGAGTAGAAAAATTGATCGGTGGATACAAGAACAGGTTATATATGTCCGATATATGCTTTGTTGGGTTCGACCTCGTTCCCATTGCAATAAAGTGCAAATGCTTGTTCTAACCATCACATGTCTCATTCATGTATCTCCTAAAATGATATTAACAAAATTGTGGTATATCTTATATACATGGTAAAAGTTGAAACCGAGCTTAAGCTTTTATACTTAGCCAAGCTCGCATGCGCGCAAGCAATCAGCTCGGGTTTATCTTGTATTGATGGTAAGCTCGAAACTTCGCATACTTGGAAGAAAAAAAAATTGATCATCGTTTTGGGCAGTTCAATAATTATTTTTACGGAGTTTTGACAAAAAAAAAATTATTGTTACCGAGTTTGTCTTCAAAATGCCAATGTGCCTTCTTGCCGAGCTCGCATGCGCGAGTCTAAGTCATTTGATGAGTCCAACTCGGCATTTACTGCATACTTGGCCGATTTATTAAACTAATTTTGCTCGCTCGAGCTTCTCACGCTTTAGGCCTTAAGTCCAATGTCCACGTAGTTTTGGCAAATTATTTTGTCTCTTTGGGGAGTGTAATCGTTTTTTGCCGATTTCCTAGGTGTGATGACATCACGAGCTGCCTATATATATCCAATCTCTTTCACATTTCACCCCAAACATGTACATCTCTCTTATTTTTCCTCTTTTCTCAAGTATTTACGGTTTTCTTGACTTTAACGCCGTACCACCAAACTCCTCCGCATATTCTACTGAATCTTACATGTTTCTAATGTCTTGATACAATCTTAATTAATTTAATTTCTCATTAGTTCTCATTATAAACATGTAAGAATGGTAACTAAAGGCAAATAATTTTTTTCCCCAAATTAAATCATAAATCATAATTTTCGAATTTAAATCTAATGGAATGTAAAAGTTACATCTCGTGGTCGCGCCTTAGACCAAATGCGTATGCCATTACTCGGAATTTGTTACCTACCTCCTTCCTCCAGTTTTAAACGTAATTGTTTTTTTTACGTGGAAGAGAATCAAAAGGTTTACGGTAAATAAGAGCATGGTTTGATTATGCTTCTTATCATCACTTTGGGTGTGATTATGTCTTGTGTCTTGGGAAGAGCATGGATTGAGTCTGTTATGAACGAGAGTACATGAATCGAACCTCATGTTACCTTGTATCACAACCATCTCCCACAGTTTCTTGAAGATGAATAATACGGAGGATGGACTGACCGTAAAATCATGTAAATCCCAACATTTTCTTGCAATTCTCATTAACTCTCAAAGTCTAATTAAGTGGGTGTGTGCTATCTTATATATTTGATCTTCTCTTGCGCAGCGATGACTTCAAGGCTTTTGCAGACATTTGCTTCAGAGAGTTTGGAAACTCAGTGAAATTAACGAACCATATGTACTAGCTCCTGGAAGTTATGACACATGATTTGTCTCTCCTAATCACTGTTCTCCTCGATTTGGGCTGGTCAACTGCCCCAGAGAAAACTCTTCTACCGAGCCATATATTGTACTCCACAACATGTTGCTCGTGCACGTATAAAGTCAACCACGAGATTGTATCACCAAAAGTATAAGGTCAGCTTAAACACACACACACATTTATCTCTTGGACGCTAGATTTACCTCTCTCTCTTTCTCTCTATCTCTTGTGTGATTGTATAAGGATAAGCAGAATGAGTCTGTTGTTGGTATAACCTGTTTTGCATTCGGGATGGTTCCGTCGACTAGCTCTGAAAAAGACGAGATCGCAGCTCAAAGAGCCATTGATTTCTTTATAGACCTATTAATTAGGCTGATTTTAACACTTCACTTGTTTTAATATTAATTAAACAAAAAAATAACTTTAGAACTCCATTTCTAATTTGCAAATTTATTCTCATCCATTGGTAAGAACTCTCTAAAAATTCTTAAGAAAAATTTTAAATATTTTTAAACACAATGAATAAAAATTTGTTACTAATTAAGAATCAAAAGAACATCCTTCCAATTCCATTGAAGTCCTAGCTATTCCGACCTTCAAATCTACTCCCTGCCTGCACACATCAATCCACAACTTTAGCTTTATCGAATCAGGTTTTAAATCAGTAAGAGAGATAGATTTGCGACATTATTTACCTCTTCTTTTTCTTGCCTCGCAACTTAGTACTAGCTTCTGAAACATTCTCCTCTTGTTTCTTGTTTATTTCAACATCATTGTTTCGGTGCTTGTTCCTGATTCATCATTGTTTCCATGTCCTGCATTCTTGTGCGGACAACACTCGCCACCAATACTGCAAACACGTAAAAGATTGGTCAATACTCAATATTACACAAATACACATACATTATGATCCCGTAAACATAACCATAAGAAGTACATGAACCGGTATATAGACACGACACACGTACAAACACGTAAATTGAATGACATAAATAGTATCATATGAGCATCAGTGCCAAGAGTCGAGATTGAAGCCATGACTCTAAAAGATTGGTCTATATTACATTGATACATATGCATATATATGTTACATATGATCTCATGATCCCATTATTTCCTACCATCACAAATGCATTCCAATTTATTAGCAGCCATAGATTAAAAACCGGACTACAGTTCAGCTAATCACTATTAAGTGATCAGAAACCTAGAGAAATTAACATTCTGTTTCTTGAGCCGAATCGAAACCTAAACAAGATCAAGAATTCAATATAGCTAGATATCATTGCAATCTGTTTCGAAACAAGGTCAATGTGTAGTAAGCTACCCTTGGTTAATTTTTTTGGATCAAGGTAACTACTTTGTTAAGTGAGTCCAATGATATACAAAACAAGGCATTTTGTGAACATGAAATGGTTTCAATTCATCATAAGATGCTAAATGACTTTCAAAAAGCCAGCTTTTTATGAAAAGGTCATGCAAATGATTATCCTAAGCATATAAACAATTGTAACCAAATACTCTATTAGGCGACAAGCACAAGATGAAATGCTAACTCATTGCGCAGCAAATACACCAACCACACTTGTCTTTGTAGTACCATGCTTAGTCAATACACCAATTACGCTTGATTCCAGAAAGCACAAGCGGAGATCCCTCGATTTGGATCGACGGATTTCAAAACATCCAACGTAAACAACCATAACTCAATCAATAAACTCAATCCTAAAACACATCAGCTCAAACATATTTCATTTCATCAAATCTAATCACTCTTACCAATTATACAAAAGAGATTAAATACCAAATTGCATAAGAATACCCAAAAATCAAAAAATTATCAAGGAAAGGAACGAAATTTCGATATTAAAATCAAAATCGAATTGAAATCGAGAGGACTTAGAACTCGTTCTTGAGCTCATCTTTGGAATCGGAGAAATACGAAAAGAGATAAGGAATAGCACGAACAACAACAACCCAGCTTCCAAACAGAGCAACGGCCTCCTTCTTCACCCATTCACCGTCGCGACCTCATCCGAAATCCACCGTGACGGTCTTCATTCTCCAATTTGGATCGGATCATCGACGGATTGGGATCGACTCAAAAGGAATAATGAGGATTTTTTTAATTTTTTTTGGTTAAAATTTTTGCAACCATTCTCACACTGACACGTATGAGGTTCTGAGCTTGTTAAACTCTCAAACGAGAACCATTTCTGAGTTTATTATCCATTTTTCATTTGATTTTTCTCTAGAAACCCACTAAGAAACCCCAATGGATATGCCCTAGGGTCGGTTTAGAGACAGGCCCGTCTCCGTCTTAGAATCCTAATTATGAAACTAAGTGATAGATGCGAAGTGAAATGCGAAAACAAGATCAAATAGCTAAATAGAACTATAGGTGACCAAGTAAATCATAAACAAATTCAAAATGCAAAAATTCAACAAGAGTCAACCGTAAAGTCAATAAACAAGAATTTGATCACATACTAGATGGTAAAAACATTCATTGAACCAATTCATGCTTTTGGATTTTCTTCATTGTTCCAGTTTGTCTAACGGATTGATGTTGGTACCACAGCGGTGAAATTGGATTGTTCCATAGCCATTCTGATGAATTTGAAATAAAACATTATCATGCCAATTTTTTTTTAAAACTAATTTTTATAAAGATTCTTACGTACAAAGAGTGAAGCGGCTTTAGATAAAGTTGGCTAATCTATAGCAAATATTCGTGTTTATGTTTAGTTTGAAAACTAAGAAATACAAGAAGATAAACAAAATAAAATCATTAGATCATGTACTAAACTATCTACCATTGGATTGGCAATAAAAATGGTTCAAAAGATTGAATCAAACACTATCGTGGAATATGGAGCTCAGAAATATGAAGTAATTCACTTATGTGGCACTAATCACTTCATTTAACCACCTAATTATCATAAACTTATGTTTGCGATTAGATTATCAATGAGCATAGCTGCATAGGAAGACGTCTCGTTGGATCATTAACACCACAATCACCAATTCTTATTGGTTAGATATGTAAAGCTCACAAAATGTTTGGTTCAAACATTTATATTTTGAATGGCCTAAACAGAAATACCATTGAGAACAACCTAAGAATGATTTATCAAGAATCAACTCTAATAAGCATCATCTAACCATCAAAACATTCTAATTCAACCCAAGGTCTTTTTTTTCAACGATATTATTGATTTGTTCTTTTCGGGTCCCCCTCCCTTTCCCTGATTATTCTTATTGAAATAGTATTGTTGCGGTAATTTTACGGTTGAATGAATTAGTTTTCTTACCAGAACTAACATGTCAGATTTATAATTAGGCGAAACTACTCTTCAATTTTGGTTAAGTGACTAAAGAGATGATTAATTATCTAACGATAATCAACATGACAACTTTTCAATTAGACGAAACTACTCATCTACTACAGTCTAGTTACAAATAGTTGTATTGACCAAAGAGATCAAGCTAGAGATCAAACCATGAAACTACCGTCTTGACAACTTGACATAGCAAATAGAATTGCTGCATTATTTATTGTACTTCTCTACTACTATTACACATTTTAAAGTAACCAAATTAAATAAAGTAAAAGATGTATATGATTATGCATGTAGACACATAATACACATAGATACAGATACTAACTCTCCTCCCAACTCAAGAACAAAATTTATATCTAACATTTTCATATTTATTTTAGTCATTATCATAACACTTTGTTTTCTCTCTTAAATCTCAACAAGCTTATTTCATTTTATGTCATTTTCCTCCGACATCATCTCCAATGACCTGCACTCGCTGCTACAAAAGGCTCTATCTCCCCTACAAAAATTATGTCACAAAAAAAATTGCTAATTACCCAACTAAAATTCAATTACAATTCCATAAGTATATTCGATATTATAAGTGTAAAAATATCAAATATTATTAGATTTGAGTTTGATGAAGCACAAACCTGTACATGAAAATGTCATCACGAGGTCCAAGATTCTTCTTACAGTTACAACAGCTACTGAGAAAACTGTCGGGTGGTAAATAATCCGACTCGTCAATCGGGTCGGAGCTCCGGAAGAAAACGACGCCGGGTTGGCTCTCAACGATACAGTTATCGAATATATGGATCGTTCTCGGGTTAGGCCCGTGACACGTGACGCACGTGTAGTCTTCCGATAATTCCATATCGGAGGTCGAAAAATAGCCCGTGAAGATCCGGGACGACCCAAGACCCGACCCGGTAACCGATTTCTCCATCTTCTCCAGCGGAGAATTCCTCGTTTTTATCCCGAAATCCGACGAGGAGCGTGGAGAATCCGGGACCCGGATCCGGAGCTGGGATCCGAATAGGATTGTACCGGATCTTGGTTTGGAGAAACCGGGTTCTTGGTTTTCTTCTTGGACGAGAGAATCGACAATGGCGAGTCCGATTCTTTTGGGTTCGGGTTTGAGTCGGGTTTCGGGTTCTTGGGTTTTCGGGCTATCGGATCCTCCAAAAGGGTTTTTTAAAACGGAGAAAGGTTTTGCGTCGAGAATTGAGGTTGGGCTCGCAACGGCGTCGTTTTCAGTGAAGCTTTTAAAGCTGGTGAAAGCAGTGAAGAGCCGTGGAAACGGCGTCGTTTTGCTCTGTTTCTGGTTCGTTTCCGCCATTAAAGCTTGCTTGCTTCTTGATCTCTTCTTCAGCATAATTCACTGCACAAAAAATCACATCTTTTAAAAGCTCAATTCATAAAAGCAAGAAAATATAATTCTGAAAAATCAAGAACTAACCTCAAAGATCAAGATTGTGGAATTTTTCAAAGAAAATTAAAATTGATGCAATTCTGTTGCCTCCATGATTAGAAAAGTTGAGCAAAATCAGAGAAAAATGAAAGTAACTGAAGCTAAAGACGAGACCTTTCTATATAAAAAAAAAAAGAATTTTTTATAACTCCCGACTTTCTCGCACTTTCTTACTCAGTATAACATAAAACGTTTTGCTAGAAAAAGAAGAAACAAACAAAAGCTAGGAAAAATAAGAAAAGCAAATTGATCCGTTTGTTTTTGTTTGCTTTTGCTTTTTAATAATTTAGTGGTTATAGTTTCGATGATCTGAGAAACAAAAAAGAAACGGCCCCACTGATTCTCTTCCATAATCTAAAAACCCTCAAAATTCGCCATGAAGTTGCATAAGCAGAAACAGAGCACTAAAGACACACACAAACACACACCCACTTGCTAACGCCTGTATCATTCTTTAATATATATATACTCAACTATACATATGTTTTTAATTTGTATATGTATATGTATATGTATAGAGAGATAAGTACAATGGAAATCAGTGGGTGAAGAAACTGAGAAGAAATAATACCACTTCAAAGCTTTCAACTTCAGCAGTGGAACTTCCCAAAATTTATTTATTTTTATTTTTAGTCATTTATGGAGTATTTTTCTTTTTTAATTTATGATTTTTGCTTTTGGGTATGCCAAGGAACCACTCACGTCGTTGTCTACTGACCCTTTCGTCTTTTTAATTTAATTTTGGATTTTTCTTATAGTTTTCTTTCTATATTCTCTTTTTGTTTATTTTTTATAAAAAGGAACTTTTTTTTTTGAGAAAAAAATATAAAAAGGAACTTTAAAATTTAAGAAAAAAAGAAGTCGATAAAACTCGTGTTTGCATATATCGTACGAGTTACGATCAATCCATCAATTAATGGAGTATCAAAAATCGTTCAAATGAATAATATAAAATAGATATGAACTAATTTTCCTATCATTCCTCGACAAATTGTAAAGTTACAACATGTTGATCACATTGTTTCAAATGAATGAAAACAGATACTAGTTGATAAAAAATAAATAAAAATAGATATGAACTCTTTAACAACAAAAAATTACATATGAACTATAATAACTATTAAGTATTAGTCATGTTTTGGTTAGGAACTCCACACTTTATAGTACTTTATAACGTTTTCAAAGCAGAATTTCCAACGTTGTTTAAGTCTTTCATGTTCTTTTTCTTAGATTGAAATTGTCGACTAATTCTCACTATTTCTCACTTACTTCGTGGTTAGGTAACTGTCTATATATAACTAATAGGATGCACTACAATGTAAAAAGATGGGTTACAAACAAAAATTGAAGATGGAGTTTATGGAAACGGAAATGTGGTAATGAAATATCTTTTTCTATATCAATTTCAGCTAAGATAAGGGATGAGATAGAAAGGAGCATATTTGCTATTAAAAACCATGTTTCAAACATATTCCGAATTTTCACTAAGATGGAAAAAACAAAGCACCAAAACAATGAATTTTTCAGTTTCAAGGCTTTTTTTATGGTTTTATCACATTTTCTTATTACTCATGTTTAAGTAGATGCTAATTTAGTTTTATATTGTTACTCAAGAGATAGGTCAGATTTTGCTCATCCCTATATCAAACGAGATTTAACGAAATCTAATAAAATTTAGAAATGCATATCGACATGGGACTAGTTTTAGCAAGATCAAATTAATTGTAACCAGAAAGAGGGAGAGTAACTCGTATAATCCACGCAAGTAGGTTTCTCAATGGGAGACAAATCGAAATGGTCGATTACTAGAACTTTTGGTTCTCATGAGAAATAAAAATAATCTATGATCATTACATGACATTTTTTCTTGTGTAATGATTTATGGTACGTTTGTGGTGATGATGATTATAGTGTTAGCATGGGAGTGTGGGTGGACTTGGTCACTCAGCATCGAAATGGAATGAGATACGATCATTACGTACGAATATATTTCACAATCTTAACTGATTTATTTTGCTTTCATCGCTGGCTTAGTCACTTTGGGTGGACATTGTACACACTTTCCATATATATAAATACACGAAGAATTGTTGACGTTATTTTATACCAAAAGTTTTACAGACTACTACATGGGTATATTTATATCTTCTTTTTTTTTGCTAAACAATATTTATATCTGATTTTCAAGCAATATAAGGTTTTCGTGTGGAAAGAGCTCCATTATTTTTATGTAAAACCCCGTTGCTAAAACTAAACTTCTTGCCTGTTTGTTTACATCGCGAATGTGATATAATTCCTGATTATATATTATTGTATATATAATTTTACAAATATATGGACATACATATATATGTGTTAATGTGCATTTGACGAATATTGTTCTTCCGAACTACTATATTTTACTCCGATCACTACCTGCAACCGGAGTCCATGATACTGTGAATTAATTTTGCGTAGCTAATATCTATTAGTAACGCATTACGTACTTTCTATTTGTCTTGCCATTTTCAAATATGATAATAGATTAGATTTTATTGAGATATATAGAACTTTCATATTTTATAACGTTATTTTATACTTCTTCCCTTTTTCAAAACTGTGCCATTCTAGAGTTTTTTTTTTGTTTTCAAAAAGTATAATTCTATGTTTTCAATGTCACTTTTCAAATGTATTTTCTTCACTCCATGATGAAAAAATAAATTTCTTTGGATTCAAATCATAATCATCTAATTAATATATATTAAATATGGGAAGAATGGCTAGGGTTTCTCTCGTTGGAGGCAATTTTTTAGGTTTTTACCGTCAATCATCCCCTCACCCAAAACCCTAGACCCCTGATTTCCTGTGCTTCTCCGGTGACTTTATCTGTCTCCCGGAGATCTCTTGCTGTGTAATACAGTCTTCTTGCAACATCTTTTGTCCTAATTACAATTTTCTTTTCGTTTATCTACAAAATTCGAGGCTATACAAGGCTTCTTCAGGTCTTGCGTACACCTCACGCCGGCGGAGCAGCATCAAGCTATCGACCACGTTATGTCCAGTCACCGCTACTCGAGGGAAGAGAAGGGTAAGGAAGTAGCTGGATCTCATAAATGGATCCGGGACCCCCCAATTCTTCTCCCCGACGATGAAAATCAAGATCTCATCCAAGCGAATCGATTAACACTTATAGGCAGAGTCCAACACCCAAAAACTCAAAGTCCAACCTCGGTGCTGAGTTTCCTTCCTCAAATTTGGGGTCTCCAAGATAGAGTGGAAGGAAAAGTTCTTGGAAGAGAACAGTTTCAATTCTGGTTCAAAACAGAAGAGGATATGCTCTCTGTTTTAAGATGTGCACCATTCCACTTCAAACGATGGATGCTCATCCTTCAAAAGTGGGAACCTTCCACGTCAGTCTCTTTCCCTTGTGAAATACCATTATGGATCAAGATTAACGATCTACCCACTCACCTCTGGACCCAGAACAATCTGAAAGCTATCGGAGGTGCACTTGCGAGTTATCTTGACCAGGATACTCTAGAGGGACGAATCCAAGTCAACGTCAATGCCCTCAACCCCCTCATTATGAAGGACACAGTTCAGTTGCGCGCTGGCGTAGAACTACATGTGGAATTCGTCTATGAAAAGTTGGAGAAACATTGTTTCTCTTGCTTTTCCCTTACCCACGAAATAATGGAGTGTCCAAAAAATCAGAAATCCCCATCTAAAGACTTACCAGTTCTAGGAATAAATCAACAACGCACAATTTCGCGGCTTGAGGAGGACAAAAGAAGGAGAGGGTCCAATCGACTGTCGGAAGATAAAAGAAGCCATGATCATAGAGCATCTCATCACTCCTCAAGTTACCAAGCTAAGAGGCCTAGAATTGGATCCCCTAGTCATCGATCATCTCCAAACTCCAATCCAGGAAACTTCAAACATGTTAACTGGTCCCCTCCTAGAACCAGGAACCAGAAGGAAAGCCATGAGTTTCTGGATCATCACCAATCACATCACAAAGTACCTCATCTGGTTTGGAAAGAAAATGAGACTAAGGATCATACTAGTTTCACAGGTCATAAATCGGAATGGGTCCAGAAAGATCGTGTGAAATCTTCCTTACTTCCCCGAGAACCCTTACCACGAGAGCATCGCAACAACCTACCTCGCTTTTGGGAAAAAGTCTACTCCCGTGTGGAGAATAGAGTAACTGGAAGTCGCCACAACCACACAACCACCTTGAAAGCTCTGAACGATCTGGTGGTTCTGGAAAACACTAGTACTCCCAAGATCCCAATTCTTCTAGTAAAAACACCTCTCAGATTTCCAAGAGACCGGTTCTGGAAAGGCTTGATAGAACGCTGGAAAATGAACCTGGTGCTTCGTCAAAGTCCAAATCCAGGCAAAAAAAACTTGCTTTAGAAAGGTTGTCCTTACCTGATAATCAAGAGAGAGGCCAACGGCGTGAAGAAATCAGAGAGGAAAACAGAGAAAAGCAGAGGGATAAAAACAGAGACATAAGACTGGACTCTCCATCTGAGGTGCTACAAGATCTTTTCCCTAGAAGTTTTTCTCCCATTCAAAACCTTGATTCTCCTCTAGAAGGACAAGTAGGACTTTCAAGACCCTTAAATGGCGTGGATAAAATAGCTTCAGATTCCTCAGAAGCCACAATCCCTGATGTACCAAAAGCACAGAGCAAGCCAAAGTCTAAGCCACCAGACTCCACTCGGTTAGGCCCAAGAGTAGAACCCAAGAGAATCATGACAATGTATCGTCTAGTCAAGAGAAGGGTTCCTCCTAAATCGACTGCAAAGAAAAGCGGTGGAAATAGCCCTCTCATTAGAGCCAACTCACAGAAGCAAAATGCACTTCGGCCTCCTACATCAACAAAAAAGAAGTTGAATGTTGATACCTCTACAAAATTTAATGTTTCTATCTCATTACCTCTTCATGAGGATGCAACAAATAATACAGGTTCTAATAAGGCGAGTATGCCTCTTTCTTGTAAGGGTTCGATGGTTTTCCAGAAACCATCCAAAATTCAATGATTACAACCAGTTGGAACTGTCAAGGGCTTACAAACTCCCTTATAGTTCGACGCCTAAGGGAATTGAGATTAACACTCTTTCCGGATATAATGTTTCTAATGGAGACTAAAAACCAAGACGATTTTGTTTTTTCTGTTTTTAATTGGATGGGCTATGGCCACAAATTTACCGTACCACCTGACGGTCTTAGCGGAGGATTAGCGCTGTTTTGGTGATATGATGTTGAGCTAGAGAATGTAACATCCTCCCCAAACTACATCGATACAGTGGTGAAAACAAGAAACAAACGGTTCCATCTAACATTTGTTTATTGTCATCCACAAAAATAGAAAAGAAGAGAGGTATGGTTTAACATTTTGGCATTAGCTGCTACTCAGGACCTTCCATGGCTCCTGACTGGTGACTTTAACGAAATGGTAGAGAATAAAGAGAAGAGAGGAGGGTCGGCTAGACCCGAAGGTTCGTTTATTAATTTCAGGAACTTAATAACGACGAACAGACTTTGGGATGTTAAACATACGGGAAATTATTTCTCTTAGCGCGGAATGCGCTATGACCATCATGTTTATGCTAGGTTAGATTGTTCTCTATCAAACAATGCATGGCTTGAGGATTTTCCTTCTTGATACTGTGAGTATCTACGCTTTGAAGGATCAGATCACCGACCGTTGATCACTTATATTGATGATACTCTGAAAAAGAAGAAGGGTATATTTCAGTTTGATAAACGATTACGAGACAAAGATGAGATCTTTGATCTAATTATGGAGGTTTGGACAAGGTCTGATCCAAATTCTGCAGAAACAAAAATTTGTCACGTAAGATCAGAACTCACTAAATGGTCAAGGGAACAAAGTCAAAATAATGCAAAGATTATTAAAGAATCTCAAGAAGCACTCGAAGCTGCGCTATCTAATGTTATTCCTGATTCCATTGAAATTGCAAAGCATACCTCAATTCTTGAACAAGCCTATCGTGATGAAGAATCTTTCTGGCAACAAAGGAGTCGAATCTTATGGCTCAATGGTGGAGATCTTAACACGGCATATTTCTATGCAGTTAGAAGAGATAGACGTACTTGTAACCGATTCACGGTAATTGAAGATGAAATGGACAGAGCGTATCATACGGAAGAAGACATCACCAAGGTTATCTCTGAGTATTTTTGGAACATCTTCTCCTCTAATGGAGTTACAAATCTTGACGTAGTTCAAGAGGCTATACAGGAGTGTGTCTTGGATGACATGAACCGGAAACTAATATTAATTCCAACGGCGGAAGAAATTAGACTTGCTACTCTTTCAATCCACGCTGATAAAGCTCCGGGTCCCGATGGCTTTATCGGAGGTTTCTTTCATTCTTTTTGATAGATCATTGGCTCGGATATTGTATCGGAACTTCAAGAATTCTTTATCTCAGGAATCTTTTCGAAGAAGATGAACAAAACACATATTCGACTAATTCCCAAAGTATCGGGACCTCGCTAAGTAGCAGATTACCGACCTATTGCTTTATGCAACATATACTACAAAATCGTAGCAAAAATTCTAACCTAGAGGCTCCAAATCATTCTCCACTCACTCATTTCCGAGAATCAATCCGCATTCGTACAAACAGAGCCATATGCAATAATGTCTTAATTACTTATGAGATTCTTCATTATTTAAAGATCTCTCAAGCGCGAAAGAGAGGATCCATGGCCGTTAAAATAGACATGAGCAAGGCATACGATCGAATCAAATGGGGTTTCGTAAAAGAAATTTGTCGAAGAATAAGATTTCATGAGATATGGATAAACAGAATTATGGAGTGTGTCACCACTGTGTCTTATTTTTTTCTTATCAATAGCAGCCCACAAGGTTCGGTTGTGCCATCAAGAGGCCTAAGACAAGGCGATCCACTATCTCCGTATTTATTCATTTTGTGTACGGAAGTACTCTCGGGTTTATGTCGTAGAGCGCAAGAGACTGGTTCTCTCCCAGGAATACATGTCGCAAGAAACAACCCGTTCATCAATCATTTATTATTTGCTTACGACACCATGTTCTTCTGCCAAAGCGATGAAGATAGCTACAAAACGCTAGACAATATTCTGTCCCAATACGAGCAAGCTTCAGGCCAAGTGATAAATCTTGCAAAATCATCGATAACGTTTTCTTCAAAAACTATTCGGTCGTGTCGAAATTAAGCCAAACAAGTGCTAAAAATTACAAAAGAAGGAGGAACGGGAAAATATCTGGGACTCCCAGAAAATTTCGGGCGTCGAAAATGAGATATATTCACTTCACTGGTTGATCGCATTCGGCAACGAAGTCAAAGCTGGTCCACACGTTTCCTATCTGCTGCGGGCAAATAAGTTTTACTTAAATCCATCCTCACCGCTATGCCTTCATACACAATGTCATGCTTCAAGCTACCTCACTCCTTGTGTAAAAGGATCCAATCTATTTTCACAAGGTTTTGGTGGGATGGTAACACAAGTAAGAAGAAAATGGCTTGGATATCTTGGGATAAAATGACCATACCAAAGAATGCGGGAGGTTTGGGATTTAGAGATATTGAGGAATTCAATGATGCGCTCCTAGCAAAATTAATACCATTAGTACCATTCGTACCAGCACCGCGACAATATGCTCATCTAAGAGTATCGGACCTCCTCACTCCCGATGGAAATGGCTGGAATTGGGAGCTTATCCGACGATGTTTACCGCAATATGAAGAGCACATACGGTCACTGGTCCTTAGAGTTACTAAGCATGAAGATCAACTAGTGTGATTAGCTAATAAAAATGGTATCTATTCAACCAAAAGTAGCTATTCTTGAATGTCAAGAGAGGCTTCATCTCTTCTGGTTCAACAATTTGATTGGCATAAGAATGTTTGGAGTCGAAAAACGCTTCCAAAGATTAAGACTTTCTCATGGAAAGCGGCTGTCGAGGCTCTCCCTGTCGGCTCTCAGTTACAATGCTTGGGCATCAGAGGCAACACGAACTGTATTCGTGGCGGTGCCACAGAGACAGTGGAACATGTTCTGTTTCAATGCCTATGGGCAAAGAAAACATGGGAATTGGCTCCTCTCTCCCATCTCGATCCGGGACGCAACCACTCTACTTTGGAGTTCCTAGTAGCAACTCGTAAAGCCCCTTCTCTGCCTCCTTGTGGCCTTACATCTGTATCTCTCTCCTCTTGGATCTGCTGGCACATATGGACCGCTCGAAACAAACTTATCTTTGAGTCCATTACGTATTCACCAGAGGAAGTGATTGCTAAGTCCCTAAAGGAAGCTAAAGCTTGGCAAGTAGCTCAAGAGGTAATACCACCACATAGAAAGCCGGATCCTCCAACCCCTTGTGAGCTCCTATCCACGGGTTTCATCTGTCACACCGACGCGGCATGGGACAAAGACACCAGGAACTGTGGACTCGGTTGGTTGTTTCGGTCAAGCAATAAAGCTACACAAGAAGAATACCACTGCCCGATGGCACAAGTTCAATCAGTACTGGCAGCAGAAGCATGGGCCATCATTAAGGCTCTTCAAATGGCAAAGGAGAAAGGACATCAAGAGATCCTCGTGTGTTCGGATTCACAAGTTTAATTAACTTACTTCGAAAGAAGGAATCACACACGGAGATACATGGCTTTTTGTTCGATATTAGTATATTAGCTACGTTCTTTCGTAAGCTATCCTTTGCGTATGTACCACGAGAGGTCAATATGTTGGCTGACTCGTTATCCAAACGAGCTATTAAAGCTTGTGCTATGTCGACCCTTACGACGTAAGCTTTAATAAAATTATGGTTTTGACAAAAAATATATGGGCATATTTATATATTTTTGATAATTCTTTAATTCATGTGAGATGTACCAAAATGACATTTTATATGAAACGAAAAGAGTAAGTGGTATGGATAACGCATGTATTTAGTGGTTATGGAAAAAGACAGTAAAATATAAAGTAGTTAGAGGCAGTAAAAAGACGATTACATTTAAACGGGTGGTTAAAGAATGACTATAATTGGTAACAAATGATATATACATGTCATGTTATGATTGAACAACCGGAGTATTTCTCACCTATTTTGAGTTAAAATTGAAAGTATCAGTCCAATAAATTCAAATGGTTATAATTGATAAAAAAAATAAAAATGTAGGTCGATTGTTTATCCCTCTCTCTCCTCTAGTTGCTCTGGTTTCTCTTTGCAAGAACACAAACCATATTTTTCAGATCTGCAGCTCCGGTGGCTCTCTTAGCACCGGAGCTGTCGTTTTTCTTTCTTGTTTTTCAATTTCTGCATCTGTAGTTGGTAGCCATCACGTTTTTGCTTGATTTACATCCGTTGATAGATTCTCTTCATCCCGTTCTCAGCGAAATCCGATGAATCTCTTGAAGGAGAGAATAGATCCGGGGTTTGTGATGAAGGTGTGGTGGTTTAGAATCGGCTCCTACTCCTGCTCGCTGCGAATCTGGTTTTTTTAATCATAATTTTGGATTAGGGTTTGGGAGTTTTTTTGTTGAAGCCTTGTTAGATCCTTTCATCCTGGGTTTTGGTGCTCCTCTTGGGTGCTCTTTTCTCAGCTTTGTGTCGCAGATCTGGCCTTTTCGTTTTGGTAAAGGCAGTTTTAAATTCACCATCGTGGTTTAACTGCTCCTTGCAATCTTCTCAAGGGACGAGGTTCGTCTCAGGGTTTGTTTGTTTGTGCCGCCTCCTTTAGCTCGGATTCGCCGGAGCAGGTATTTGAAGGTTTGGTAGCGACTGATCCGTGGTTTATTTGTGGTAAGGAGAAGGATTAATTGTGATCCGTTTGGGTGGTTCTTCTAGCTTCAGATTTGTGTTTGTTTTTAATTTAGATCTGGTTTCAATTTTAGCTCTCGAATTTTAGTTTAAAGTCCCGTTAAATTATCGATTTGTTAGTCTTAGTTTGGGTCTTTAGTTTATGTTTTTCTTTTAGTTATCTGGGATGAAGGCGTAGTCTCCGGAGGCCTTTTTGGCTCCAGATTTGTGTCCGGTTTAACACCGGCTTTGTATCCGGTTAAACACCGGCTTTGTAATCGACTCGGGCTCGTATTATCAATAAAAACTTTAGATGTCAAAAAAAAAGGTCGACCGTTTATCCCATCCGTTTATCTAATTGATAACAACAAGAAATTGTTCAACCCTCAGTAACCTCCAATCACCACAAGTGTCATCAATCTATTTAATATTGACAAGTGTTTCTAGTGATTCCACCAACTAATTTTTAAACCATATAAGGCGTGTGAATTTTTAAAGAATTATAATAAAAGTATAAACATTGCCGCATTTGTCTAAAAGTTCCATTATCGTCATGGATTTGATTACTATTAGTTGCAATACAAGTTGTATGGTTGTGTTCTCTATTATACAACTTGCGGAAGAAAATTAATAAATGATTTGATATTAATAATTGATTTGATTACCAATCAACAGTTCAGGGACAAGAAATCAATCAAGAATGGCTCTAAGCAGTGTTTTTTTGATAATCATGAATTTGACTATAATGGTGAGAGAGAAGAAATGAAGAAGCATCATGAGTCGTGTCATGGCTCGTGAAAACACAATCCATCATATCATCGTGACCGTCCGTGAGATCAGAATCCAATCTGTGTGTTACTGTCAGAAAAAGGAGCCCACTCTTTTAAGAATTATAGATGGGTCCCAGCAATAACCTTCTGATGCAGTAAGAGTCGGTTCCACGTGGAATAAATGGGTACCACATAAAAGCTCACATCAGCATCCTTCCCCTGTCGCATCATCTATCTTTTACACAGAAAGTTAATTATTGAATGTAATTTTTTTGAATAAGAGAGGTAATAATGGTTATGGAAGAGGCGTGACCACACAACGAATTGGAAGGACTTGCTCGTTGCCTCGTTCATTAAGGGTTCCCAATCGGATGGTTGCGATGAGTGTGAATCCCATGTCGAGAGTTCAAAATAACGCCATAAAATTTAATATAGTACTATCAAATACATATTTCTTGGTCCAAGTAGTGACTCAATAAAAATCTAACATAAGAAGTTAGAAAGATATATAATAACCAATGCATAAAAGATATGACCAAATTTACTCATTTTCAGTTGATTTTATATTGAAACTCTATACAATATGTAAATTAAACCATTCTATTTTTGAGGCATATAACATACTGTTACGATCAAGTTTCTTTCTTCATAAATAGTTTGTAATGAATTTTTGTACTTTTTTTATTCACACTACTATATACCAAATTTTATGAATGATAAATAAAAAATACTTAAGCCTGCAAATATATAGCATTGCTAGAGGAAAAAGGGATGGTTTTTTAAGAGTTTTTTTTTTATAACTTATGGAATCCTAGATTTATGGAAGGGCCCATACTAATCCTTAGAAGAGGTGCAGTCTATGGATAGACAATTTATTCATGTATTTAAATGGGCCGATAGCAAAAATCTATATCTGTGTGGCCAAATGAGAATTGTTAATAATTTCACGCTTTAGGAAAATCGATCCATAACTTAGACCAACAAGACAATTCTTTCTCAAGTGGTAACCACTAAACTACTACCACTTGGTTGAGTAAATTTGTTTTCTTTATGTTTTTCTATTTTTGGAATAAATCCTTCTACTTAAAAATGAGGTCATTTTTCACCTATTTACTCTTTTCTTTTTACCCTCATATCAATCACACGCAAAGACCTACGCCAATTAATAGACCCAATAATTACTGCAAGGTGTCTCGTTGGTTTACTTGACCAAAATTTATTTAAATTGTAAGAACTCAAAAAAAAAAAAAAAAAACAAGAGTGTATTTGTAAACAGTTAAATTGTAATGTGTTTGTGGGTGTCCATCAACAGATGCCACTGATACCGTATCAATGTTCTGTTGTCTATTGATAATTTATTCAAATTAACATGTAATTTGTTTTGAAATGACAATCACAAATCAAGAGAATCGACTACTTAACCGTTTCTTTGTTCAATGTCAGATCTTGTAGCCTATAGTCACTACGATCGAAGATATGTTAGTAACTATTAACATTCTAATGCGCCTTTTGAATTACAAAAAGAGGCTTTTAGCTATAAGCTGATAGATAATCGTCAAATCAAAATGCTTGGCAACCAATCTATGATTAATTATCTTGCCATTTCCAATTTTAAATCTATAAACCTACATCATGTAGGTAATATAAGAAAATAAACCTTGGACAATTCACGTCCCGAAGATGATTTTGCAATGTTGAAACCTAACATTTTGTGAGCTTTTTTTTTTTTTTTTTTGTCGACTTGAGCTTTAAATATCTAACCAACAAGAATTGATGATTGTGGTGTTTAATGATCTAATGAGACGTCTTCCTATACTCATTGATAATCTAATCGCAAACATAAGTTTATGATAATTAGGTGGTTAAATAAAGTGATTAGTGCCACATAAGTGAATTACTTCATAAGTTTTAAAATATATATATATATATATATATATATATATATATATATATATATCGTTACAAATCGATATTTCTCATGTCAGTTATAATTATTATTTGCAACGCATGTCATAAACAATTCGAGTTTTTGCAAAGTTTAAGGATGGTATTTGTGGATGATAATTTTTGTAATAGTTTAGTATGGAAGTGGTTGAATAAGAGGTTGATACATTTAAGATTTGATATGACAAAAAATGTAAAACATGTCATCTTGAATAAACTATGCATGACTTCTGTTCAAGACGCATGCGTGCTCCTTGATACTTCTCAAAGACTTTCACACCTTTTTTTTGTATTTCTTTCTAAATATTTTACATATGGATCGATCGACTATGACCTTCCAAGTATTATAATGCTTTTTATGTATAAGCCATCCGAAGTGTATAATGACGAATATTTTCTATTCTGTAATAGATGCCGCCATGCCAATGACGTATTCGTGTAGGTTTAGAAGAAAAATGAGGAGATACTAGGGGGAGTGGTAGTTTCTTATGTAGTGGTTTTGGGGATGTGTTTTTTGTCCACGTAGTAGCTATAGTTTAATCTCTTTTAATTTACGTGTTTAAAGATCAACGAAAGTTAAATGGAGGAGAAGAGAAATTTATAGTAATTTGTCTAAAGTGTTTTAAGAACCAAAGTGTTATTGTCTTGAGTTTTGATCAACATCGAGAGGCCTTATTTAGGGACCCATAAAAAAAAAAGTATGTTAGAGAATGTAAAGTTTATTCTATCAAAAATCCAGGTTTACAATGAGATGCATCTTGTGTTAAAGGAATTTGAAAGATTAATTACATCATCTAGCCTAATCTTCAGCAAGTTGCATGTTATGTAGCAGTGGAATATGGACAAAATCGACCTAAAGGCTAATATTATTATTATAGGGTTTCTTCAATCCTTTTTTTGTCTGCATTAAACTATTTAATTTAATCATATGGTTGGCAAAAACAAATGACATAATCAAGAGTATTATAACAAAGTTTCTTCAGCCTTTTTTTGTTTAGGAAGAAATCATTTCACAAAGGCAGTAGTCAAAAACAAGAAAAACATTGAAGAAAGATAAAAACCGTTATGGATCATTTGACACCTTAAACTTATTATAACATGATAAGAACAACATGGAGACAAAGGTATCGTCACTCGTTGCCGTAAACATCTTTGTCTCTGTAAACCAAAAGGATTTTGCTTTTGCATCATTTGGTTAAAACCGGATATTACTAAGTTCCACAGTTTCTTCTTAATTGTAATTAGATAAATAATCATATATCCTTACCAAAAGCATAAATAAACATGTCTCTAATCACACCTTTGCAATAACCATACTTCTTAAGCAAACACTCTTTTTCAAACCCAACTTTCTCCAAGACTCTTTGAGACGCATTGTTATCCACTTCCACCACCGCTTGTAGCCTAACCACCTCCGGAAAATCATTGAAAGATTGGTTTACCGCCATCCTCACCGCCTCCGTGGCTATCCCTCGGCCCCAAAACTCTCTAGCCACGGCGTAACCAAGGTGGGCCCGACACCGGCTATCACCGGAATCGGGCTTGACCGAGACGTAGCCGATCGAACGACCGTCGTCTAGGAGGGAGATTGAACGGCGCCATGGGTGTGGTATGGCCTTAGTTAAGATGTGTCGTTGAGCTTCTTCAAGAGTTTTAACGGAGGTAACGTGTGACGTCATCGTCTCCGGCCCATTTAAGGACGTCTTCGGCATCTGAGAGATTGAACGGTCGGAGGGAGATTCTTGGTGGCTCCATGGCATGTAACAATTGTTATATATGAAACTAAAACTTAACAAACATGCTTATATACTATCTCAAGTGGTCAAGAACTCAAAATGGTCATGGCCAATTCAACTAGTACCATATAGTGTGAGTTAGTTCTACTCTCATTTCTCACTTTCTCTTTAGTTTAATTGAGATTCTAAAGCTAGAGTGAATAGTTAAACTACCCGAAAATATTCTAAATCCCCAAACTGTATGACTGAAAAATTCATAGCTAAGTATTTTACCTTTCATGCATTTCAATAAAATATCCTTTCAAACAAAAAAAAACCCTCAAATGGTCAAGAACACATGGCACGCATGAACTTGCTCCTTTATTTGAATTCCATTTGAAAAAAATAATTTACATACTTCAAGAACAACCTGAAAATGAGTTTCCAAAAATAACTTTACTCATTTTTGAGATTTTATGTATTCCAAAAACAAATTTATTTAAAAAATTCAAATAGTGAAACCTTAAAAATTGATTTATGTAATTAATATTAGAATGTTACGTTATCAATAGACAAAATACAAATTTTGTTGAGGTTGAATATAAGGTTTAACCATTGGATAAGAACATCCTCATTCCTCTAATATGATTTAGCTAACCTCAAAAATAAAATTTTCTTATGGAAATGTTCTTAGGAGAAATTAGATTTCGTCATATATAAATACTCAATAAATTAAAAAAATCGATTGGACTGCTTCAGTTTTGATATTAGTCAGCAAGTTCGATGTGCTTGGTTCGACCAGATTCTATTCCAATGCTGCCTTGACTAATTGACTTATCACTTTAAAAATAAACAAAAAAATAAAATAAAAATACAAAACATATATTCTAGAAGAGATGATTCTGTTAGGCTTATAAGACCCATTAACTACTTGGGCTTTTCTTGTCGGATTTCTCATCTTCTTTTTTTTTAATTGCCTTTTTCGATATTTCCTATTTTCACTTTCTTCAAAGACTTCAACTTCAAAGAGTCTCTGTCTCCACCTTCGTAAACATAAACCCTAAAAATTTCTCAAAGATTCAAACTTTCTCCAAAACCATGGATCCATTATCAGTCCTTAAAGATTTCACAACACGACAAGATCTCGACAAAATCGAACGGGTCGGATCCAATTACCGATTCGGGTCAGAATATTCCTTCCCCTGCGCGACGGAGACTGCATACAGATCCAAAAGCGGAAGCCTCTACACTCTAGAGGCTTTAGTTCACTACGTCAAGAATCAACATCTCAAACACGGCGAGTATATGCAATCCACCGTCAAAAACTCCGTCCCGGCCGTTACTTTACCAGATCGGAAACCGTTACTCGATTACCTCACCGGCAAAGTCCAATCTTCCGATTCAATCGATTATCTCTTACTCCAGCAACAAAACGCACAAAGCCAGAAGCAGAACGAAGAGTATCGTCCAGATCAAGATAATTCGGCTTTCGTCAACCGCGAAAACGCAATCGAAGACATGGAAGTCGACGAATTCGGTAAATCCGGCGACGATTTGGACTACATTATGCTAATTCGGTCCAACGAACGACCGTTGAAGTCCCGAGACGCGATCTTGCAGTGCAAGAACAGAGATTTCTATAGCGTTTTGGTGAATTCGACGAAACGGGAAGAGGAAAGGCAGAGAATCGAGTCTCATCAGAGGAAAGATGGGTTAGTTGCTAAGAGTAGGTTAATGGGAGCTGAAGAAAGAGGCATTGTAGGGTTTAGTAGTGGAGGAGGAGACGATACGGAGAACGCGAAATCGAAGCTTCATTTTAAGGCGGGGAAGATTGGAGAAGGCGTACCGATAATTCTTGTACCGAGTGCGTTTCAAACGTTGATTACGATTTACAATGTGAAGGAGTTTTTGGAAGATGGTGTTTATATACCTAATGATGTTAAGGCTAAGGAGGTGAAAGGGTTAAAGCCGGATTGTATCACGGTTCAGAAGAAGTTTAGTAGAGATAGAGAAAGAGTTGTGACTGCTTATGAAGTTAGGGATAAGCCTTCTGCTTTGAAGCCTGATGATTGGGACCGTGTTGTTGCGGTTTTCGTGTTGGGGAAGGAATGGCAGTTTAAAGATTGGCCTTTTAAGGATCATGTTGAGATTTTCAATAAGAGTAAGGAATATTTGTTTATAGGTCTGTTGTGCAGTTTAGTTTTTTAGTTGAAGCTGATTTTTGGTGTTTTGTTTTTGCAGTTATTGGGTTCTTCTTGCGGTTTGAAGACGATAGTATCGAATCAGCTAAGACGGTGAAGCAATGGAATGTAAAGATTATCTCGGTGAGAAATTTTAATCGTTTCTGTTGTTATGATAAAGTTGTCACTGGGATGTGTTTTTAATGAATTTATGAACTTTTCAGATTAGCAAGAACAAGCGGCATCAAGACCGGGCTGCGGCATTAGAAGTGTGGGAAAAACTCGAGGAGTTTGTGCGATCACGGTCGCATTCTTAGTACTTTTAAATAGTTGTAGAAATATCATTTTATGTATCATCTCTCATTCTTTTTTGGTTTGATAACCTTTATACTTTTCTGTAACATTAGAGAACATAGTGAACACAATTATTATGCAATGTCGTTGGTTTTTTTTATTAATGGTAAGCTGAGATTTTTCATTACCTATGCTTCTCGTCTCTTGGTCGTTTCAAAAGCTGAAAATTGCTAAGATTTGCATCTTCTCCATTCTATTACAAGCACAATATGTTCTTCAACATCTTAGCGAAGGGGAGAGATCCTAGTGCATACAGTTTTCATAGCATTCACAAGATTCAGTGAGTTGAAACTTTTCTAATTGTGGCATCTGTTTACAAAGAATCGTAAATGGGCGCGTTTATGTCAAGAACACGCGCCCTCGTGGCATCTTCTTCTCATCTTGTCGTGTTGCAGGTTAAAATTGTACAGATGTTCTTAGTTAAGTTCTCTTCAGCTCTACTGACTGTGGTAAGGAAGTTTGTTGTAACTTCCATTTAGCCTGAGTTCTGAAGAAAATCTACTCCATTGATCCAACCATTTCGAGCAAGTAAGTTCTCCAACTATCAGTTTTAATAGCTTGTTGCTTAAAGCCTGTCATGTGCTATAGTTTGTTCTATTTCATGTGAAGTTGACAAGTTCTTCGTTCCTTAGAATATCTTTGTGTATATACTTACTATATCTGGTTCTTGAGTTTTGAACCACAAACATTAAGAACCGATACTTGTTACTAATGTTTGATATGTGATATTGTTTTCTGGAAAGTAATGTTTATTGTAAAAAGGTAAAGAGATCCAAGATGCTCTCTGGTGCTACCAACCAATATCACCCGGAGACTAAGGATTCATAGAGGATAAAATACATGACAAAATCACAACGAAATGTGAATAAATAGGGAAAAATAAAGAATGCAATCTGAGAAACATGGATGGTGATAAAATCAGAATTTCAGGGAGATTGCGATGTAGGAAGCCGCGGAAAGGAAGGCAAGAAGAGGGAATGAGAACTTGATAGAGCTTCCATCAGACGATGATGGTCCGTCTCCTTCCCCTACTGGTACGGTTTTCGATCCATTTCCTGGTCCTCCTAACATAAATTCCCAACACGGATTCATTAGATCATTCAAATTTGTGTTCTCTTCCTTACAAGTTACGAACATAAGTTTTTAAGTCATTTACCTGAAGAGCTTGGTGAATCTGCAGGAGAGTCAGCAATAGAACCACCACCGCCACCTGCGGTATTACAGCGACTGGCAGGAGGAGTCTGAACATTACAAGCTGTTGGCAAAGCAAGAGCTTGCGTTTGGTTAATAGCAAAACCGAGCTGAGAGCCTCCACCGTTGAGGACTTGGCACAAACACTCAGGAGAAGACTGGACTACACTACCCAACTGACGACAGCATTGCTGCGAAGGAGAGGTAGTGTTACCCGTAATGTAGTTGAGACACGGCGACATGCTGATCAACACGTTTGTGCAACTCGACTGCGCAAAGACCGTTGTTGAAGACATCAAAGCCATAAAAACTGTAAGGAACACTAAACCCATTCCCATTTTCATGTTTTCTTTTGAAATGTGTATTGAAGAAATCCTTTTTACTTTTGTTTGGGGTTTTGGTATGTTTGTTTGTTTGTTTTGTTTGATTGAATATTGTGGAGCTTTGGGGTATAAATAAGGAAATGAAAAAATGACAAAAGGAAGGTGGCTTAATTTTGGTGAGCAACTTTTCCTACTTTTATAACAGTTTTAGCCTTTTAGGTTTAAGTGTTTTGTGTTTATGAACAGAACTAATTCCTTTTGTTTTGGGTCGGTTTAGGCTGGTTGTTGAACTACTTCGTGATTATTTTGATTAAGTTTTTCGGACTTTTGCTAATTATACAGTATTTGGTTTGTGTTCTTTTTATCTTTATTTGACTTGACTTTACAGGTGTCGAAAAATGAACATCATCTTTTACAAGTCTATAGACATTCTGTTTTAAACATATGACTCAATGGTGAGTTAGTTTATTCAAATGGTTGCCGTATTTTCAAATTAAAGGAAAGTTCCAACAAATCTACCCTAGAGAAAATAATACTACTAAAAAAACAAGAATAAGATAAACTGAAACTAAGAATACTAGTGGCGAGTTTTCGAGTAATAGTGAATTAAATGTGTAGAATGAGAAGTTTGAGTAGCGAAGGTTATCACTACTTGAAAGTTTGAATAAAGGTTAAACTAACAATCGGATAAATTTCAGATAATGTTCAAAATATCGCTAGGAGTTAGTCCGGCGATCGGGTTGGGCCTAGAGCCCTACGAAAAAATCGGTGATTAATCGGGGTTGAGTTTTGTAATTTTAAACCTAAATAACAGATTATACCTAAGATGAGCATTTTGTCATAACAAGATATTAATGAACTTAAATTATATGTTATCTATTTTGACCTCTTGTTTAGTAACCAAAACAGAACAACCGTGGAAGAGTGGCTCATCTACCACACTCATCTGTATACGTGGATGCATCTCATTTGCCAATTCACTACCACCAACGACCCAATTAACGAAAAAAAGAACATAGTTAGTTATAGTAGTTGACCAAAACCCACTTCCTTTCTTCCCTCCACTTTTGTCTAACCTATAAAAACCAATCCTACAATTGCTTCATACTCATCAACATAAACACAATCACATTTCAACACACAAACCTCAAAAGAAACATAAACAAAGCTTAAATCGATAGAAAATGTCGAAAATTCCGGTTATAACCGTCGTAATGGTTGCGTTAATCGCAGTGCTAGCTTTGCCGGTTCGCAGCCAGCAGCAACCGCTTAGCCAATGCACACCGACTATGATGACCACAGTGAGTCCTTGTATGGGCTTCTTAACCAATAGTAGCAGTAACGGAACTTCGCCGTCTTCTGATTGCTGTAACTCGCTGAGGTCTTTGACCACCGGAGGAATGGGATGTCTTTGTCTCATTGTCACCGGAAGTGTTCCTTTTAATATTCCGGTTAACCGTACAACCGCCGTCTCTCTTCCTAGTGCTTGTAACATGCCTAGAGTCCCACTTCAATGCAAAGGTATATAAATCAATAAAATTTCTCTTTTATGTACATTACATTTTATATATTTGCTTGAATCAATTATCTAAATATTGGTTTTTGTTATAACAGCTAATATTGCTCCAGCTGCTGCTCCTGGTATAACCAATAACTTAATAATCCCAATTACTTACATAATTAGTTGTTTAGAAGATATATTGATAAGAGTTTTGTTTGTAACAGGACCTGCTGGTGCATTTGGACCGGCGATGTCTCCAGGACCAGCAAGCGATCCAATTGTTCCAGAGCCAACTCCGGCAGCTCAGACACCGCAGTCCGATGTAACCCAACCTTCTACACCAACCGCCGGTGGTGGAGCTCCGACTTCTGATGATGGAGGAAGCAGCAGTCCCACTTCTTCATCCGCCTATGCCATTTCACCATCTCTTCTTTTCTTTAGCATCGGCCTTGCAGCTCTCAAGTTCTTCTGATTTCATTGTTCCTTTAGTTTCCTCATGTGATTTGATTTAAGCATTGTTGATTTCTAGTGAACGAAAAAACCATTTATTTTGGTCATAAGCTTTTGTATATTGTTCTTTGTTTTGAGTGAGATTTACTTTGTATTGCCTCAAGCAAGTAATATTATCTACCATTTTCGGGTGCCTATTCCTGGAGTAAATTTTGCGGAATCGCAACACTTGTGAACTAATTTCTCTCAAAGACAGGAAGTGTCGAAACACATATTCTTAAAATGAAAAGAAAATGTCACATATGAGTTAACGTTAACATCTGAAACCAAACACAAACTAAATCAGACAGCAGCAGTCGTAACATCCTTTACGGATTGACGCCAAGCATAATCACGAGCTCCATCTTTGTCGACAATCTTGATCACAAAGTTTGGTGGGGCAACGACCAGTCGTGATCGGATCTCAAGTATGCATTTGTCGACCAGCTCAATTGCTTCTTCTACAGACATGTCGCTGCGGTAATGCCTGTCCATCGTGGAGAGGGAGAAGTAAGAACCATAACCGAAAGCTCCCTTGTCAACTTTGTGAAGGGTTGCAATGTAGTCAATGTAGTAAAGAGATGCACCACTCTCATCGTCGTAACCAGCCATCAGGATATTCACCGAATATGGATTCTGGTCAAAAAGAAGAAAACAAGAGACGTTAAATTTTTTTCACCATCAATGATAAGTGGCCAATAACAAACATAAGAAAAACCAGAGCAAAGGCCCTCAAGACTTTATAATGATGGGATATCAATCCGAAAACGATAAAAAAAATTAGCTTGGAGTAACACATTTTCATGACTAAGTCATGTAAAACAGAACAGCCATGAAAGACAGCACAACCATCTCTAGCCTAGTAAAGTCTAAACAAAGCCTAGACATAAGAAGCTATTGGTTCCATCTTTCTAACCTTAAGAGATGCATCAATATTCTAGACGATAACAATATACAGAAACTTGTGCACACTCTTGTAGTAATCAAGTTGCTACAGAAGACCATCTAGCACGCTGTACACGACATTTATGCACAGAACGGGATAGTAAGTTAGTAATTATTCACACTAGAATCTCAACATAGGCGTGTATTCTCCAATCAAATCTCCTAATAATATTAACGAGGCAAACTTAAGCAAATAATTCAAGCTTATAGTCATAAATCCCAACAATACATAACACTAGCACACAGAAAAGCAAGTGAAACATTGAGAATGAGAACCATTAGCTATCAGCAACATTAATATTATCAATAACCACAGAGAAAACCTTCAATTCAATCCAAAACCTAAATTCCCAAAAATCCCCAAATCACAAAACCCTAATATTAATATCAGAGCTAACAAGTGGCGAGCTAACCTTCCTCAACGCAGTAGCGAGCTCACCGCGAGTGAAATTAGCAGCAGCTGCAGTAGTCAAAGGGATTCCATTCCGAAACTTGTACAAGGAAACATTCTTCTGAACATACTCCGTAAACTGAACACTATCAAAATCCCCCCAAAAACACGAAGAAAATCACAATCTATACACATAGAGAGAGAAGAAAAGAGGAGGACTAGTATCAGAAGATTCAATTACCGGTCACCTGGCTCGCCACTAGCGGCGACGAGCTTGTGAGAGTCAAGTACCATGATCTTATCCTCGTTGTTTTTGTGAAGAAGGATACTGTGAACCGCTGATGTATCAGCTGCAACGATTGCGAATCCGTTCCCGACTAGACCGAATACGCACTCCATCTTCTTTTCCGATTATAGATCTGTTAGTCTCCGACTTCGATTTGCTTCTTCGTCGGTTCCGATTTGTTTTTTTTGTTTTCTCCGGCGTTGTCAAGGAGAAGAAATTAGAAGCATCTTGGAGAAGAAGTTTTGTAAATATTATTAGAATGTAAGGGGTACTATAGACATTTCCATTTCAAATAGGAGCTCATATTGTAATGGGCTTCATTATATGGCTCATAGTTAGAGGTGACATCAGGTTATGTGGTTCCGTTTCTTCGGTTTACAGTCTCTTGGTTGTAGTTAAAATGAATTCATATATAAACCGAATAAATTATGAGTCGGTTTGGTTCACTATCACATTTTAAAATCTATAATAAAACTGAATATTTCGGTTTCGTTTTGGTATCGGTTCGATTTTGGTTCTTAACAAAATAGCATAATTAAAACCTATAAAAAATGAATTGCACGATTAGAAAGGAATGACAAAAATATCATATTCAAAGTATTTTGAGACTAAAAACCACAACTAAAACACTAATTCAAATACAAAATAAAATATAAAGTCTAAGCATAAAATAAAACACAAAGTATCTTATGTATATTATCCTTTAGATTAAGATTCGATTTTATTCGGTGTATGTTTGGTTTTTCGGTTTAGTCCGCCGAACCGAAACCTGTGGACTATATTTTGCTTGGTTCAATGGATATTCCGAATATCCTAAACCGAACCAATGCCCATGTTTTTGGTTCGGTTCGGTTTTTCGGTTGTGGGTATTTTTGCCCATATAAGACCATCGTTATCGGTGGGTTCTAGGACAGTTAAAATAAGAGCTCTGTTTTGTGTGTGTGTGTGTGTGTGGAATTTGTCCTTAGTTTGTGTTGGAACAATTTTTTAGTAGGCCTTTAGGCCTCATTAAAATATGCTGAGAAGTGAAGAGAAATGTCTATTAGGTCTTTGGGCTTAAAAGGAAGCTCATGTTATAGTCTAAAACATGGAGCATGGGTGGAGAAAATTTCACGCAAGCCGGATTGAACCGAATTAAACCGGGCATGGTCTTGTGATCTAGATATAGCACAGGTTGAGCACAAGCAAACAGAAAAGTGATTTCCATGCGAGTTGGATCGACCCATAGGTCGAGCTTGATCAGACATAAAATGGTATTTCTGTGCGAGTTGGATCGACCCACATGTTGAGCTCGAGAAAAAATAAAAAGGTATTTCTGTGCGATTTAGATTGACCCGCAGGTCGAGCTCGAGCAAACAGAAAAAATGATTTCTGTTCGAGTGAGATCGACTCACAGGTCGAGCTCGAGCAGAAAAAGAGATTTCTGTTAGAGTCACTGTTGGGAATGTCCTGAAATCACACTTGTAATCACTCTAGTGATAGTTGTAATGTCGAGATTAGACATTCATATGATACTAGGTGATCATGACGTTTTGCTAGAAACCTCTGATGATCTATGAGTTATGAACTCATTGCTAGTATTATATGATCCTACAGGGTCACACACCTAAGCAAATAGGATGCGCTTTATATGGGAATAATCATTAATGTAATGATCCAAATGATGTGTATTTGATACACATTATTTTAGTGTTTTAAAGAGTGTGTCGATCGACACACATGGGTTGTGTCGATCGACACGAGTTAAATCCGAAATAGGGATTTCGGTTTGACGACTTAATTAATTCTGACTCGGTTCAGGATAGTTAGGTTTTTATCCAGGGCCCATATATAAAGATATGAGGCACGACCTGAAAAATAGATCTCTTTTCTGATAGCCGTCACTCTGAAACACTAAATACATAAAGAGATCTGATCACCGGTTCTAGCATTCCGGCGGATTCCTATTTGTGTGCGTGTGGACTATTCGTAGAGGCATAGCGTTTGACGTGCTCGTAATCTCGATTCCCTGCTAATTCCGCTGCAAACTCCAGGTATAATCGAGATCCAGTTTTTCAGTTTATTCGTTTACAAACCCTAGATCCTAGGGAAAGGAACTGCAACGTAGGTGGATTAATAGAGATTAATCTGGGTAACCTAGTACGAATTCCTACAGTGGTATCAGAGACAGGGTTTAACGTATTAATCTGTTGAACAGTAATCGAATTTGATCTAGTTAAATTTGCAAAATCGTTTTGTCATTAAACTGCTCAAATCGCATAAGAACCCTAGTCGTGTCGATCAACACGATGGTTGTGTCGATCGACACGTCTGTATCTGCCTTGCATACGATGAACCGGTTCAATTGGATTGAATCGGTTATCGCGCTTGGTTAACAAATCAATTAAACCGGTTAATTTCGGTTTACTGCGATTTGGTTCGTGTCGATCGACACAAATGTTGTGTCGGTCGACAGAGACCAGTATCGACCCGGTTCAATTGGATTGACCGGTTATCGATCCGGTTCAATTGGATTGACCGGTTATCGCACAATTGATTTGGTTTGGTTCGTGTCGATCGACACAAATGTTGTGTCGCTCGACAGAGACCAAAACCGACCCGGTTCAATTAGATTGACCGGTTATCGATCCGGTTCAATTAGATTGACCGGTTATCGAAGATTGAATCTAGTTTAGTCATGTCGATCGACACAAATGTTGCGTCGATCGACACAGACCGGTTATTGAAATTTTATGCCGGTTATCGAATCCGGTTCAATTGGATTGATCGGTTTTCGATGAACCGTAACAGAAGAGTAAGTGTCGATCGACAGCTTATGCAGATTGATGGTTATTGAACCTGAAATCGAATAACCGAACCGGATTTAATGAGATTGGGTTCCTGAATGCATATATGATATTTATTAGGATTAAATGTTCAGTTCCTCGACTAAATATCAAGTGTTCTGGATGTCTTCCCAATCTTGTCAGCTGTCAAGATTTGTGTCATTGCATGATAGGCTTGCAGTGCAAGGTATCTGCAGTTACATGAATAAGGCAGTAAGTAATTGTGTTGATTGGCTTGCAGTGCATGGCATCAACTGTTACATGACAGAAGAGATTGGTTAACTTGAATGGGCTATCAGAAGTTCTGGGCCCATAGACATCAGGTGGACAAAAACATAAGATGTTTTATCCACAACCAAGAGTCATATTGGATATGATTAGCAAAGTGTTGCTTACCTGTAAAGCTGAGATTTGAGTAACAGCCAGTGGCTTGCTCGGGTTTTAGTGAAACATGGATCTTGGATCATTATATTCTTTAGAGGAAATATAGTTTGAATATAATGCGAGTTTTCTTAAATGTTAAGTTTGCTCTTTTATTGAACATCATAACTAACCCTCTACCTCTTTTGTTTCAGCAATGTCTAGCTTAAACAACAATTTTTCCATAAGATCCGTCCTTGAGAAGGACAAGTTGAATGGATCTAACTTTCTGGAATGGTATCGGAACCTGAGAATCGTTCTCAGGCAGGAGAAAAAGGACTATGTCCTTGATAAGGTTCTCCCCGAGAAATACCGTGCCAATGCCCCGCAGACAGAAAAGAATGCTTGGGATAAGCATTCGAATGATGTGGTCGATGTGACTTGTCTGATGCTGGCTACCATGAACTCAGATTTGCAGAAGCAATATGAGAACGTGGCGTCGCCCATCGAGATAGTCACTAGCCTGAAAGCGATGTTTCAGGAGCAGGCTCGAACAGAGAGATACCAGACGGTTAAATCTCTAGTTGAGTGCAAGCTGCCAAATGGCGCTCCAGTGAGTCCCCATGTCATAAAAATGATGGGTTATATTGATAACTTGGGGAAACTGGACTGTCCTCTTAGCCAAGAGTTGGCTACAGACATCATTCTGCAGTCACTGCCGTCAAGCTATGATACGTTCATACTGAATTACAACATGAACAACTTGACGAAGACGTTGACTGAATTACATGGCATGCTCAAGACAGCTGAGCCAAACATCAAGAAGGGTGCCCCAAATGTGCTTATAGTGCAAGGGGGCAATAAGTTTAAGAAACCCGGCAAGGGCAAAGGAAAAGGCAAGAACATCCAGGTTGTGAACCAGGACAGACCTGCGCCGACTCCTAAGCCAAAGGCTGGCCCTTCTGGTGCTGATAAGTGCCATTTCTGCAATGAGCCTGGGCATTGGAAAAGAAATTGCAAGCAATACCTGGATGGTCTGAAGAACAAGAAGAAGACGTACGAGACGACTTCTAAAGGTATTTATGTTATTGAAGTAAATGTTACTTCCACAGGTTCTACCTCATGGGTATTAGATACCGGCTGTGGTGCTCATATTTGTACTAATGTGCAGGCACTCAGCAACAGTAGGACGCTGAAGAAAGGACAAGTGGAGCTGCGAGTCGGGAATGGAGCAAAGGTTGCTGCGTTAGCCGTGGGCACTTATCATTTGTCTTTGCCTTCGGGCTTGGTTTTAAAATTAAACAATTGCTATTATGTACCTGCTATAAGCAGAAACATCATTTCTGTTTCCTGTTTGGATTTAGAAGGATTTGATTTTGCTATTAAGAATAAATGTTGTTCTTTCAATCATGATGGTACGTTTTATGGTAGCGGCCCATTAGAGAATGGGCTTTACGTTTTAAACCAATCAATGCCCATTTATAACATAAATACTAAGCGGTTTAAGTCCAATGACGAAAACCCAACCTTTCTTTGGCACTGTCGTTTGGGTCACATAAATGAGAAACGCATACAGAAGCTCCATAGTGATGGACTTTTAGGCTCATTTGATTATGAATCATGTGAGAAATGTGAATCTTGTTTGATGGGCAAAATGGCAAGGGCTCCTTTCAACAAACCAAATGAAAGGGCCAGTGACTTATTGGGCCTTGTACATACAAATGTATGCGGCCCGATGAGCATAAGTGCTAGAGGAAACTATCAATACTTCATTACCTTTACTGATGATTTCAGTAGGTATGGCTATGTCTATCTAATGAGACACAAGTCGGAATCCTTTGAGAAATTTAAGGAGTTCCAGAATGAAGTAGAAAACCAACTTGGCAAAAGTATTAAAGCTCTTCGATCAGATCGTGGAAGATAATACTTAAGTCAAGAGTTCAGTGATCATCTGAGAGAGTGTGGAATTGTTTCACAGCTCACTCCTCCTGGAACACCCCAATGGAATGGAGTTTCTGAGAGGAGGAATCGGACCCTATTGGATATGGTTCGATCAATGATGAGTCACACAGACCTTCCATTATCCTTTTGGGGATACGCTCTACTAACGTCTGCGTTTACACTAAACAGAGTCCCATCAAAATCAGTTGCGAAGACACCACATGAGATGTGGACTGGAAATGTTCCAAGTTTGTCTTTTCTGAAAATTTGGGGTTGTGAAGCTTATGTAAAACGGTTAATATCCGATAAGCTCGCACCCAAATCTGATAAGTGCTTTTTCGTTGGTTATCCTAAGGAAACCAAGGCGTACTACTTCTACAACCGTTCTGAGAACAAAGTGTTTGTTGCTCGGGATTGTACTTTCCTGGAGAGAGAGTTTCTTCACAAGAAGAATAGTGGGAGTAAAGTACTACTCGAAGAAGTTCGAGAATCACAGGAACCTGCTCAACCTTGTCAGGAAGAGCAGCAGGTGGAACCACAAGGAGTTGTGGAACCTGAACCACAAGGAGTTGTGGAACCTGCACCTGTGATGCCTGAAGTTCGCAGATCCGGAAGGATCCGTCACGAACCTGATAGATACTATGGGTTTCTCGTGAATGATTGTCATGAACTGTTGATCATTGACAGTGACAAGCCTGCGAATTTCGAAGAAGCGATGTTGGGCCCTGACTCCAAAAAGTGGCTTGGAGCCGCTAGATCCGAAATGGGATCCATGTCAGAAAACCAAGTATGGTCTTTGGTAGATTTACCCGATGGTGCAAGACCCATTGAGTGTAAATGGATCTTCAAAAAGAAGATTGACGTGGATGGGAATATTCAGATATTCAAAGCTAGATTAGTGGCTAATCTGGGATCAAGCATCAAGGAGTTGGAATCTTCGCTTTGATGAAGCAGTCAAAAAGTTTGATTTTATCAAGAACGAAGAAGAACCATGTGTTTACAAGAAGACTAGTGGGAACGGAGTTGCATTTCTAGTATTGTATGTAGATGACATACTTATTCTCGGAAATGACGTTCCTTTGCTTCAGTCTGTCAAGACTTGGCTTGGAAGTTGTTTTTCCATGAAAGACATGGGTGAAGCCGCGTACATTCTTGGAATTAGAATCTATAGAGATAGATTAAATCGGCGAATTGGATTGTGTCAGGATACTTATATTGATAAGGTATTACACAGATTCAATATGCAAAATTCCAAGAAGGGTTTCACGACTATGTTGCATGGCGTTATTCTTAGCAAGAAGCAGTGTCCTTCGACACAAGCTGAGCGGGAACGAATGAATAGGTTTCCTTATGCTTCGGCAATAGGATCTATAATGTATGCCATGCTCTGTACTCGTCCAGATGTTGCTTGTGCCTTAAGCATGACGAGTAGATACCAATCTGATCCAGGTGAGTGTCACTGGACAGCAGTCAAGAATATCCTCAAGTATTTGAGAAATACGAAGGATAAGTTCTTGGTATATGGAGAAAGTGATGAGCTAGTCATAAGTGGATTCACGGATGCAAGTTTTCAGACGGACAGAGATGATTTCCGGTCTCAGTCTGGTTATGTCTTTTGTCTGAATGGCGGTGCAGTAAGTTGGAAAAGTTCCAAGCAGAGCACTGTAGCAGATTCCACTACTGAAGCTGAATACATTGCCGCTTCGGAAGCAGCAAAGGAAGCTGTTTGGATCAAGAAGTTCATATATGAGCTTGGTGTGATTCCTAGTATCTTGGAGCCTGTAGCATTGTTTTGCGACAACAATGGAGCAATTGCTCAGGCAAAGGAACCTAGATCTCACCAGAAATCCAAACACATAGAGAGGAGATATCACTTGATTCGTGATATAATAGATAGAGGAGATGTGAAGATCAGTCGAGTTCCCACGGATGAGAATGTCGCTGATCCTCTGACCAAGCCCCTCCCAAGACCTAAACATGAGAGTCATACGGCTGCTATAGGACTTAAGAAAATTAAGATGTGATCTTGATTTTAGTGGGAGTTGTCTTGTTTTTAAGTTATGTTTTTAATGTTCTTGTAATAACATTTTGGTTATTTTAATGAAATATGATTTCGGTATTATTTAACTGTGTTTTTAAATAATAAGTCCCAAGATAATTTATGACATTCTATAGGTCATCAAGTTAAGGACTTGATCATGAAACCCTATGAGAATTAAATGTCATAGATTATATTTGTCCCCGGTCGAGGTTGTTAATGTGGGACACTAGCAACCGCGAGAGACTGGCATGTGAGGTGACTGATGACTAAGTTTCATGGAGTCATTAATAAGAGTATTAAAGTCAATCACATGGATATATGTTGAAGAATATATGATTGGACATGACCCGCTAATGAGAACTCTACGAGATAGCTATACAAGTGTCATAAGAGATTCTCATTACGACTATAGAGTATAGTCCTTAGACCTGAGTTCATCATGATTTCTTACATGTGAATTGGTTCGCTTTGACTTTGTCAAACGTTATCCGTAAAAGGTGACTATAAAGGCATTGATTGGGCGTATCATGAAGTGTGTGAAGGAACAGAGGGATGGAACGAGATGGGATTTGTCCCTCCTGTATAGCATGAGATAAATATCTCAGGGCCCATCGAAGATTTGATACTGAGGAATGTGTGGCCGCACTCGAACGAGCTGAATGTCAGTCGTTTGTATTGTCAGTATAAATCGGAGTTCGATGAACATGATTTTGGTTGAATAAGGATGACACGGTACTTGCCTTATGCCATATCGAGATATAGCGACAAAGGGATTATTGGAATAGTTGATTCCAGTACAAGTGGGAGATTGTTGGGAATGTCCTGAAATCACACTTGTAATCACTCTAGTGATAGTTGTAATGTCGAGATTAGACATTCATATGATACTAGGTGATCATGACGTTTTGCTAGAAACCTCTGATGATCTATGAGTTATGAACTCATTGCTAGTATTATATGATCCTACAGGGTCACACACCTAAGCAAATTGGATGCGCTTTATATGGGAATAATCATTAATGTAATGATCCAAATGATGTGTATTTGATACACATTATTTTAGTGTTTTAAAGAGTGTGTCGATCGACACACATGGGTTGTGTCGATCGACACGAGTTAAATCCGAAATAGGGATTTCGGTTTGACGACTTAATTAATTCTGACTCGGTTCAGGATAGTTAGGTTTTTATCCAGGGCCCATATATAAAGATATGAGGCACGACCTGAAAAATAGATCTCTTTTCTGATAGCCGTCACTCTGAAACACTAAATCCATAAAGAGATCTGATCACCGGTTCTAGCATTCCGGCGGATTCCTATTTGTGTGCGTGTGGACTATTCGTAGAGGCATAGCGTTTGACGTGCTCGTAATCTCGATTCCCTGCTAATTCCGCTGCAAACTCCAGGTACAATCGAGATCCAGTTTTTCAGTTTATTCGTTTACAAACCCTAGATCCTAGGGAAAGGAACTGCAACGTAGGTGGATTAATAGAGATTAATCTGGGTAACCTAGTACGAATTCCTACAGTCACCAACAGGTTGAGCTCGAGTAAATGTATTATTTTTTGAATTCTGATTCAATTATAACTGAGTCAAAGATTATAATCTGGAAAATCAAGCTCATTAATCTCGCCAATTAAATTCAAAACGTTTTTGACTTTTGAAAATCTCGGTCATTAACTCTCCATAATTCTCGCCCATTAATTCCATAAACGTTTCAGATTTTTGGAATTGGGGAATTAAATCCTCTGATTATATAATTAGCCTCTCTTCTCTCTCAGCATATACAAACACTATACTCTGAATTGAAATCAGAAACAAAAGTTCATTACAACAATCTCTCTTAAATTAAGTTTGAGTCTCGAGAGTATCGTAGAAATATTAGTTCTTTAGAATTGGAATTCAAGTGATTGTGAATCCGGTTGTGTGTGGTTGTATCCTGGGATCCTTGAATCAGTCATCTCGTCGCACTACAGGTGATTCAAAGGGTTAAGGAAAGAGATTCGTCTCGCCACTCACTTCTCTTATTCCCTTAACGTTTCTCTTATCGCTTTTTTAGCCCGATTCGTAGCGTTCCAAAAACTTTGGTCTTACAGTTTGCTTGTCTGTTGAAAATCTGATCTTTTCTAGTGAACTCTTTACGCTTATGGGAGACTTATCTAGCAACTTTGTTTTCTTTGTGGATGATATTATTGGCAAGAATAAAACACATGTATCTGTTCAGAAGTTAGAGGACCTTAACAATGCTTTGCTTGTCTCTAGCTTGACAACAAGTTTAACCAAAGAGCATCTTTCTGGTTTCTAGGTTGGTACACTACTCACTTGTTCTGTGTACTTGTAAATTTATGACAACTTTGCCAATGTATGTTAGTTTGGTTCTGTTTTTATAAGTACTGATATAGAAGATTGGTGTACACCTTTCTTGTGGGTGGTTCTTGTCTTTTCTGACATAAGCTTGGATAGAGCAATCGAATTTAATGACTATTGTCACAGCCATGAGCCTCCTATCGCTTTTGTCCGTTTGACAAGGTAATATCTGTAGATAGGGTAAAGAACAAAACTATATAATCAAATGTAAAGCATTACTATGTTCGTAACAGAATTTTGTAACTTAACTAAATACATTTGAAACTAAGAAAGGAACTATGGTGACTAGAAAACATTAACTATCTTTAAAAATTGCTCATGAGTGAGACATAAAACATCTCGTGAGTGACTTGTCTTATCTAGTTGAATACTTAAGTATCTCATTGACCGAGAGAAATGCAGTAAGAAGGTTTGCTATAATTATATTGACTCAACACCGAGAGCTTTTCACACTCCAAACCTTTTCTTGTTTTCTTTTCTTCATTTCTTAGGGTATGCGTCTAAATCAATGTTTTTAAAACCGGACCGGCGACTGAACCGGAAAACCTTTCAGGTCGTGGATTAATACGGTCTAATCGGGTCGAACCGGGTTTAACCAAATTTAATAGTTTTTTTAAAATATTAGTTTATATATATTTGGTCTTATATTTTTTTTTCTATTTATAGGTCTATATCTATCCAAATATCAAATAAAACATTTCAATTATTTCAAACATTTAAAAAACAAAAAAAAATCAATAGCAAAATAAAACTAAGTTATAATTACTAACACAATTGTAGCAAATTTAAGTGTTTTGGTCTAAATCTTTACGCATTTTATAATTTTAAAATATTTTATATGGAAAAGTTTAATATTTCATTAGTTTTATCAAAAATTTTGACTTAAAACTTATAAATTAAAGAAAAAAATGAAAAACAAAAATTTTAATTAAAAAAATTATTAAACCCGGTTTGATGCGGTTCCAGTTTTTTGCCGGTTCAACCCGGTTTGATATCCAGTTTGATCATAGTTGGTTTTTACGTTGACCCAAACCGGACCAGTGGCCGGTTCCCGGTTTAATCCGGTCCGACCCACGGTCCGGTCCGGTTTGGTTTTCAAAACATTGGTCTAAATGGTAACACAAGAAAAATATTATGAAACATTCAACTACATTCAACAATTCTGCCAACACCATTTGCCACTTTTATCAATTCCGCTAGATTCAGTTATTCAACAAAACAAATTCACCAAATTCAGATAAATGTAATAAAAGTGATACTAAAATACATATATTTTTGTAAAATATTATTTAGTAACGAATATGAAAATTATTTTTGGATTTTAAAAAAACATTTCATATATACACTAATATGCAGTAATAAGAAGAATATCTATTACTAGAATATAAAATTTGTTTTACAAATTTATTAAATTTAGTGAAAAATCAATTATTTATTTTTATGTTTTTGTCATTTTGTTGAATTCTATATATATCATGGTGTAAAACTCCATCTCCACATGTGATATGCTAAATAGATCATATACCATTTTGTTTGTAAATTTTGATCTTTATCGCTCATAATAAAATACTCAAATTTACATATTCAATAGCGATAACGACAAATATTATGGTCTTAAACTTTTTTTTACATGTGATATGGTAAACATATTATATATCATTTTCTTTGTTGTACAATTCATAAATAATGTGACCATTAACTATTTATTTTTCATGTGTGTAAAATTATACCTCTTATATATTTAGAGTAATGGTATAATAACATTTTCAAATTTTTCTTTGGGGCAATTACAAATATGCCACATATGACAAAAGTTTAATCAAATATGCTCTGTTCACAAAATCATTACGAGCGTGCCACTGTTCACTGACTTAATGAAAAAAAAAAAATCTCACTTTCTCTCTCATCTCTCTCACGCCCAAATCCAAATTTTTTTCTTTCACAAAATTCTCTTCTTTGAAATTGCAAATCGGATTTGGGTTATGGATCTAGAGTTTTCGATTCTCTCTCTGACTCCATTGGACGCAAACGCAGCGATGATAGATCTAAGATTTTTGATTCCTTTCGTCCATGTAAATCTCTATAAATTCCTTCAATCGATTTTGATTTCCTGAATTGGAAAAAGAAGAAGAAGTAGAAGAAGACGACGACGACAAAGAAGGAATAAGAAGAACAAGTTTAATCCATGAATTTTGTTTAATCTGGGTTTTGATTATTTTTTGGTCAGATCTGGGTTTTGGTTGTTTTTTTGGTCAAATATGAGTTTTTGTTATTTTTAGGGTTTTTCCGTTTTTATAAAGTTTAAACAGTTTTATGAGACTTTTTTACATGTCATTAAAAACTAAACAGTTAAATAATTTATAAGGTTTTTAAAAGGTTTATAAGATTTTTATAAGGTTTGTAAAGTTTCTAAAAGGTTTATAAAACTGTTTTAAAACCTTATAAAACTTTACAAAAACCTTATAAACAGTTTTACACGGGTTTTAAATAGTTTTATAAAGTTTTTTAACAGTTTTTCTAAACCTTTTAAAAATATTATAATTTTTTTCTCGAAAATTTACAGTCGTTTGTGTTTTAAACCTCCTCCTCCTCTTCCTCCTCGAATCTTAGCGAAAATCTTCTCAAATCTTCTCGTCTTCTCAAATCTTCTTAGCGGAAATCGCGACAGAGATCAGAGATAGTGAAATTAGAGATGACGAAAATCGAATTCAGTGATAGTAAAATCCGATCTCATGATGGCGATATGGTTGAGAGAGAAAAAACGAAATTTGGATGAGAGAAAAAAATTTGGATATGGGAGATGAGCGTGAGAGAGATGAGAGAGAAAAAGAGATATGTTTTTTTTTTCATTTAAGTGAACAGTGGCACGGTGGTAATAATTTTAAAACTGTGGCATAATTGAAAAGTGGCATGCCAATAGTGGCATAAATCAAAATTTCTCTTTTTCTTTCATATTTCTATAAAATTCAAATATAACACTTTAAATCAAATAGTATATTCCAAATTTTCACCTTATTATCTCATTTTTAGTGAGATGGTTCAATATCTTTTTAGTCAAATAATATATATTCTTTTTAATTTGTGGGGGGGGGGGGGGGGGGGGGGGGGTATTCAATATACCATTTCGAGTGATTCGTTTTAATTTGTCAAATCCTATGTTATTGAACCATGAATTTTAAAAAACCTATTAAAATCCACTGTTATTGAAATTATACTAAGGATTTGATTTTAATGATTCCAGGAGATTTTAAAGGAAATTCCAGGGGATTTCCTTGTTAAAAATACAAAGACTCAAATCTCATGGTTTTAGGTGGGATTGCAGAGAATTTTATTATAAATCTCATAGAATCACACAAAATCATTAAAATAACCTAAAACCTCATTAAAACTCAAATCTCTTTAAATGCAAGATTCAATACACCCCCCTTAGTTTTTTTTTTCTTTCTTTGATTTTTTGATGTCGTTTATCTACATTTTTATGTATATTCATTTGACATATTTTTAATTTTAGAAATTGTAAATGTAATTCTTTTATGATAATAAAATATATTTATTGTTGTAATCTTCTATTGACAATAATGAAATATTTAAATGATTTTAGATGTATTATTTTTGATCATTTATATTGATGTATTTCCGTTTTTTATTTAATTAAAAAAATTAGTAGTAATAAGTAGCAATAAATATACATAAACATGAATTAAATGAAACTTCAAACTAAAATTAATTGTAAAAAAAAAAAGTTTTGCCTATGTTGGACACCTTAAATGGAGAGAACAATTTGCTATACTTTTTTTCCAACCAAACATTAATAAATTAAAAGCTTTCCCGATTGGTAACCCAAAGAGGAGGAAGATTGTTTACAAAAGTAAACGTAAAGCCCCTTAGTCGGGCAGCCCGAGCTAAGGAATCAACCTGGATATTTGAGGATCGAGGAGTCAACGATAAGTAGAAAAGGGGGAACTGAGCCCGAAGATCTTCTAGTCTGCTTGCTTGGATAGCGAATGCTGGCCTCTCCTCCGATGCTTCAACGAACTTCAACAGATCCGCGCAATCTGTCTCAAACCTCTGACATGGCACATTATTTTCTAGCATGCCACTCATTGCCCAAATCAAGGCCTCTATCTTTGAATGAAAAGGTGACCGCAGCCGGCTGATCCCCTTCGCACCTAATAAAACCGTTTGGTGTCCCTGCTGACAATACCAGCCTATTCCAGATAAGGTATCCGATTCCTTCCATGATCCGTCTACCTTACAACTCAAAGTCCCATCCAGAGATTCTGCAATGGGAACATGTGGGAAGGATGGATGAGATTAAGCCTGAGCCTCATTCCAAACTTTACACTCATTAATTGTTTGAGTAAGTATCTCTTGTAGATCCTTGTATAACCCTTGAAAGACCTTCTTATTTCTAGCCTTCCATAAAAACCATGCAATCCATGGGAATAATTCAGATTCACCACTCTGTTCTCGTCTTTTTGGAAACCGCCAAAAGAGAAAATCCATATTTGCAAATACCAAAGAATATGGAAAGTGATCGCCTGTCGTAAAAAACTCCGCAAGTTCCCACGTATTTTGGGCAACTGGGCACTCAAAAAGCGCATGATTTACCGACTCATCCTCCATCCTGCACCTCATACAAAGTGTAGAACACTCAATGCCCCTCTGACGTAACCTCGTCATTACTGCCATATAACCATTTGACATTTGCCACAATTTTTTGAATCTTTGGTGGACATAAAATACGCCATACATGTGCCTGCAAAACCGTAACACTTGGTTCCTTTATCGCTGGCACCAAATCCATGTCCTAAAGTTTATTAGCTAACTGATATCCTGATTTAACCGTATAATTTCCCGATTTTGTAAAATACCATATCCAATGATCCTCTATATCTCGTGGGCTAATCTCTAGACTTGTAACTCGCATTATGTCCTCCGGGTCCATAAACTTCTGCAGGATTGGCAAATGTCAATCTTTGGTCACAGGGTTAACTAAATGATTTACCATAAGATTAGGGTGCCAAATTCGACCTCGTCCCCGCGCAGGGCGAGGAAATATATCAGGTATCCATTGGTCTTTCCATACTGCAATTCCTTTTCCTGTTCCTAGGCACTTACGACTCCCTTTCATAAGTAGTGCTTTTGCGGAAAATAAACTCTTCCACCCGAAAGATGGGGATCGAGGCTTATTTGCCAATAACGGGTGACAATTCCTGAAATACCGTCCTTTCATCAATCTGGCTACCAACGAATTGGGGAATCTATACATTCTCCACAATTGTTTAGCTAATAATGCCAAATTAAAATTCTGTAAAGACCGAAAGCCTAAACCACCTTCCTCTTTGGGCGTACATAACTTATCCCAAGCAACCCAATGCATTCCCCGATTGGTTCCGTTTGATCTCCACCAAAAATTGGCAATTGCACTCGTTAACTTGGACGTTAATGTTTTAGGCAATTGAAAACATGACATAATGTAAGTAGGTAAAGCCAACCCTACCGATTTGATCAAAACATCCTTCCCTCCTTTGGACAAAAATTTTGCTGACCAGCCATTCACCCTTTCATTAAGTCGTTTAGTGACATAATTAAAGATCTAACTCTTTGAGCCTCCCATGCTCTCTGGAATACCTAGGTAATTCCCCATTCCACCCTCCTTATCTATCCCGAGAATAGTTTTCATTTGCCTCTTATTCTGATTGGCGACTCTATGACCAAACATAATGGATGATTTCGAGAAATTAATCTCCTGGCCTAATGCCTTTCCATATTTTTGAAGTATCTCCGTGATAGACCTCCCTTCGCTCTCTTCAGCCTTATAGAAGAATAAACTATCATCCACAAATAACAGGTGAGAGATCGAAGGACTACAATAGGCTATCTTTATACCCGTGATTAAACCCATCCTCTCAGCCTTACGAATGTTAGCGATCAATACCTCTGTGCATAGGATAAAAAGATATGCCGATAGTGGATCACCTTGCCGTAATCCTCAATTAGGTATAATTCGGCCTCTTGGCTGCCCATTCAACAATACCTGATATGATACTGATCGGACACACCACATAATCCATGTTACCCAAGTGTGATGAAAACCCAATTTTTGGAGTACATGTTCCAAGAAATCCCATTCAATCCTGTCATATGCTTTACTCATGTTAGTCTTAATTGTCATAATATTGCCCCGACATATCCTGTTAGTCCTTAGACCATGAAACATTTCTTGGGCTATCAGGATTTTATCTGTAATCAACATCCCAGACACAAATGCCGATTGGGTCTCCGAAATAACCTTTGGTAAAATCTTCCTCAACCGTAAACACAACACCTTAGAAATAATTTTATAACTCACATTACATAGACTGATTGGTCTAAAATCACTCATCCTCTTTGGTGCCTCAACCTTTGGAATCAGATATATATTCGTCTCATTGAGACGGGGATCAAAATTGCCCATCTGGAAAAAATATTTCACCTCCTCTACCACCTCCCGATTGATGGAGTCCCAATATCTCTGGTAAAAGAGAGCTATCATGCCATCCGGACCTGGGGCCTTCTCTGGATGCGTTACAAAAATTGTTCTCTTTATTTCTGCCTCGGTTACGTCTCTTGTCAACTCAGTATTAATTCGCCCTGTAAATTTTGCCTGAACTTCCTCCAGAGTCTCAGTATTATCCCTTGGCCCAGCTGTCGTAAACAACAAATTAAAATACTCAGTTGATGTAACCTTCAAACCCTTATCTGTTTCTTCCCACGCCCATGCATCGTTAAAAAGCCCAACAATGCAATTTCGTACTCTCCTTTTTTTTTTGTTCCATAAAAAAATTTCATATTTCTATCGCTATCCCGATACCAATAATTGGAACTCTTTTACTGCTAATACATTTCTTCCTCTCTATAAGCCTTAAGTAAATCCCGAGCAATAGCTTGTACCATTTCCGTGGAAACTGTGTTATCATTTTTTGCCTCTTCCAACGCCTGTTTTAGATTGGCGATTGCCACGTGTCCAGGGAGAACATTATGTTTCCTCCAATAGGAGATCAAATTTCTGCAATTCGCAATTCGATCTACAAAACCTACTGGTTGGAAGTTGCGTGTATGATTCCATCCAACGTCCACCGCCTCCTGAATTCCCTCCTTATCCACCCACCGTTGATCAAATCTAAATGGTCGTCGATACAACTCTTTTTGAATATTAAAAACTCCCAAAATTGGTCAATGTTCCGATCCTACCATAGGTAAATTGTTTACCACATAGAATGCATAGAGAGCATGCCATTCGTCGTTTCCCATGGCTCGATCCAAACGGCACCAAACCCTTTGGTTTCACACCCTATTACCCCTCCAAGTCATAGGTGGCCTCATATATCTAAAATCCAACATACCACAATGATTAATCATTGCATTAAAGGGTACGAAAGAAGATGCCGTCCGCAATTTCCCCCCTTCCTTTTTATGATTTCCTGTTAATTCGTTAAAATCCCCCATCATTAGCCATGATTCTGACTGTTGCATTCCAATTTGAGTTAATCTCTCCCAAAAAAAATTGTGTAATTTGATTACTGGGTCGCCATAAATAAATGACATAAAAACCTCTTTCCCTTTTATTTGTGCACTCACGTCAATAACTCGATTATCTGAATAAATAACTTGTAAATTTATTTCATTTTTATAAAAAAGTGCCAAACCACCACTTGAACCAATTGGTTCCACAATATACAAATTATTAAAACAGAATTCAACTCTTAAAGCTTCCAAATATTTACGACATTGTTTTGTTTCTGAAAGAAAGAAAAAATCCGGTCTGTGAACTCGCCATAAATCCCTTAAGTAATCAACTGTCAGATCCCCCCCTAGACCTTGACAGTTCCAACTAAGAATCTTCACGTTTTAGCCGGTAGCTTCGGGAGCGCTACCATCCCTGGTCTTCGGGTTTTGATATATATAGATTCGCATATTTAAAATCACTACTAAAATTGTGTTAGGGTGTGTCAAGTAACTACAAATGATTTGAATAATTTATATAAAAAGTTGTTTGAAAACATTTATTAAATATATTAAATCTTAATTTCATATAATAAGTTATTTAACTAATTTTTCTTTATGTTTCAGAAAACTCATTTAAATATATATACACAAAACATGAAATAATAATACTACTACATGTTAATTTTAGACATATTTAAGCAATAAAATCGAAGCCAATTTGTATTTTAACGATCAGAGCGAGAAGGGAATTTTTGTAAGTTGATTTGAGCGAGATGAATTATAATTAGTGATATACAATACCTCATATTTTAGCACTTTTCATATGTATTTTAATTATGTTTATATATAATAATTAAATGGTTTTCGGCTTGATAATTCTCTTTTATGCTTTTGTGGATTTAAGAGTCTTTTCAGGAAACTAATGGGTTTTTGGCTTAAAAGGAGTGAAATCAAGCCTTTTGAAAAATGGATGATTTCTGACCGTCAAATCTTACACTCCAGACGAACAAGTTTCCACCGTTGGATTGCTCTCACATTTTGACACGAGATAAACGAAGGTCGTAGCTTCATTTTGGATATTCACTTGCCTAAGTCCACCGGTTAGATTTGGAGATATATTTGATTCACTTGCCTGATGTGTTGAGCAAGTAAAGAAGATCCCCAGAATATTCAAAGACGTTCGACCGAACGACTTAACCGATCGATCGAACACAAGGCGATTTTCGTGGCAATGACTTTTGAAGACCACACGTTTGACCGAACACATACCACGTTCGATCGAACGCCTCAGTACGAAAATAAGGAATTTTCTTTATTCATCATAATTCTCAAGGGATTAACCCTAAACCTCTTCTCCAATATAAAGAAGACCACGAAGCAGCCTAGAGACACCCATCATCACCATTCACTTCAAATCTTGAAGATTCATCACTAAAGAATTCTCAAATTTTTTTTATTTCTCTTGTTCTTTCGCTTTAGGGAGAATGTCTCGACTCTTTTTATTTCATTGAGAAGTTATCTAAACCCTCTTGTTATTTCCTATTCATCTATGATAATGATTGCTTTTGTTTTCATTGCTATGTCCGAGTAGTTCTTTTGTTGGGATTAAGGGTTATTCAAAGGGGAACCATATGACTCGGTAGATAGGATTGATTCTAGGGAGTTCCTTTATCTTGTTCTGCTCGGTAATGCATGCTTCTCGCTTGATCAACTTGAAATTGAACTTGGGTGATAACATGTTTCTATCCGTTCTATTTATTGTCGTGATTAGTGATCTTCGATAAGTCTAGTTCTTTAGCCTGCGATAGTTGAGTTATAGAATTGGATGAACAATTGAGTTTAATCGATTATTGCTTGGTTTGTTTCTTATTGACTGCGATAGTTGATTGATAGGTTGTTTAATCATAGAAGTTGTTACCGCAAAAGTTAGGAACAACTTATATTCGTACTCATGTTCTAGGAAATAATCTTTAAGATCATTAGACTTCCTGAATAATCTGAATCATATCCCCTGCAATTTACCTGAATTCCCAACGCTTTTCATATATTGTTTTACAAATCATTTCGAAACCGATTAAAACCCTCATATTTAGCTTAGCGTTTCATCTTTATTCATTTACTACTACGTGCTTAAAATCTCTCTTGATTCAATCTCTAAGTATTACAATTGATTTGGATGTGCACTTACGGGTCTTTGATATTTAATTTAGGGTAAAACTTTACACCTCATCAATTAGCTACTTATTATATACTCTGAGGGTGCCACATCAGCGTTTGTACTTGGCTTTTAATATATTAGATATTAGGTAGACATTGTCGTATACTCGTACTCTCTTTTCTTTACTTGTTTGGGGGGGGGGGGGGGGGGGGAGGTTATTCGTTGATAGATTCTTAAAGAGTTTTAGAATTTTTAAAACCCATAGATATGTTAAATATGTAAAGAGTTTTGTGTATTTAATAAGTTTAGTTACTTAGAATTCTAAGAATCCAATGACTTTATGAGGTATTCTCAAAATCTTGTTTTATGAGTAAAATTATACGAAATCCGTCAACCAATAAAACTAGATTCACTACAAGAAAGCAGTTAATTTGTGACTTTTTTGTGACTGTTAATTCATAACATTGCTGGAATTCTCCGCCGTAAGTTCGATGGCCCGTGGTACAGTTGGAAGGTTACACTAGTCGGAATTCAAGAGCTGCATTCGCGGAAATGGTTTTGACTGATTATTATTTTTCAATTCGTTGTTAACATATAAATTACATGTCTACTAACACATAAGCGATGTACAACTGGGACATTGGTATTACTCTACTCGTTAGGGCGCATTTCTTTAGAATTGCATCGGGTCGACTGCGAGGCATTGTTAGTTAGGCAAATAATAGGAAGGGAAGGCCATACTGGATCGATGGGGACAAATGTGCACCCACTGAGACAAACCTGAGGTCATCGAGAGGAGTGAAATTACCTCTCAGTGCCACAACTCAAATCGTGGTGGTCTGGGACTGGCTAAGCACAGGTTTGGCCAGAAGTCCTTCTTGAGAATTCAGCGTGACATGGTAAGTACATTGTCTCTTCTACTTTCACCTCTGACAATATGTATGAATGCTTGTACACTTATAATTTTTTTTGTGTAATTACATGAAGCGGAGTTAGGTTGCCCTGTCTCATGGGGAGAAGTCTTCCTGCGCACACATACAAATCCAGATGGCTCCTTTATTGACTTCAAAGCGGAAGAAGTGGCTGCAGCTTATAAGAAAGAACTCCAAGATGTTATGTCTGATGATGCTGCTGATGGCTCAGAGAATTCCAGCAACTCTTCGCAATGCTCTACTCAACGCAGTCTTACCATCGATGAAAAGAATCAGATATTTCTCAAGGTAATTATCTATCTCTTCTACTATGTACATACTTATTTTAGATTATTGAACCGTTTTGACTGTGGCATTGCATATTTTGATTGTTTTGAATCATTCTCCCTGTCCTATTGAATCTTTTGTTGAACTAACATGTAATTATTTTGATCTTGTTGTGTACTAAGATTGATCAGAAGGAGAACCAATTTGGTCTTGGGGAACTAAGTCAGTTAGCTCGCAAAAGAAACATCACTGACCTATGTTCCTGCCTATACTGATCTGGTTGCAGAGCTCCATGAACAGCTTCGAGAAGCAAATGAGAAGCTCAATTCACAAGCTGCGGAAAATGCTCGACGCGATGAGGAGTATCGACGCTCACAAGCAGAAATCTCTGAAATGAGAAAGCTTGTGAAGTTCATGAAGAGCGACAATCCTCGCATCGCAGCATATATGGATCAACCGGCAGACTTGGACACTTTGGATCTCATGTCCCCGCATCGCAACACTACTGAAGAAGGTGCTCCACCAGTCTCTGCTCCAGGAGCCGCTCAGGAACCGCACCAGGCACCGCACCAACTCCCCTCTCTTAGAAGAAGAACGGTTATGTAATGTTTTCTTTTGTTTTGAACTTTAAGTTTGGGTTCGGTATTTTCGGTGATGTATCGGTTAAGTTTTTGTACATTTGTTAACCGTTTGACGATAACTTTCGGCTACTTATTTTGGAATGTATAAATTTCTATCTAAGTTTCTTTGTTGTCTACATACTTTTAATAGTACAATACAATATACAAAATATATACTGATTTGTATACAAATACGTTGCAATTTTGTCACTATTTTGTGACAGAAGAGTTACATTTAAGACCACTAAAAGAGTCACAAATTTGTGACAAACAATTATGTCACATATTAGTCACATATTAGCCACAACATTTATGTCACAACTCCGTGGGTAATATGCGACACACTCTCAGTATTTCTTTTGTCGCTAATTTGTAACGCATACAAACAGTCTCAATTCCATCACAAATTTGCTACTCTTCACAATGGTCACAATTGTGTCGCAAAACAGCGACGAATTTGTGACCAACAAAATTAGCAACGAAAAAATTGTCGCGCATTTTTTCCGTCACTAAAGTGTCACAAAGGATGCTTTTGCGACAGAATTGTGACGCAAATGGGAATCACAAAATGACTGTTTTCTTGTAGTGATTCTAATAGATTTATAGAATTAATAAATACTAAATTTTTTGAATAACAATTGATTTGAATTGGAATTTAAAAATCATCAAAATGATTTCATTAAGAATTTCATAATACATAAACCAATAACAATGGATACTACAAATTCCAAAAATCTTTAAATTAAACGAGACTAGCATTGGGTTGGGGCTTGTTCACGTCATCGTCTAGATGCTTTTACAGTCCCAATCAACTTCTTCAACATTTGGACGGTGCATTATAGACAGCATGTCATCTAGGCTATTCCTTTCCCATAGGTCATCTTCTCCGTCCAGGCTACTCCTTTCCCATAGGTCTCCTTCTCCTTCTCCTTCTCCTCTCCTCTTCTTCATTTTTTTAGCATCATCAACCAAAGTTAGTAAATAAATCAAAATCAAGCTTTCTATTGCACATTTGAACTCAATCGTTTCTGAGAAATCATATATCTTTTTTGTCTTGTGTTGAAACTAAAACTGAAAATTAACATGAGATATTTAAAAACTTACCCCTGGAGGATTATTTAAAAAGTTCATCATCTTCCTGGTCAGAGGCTTCCTAAACATGCCCAACTCCTGCTTGACAAACCAAATGCACAGGTCAAATTTGATATTTTCTTTAAAAGGCAAACATAAACTACAAGCGAGAAAGGGAAACTTGTTCTCAAACAGAGTTAGATAATGACCAACGTATTAATACAAAATACAGAACCTAGACGAGGCAAGGATGCTTACCTCCAGTGCATGGTGCTTCCACTTGAGCTCGAGATGCATGGTGAGATCTTCCACGGTGAGACCAGCAACGCTTTTGCCATATATCAGGTTCTTTGCAAAGATTGCAAACCCAGCCAGATTCACTGCACTCCTCTGGAAGAATCTGTGACTCTGACTCTGAATCTGTGGGACAAAAAAAAAAAAGATTTGCTGTTTATTTCAACAATGAGAGACACCTTCCAGGAACCTTTCCCAGACCCAATCATGAGGCAGGGAGGAGAGTTGCAGAGGATTTTTGGAAAAGAAAGAGACCATCCACACAAATGGGTGATGTGAGCATTATAGTAGCCGGAGGTGGATTATCACGTCTCCAATACGACAATTGATAAATAATTTTTCCATAACCTGGTCCAGTACAGGGAGGCAAAAAGAAAAAAAGAAAAAAGCGATAATAGAAAGAGATAAGAAGATTAACCCCTGCAGACCTGTTGAAGAGGTGTTGAAGAACACCAGTGCTCTGTTTCAAGGTGTGTTTTAGGTTGCCAATGGCCGTAATCATGACAGGATCGTAGCCTGCCTCTAACAACCCGGCCCCTGCCGTATTTTCAGGTAGACCGAACCAGCATCATAACCATCGAGAACCGGGCACCCGTTGATGTCCCACCACACCGCCGTCGGAATAGGGTGTTTTATATCCATCACTCCAAACCCTAGAGAAAAAATTGGGAGAAATAATCGCAGTTAGGTATTTAATCAAACATCAGATAAGCATTGGGAGAGATTGACATGGTTACATCTAAACAAGAATCACCGACCTTGTTTGTCGTCGAGTCTGAAACGACAGGACGCCAGAGAGAACAAACGAAGAAAGGGATGGAACCTAGGTTTCTTCTTTCGATCGAGTTTCTTGGTAGATTTTATTACTCACCTATTAACTATCAAGTGTTACATTAATTTTACACATAAATTATCAAGTGTTATACTATTTATCATTGTTACAAAAATGTGAGATCATCATAACAGATAATATAATACCCAATATTAGTCTTCAAAATTTGTAACATCTATAAGGCTTCTTGGCAATCAAGTTTCATAAATTTGTGATTTTGTCAAATATCGGTCTTCAAAATTTGTAACATCTATAAGCTTGGCGATCAATTTCATAAATTTGTAATATTGCCAAATATTGGTCTTCAAAATTTGTAACATCTGTAACCTTGGCGATCAAGATTAATAAATTCGTAGTACAAGATATTGGTTTATTTCTAGTTCCTAACTGGGAACTATTCGCTTTCCAGTCAAGTCCATTGGGTGCAACCTTGATAAAATAAAGACCATCAATATTGCATAGTACCAGATGATTCAAGCCATAGTCTAAAAACCAAGTTGTATGATTACATTAAGAATGGGAATTTAAATAGCAAAAAAAGAGGGTTCTATATTGACACCCAAACACTTCAAGAGTATTTTTGAACATCATAGAAAGTTATTCTCCAAAGGAAGTTAAAATAAAATAAAAATAAAAGAGAAACACTTCAATTGTGTTTTTTCCAAAACTCAAGACTTAAGAACTTTAAGCTGCATGACTCTTAGACCACTTCCTTAGCATCAACGGACCTTCTTCAGATTTGTAACCTTCTTCGACACCCCCTCGTACATCTAAGAAAATAAACAAAAAGAAAGTTAAGAGGCAGTCTCGCCAGTTCCCGTTGACAACTCTTCCTTCTGATCCCAAGGAATGCGCGTCTGGTGGTATCATCCTATATAAGATCACGGCTGCATTTAGGATGAACTCCAGTTCTCGGCATCAAGACCGACAAAGAGCCTATTGGACCTAGAAAGAAAGTCGCAGAAGGGGCGTAAACAAAACACCAGGAGAGGTCTGGAGTGGACACTATCCTTCAATGTCTTAGCCCTCCTAAGTAAATACTCTTTTTCCATCGGCTGGAAATGTATCCTAAGTAGAAGTAACTGAACTGGCTTAGAAAGACTCAGAGATTGATGAAAGAACCCCTCGGAAGGGAACTAATAGAAAATAATCAATTGGTTTTGCAACAAAACTAGCTTGCAAAGAATACAAGATATGCCAAATCTAAAGATGAGTTTAAAAGAGTTTCGTTTGTGGACTTCAATATAACTATATACATTTAAAAAAAAAAAAAAAAAAAAAAAAATATATATATATATATATATATATATATATAACTATATATGGATTGAGAAAGAACCTTGTTCATGGTGTTTGTGATACAAGCCGTGTGTTCATCCATTGGGGTATGGACGATTTCACTGATTTGGTCCTTGAGGTTTGCAAAGAAAGTGGCACTCTCATCCTTCACGTGCTTCCAGCAAGATGAAGAAACTGGTGAAGGTGTTGGAACGTTCTCGGTTTGATTGTTCTGGGTATCCATTTGTTTCTATTCCAAAAGAAAAGAAGAAATCTCTTTGAATATGTAATAATGATGGTTTTGAGAAAGTTGTCGTCTTATTAACTTTAACAAAACTATATAATATATACATTACGTAAACCCTAAGGGCATGTGCATTGGAGACATCTTGGAGTCTAAAGTGTGTGTTCTTATAATATAAAATTATTAAAATAGTTGTAAAAGAAAGAAAGAAAATATTTTTGTAGGGTATATTGAAATATAAAATTAATAAAATTTGAGTAAAGAGAATAGATAGTGAGTGTGTTTAGAAAAAGGAAGAGAAAGAATGTCTAAAATTAGATATTTTTGAGAGTGTTTTTAAAAGGAAGAAAGAGTGTTTAAATATAAAATTAATAAAAGTTGAGTAAAAAAATGAAAGAGAAGGTATAAAATTGAGTAAAAAGAAGAAAGAGTGTGTGTTTTAATAATTTAATAATGTTTAGACAAGCTAATTAGATCTCTCAATGTGTGCATTGCACATGCCGGATGATACTCTAGACTTGCTCTGCACGGGAAACACTGGTGTAGGCCCCAATTTCGTGGGATCCACTTTTAATTTTATTTTGGAAAATATATAGTTTGAGATATTTGAGTAATACATTTTTTTGTCGAATTGAGTGATCGATAACAATAAACAAAACGAAAATACTACACCTTCTAGTTTTGAAAGAATGGTAGTTAGAGGTTTTCACACATATTAAGACACAATAAATATTTCTGTCAACTAATTATTAATTTTTATTTTTGACTTACTTTTTTGTATTTTTCTCTTTCTAGTTGAATAAAAAACTATTTAATTACTTGGTAAAACGTAAAAACATAAAGTAAAGTGTAGAAAATCAATCTTTTAAAAACAAGGAAAAAATCCAAAACATCAATCTTTTAAAAACATAGGGAGTAGTTTATAATAATACTAGATTAGGATCCGCGTATTCACGCGGGTGAGCATATAAATATTAAAATTCTAATTAGCAACCTGCTGAATTACCAAATGATTTTGAAATACTATTTAAACATGAATTATAAATCATGAAAATCAATTTATATCTTAATTCTCATGGCTTAATTCATATCATATCCAAAAATATATAATAGGAATATTCAAATCATATCTCATATAAATAATTTTGTTGAACATCGCATATAAATCCGGATTGATAAATCTCATCGTTTTTCTTTTTTAATTTTCATATAGATTCATACTCGTAAACTTTAAACATGTTTGAATCTTTCTAATACCGTACTCGAAGGTCGAAGATTTCCATTTTCTTTGTTTTATGAATATTCTCATAGATTGAATTTATTTTTTTCTTTACCTTGGTTATTCATGTCTTGGAAATTTAAATTGAGATTTTCACTTTCAAAATTGTTTTCTTTCTTTATTTATTTATATAATCTCCTTTATGTCATCATCTATTTTGTTACGGTTTATTTTTATATTTTATATGGACTACTATATATTTTATTTTTTTCCTTTAGTTAGTTTTAACTATTAGAAATTTTTCTCTTTTTCTATTAGTTGTGAACTATAAGAAATTTTTTCTTTTTTCTATTATTTTGAACTATAAGAAGTTTTCCATTTTTAATTTTAATATTTTTTAATTAAAATCAATTTTTAACATGTGTCATCATCCGATCAATATTAGACACATGTCACAATCTCATGAATTACAATTTTGTTTATGTGTCGCGCTCTCGTCGACCGGCTTCTCTTTTATATAATAAGACTAAATTTTATACTCACGCTACGCGTGAGTTTATTTTATCGGTAAGTTTAATATATATTTTAAATGTGCTAATTTTATATTAGTTAGATAACATATCCAATGCAAAAATATAATGGTAAAAAAGTGAAGTAATAAAAAAAAACTAAATAATTAATATATCATAAATACTAATTTTATATCAGCAAATTTCATTGCCCAAAGAGAATTATATATATATATATATATATATATATATATATATATATATATATATATATTATTTAGATGTGGTTGTGTCAATATGTTGACTTAATCCATTTATCTATACATGTAAAGAAACATTTTCTTTGTTCTTATGCATCCGCATCATCATCCACATGTATATTAAATTATGTTCTTAATTATTTTTTATAGTATATATATATATATATATATATATATATATAATTTAGATATGGTTGTGGCAATATGGTGACTTAATCCATTTATCTATACATGTAAAGAAACATTTTCTTTGTTCTTATGCATCCACATCATCATCCACATGTATATTAAATTATGTTCTTAATTATTTTTTATAGTTTCATATTTAATACATTTGGTTGGAACAATATAAAAAGAATCACAAAAAATTTCATCTGAATTTTAAATTCAAACTAAGTGTAAAAGCATATAAAAAATACTTAAAGATACCAGTTGCTACATTTTTAGGTCAAAATACTAACTATTACTTAATAAAGTTTTGAATAACAAATCTATCTATTATATAAGTTATTACGTGTAAAATAGACAGATATCAAATAACATCTATGCATCTAAGTTTAATCAGTTTTTTAGATTAAAAAAATAAAATGAGAAAATGAAAATAATGTAAGTAGCTGAGATAAATAAACTTCTTCTTGGCCAGATTAAACTCATCTGTTTAAGTAGTATGAATTTCATTTTAAAATTATGTTTTTATAATAAGGGTGATTTCTCTCAATTTATTCATCAAATATTTTTTTTAATTATTAAAAAGAGAACAACACTAAACTTACTAAAAACTTAAGCACTACTAGGCATGGGCGTTCGGGTAACCATTCGGATTTCGGTTCGGTTAATTCGGTTATCGGGTTTTCGGTTTTAGGAATATAATACCCATTCGGGTATTTTAAAATTTTGGTTCGGTTTTGGTTCGGTTAGTGCCGGTTTCAGATTCGGTTTCGGTTATCCGAGATACTCATAATTACGTAAAATTTTCCCAATTTTGGTTCGATTTAATTATTTTTAACTCGAGTTATCCGAAAATGATAAAAAGAAATTGAAATTTTCAAATAATATACCTAACTAAATTGATTATTTTTAGCCAAATATACCTATACTTTTCGAGTTGACCAAAAATAACTAAAAAACTATACAATTTTGCCTAAAGTATATGAACATATCCTATCTTATATCTAGATATATGTAGGTTAATTTTATGTTTAAGGTATTTCGGTAACCCGTTTAATTTTCGGTTCGGTTCGGGTTCGGGTTCGGGTTCGGTTTTTCGGTTTTAGATATTTAGAAGCCATTCGGTTATTTTATAAAATTGGGTTCGGTTCGGTTCGGGTAATTTCGGGTCGTGTTCGGTTTGGTTTTTCGGTTTCGGATTTTTTGCCCACCCCTAAGCACTACCATGTGTAATTGAGATCAATTATCATTGAAATAACATTGAAAATACCCTATCAAATTTTCTAAGATCATCAATGTAATGACCCAACCCACTAGGAATGGCCGAGGCCAAATCTCGAGATGAGACCGGACCGAGCGAGGATCGTTTGGCCTTCGGACCGGCCAAACACCTCGGTGACTAAGCAGCTTGCATGGCCAAGCATGAGGTGTCCGATGACTCACCTGCTTGCCTGCCTGCTTCATTAATTTTTGCTTAAGGATGAAGAAAGCCTCACGACTCATCTGCCATTTAAAGTAGGAGGTGGCATGGCTCAAGGATGAGTTATCCCTTGGTGCCACGTATGATGCTAGGGACAGTGCTCGGTGGTGCATGCGTTTCACCTGCATCACCAGCTTGCCTAGGCCTATATAAGGAAGGCCTTAGGCCTAGTTCCAACATTAGAACCAAGCACTTAGAAATTTTAAAGAACCCTTACTCTATCCAAAAATGCCCGAGCAATCCTAAGTCTCAACGAGCCAAACTCGATCCGAATATGAGCAATCCTAAGCGTAACTCTGTACAGTTCATTGGTGCCACCAGTGCCTTTGCCCGAGCTAGACAGCCTAGCCTAGTCAGTCCTAGTGCAAAATCAAGGAAACTTGGGGTAAGCGTCCTATGATCGGATTCTTTCCTATTTTACTTAGATTCTTGTTCTGATCATGAGTCTAACATTAGCTTCTTGATCTTATGCTTATAATCCAAAATGAATTGTTGGATCAGTCCCGGGAAGTTTTCCGAAGATCCGAAGCAGTCTCATCTAAGACCCGATCCGATCTAGGTAAGATCAGTTAGCTGACTTCCATAAGTTTTTCCTTGAAAAACTCTAAGTGTTGCATTAGTATACCTTGTGATTTGTTTGTTCAGGAAACAAGCTTGAGTCTAAGGCAAAACCTGAGAGTAGAAAGCTTGAATCTAAGGCAAAATCCGAGTCTAGAAAGCCTTAAGCAGATTCGCATTCTTCATCATTTGAGGTGAGTTTTGGCGATGAGTGTTTGTCTGGTTAATTGTTAATTACGAATTGAGGTTCATATAGTTCATTCGTAAAATTGCTAAGTGTTGAGAATAAACCTAAGCGTTCTTGTTTACAAGTTTATATGCATAAATGGTTATTGGTAAATCATAAACTTGTTAAGTATGCGGTATGTCATTCCCGTGATCCGTGACTTAGCCATCTACTAAAAAGTAATGGTTATAAAGTTCACGAAGACACGGAGAGACGGGATTGCAGCCTAGGGCCGTGTACTGCATAGCGATCGATGCGGAGTTGATAAAGATCATAAGTCCTTAGCCTTTGTGGCAAGGGACCGAACGATGCCTTTGGTTACACATGATGGGAGACAACGCGTTAGGCCTTATGGAATCAAAAACAATAAATATCATAAACTGTTCACAATTATTTATGCATACATTTGAGTGTTGATTGTTAATTTGGGTTTGGTTGGGAAATAATGAATGTTTAGGGGAGCCTAGACTCACTGAGCAATTAGTGCTCACGACTCAACTTGTTTTGCAGGTAACCATTAGCGGGTAGAACACTGGGAGCACAACACGGAACATTAGGACAAATCAATGATAGATTTCATTGCTTTTGTAAATTATTAAAGCTTAATATGTTTATGAACGTTTTGGAGTGTTAAACCCGGGATCGAATATAATTTGTAATCGTTTAAAATCCTAAGTATAAATATATAAAAGAACGGTTTTAAATGACTCAAGTTTCATATGATACTTAGTTTTGTCCGGACGATCCAACTATCGTTTATAATTCGGGTTGGCAAGCCTTGGGTTGTATTCGATAGGGACGGATGTTTAAGTGTCTAGTCTAGGAATTATTGGGTGTGTTCCGAGAACCTCGAATCGGGCACTTAGGTGTTCCTCAGTGGCGTCTCCGTTTAGATCCCGATCAGGGGCGTTACAATCAATGGCCAAAAAGAAAATGACTTATCAAATATTTGAAACAACTTCAAACCTGCAAACTTGTTTCGGTTAAGTATTTATATAAATACTTAACCTGCAAACTTGTTATAGTTACATATATGTCTTAGGATTTTTTTTCTTTATTTTAGGTTATCATTGGAACATATCAGGTTTAATAAAAAAAATCACTTTATTAGAGTTAATAGATTAGTATGTTTGTTGGTTGAAAGAAACTAATACCTAATTTTCTTGTTTCCTTAATTCAATATAACATTTAGTTCTTTAGATCCATATTTATTTGTTTTATTTTTGAATGTAATGTGACATGTAATTATTGGTTGCTTAAATCCAACGTGAACATTATTCTTATTGTTCGTTTATAAGAAAACTAGATTTGGACCCGCGTATAACGCAAGATTATTAATTTTCTTATTTATTTCTATATTTTGATTTGCATAAATATAGAAGCAACACATGAATTGAAAATAATTTTATGAAAGAATTTCAAAATCTACTATTAAATGTTAAATAAATATGTTATGCGACTTATTTAGTTTAAATCAATTTGGTATTATAATTTGTGTGTAATGTTCAAAACATTTATATACACTCGAGTTAATATATAACATTTACATGTATTTTGACTAAAATATGAATAAATAATCAATATTTGAATTTTATTTTAAGTTTATTGAGTTCGTTCACACAAACCAAATCAATATCTTTATTTTAAACGTATAATTACAAATTTATAGTGTTACAAGATATAATGTCGAGAGAAATGGAAACATGACATTATATATATACATAATAATATGGATGATCCAAATTTGTGCACCTTAAGCAGTACTTTTTCTTTCTCTGCAAGCACTGCTTTTTCTCTTCTCTTTCTCTACAAGGAGAGAGAGCGGGAAAACGGCTGATTCCTTCGTACACATGTATACGGTACCGTTGATGACTTGTACTCATGATTCATGAACTGTGCTAACACATATTCATAGTCATAGGCGGTTTTAGTTTAATTTTCTGTCCTATACTAATATATTTGTGCCATTACCTACTTTGACTAATACGGCCTTAGTCAAACCGTTAATATTTTTATGTGTGGATTTTCTTTTAAAAAAACAAATGGTACCGTGAACAAAGCTTATCGACCGAAACGACGTTTATGTGTTACCGACTTAACAAACTCTTTTCCAATACTACAATTCAAGTTAAATCTTGGGGTTACTAAGAAAAAGGAAAGTTGTTGGTACTAAAATTTGGGAGAAAATAATAATAGAAACAATTCTAATTAAACAGTGGTTTAACCGATTCAAATCCACAGTTGGTCAAACCTTAATCTCCAAAATAGCTTCATTTAACATTTTGTTCATCCTAGTTATTTATAAAACAGAGGAGGCCTCCTGAAGAAATCCGTCACAAAAATGGAAAGACATTTACAGTGCGTCACCGTAATTTCACATCGTCCTCGGACCTATCTATATGTCGGACTTTCTGTTTCTCCTTGTGACTTTGTGAAGAAAGTTTGGCTGCACTTCTTCTTCAGCTCTCCTCTTTCTCCTCCGACAGATCTCACTGCCCTGTTCAATTGGTGCAAAGCTCCATCTACAAACCCAAAAGTTACTGTTATCTGCAAACTTGTACTTCAAGCGACTGCTTATGAAATTTGGAAACAACGCAATGCTAGACTGCATTCTTCCCCTCAGAGGACAGCCGCTCAAACTGTCAAGGATATCAAAACAATTCTCAGGGCAAAGCTTGCTGGTTTGGACCGACTAGAAATGACCAACTATAGAGAGTAATCCTGTGTATAGTATAAGGGTGTAATAGTAATTAGTTAATCCCTAATTCTCTAAGTGTATCACTATATATAACTTGTACATTGCTCTTCTAATAATATTCACAATCTATATGGTATCAGAGCTTCGATAACCTAAAAACTTTTTCTTTCTTTTCAAATATCCTTTAGCCGCCATGGCCGCTACTGCTGAAACCATCACTACAAACACTCAAACACTTCTTAACGTCAACACCTCCAATGTTACAAAACTTACATCGACCAATTACCTAATGTGCAGTCTTCAAATCCACGCACTTCTTGACTGCTACGACCTTGCTGACTACGTCGATGGGTCCACTTTTGTTCCGCCTGCAACAATTACCACCGTTGAGATTGTCTCTGCTAATCCGGCGTTCACCCTTTGGAAACGCCAAGACAAACTCATATTCAGTGCTCTCTTAGGAGCGATCTCATCTCCGGTTCAACCTCTCGTCTCTCGCTCCACCACATCCGCTGAGATCTGGTCAAAACTGGCATCTACATACGCATAGCCTAGCCGTGGACACATACGGCAGCTGCGCAATCAACTTAAGCTATGGAAGAAGGGACAGAAAACCATTGACGAGTATGTTCAAGGTCACGTTTCTCGTGTTGATCAACTTGCCATTCTCGGATCTACAACTGGGCATGAAGAACAAATTGAGTTCATCCTTGACGGTCTTCAGGAGGAGTACAAAACCGTTGTTGATCAAATCGAAGGCAAAGACACTCCGCCATCAATTACGGAAATCCATGAAAGACTCCTCAATCATGAAGCCAAACTTATCATTACTGCGACAGAACCATCTTCCCCACTTCTTGCTTCTGCCAATGTTGTTCAAAATCAGAACAACTATCGCAATTATAACAAGAACACTAATTCCAAGCCACGCTTTCAAGGCAGCAACAACAACAACAACAAAGCAACCAGAGCTTTACTAGGTCAGATGGTCGTTCACCACACCCTTAGTTGGGCAAGTGCCAACTCTGCCATGTCCAAGGACACAGCGCTCAACGTTGTCCTCAACTTCAATCCATTCAAGCGTCTCCAAATCAATTTTGCTGTCCTTTTACGCCTTGGCAACCGAGAGCAAACATGGCTATTGCTTCCCCATACGGTCCCAATGAATGGCTCATTGACAGCGGCGCAACTCATCATATCACTTCTGATCTCAACAACCTTGCTCTTCACCAGCCGTACAATGGTGGAGATGATGTAATGATCGCCGATGGCACAGCCTTACCAATCACACACACTTTTTCTGCTTTTCTCTCCTCTAACTCTCGTGCTTTGGCCTTAAATAAAGTGTTGTGTGTTCCCAATATAAATAAGAACTTGATCTCCGTTCATCGCTTATGCAATGCTAATCAAGTCTCGGTGGAATTCTTTCCTACTACATTTCAGGAGAAGGAACTCAGTACGGGGGCCCGTTTACTCCAAGGCGGATCCAAGAATGAGTTGTACCAATGGCCGACGTCACCGCAAGCTCTTGTTGTGGCCATGCTACCAAGTTCCAAAACTACTCTCTCTTCATGGCATTCCAGGCTTGGTCATCCGTCGTTGTCAATCTTAAATTCTATTATCACTAAAGACTCGCTGCCTCTTTCACTTTCATTTCATAAACTTTTGTCTTGTTCGGATTGCTTGATTAATAAGAGTCACAAACTGCCTTTTTCTACATCCTCTATTAGTACTCAATTTCCTCTTGAGTATTTATTTTCCGATGTCTGGACATCACCAATCGTCTCTCTTGATAACTACAAATACTATCTTGTCTTTGTTGATCATTACACTCGTTATACCTGGCTCTACCCACTTAAAAAGAAATGCGATGTCAAACAGACTTTCATAGCTTTTAAAACTCTTGTTGAAAACAGATTTCAAACCAAGATACATACTCTTTACTCTGACAACGGCGGTGAGTTCATAGCCTTACGCGATTATCTCCGCACTAATGGAATCTCGCATCTCACAAGTCCACCACATACGCCTGAACATAACGGGCTATCCGAGAGAAAACATCGACACATCGTTAAAACTGGTCTCACCTTAATGACCAAAGCTTTGGCTCCTAAAAGCTATTGGCCATATGCTTTTGCTGCCGCCGTCTATTTGATCAATAGACTTCCAACGCCACTACTCAATCTTTAATCGCCATTTCAGTTGTTGTTTCAATCTCCACCAAACTATCAAAGACTGCGAGTATTTGGATGTTTATGTTTTCCTTGGCCTAGGCCTTATACACAACATAAACTTCAAGATAGATCCACACGGTGTGTGTTCCTAGGCTACTCGCTCACTCTAAGTGCATACCTGTGTCGTGAAATCACTTCTGGTCGAATCTATGTTTCACGCCATGTCCGCTTTGTCGAGGACTTGTTCCCTTTCTCCGGTGGATCTCCTTCGCCGCCATCAACAACCACTGAGCTTCCGAATACAACTCATTCAATGGTCACTGCCATCCCAGTTTTTCCTCCTCAACAACCCCTGTGCTCGGCCCTTCACCCACCAAATCAACCACCTTCGTCATTCCCTGCGTTGTCCTCACCACAAGCTCAGGTATCGTCTTCTATCTTTGATTCTTCTTCTTCTTCTCCCTCTAACTCTGAGCCCACTGCTCCAAATCAAAATGGGCCAGAACCTGTGGCCCAGCAAACCAAAAACACTCAGCCCAATAATCCTTCCTCTTCTCAACCACAAACACAACCATCGACTAATCCATCACCGCAAGCTCCACCGCCATCCCACAACTAAGCCCAGTCTCAACCACCGCAACAATCCATTAACCGTCGTACTCGACATTCACCACAAAACACTCACCGTATGCAAACCCGACTCAAGAATCACATTACAAAACTCAAACACAAAACCTCCCTCACTGTTGCGTTACAAAAACTCTCCAAAGAACCAACCACCATTAACCAAGCCCTCAAAGATCCTAATTGGCGATTTGACTGTTCTGATGAGATGAATGCTCAAATCTGAAGTCACTCTTGGGACCTAGTCCCTCCTCACTTATCTCAAAACGTTGTAGGCTGCCGTTGGGTCTTCAAGCTCAAACTTCTACCAACCGGCAATATTGACAAACACAAGGCTCGTCTTGTCGCAAAAGGGTACAACCAACAATACGGTATTGACTACGCTGAAACATTCAGTCCTGTGATCAAGTCGACGGCGATCCGTTTGGTTCTTGAAATTGCAGTCATAAAGAATTGGCCGATCAAACAACTGGATGTTAACAACGCGTTTCTTCAGGGTACGCTTGATGAAGAAGTTTATATGCAACAACCTCCGGGTTTTATTGACAAAGATAAACCGGATTATGTGTGTCGTCTTCGCAAGGCAATATATGGACTCAAACAAGCACCCCGGGCATGGTATAATAAACTTAAACAGCATCTTCTTTCTACTAGTTTCACAAACTCTTTGGTTGATGCATCACTATTCATTTATCATTGTGGCTCTTCATTCATCTATCTTCTAGTTTATGTGGATGATATCTTAGTGACAGGCAATGATAATGTTCTCATTGATCATATCCTACAATCCCTCGCCAATCGTTTCTCCATTAAAGACCCCACCGACTTACATTACTTCCTTGGCATTGAAGCTACACGCACTAAGGCATGCCTTCACTTAATGCAAAGAAAATACATATTGGACCTCCTTACAAAAGTCAACATGAGAGAAGCTAATCCCGTTTCAACGCCGATGCAAGTTTCTCCTAAGTTTACACTTCACAGCGGTACATTGTTTCATGATCCCTCTGAATATAGGTCGGTTGTTGGGAGTCTTCAATATCTTTCTTTCACTCGTCCTGATATTGCGTATGCAGTTACGCGACTATCTCAATTCGTTCACAAACCTACGTCAGACCATTGGACAGCGGTTAAAAGAGTTCTACGTTACCTTGCTGGAACAATGACCCACGGGATCTTCATTAAAACGAATTCACCTGTCACTCTTCATGGTTTCTCCGATGCCGATTGGGCAGGTGACACTGATGATTACATCTCCACCAATGCCTATGTCATCTATCTTGGATCTAATCCTATCTCATGGTCTTCAAAGAAACAAAGAGGTGTTGCTCGGTCGTCAACCGAGGCTGAATATCGGTCCGTCGCTAATAAAGCAATAGAGGTCCGCTGGATTTGTAATCTTCTAACGGAACTTGGCATTACACTTCCCACTGCACCCGTTATTTACTGCGACAACATTGGTGCTACTTATCTCTGTGCAAACCCCGTATTTCATTCCCGAATGAAGCATCTTGCTATTGATTATCACTATATTCGGAACCAGATACAATCAGGTATTCTCCGTGTATCACATGTCTCCACTCATGATCAGCTTGCCGATGCGTTAACAAAGCCTTTATCTCGCCCAAGACATCAAGCTATTTGTTCCAAGATTGGAGTTACACAAGTTCCTCCATCTTGAGGGAGCGTATAGAGAGTAATCCTGTGTATAGTATAAGGGTGTAATAGTAATTAGTTAATCCCTAATTCTCTAAGTGTATCACTATATATAACTTGTACATTGCTCTTCTAATAATATTCACAATCTATACCAATCTTTAAAGGCGTCTCCAGCCAAGCTATCTTTCCCTATGGTTTGAATTCTTCCAAGGTGTTACATAGCTTTCTGATTCATTATCTTTCTCATTTGCTTTTGGCCTTTCTTATTTTATTCCGCTTACTGTATGAGGGCATGTGCTCAGAAAAAGGGGGTATATCACCTCTGTGTAACCAGCTTTAATCAAATATAATCGGTATCAAAAAAAAAAAAAACTTTCTGTTTCTTTCTTAGAGTGTAATTTTCCTTCTCAGAAACAGGCTACGTCGAAAATCGATTGGAAAGACAGCTTACATTTCTCTGGAAATTATTGGCTAGGATTTGACGGTAAGTATAAATAGTTCTGGCTCGTAAACAACTTGTCCGCCAGTTTACTTCCCACACCAAAGCTCAATATTGTCGTGTCGAGGTTACACAACAAATGATCATTTAGCGTAAGAGACACTCAAAAGAGTAGAACTTTAGAAACCCTTTTCTTTACCTGCAAGGAACGTTCTTGTGTTGTTGGATGCATTAATACCAAATTCTACCCCGATAAGGTTTTGTTCCCGTGAGAGTATAGTGAATGGAGTGTTACGTTAAAGTTGAAACATATGTAAGGGACATGAGCCAATCCACTCATTGCCAATTGGTTATGAGTTAGAAGCCCATGAAACTTAAAATGAAATCAGAGTCCGAACACACGCTTCTCACTGAACCGAAATCGATCTGGTGCATTGATTACATCGAGGGGGTTGCTCTTTATTGATGCATGTACAAAAGATATACATTTGCAGTGGATTATCAACTTCCAATAGTTAATCCTTAAAACCATGTTTTACTATATCAGCCTTCCAACAAACTGTAAGAGAAATAAAATCAATGTGGCGTACAATGGATTTGATCCAATGTTTTTTTTTTTCATCTAACAAAGCTCCAAGACCGAAATATTTCTTCTTCTCCTGAAATGGTGAATTGAGAAACACTTGTATATGTTCTTTACTTTGAATTTTCATGCGTGATCATAGAACAACTTAACCAATGACAGAGATTTTGTTGCTCTGTTGTTGAGACTTGAGAAACATCAGATTCCCACTCTAATTACCTATTGAATCCATTTTGATCACAGAGATTTTAGAATAGAACAAAAAACCATTTATCCATCACATGAGTCATGACCAAGAGCAATAACACTTGTATGTTTTTTGTTAGTTACACTATAGGGCATAAAATTCAGATGGTAGAGACATGACCATGTATAACTCTGTTCTAGAATTAAACTCATTCATTAATCTAATTATAATACGCATAACGCACTCTTTGTAGATCATCAAACAACGACCAATCCAATATCTCAATTCATTATTAGATGATAAATAGTAAACAAAAAACAAAACAAAAAATTATTAGTCTTGTTCAAAAGAAGATGATGCAAGACATAAATAAGTGATTGCAGATGGAACAAATTAAAAATCTCGTTGTTTCCTTTAACCCGTTTGTTTGGTTTGCAGTTGCACTAAACTTGGACCATAAGAAGATAACTTGAAATTTTGATCAGCATACGCGCACTCTTCAGATTCGTTAGGCTTCCTTACTTTTGGAGCTTCTTCGATATTCATAGATTTGAAGTATCCAACGATGTAAGCTATCTCGGTCGTTTCATATCCGTAAGCATCAAAAACCACGAGGACTTTCTTCTCCTCGTCGATGAAGAAGTCCCCAGCATTGAGCGGTGACGCTGTCATATTCATGGCCACTTTCAAAAACTTGCTCCAAGCTATATCATTGGGATCAATCTTAGTCGTAATCCAAACCTCAACCACATTAGGAGAAAAGTGTTGGTATAACACAGCAAGCTGCTCATATCTAACACAAGATAAAGTCGCAATATCAAAATCATCAGAGTAAGAGTGAAACGGGAGAGCAAGACGTGGTCCAAATCTCTCTGCTGTAAAATCTAAACAGAGTAAATAAACTTCAATCTGTATATCTCCAGCAAAAAAAGTAAGTATTTCCCTTCAAAGACACGGGTTCACATTCATTACACCACATATCACGGCCAATAGTGAGATCGAGAACATTCCACGAATTAGAGTTAAAATCGTAGATTTGGATTCCACGGCTGCCATCGTTATAAAAAAGCCTAAAGATCTTGTGGATGTGGTTGTTGGTGTCGTATCCGAGAGCATACTTGTAAAAACTGATGTCAGAATCTATGGATTGGATCTTGCTAAAATTGTTTACTGGTCTGAACCACCTCCTTTGCCCCAAATACGGGTTCCACACCAAAAGCATCGAGTGGTTTTGGTGACACATAGGGTTGGGCAAAAAATCCGTTAAATCCGATTCGATCCGCGATTCGTTTTGATCCGAACCGAAAAAATCAAATATCCTTAAAGTTTCGAAGCAAAGCAAATATTAAATTGGGCGATCCGTAAAAAACAAAGCAAATCGCAAATATCATTTTAGAAAAACCGAATATCCGATCCGATCCGTTAAATATATTATAATATAAAATATATATCTAATGTATATAATTAGTTATTATTATTTTTGTTATTATAGATGTACAAGCGTGAAAAATTATACTCAACTCACATTTTTGTTAAATAATTGATTTTTATTATAAATAAATAATAAAATAAATTAATAATAATTAAAATTTTCACGGATCGGATCGGATAGTTACGGATGTCTTAAAAAAGTTCGGATATTTGATTTTTCACGGATCGAATCGGATATCCGCGGATATCTAAAAAAATTCGGATATCCGAATTTTCGGATACTCGAAAATTCACGGATCGGATCGGAAAATCAAATATCCGTTTAAAACGGATCAGATCACGGATACCTGCATTTTCCCTATTATTTGCTTCGTGCTCAGGGCTAGTGACACATAACAATAAGCCGTCGCAATGAAAAACATGAGATATCTCGACTTTATTTAATTGCTTTATAGATGGATCGAAAAATGGATTCCTTGGAAATAAAAGACCACTGAAAAAACCATATCACAAATCGTCACAAACCCTACAAACTGCTTCCTTGCAGCTGCTTTCCCAAACATCTGAGTTTTGGATGAATTGTACCAATCCTTGCAAGTAGATCGCACTGGTTTGAGACATGTTAATGGAACCCTAGAGAGTATATTATCCTCTACCACGTCCCTTGGAACATCGGATATTTTCGTCATGCTTCCCCAGTTTCAATATTTTTTTTTTAAAACTTTCTACGCTTGCTCACTCTTTCCTCTTTATTTATTGATAAATAATTTAGGGTTCGATTGATTTATGTGTCGCCGACTTAACAAACTTTTTCCCAATGTTACAATTCAAGTTAAATCTAGGGTTAGTAAGACATAGGACTAAAATTTGGGGTAAAAAATAATTTTAAAAAACTCTAATTAAACAGTGTTTTAACCGATTTTAAATCCACAGTTGGTCTAACTTTAATCTCCAAAATATCTTCATTTAACATTTTGTTCTTCCTAGTTATTTATAAAACAGAGGAACAAATCCGTCACAACGATGTACAACTCAAGAAACCTGGTACTTAGAAGTTTACACTGGGTCACCGTAGTTTTATAACGTCGTCCTCGTACATATCTATATATCAAACCTTCTCTTTCATTCTTATAGAGTGTAAGTTTCTCAGAAACCGGCCAAGTCGAAGATTGATTGGAACGATGGCTTACGTTTCTCTGGAAATTGTTGGCTAGGATTCGACGGCGCAAAGTAGGAATAGTTCTGGCTAGTAAACAACTTCTTCGCCAGTTTACTTCCCACACCCAAGCTCAGTCTCGTAGCCACATTGTCGAGGTTGCTCAGCATATTCTCTTCCCCTAAACCAAACCACACAACAAATGACCATTTAGCGTGAGAGACACTCAAAAAGAGTAAAATTTTAGAAACCTTTTTCGTTACCTGCAAGGAACGTTCTTGTGTTGTTGGATGCATTAATACCAAACCCTACCCCAACAAATTTTTCATCTCGTGAGAGTATAGTAAACGGATGACCTGCCGGAATTACAAAGGCTTCGCCTTTACACACGCGTGATACAATCTTTTGTACTTGTCCACCTATCTCTTCTTCTTCTTCTCTAGTTCCAAACGATTGCTGTTGCTCTGATTGAAAATTATAAGGAGACGCCATCTCGAAGTGAACGCAACCATTTTCCACGAACGTTATAAAGGTTGTCTTTGAGTTATAATGAGGAAGGAACAAGGATCCCTGCATGTTTATTTTACAAAACCCATTTATTCGATTAGTATATAATCCATCAAACCATGGAAGTTAATTTAAGGATTGTTGTTGATTTGTAAACCTGTGTCATGTTAACCCACGTGACCGTGATGTCAAGGTCTTGGAGTTGGCTGAAACGCTTAGGATGTGCTTCGTGGAAATGGCCAAAGTCGTTGGAGTAGGTTGGTTCTTGTTTAAAGAGATTGAAAGGGCTCCAAATCGCACTCGTGTCGCTCTCTTTGTGCTTGGATTTCTCTTTGTGTTTGTTTGAAGGAGAAGTAGCCTTTTCTGTAAGTTCCTTGATCTGGTCCGGAGAAGCTTTCCGGATAATTCCTTGTCCCACTTGTTGTGGTCCTGAAATTAGTCTCTCTAGCAATTCTTCCGGTATCTATAAATTTTAATCCAGAAAAAAACTTGGTTATCATAAGTTTCCATCTCCTCTTTAACGGATTATCCGATCCTATCTAATACCAGGTCCGAATTACGTAACCCGTTTCCGGATCCATTTTATTATAGTTACCCGTTTAAAATGTTAACATATTTCTATATATTTTTAATTAAAGGTAAATTTGTAATAATATGTATACGTAGCATTTTGGTATGTTGATTCAATAACAGAAAACCCTATCATACTTCTAGAGTTTCTAGAGTTTTAAGATGGCATCAGAGCTACGTTTAAGAACATCTATGTGGACATATCTTAAACCGTGATACGTTGAACAATAACAACTAGATTATCCGAGATTACCTAAAATATCAAATTATTGAAACATAATGGAAACTCGATAAATTAATATTCGATAAATTAAGATTAATAACTCGATCAAAATTTGCCAGTCCTAAATTGAGTTTTGAGGTCCTAAATTGAGCTTTTGATGTAATAATTATAAGTATCTTTATAAATTAAGAACTTCATAAATAAACAAAATATTATTTATAGTAGAGGAAAGAAGTTAAAAAACATACGTTGAAACTGGCAGAGAGGACTTGTCTACTAAACCCCGTGAAGTAGGACTGGTGAAATTGGGATCGAGCAGGGAAGTAATCCTGGGAAAAATATAGGTGAAACAACGTTAGTAAATAGCTGATTACTACATAACTTAGTTGATGAAATTGTGGGAAAAATGATAAATGGACCTGGAAGTGGCCGGGATTGTTGACAGGAACGAGAATCTTGGCTATGCGGAGAGGAACGTACGGTGTCGTTAGAGTTGGTGAGGAAGTTTGTGACTCCTGAAGGTACTCTCACCACGTCACCTTTCCTTATGTGAAAGGATTCTTTTGTCTTTCCGTCACGAAAGCAATCACTCCCTTCCCTGAATTTCGATTTTTTTTTTTTATATATTTTGGTTTATGAATTATAGTACACAAAGTAAAACCTAATCTATATCAATGGTTTGGTTCAAATTCGGACCTCAATCAAATATTCACATTTTTCATAATTATTTAGAACACTTCCATTGGAGGTTTCTAAAATGAGTATTTTTCACATGAAAAAGATAGTAAAAAATCACAAAAAAGTAAGAGAAAGAATTACAAAAGTTTCTCATATGAATTTTTTTTCTTTTTTTTGAGAAACTCACATGATTAGCTCGAACATCCCGATGAATCTATTTAAACCATATATTAAGATATGATTTAGTTATCGATTATTTCATTTTGATTCAGATTAGATAGATTTCCAGGTTGAACACAATTATAAACAATAAAAGCGTTGCAAGAAAGAAAAAAAGAATTAACCTTGAAGGACTAGAAAGATGGATTCGGCATCAAAATGGAGAGGAACAAGGAAAGTGGTAGGTTCCATCTCCAAGAACGCGAATCAGTAGTTTTCGATTCCACGGAATTGAGTCGACGAGCGTTTAGTGAACTTCGGCAACAATTTCACAAAGCCTTCTTTTGACCGAAAAACATTCTTGAAACTCTGTTTCCCAAAGTGGAATGGATTCTCCGTCGACTCTTCCTCCCATCCCCTACCGGAACCACCACCGCTAGGACCACCGCCGGGACGGAACTCGGGAACTTCTTGTTCCTCTTGCTGCGGTGGCTCGAACTCTTCAAACTCCACACGGAAGGCGAAGCAGTGGGAGAAAGCTATGGAGATGAGGAGAAGAAGTGTTATGGTTAATTTGCTGATCATCGTCATTTTTTTGTTGTTTGTTGTTGATGTGTTTCTTTTTGAGGAAAATGAAGGATGGTATAGTTTATATAGGGACGAGAGATTGACATGCATGGTGACGAGTGTGTCCTACTACACACCAAATTCACGATTTGGCACAATCAAACAATTATCCAAAACAAAAATGAAAAATAGAGAAAAAAACACATTTTCTTGATTGATGATGCATAGTTACTTTACTTGTTTAGATTCCCTTCTTGTTTTTTTTAGAATTGGTTTGGATGGTCCAAAACATGTATGTTTTAACATTTAAGACAAAAAAAATGATATATAGTAATGGAAATGAAAATTCACTTGTAGATCGGCAAACAAGATGCATTTGTTATAAAAACAGACTTTGATTTGAATACGAATTTTACATTCATTCAAGAAATTTTGTTTTTTCTTTTGAAAATTCACATTTTGCTATAAACTATTTACGTACATAAATTGATATTACGAAGAATATGTACATTAATACATAGCGACGGTAGTACGGAAGATAAGTACCAAGGTGGATGATCTTGATTCTGTGTGATGTAACGTGCCTCGTCACCATGCTTTGTTCTACTTCGAATGGCATGACTAAGACACTCACAATTTCTTGTCTTCTTTATTTCAAACACCACGTGATACTCCTATGATTTACAATGATTTGACATACACCTTTCTGTCGAAATTGGGATTTCATTTCGTTAAACCAAAAATAATTGACATTGGTTCTTATGGATCAGGCGACAAACCGATGGTTAGACATGAAAATTGGCAATTTGGTACATGCTTAAATACATACAAAAAATAAACCAACTTACTTTACGATTTGGGCATAATCGTTTTTAAGAATACGCTAAGAATTTGACCACAGCTATTTAAAATATTTGGAATTTGTTGTAATTGTTTTCGTGTTTGGAAAACAAATTTTTTCCACAACATTATTGAAGCATAGTAACCTTTGTCACGTATATCTTAATTTTTTTGTAACAATCTTTGTCACGAAATTTTTGTAACCAATTGAAGTAGTCTAACTACAAATGCAAGTTTGTTGCTGTTTGGTCACAAACTAGCTACAAAAAGTGACAAAGTCAGTAATTTGAAATTACGAATAAACTAAAGATTTTACAACATATTTATAAGATAATTTATTTGTGACCAATTTGAATCGGATTGTAGCTGACATTTGCTACAACTTGTTGTAGCAAATATTGTATCTATGTTAATCAATGTTTGTAATGATAAGAAGGTATAATTTTGTAAGTAGTGCAAATTCTCTTTTCAAAATTTCTTCTTCGATATAAACCTCAAACCAAACTCGTGAACAAAAGAAGAGAAAACTTGTGAGCCATAAATGAAAAAAGCCATTTCCGAGCAGTCACATAATTTTTTACAAAAATGAGTGGTAATGTATAATTGTCTATTATTGTCCATAACGTAGAATTATTATAAGCGAGACTATACATACTTTGTGTCTAATTTTCTGATGTTGTTTTCCATCTTCAAATTTTCATGGCTTCCATAGAACGTTCATTGGTTCCTATTGATGTAATAGAAGAAATATTTTGTAAAATCTCTATAGAATATTTGACACAATTCAAAGTGACGTGCAAACAATGGTACGCTCTCTTGCAAGACAAGAGATTTATCAACAAATACTTGGATCTTGTTCAAGAAAGATTCATAAGAATCGATCATATGGTTCAAATCATCGATCCGGTAAATGGAACTCGCTCATCTTTACCAATCCCAGAGGAGTTTCACGATATATCTGAAATATCGACTATGGTCCATTGCGACGGATTGTTGTTATGTAGGTGCAATAACACAAGATCAAGAAACTGCAAACTCGCGGTTTGGAACCCGTTCTTGAAACGAATCAAATGGATCAAACCAATGGATTTTTACTCGGGTAGTGATTTTTACGGTATTGGATACGACAACGTATCTCGTGATGAATACAAGATTCTGCGGATTTTCGATGGAGAGCTTGACGACGAGAGTGAAATTATCGGTTCTTATGAACCAGAGATTCAAATCTGATTCATGGAGAGTTGTTGATGATACTTGTTTGGGTTGGTCTATAGATCCGCCTTGCAAAGGTGTGTCTGTGAAAGGAAACATGTATTGGGTTGCACATTGGAACAATAAACCCGAAATATTCATTCAAAGTTTTGATTTTTCGACGGAGAAATTCAAACTCATATGCGATATTCCGTTCCAATGCAGTGTATTAGATACGGCTGCGTTATCGTGTTTTAGAGGAGATAGACTTTCTTTGTTACATCAAAGTGGAGAAACAAAGAAGATTGAAGTTTGGGTGACAAACAAATTAAACAACGACGTTGTGTCGTGGACCAAGTACTTAAATGTGACTAGTCCCGACCTCCCGAATTTACATACCGATCAAGATCTCGCTCATCCTAGTTACTTCATCGACAAAAACGATAGTATCATGGTTTGGTGTGAGGAAGAGATTGAGAATGAAACAGATGATGATGTTTGCGTTAGCGTTTACTAGATTAGTAAATATGGTACTGCTAAGAAACAAGCTGAGTCAGGAGTCAGGACGTTACAATTTGCGTTGCAATGATAGGCTTTTTATTTGCGGCTACGTCTACGTTCCAAGTCTTGTTCCGGTTCCAGAATAAAACTTGGTCAAATTTGCGTCTTGTTGTTTCAGAATGTTTCATATTCTTGAATGAATCCTTATTGCTCTATGATAAATTTTGAAAGATTTGTTTGAAAACTAAGTTCTTTGAAAAACATAGGCCTTTGTTAATTAAAGTAATCATCATTGTAACTACAGATATTGGTCTTAAACCCTTTCACCCAGAGGGTTTGCCAAAACACAAAAACATTTTCTCAAAAAACATCATCCAAAATACCACATAAGTTTTTCAGTATTGAAATTGGAAAAGGTTTAGAATATGATCAAACCTATTTAGAAGAAGGTTTAGTTGATTAGGGTTTTAGAGAGAGATAGTGAACGACGGCGTGAGAAGATGAAGATGAAGATGATGAAGAAGAAACAACAAGTCAAAAAAAAGGGTTGGGCTTTTGTAGCCCATTTCTTAAAAGAAAATCTAAATTCCGGTTTGTTCGGTTTGGTTTTCAATTAAGCACTCCGGTTTGTTTGGTTTGGTTTGGTTTCGATTAGGACGATTAGGTACAAAAAGGTTGAGAAATGTTCATGAATCAACATATGTACATTTTCGAGAACAGAGCACACTTATCACACTAAGCTATATAAGTTACATAATCAAGGGTTCTTGGATCATTTTCGAAGCCTCCTAGCCTTTGATACAGTATACGCTACTAAATCCTTGGAAGCTTTAGTTAGCTCAAGTCCCTTTTCCTCCATCTCTTCCATAAGTGGGACCGCCTTATGTACATTTCCATTCACACACCAACCCACTATTAGTGCTGTGTAAGGCACAACATCAGGCTCCACCCCGTTTTCGATCATTTCGTCAAATATCCTTTCCGCCTCTTCAATATCCCCAATCTTGCACTGCCGAACAATCAAAACCGTGTAGTAGTAAACGTCTCGTTTAACGCCAAGGGCTTTCATTTCCCTCTTCATATTCAACTCCAACTCCGGATAGTGATTGACAAAAACTGTGTATGTTACCACATCAGGAACGATTCCTCTCTGCTTCATGTCTCGGAAAAAAAAATCGGCTTCCTTCAATTCATTTAACCGGCAATATGCGTTGATCATCTTTGTGTACGTGATCAAATCAGGGATTATTCTTCTAAACGAAAGCAACACTTTAAAATTCTGCCTTGCTTTTCTCACGTTATTAACTCGACACCAAGCACCAATTAACATTCCAAACATGCTCTTCCCAGGTTCTACTCCAAGTTTGGACATTCTATCCATTACGTATTGAGCTTTCTCAACGTGATCATCCTCCACGCAAAGACTAGTGAATAGCGTGTGATACACATTCTTGTGCAGAGAGAATTCCAGCCTAGCGAATAGCTTAAAGGCCTTATCAAGACATCCGGTTTCACAGTAACCTCTTACCATACTTGCATCAACTTCCTGAGACTTATGTTCCAAACTCTTGTACAAGGCTTCGGCCTCGTCTATTTTACCAGCAACAAACAGGCCTTCGATGACCATGCTGTGTGTAAAGGAAGTCGGCTTTACACCCCGATCTTCCATTTCGTCTAGAGTTTTGCGTGCCTCCATTGCAAAACCGTTCCTGGCTAATCCATCGGCAAGTACGCTGTACGCAAATCCATCAGGTGTTTTACATCTTCCTTCCATCTCAATCATCAAATCACGAGCTTTTCCGATTTCTCCTCCTCGGTAACAACCACCTATCAAAGTCGTGTAGTTGATTACATCAGGAACTATTCCTTTACCAGTCATTTCACGGAACAAGTCAATCGCTTCTTCTACATGGCCAAGCTTTCCCAAAGCATCAAACGCGACATTGTAGCAAACCCTATCAAGCAAAACGTTCTTCTTATCTCTAAAATCTTCAAACATATGATAAGCTTCCAAAAACATACCCTTCTGACAACAACACTGAAGAACCGAGCTCGCAATCGAACAGTTTATTACTCTTCCTTTCTTATAATACACTTGATCAAAAAAAAACTTGACAGCTTTCAAGAAATCCATCTTCTTACGATGCCCTTCAACAATTGCCGAGTAAACACACATATTCTGAACAATCCCACGTCCCTCCATGAGTCGAACAAGTGTTTCAGCGTCGTCGATTCTCCTCTCGTTACAAAAAGCACGGACTAATAGCGTGCAAGTATATGCATCCGCGTCGAAACCGAGCTTCCCTAATTGCAATAAACTAGAAACCACCATATCGTATTCTCGAGAAGCAATCATACGGTGCAAGAGAAAATTCAATGACTTTGCATCAGGACCACATTCCAAGCGACGACGAGAGTAGAAAAAAATATTAATAGCTTGTTCAAACATTTCAAGATGAGTATAGGCTTTAACCAATGCACTAGAGATTCGTTGCCTCAAGGAATCATCTACAATGGCGGCTAACAAATCGCTGACACTGAAATTGTCTCCTTTCCTAATGAGTTCCACAAAAAACGAATCCAATTTCCGACCAAAACCCAATTTGGTAACGATTCTTTGGACACTAATTTGATTTGACTCTAATTCCTTCCAATCAAACTTACCTTCTTCTTTCTCGACTTGCTCAGAATCAGAGTATGGAATTATAGGGTTCGTCTGCCGGGCAAGGGCGTAAAATCGCCGCGAGGAGGATGGTCTTCCAATCAGTCCTCTCAGGTGTGAGAAGAATGAAATCGGGAAAAGCCCCATCAATCTTTTCTTTTGAGAAAGAGATTTTTGTTTCCGACAAAGACAACAACCATCAAGTCTGTTTAACACAAGTTCAAAGCCGTAACCGAACACACGTGTTTTGTCATTTATTCGAATTCATAAATCCGAATTATGGGAACCGGTTTTGTGGTAATTTTTTTTGTGGTTTAGTACTTCAACGCGAGAACGAACCATTGCAAATGTAACATTGGAAAATTGGTAAGGGTCAAGTGTAGGCCTCGGCATTCGGGTACTCAGACCCGTTCGGTTCGGGGTCTTCCTGGTTTTAGGGAGATAGGAATTGTTGGGGGTACTTTAGAAAATCCGGGTCAGGTTTGGTCCGGTTCTTTTCGGGTCCAATTTTTAATACATCAACTATTCGGGTATTATTTACCAGGTTAAGAACATAAATGTAAATGTGTCCGAGAGATTCAGAACATAAATCCAATAGCCAACAAGATGCTCAATTTTCATACCTAAAGGTAATAGAATGGTTAAATAATAATGTGAATGGATAATGGAACACTATCGAAAACATTGTTTTACCTTTCATTCATCAAACACTACAAAACCCGTGTGGTTTCATTTCATTTCAGTAAAAAGGTAAACAAACATGCTTTAACATCTAACAGAGTGTATAATGATTATCACAAAACTCTACGTTATTAGTGCCTTGGTGGTCATCGCTTTCGATTGAACCAAACTCTGAATCTTGAGTTTTGTTTCTCCCATACCTTTCTTCTCAAGCTCCTCCACCAACATTTTACAAGTACTATCTCTAGGAACCATTCCTTTCCTCACCGCCTCTTCAAAGAACAAGCAAGCTTCTTCTACCTTACCGCTCATACACAACCTTCTAATGAGTAAAATATATGTCGCCACATCGATACTTACATCATTTTTCACCATGTGATGCAATAAGACTCCAAGTAGTTTCATCTTCTTCTTCTGACAACACATCTTCAACAAAGGAGCATAAGTCTCAACGTTCGGACTACACGGTTCCTCCTCCATCCTCTTAAGCAAACAAAGAGCCATCTCATCTCGTGAGTGATGAATCGCAGCGGAAATCATGGTGTTGTATACCAAACCATCACGAGGAAATCCTTGCTTCGTCATGTCCTCGAATATCTCAGCTGCGTCCTTAAACCTACCAGTCTTCGATAGAATGTGTATCAGTGAGCTATAAAACTTAGCATCGGGAACACACCCGTCTTCTTTCATCTTCTCGTAGACTCCTAACACTTCAGCTACTTGTCTAGATTTACCCAAAGAATGCATCACAATCGTATAAGTCACGACATTAGGTTTAATCCCGTTCTCTCTCATTTCCTCCAAGATTTCATTAACTCTCCTCAAATCTCCTTCCCTACAATAAGCTTCTACAAAACTTGTGTAAGTAACAACATCAGGACTAAACTCAGTAACCTTCATCAATTCCATCATAGTCCTAGCATCATCGAATTTACGAGCTTTACAAAACCCGTGAATCAAAATATTGAACGTCTGAGAATCCGGTTTAATCACATCGAAAAGCTTTAAAAACACTTCATGAGCATGCTCTATACTGTTCTCCTTCACAAGTGCATCCATCAAACTATTCATAGCATTAGTATCTCTTTTCACACCATACCTCTTCTCCATCTCTAGAAACGCATCAACCGCTTCGTTATATTTACCGGATTTCGCCAATCTCCGCATAACCTTACTCATCGTATCGAGCGTAACAAGCCCAGACATCTCATCAACTAATTCCCACATCAAATCGAAATTCCTACATTTCCCCAACACATCAACCATTGCATTATAACTCTTACCTGAATGCACATAACCTGTTTGCGATTTTGCCCAAGTGAAAAACCCGTAAGCTTGATTCCATCCATTGCTAAACCTTCTCAAAACCTGCAAAACCAAACTCTCCGATACAACAACATCGCAAATACTCAACTCTTTCACGACTTCCTCATAAGACGCGTCTTTCTTATTCAGAAATTCGCAGACTTTATCGATATCTTCCATTGGTCTCTTCGCGAGATTTACTTCTTCACGACTAAATTTCTGGGTCTCGACCCAACCCGCCAATGAAGGGATAACGAAATCTTCATCGTCGGAAACCAAATTCGAAGAAGGAGGTTTGTTCGATAGAAACTCTTTGATCCAAGACGGAAGCTCCGGCGACTCCGCCGCAACAACTGGCGACTCCGAGAAAGCGGTGTTCGTTACCAGAAACCGCCGTTCACAGATTCTCCGACGTAAGGAACACGAGACAAGCTTACTAATCCGAAGCTTCGCGAGCATTTTTGTATTCGCCGATTCGTCTCTGTTTTTTTCCGATGATACAAAACCTAGAAGCGTACTGTTTTACCGGGTCGGATCGTTTATGGGTACGGGTCCAGGTCGGGTCCGGTTCGGGTCTAGTTTTTATTTTTATTTTTATTTTTTTTCAGATGTTTTTGGTTACCTCACAACTGACAAGTGCCGTTTTTTTACTGACACGTGTACAAGTCACATCTTCGTCTTCTTCTTCTTTAAAAACCCTAATTTTCAGAATCGCCGTCGTACAGTCAGAATTTTACGGCTTAGTGATGACGATGAATCCAAGAGCATCAGAAGATGCAGATTCCGATTCTTCCTACGTCGAAGCTGAGATCAGCGATGTGTTTTCTCCGGTCGAAAGATCCAACAGAGACATCGTACATGAAGGTATGTGATCAAAAAACCGGTCCTTTTTTTTCTTCTTTCTCACCATTTTTGACCCTAAAGTTTTCAAATTTCTCAGGTTCGTTGTTGAGAAGAGCTGAAATGTATCAAGATTACATGAAGCAAATTCCGATTCCAACAAATCGCGGTTCGTTGATTCCTTTCACAAGTTGGGTTGGATTAAGCATCTCAATCAAAGAGCTTTATGGTCAACCTTTACATTACCTCACCAACTCTCTCTTACAACGTTGGGATCAATCAAGATTCGGTACTGATTCTGAAAACCAGAGCTTGGATTCAATCGTTCATCCTTCTAAAGCTGAATCTACAATCTGGCTCGTTGAAGAAATCCATCGATTCACTTCTTCTCATCTTCAAATCGCTCAGCTTTGGAAATCTGATCCTATGTATCACTCTTTGATTGACCCAATCTTTCCTCAATTCTTGAACATGCAATGAACCACCTTTTTTTTTTTGTATCTACTTTTATGTTATAATCACCAGAAGTCATTGCAAGAACATTTCCCTTGACGGATGAAATGAAATCGATTATTATCTCTGAGTACGATTTCGCGGTTATAAACTTTAGATGTTAGCTTTGCAAATGAATGACAATCAGAGCATACTCTTAGGTTCTTGACGATTCGGATTGTTGTACCTTTCTTTGAGCTAATGAGACCAAATGCCATTGCGAGTTTCTCGCTATGTCGACTAAGCATGAATATCTTCTCTTGCTCATCTACATCCATCAGAACATTACCAAGGTCAGGTAAATGGCCTAAGTCGCTAATTTCGTCAAGCATTGCTTCTATTTTCGGCATTTCGGGATGTGACTCGTCTCCTGATGTGAATTCGTGGGTTTTACCGCGAATCACTACTAAACTAGTGCCTGGCGGTTTACGTAAACCTCTCTCCTTCATACTCAGTCTTACTTTCGCTACATCGTTCCATCTTCCAGCTGATGCGTAAACATTTGACAGAAGAACGTAACTCCCGGTTCTCTCTGGAGCTATTACTTGTATCCTCTCAGCTGCGTAAGCAGCCATCTCGACATTTCCCTGACCACGACAAGCGGCTAAGAGAGAATTCCAAATCACATCGTTCGGCTCCATAGGCATGTCCTTGATGAGTTGCAGAGCTTCGTCTAACAATCCTGCTCGACCAAGGAGATCAACCATACATCCATAATGCACATCTTCAGCAACAACTCCGTGAAGTTTCTCCATTGAATTGAAGATTTCTTTACCCTCTTGGACTAACCCACCATGGCTACAAGCTGTTAGTACTCCAACAAACACAATCCCATCTGGTTTCAAACCTTGTTCAATCATCTCATCGAAAAGTTCAATTGCTCGGTTAGCGTTTCCTGACATAGCCATTGCTCCTATAGCCACTGTCCAAGCCGAAACATCTCTGTTTATCAAACTATCGAAAATCAACATTGCGCTTTCAGGATCCCCACACCTGGAAAACATATCTACTAAGGTTGTACCAAGTCTGACATCTAGGTGAATTCCGTTCTTCTCGATGTAGTAACATATCCATTTCGCAAGATCAAGAGCTCCTAAGTACCCACAAGCAGATGCAATACTCATCATTGTCACTCCATCCGCATTGACACTCTCTTGGCTTTGCATAGACCGGAAAACTTCAATCGCTTCCTCAAACATGCTTGCTTGCACCAGACCGCCGATCATCGTGTTCCAAGAAACAATGTTTCTCTCAGGCATGGTTTTGAATGTTTCCCAGGCTGCATCCACATCACCATTCTCTATATAGCCAGCAACGATCGAATTCCACGTTACCACTGTCTTGTTCGACATCCGATTAAAGATCGTAAACGCAGTATCTTGCCTGCCACACTTCATGTACATATCAATCAGGGAATTGCATATATTGTCCCAATTTTCAAGCCCGTTTCTCAGTACATATGCGTGACAGCTCTTTCCCCACACCGTATTCCTCTGTTGTGAACAAGATGAGATTGCACTCAATATTGAAATCCTATCAGGTCTAACACCAGAGTCCATCATTAGATTCAAGACACCTAAAGCCTCTTCCGTTAATCCTTGGCGTACGTAATTTGATGCCATCGCGTTGCACAAATCCAAATTTCTAGCACCGTCGTATTGGTCAAAAAGCCGTTTTGCTGTACCATTAGCGTTGCATTTCATGTACATATCGACCAGAGCACTTATCATAAGGTCGTTCACTTCAATGCCAGAACCGCGGATAAAAGAATAAACCTTCTCACCCGTCTCAAGATCCTCTAACTTCGCACAAGCCGATATCACGCACACCATTGTGACCGAATTAGGCGTTACGTTGTCGTTTCTCATCTGGAAAAACAAATCAACAGCGTCTTTGGCAAGACCCCGCCTTGCGTAACCGCAAATCATACTGGTCCAAGAAACTACATTTCTCTCAGACATTTTATCGAACACCTTTCGTGCACAATCAAGCTCTCCACACTCTGCATAGAAATGAACAAGCGAGTTCTCCACAAACCTATCCTTAGCGTAATCCATCTTAAAGATCAACCCATGAATCTGAATCCCGTCACGATTCGCTCTGCTTTTCGTACACGCACTCAAAACAAACGGAAACGTGTAATTATCTGGAGAAATTCCAGAGATGACCATTCGAAGAAAAAGCAACAAGGCTTCATCGCATAACCCAGAAGATGCGTATCCACGAATCAAAGAGTTGTACATGAAACAAGATCCATACGATTCACCATTTTCCTCTGAGAAATCAAAGACCTTTCTTGCAAAGCTTAAGCTTTCACGAGTACCCAATTCGCAGCTTCGAGCTACAAGCTTGGTTATAGAAGAGAGATCGTTATCAAGTCCTTGGTTCGCGAGCGAACGATGAAACGTCTTGAGTTCGTCAATGGTTTTGCAATTCTTTAACGGCGTAATCGGAGATGAAGAAGAAGTCGTGGCTTTGGTAAGCTTGGTCTGGTCGTGAAGAATCGGTCTTGAAGAAGAGGTGGCTAATGCCATTGGAGAGAGATGAAGAACACTCCCCAACATTGCCATTGTTGGGCTCACTCTCTCTGTTTTCTGATTTTCAAAAGTCTGAATTAAAAAGTTTTGTCACTTTATATATAATCAAAGCTTCGCGGGTTAGCATTAGAGAACATTATAACTAGTACTACTAATTTTCTCAAAAACTTTGTAGAATCTACCGTATTTTGTACCGTAGTGGGTGGTAAATTGACATAATTACTCCATACTTCTCATTCTTTCTCTATTTCTCTTTCTCTCTTTTTCTCTTTTATGTTGATGAAGCAAAATGGGAAATATGGAGATGGTGATGGAGACTATGATTGTAGACGGCGACGATGGAGAAGATGGTGACGGTCGTGGACAACGAGGTTGACAAGACAGAGGTGGGGATGATGGAGACGATGGCCATGAACAAAAATGTGACTGTGGCTGGTGACGGCGGCGTGGACAGCGATGACGACGGTGGTGGACAAGATGGAGATAGGGAACATGGAGACGATGGTTGTGAACAAAAACGTGATTGTGGTTGGTGATGTGACCGTGGTCGTGGACAACGGCAACGGTGGACGTAGACAAAACAATGACGGTGGGTGTGAATAGAGACGGTAATCGTGGACAAAAATGTGACGGCGGTTGGTGACAGCAGTAGACAAAGAAACGCGACGGTGGGTGTGAACATAATCTCTGGACAAATATGGTCGTGGACGAAAACATAATAGATAATTGATGAAACTCAGGACAATTGTGTTAATTTGCTACCTGCTACAGTCTAAAATGTGGTAGATTTTACAAGATATTGTCAATTGTGGTGGATTTTATAAGAAATTTTGAGAAAAATGGTAGATTCTACACATTTCCTTTAGCAAAATGTATTCACTATAAAATCGGATCAAAACTTAACAGTGAAAACGATATATAAAACAGAGAAGATATGAGTCATAAAAGTAAGGGTTAATTAGGTGTATAATAGTTTGAGAGGCTTTAATTAGGTATATAACATGCTGTAAATAGAATTTAGGTAAGTAACATCCACTTAAAACAAATTGACCAAAATACCCTTAATGATCTGATTAATTATAGATAGTTGGCTATCGGTTCACATTATAATAGTTGACTATGTAACACATTGGTTATGTAAATGAGTATTTGCTATTCTTATTTGTAATATAGTTCACTCTATGACTAATTTATTATGATTATAGTTGACTATTTATTCATGCATAGTCAGCTATTCATTTTAAAAAATATATATTTATGTGCGAATAGCCAACTATCATATCAAAACATAGTTGACTATGTAAAATATTGTCTATGTAAAAGAGTGTTTGAAATTCTAGTTATATAGTACATTTTGTGTTAATTCACTATGATTATAGTCGACTACTTATAAATGCATAGTCAGCTATCCATCTTTTTCTTTAATATTTTTCTTTTTCTTTGCAGCGTTACGAAAGTGCTTATGTGTGAATCTTAGGTCTTTGAATAGAGCGTCCCATCTTTTGCAAGTTGATCGTAATCGTTTCAAAGATGTGGCTGGAACCCTAGAGAGTATTTCCTCTACTAAACCCTAGAGAGTATTTCCTCTCTTTGTGATCTGATCTCCCAATGAAGAAGAACGCTACTCGGGATCTGTAGATAACTACAGCAAATACTGATTTAAAAACATAGTAAACAACTAAAGCAGATACTCAACAGGAATACATAATACAAATAAAGAGAATAAATAGAGAGATGGAGAAGAATCGTCAGAATTCAAAACTATTAGCTAAGTGAAGGGGTTCTTGCCTTTCGGATGTCTCGTGTCGTCTTTGCTAAAGGAAGAACACACTACACGTCAAAAGTAAAAGGAGATGAGGAATTGTACTATGTAATTAGGCTTATAGCCTCTACGTAATGAATAATACAACTTTCTAGGTCTATATTTTTTAGCCGTCAAATAATAATTTTGTCTAGTAATTATGATTACTTTTTGAACACTATAAACAATTATAATAAAATATTTTATAAATATTCTATCGGGCAATTCTAAAAAATACCACACTTTTAAGTTTTGTTTATAAAACTACTACCAATTTTTAAAAGTTCCAAAAGTTCCAAAAATACCACAAAATTTAAATTAACTTTAAATATTCAAAACTAAACCCTAAACCATAAACCTACCCCTACCCCCTAAAACTATACCCTAATCGTACAATAGTTAACGCAAACCCAAAAATTTAAATTCTAAACCTTTAAAAATCAATTTTTGTGTTTGTGATATTTTTGGAACTTCAAAAATATTTGAAAATTTGTGATATTTTTGGAACTTTTGAAAATTAATGATATTTTTAGAAACAAAACTTTAAAGTGTGGCATTTTAGGGAATTTTTCTATTCTAAAATTATTGGTTATCAAAGAAAAAAAAATCTTCTAAAACTATGCTCCAAGTAAAAAAAAAGGTGTATAGAGTACATTTTGAAGGACCAAACTGAACAACGCACCCATACTTAGATTAGATATTTAAATTAACACGATTACACTTTGCGTTATTGAATATTTCAACTCATCCTAGACTCCAAAAAACTTGGAAAATCAATGTTTGTCAGATTTTGAAGTTTGGATGTGCTGGAATTTCGCGGGAAAGAACTTTAGCAATGGCTTTGTTGGTGTTTGGATTCAACATACGACACAATGATTTGATTTGCAGATCACCTAGAAAGAAAAGTCTAGTAACCCGATTTCTGGTAAAACATTGTATGCCTCTATAGGAAGTATGGTCCATCCTATCAAAGCTAAGATTTGCACTCAATATTGAAATCCTGTTACGTCTAATACCCGAATCCATCATTAGATTCAAAACAAATAAAGCCTCCCTTTTAATCCTTGGTGTACTTAATTTGATGCTATCACATTGCCAAATCCAAATTTCTAGCACCGTCTTGGTCAAAAAGCTGTTTTGATATGTATCATTGCCATATTTCATGTACATATCGCACTTAAAATAAGAAGTTAGTTACTTGCAATATCCTCTTATTCAACTTATGCCTACGGTATTAACAAAATAAAATAAAAAATGCAGTGATTAAACTATGATGTAATTGATTTAAGGCAATCTCAATCAAATTTCAACAATAACTATACAACCCAACTTATACTAAATATATTATGTTTTATTTTGATTACTATGCGGCTTACATTTTTCACAGCTACTGGTTTTTGGCAACTAGAATTTTTTTAAACTGAACTGAAATCAAATTGATAACCCGATTACAGTACCATTGTTGTAAATTTCATCTCCTTCTTGACACCAAACTACAACTTGGAAATTCATTGTTGATGACTCAGATTCTGATGTTGGATGGTGCTGGAGATTCGCCTGAGAGAACTTTAGCAATGGCTCTAATAGTGTTTGGAGTAGTCCGACAACATCCTCCAAACATGGACGCTCCATCATCTCTCCATCTACTCACATACGACACAAAATCCTCCTCTGATTCTCCCTCTGATTTCTACATTAATTCATCAAAATAATCCACCAAATATCAGATTTGTAATATATTATAATTATAATCAGGTTTCACACACAGAAACAAACACTCACAATCCATTTCTTGTTCAGACCGTCGTAGACTTCCCCGCTATTTGGGTAGACAATGATCGGTTTGCGAGTCACCTGGAAAGGAAAAAAACTCAATGGCTTCAGCCACAAGGAACAAAACAGGGGAAGAAACCCTAATTCCATCATTGTTTATAGAGTAATTTGCAAAAATGGCATTTTTGGTCTGAAATTATACACACGTGACATTTTTGTAAGCAAACTCATTTGTGTGACATTTTTGTAAGGCAAACTCATTTGTGTGACATTTCTGCAAAAAAAAAACTATGTTTTATATGTGTATGTTAATTACCTTGCGCAAGGAGATAATCAAATCTTGAATGTATCTTGGTGCAGTACAATTGATTCCTATGGCCACAACTTTCTTGTAAGAATCTGCCGCTTTCGCACATTCTATAATTGAATCTCCGCATGGCACGGTGACTCCGTCCTTGGAAGTGAATGAGAACCATGCCGGAATGTCAATGCCTTCCTCCTCAAGAAGATCCACATAAGCCTATTATATGTAAAACCATATACATACATTTAGTTACTCCGTTGTTATTCCGCCATATTGTATTGTTACCATTTACTTTTAACTAGCTAATCCGCAAAAAGTTACCTTTGTTTTATGTTACATTCCGTTAAAATTGTTTTTTTTTTCCGGCAGATTCCAACATTACCATTTAGACTCATAGTTTAGTATCTTGTAACAACTGCTATGTATGTTTTTAGCAAAAGAAAACAACTGCTATGCATATGAAACGTGATCATACCCGCCAAAATGATACCACTATGTAGACTAAAAACGCTTAATTGAAAACTTTATTTTCTTTTGTAAAAGAACTTTGTTTATATAATATGGAATCATAAAGCGAAACCTATACTAACCTCCGAAGCATGTGAATTGAGAGTCATATAATTTACATTTGCCAACCATTATTATAAGCGGCAAGAAGACTAGAAATTTGGTCCGTAACTACGAAAATAATCAAAGATTAAATAATTTTTTTTTTTTTTTGAACTTTCAATAAAACTTTTGTTTACCTCAGCTTCGAGCTTATTTGGAATGGTCTCGAATGCAATTAGATCGGCTCCAGATTTTGCTAGGATTTGGACTCTTCTTCTATGGAAATCCTTCAACGTCTCCTTGCTCACAGAATCTCCATATATCCCACTGCATAACCATGAGAATGAAATTATATTTTTAAGATTCGACCACAAAGAACTTGATTGTTCAACTTTATACTCCAAATATAAGTAAAAATGACTAGGAATTATCAATCAAAGAACCTGTATTCGGAGCCATCGGCGAGATAAGCTCCATAGCTACCAACGGAAGCTGCCACAAGAACCGGTGGCCGGGAAGCTTTTCCGGCATGAGAGAAATCCCAAGAACCTTTGATGCATCTGTTGTAGAAAATCTCACGTGCCTCACACGTGATTTCTACGCTCCTCCTTAGCAAACCCTCCGCTTCTCCCACCGATAAACCCTTTGCCACGAACCCTTGGATCGTCGCCTGTATAATAAATTAATCTATTTTAACACAATAAATCTTGAAAGTTCACACATAAACTTAAGTTACATGAAACAAAATGAATATTATTATCTTTCGAAGTTTTGACATGTTTCTACAAAATATATGTCAAGTTACCTGGTATGATGCGGTTATGATGATGTTTGCTCCAGACTCGAGGTAATCCAAGTGCACCTATTACACGGAACTAGTATTATATATAGTTCTATACTACCAAATATTTCATGACGTTTTGGGCAATAAGCCTATGAGTTATGACAATAAACATACAGAATTGATTAGAGATATTTGATCCGGCCCCACCCCAAAAAAAGAAAAAGAGATACTACGAGACCAACGATAAAAAAAAAGGAAAATTCCAGTTTCTGGTTCAATTGCTGTCTCCTTTCTCTTCTTGGACATGTAAAATCAAGTTTTGATAAATAAATAAAAAACGATGTATCCATGTTTTAATTCTAAAGAAAGCCATTTATCCCCCAAAATACGAAAATGTGAAAGTGAAAGACAAAACACCTAAATTTTGTTAAACTCTAATTCATTTTGTTGTGTATAGGATCAAAAACTTACGGAAGTTTAGATATAAATGATTACAAAAATGAGGATCAATTATTTTCCTACAAGAATTAGTTTCATTTTAAAGACTAAAACATCTTTCATTTCTAATATATGTGACCTTTGCGACGAGGTGAGGAGAAGTAATGAGGCACTTAGCACTCCAAAGTGGATCATTGATGTCAGCCCCGTGGCGTTGTAGCTCCGTCGCAAAGCCACCGTCCACCACCGCATAACCGCCGCACTTCTCTAAGAACTCTGTCATCATCGAAGACGTTTCACCTTTCACGGAAGATCCCATGTGTATATATAGCTATAAGATCTCACGAAAAATAAAATGTTTTACGTATATGAGATGGAGAAAAACTCTATAGAAGATGAGAGAGCATATTGATATTTGAGCCTGACATGCATGAGCTTTAAAGGCTGAGTCACTGGAAATATCGAAATTACAAATATACCCCCTCTTAGTAACGTTGGCCTGTATATTGTTGTGGACCGACTTATGAGTTTCGTAAATGAAGAAAACGAGCGAATTATCATGAATAGTATCAACTAAAAGTCTAAAAGTGTACAATTGTATTTACAAAAAGAAAGTTAATTTTTTTTTTTAATTTAAGAAAGTTGATATTTTCATGAACAAACTTTGGATCAGACAGCTACACACTCCTTTGCCTGCCGTGTGGGAAATCACCCACCCAACTCATGTGCCACGTTATAGGTTGGTTATATATATATATATATTTTTTTTGGTCAAGAGGTTGATTATATATTATTACCATATGTTATCAATTTATCATTCTTGTTTCTCCCAATTTGACAATATGTATATTGCGTCAATATGTTTAAGGATTTTGGCTCTTTCTAGCTCGAGTTTTGGCTTTTATGTTTTTATGCGTTCTTGTTGTATCATGTTAGGTTCTCCATCTGTGGGCTTTGTCTCCGATGTCGTACTGTTTGATATCGGCTGTCGTATTTCAAAACCGTATCCCATCCATGTTTATGGAATAAAATAAATAGATGACAAAAAAAAAGTATATTGCGTCAATGTAAATAAATTTATTTTTCTGTTAAAATACTTGATATCTTATTAATTGCGTTTCTTGTTTCGTACCTTTTATTTTTCCCACGGTGAGGCCTGAGTTGTTTTGACTCAAATCTATTTTCTCAACGGCGATTTCTCTTCCTTTCTTCTGGTATTGCGGAGGCTGCTAGACAGTGAATTTGGCTCTCTTTCAATGTGCATTTTGGTGGTAGGTTGTAGCATATCTACCAGTGAAATTGAGATGTTGTGGGTCTTCTTTCAACTTCGATGCGGTTTTGTTTTGTTTCCGGCTATTGTTCAACAGTTTTTTGGAAGACTCAAACCTACAATATATAAAAGATGATAATGTCTAAGCTCTGACGAATAGAGACGGCGGTTCTGGTTCGATTGACTATTTAAATTCTGTAGGTTTTGGTTTTTGTAGCTTTAGCAAATTTGGGAATGGTAGCCGGAGACAGTTATTTTTGCACAAGAAGTCACGAGTCACACTTGGTGCACGGGCCAACCGATTATGCAAATATGTTGTAGATATGTGTAAATCCTTTTATCTAATGCAAAGCTAACGTGGAATAAAATATGTAACATATCAATCCAGCTACGACTTGAAACTAAAATCATTTTTCCAATACTATATCTCAAAAACACATTTTTTTTCTCTGGCCTTTTCAAACCAACAAGTCGATAATTCCCAGATTTGTCAATTAAACCATCGAGATTTTGCCGAATCAATTCAGAGCCAATGCAGCCAAAATTCGGACAGAATTTGTGGTTTATGCACTTTTGCTTTTAGAACAAAAAACATTGAAGTTGTGGTACATGCACTTTTGCTTTTTAAACAAATCGATTTTTGTAATCCTAAAAAGTGATAATGTTATCCCCTAATTTAAAATTTACGGTATTATAAGAACAATTTTACTGAACTTCCAAGCAATTTTTCCTAACAAATAATGAAATGACTTCCTCCATTATGTTTAAATGAAAGCGCGATGTAAAATGTTCAATAAGACTCAAGTAAAAAAACCTATGATTCAACACTCACATCTATATATTTCCTACGGCTTGAATGAAAGCAAAATGGAGACATTGTTCTCGTTCGAAAGTGTAGGAACTATCTCTTTAAACTTATAGTACCTGTCTTGAAATCGTAACACCAACATCTCTAATGCTTCTGCGTTTTCAACCATAAGTTTCATGAATGCAACCACGTGCCTACACTTTACAAGCGACCGCTTCTTGTTCCAACAGAACTTTGATTTCCAGGTTTGATCCGGATTATTCAAATTTCTCACGTATGTGTCAAGATCCATCGTCTGTACAGTAGAAGAAGAACCATATATAAACTCAGATCGATAACACAGTTAGAATGGTCAAGGGAGATAAAAGAAGTTTATGGTGTCAATGCATGTACCGATATTATATCGTGGCAAGTTCTTAAGTGAAGTGTTATCTTCTTCAGTTCAGGTGAGTTTTGTAACATCCTTCGTATACCAGGAATAACATACTGAGAGATCTCTGTCTCAAGAGTCAAAGATTTAACATTGAACATCGGAAAAGGATCACCATGAATCTCGGCAAGAGATAAAATCTAAAACACAGAACAGATAACTTAGACTGAAAAGGTTCCTAAGCTTATATAAAATCAAAGCCTAGTAATGATTCTAGGCATATTGTATTATAGAATTGCAAGAATGATCCCAAAACATACCTGGAGATAGGTTTCTCCCAACTTAAGCTTCTCTACGTTCCGTAACTTTTCAAGCATATCTAGCACCATGACTCGAAGAAAATTAGCAGTGACTGCTCCATTCATATTGCAATAGAAAGTGTCCATTTTAGCTTCGGTTAAAGACGAGACATCAAGTAAAGTACATAGTGGCTTAGAATTCAATAGTTTGAGATAATGGATATATGGTGCCACAATCTGCGTTGGTCCCGGTGACACCGTATTGTAGCTTACGTGTAATGTTCTCATACACGGGTTCTTGCTGAGATCAAGAAAGCTCAGCTCTTTGCAGAAACTCAGTGTCAAGCTTTCGAGAATGGGACAACCAGATAGAATCTTAGCAATGGATTCATCAGGGAGTTTACACCAACTCAAGGACAAGTTCTTCAGCGACGTCCAAGAAACCGAGCATGTGGGAATCATATATGCTAAGTGCAAATTAACGGTGAGTTGCTTCAAAGAGGAACTGTTGTAGAAAATGTCTGGAAACTTAAAGCCATCAACATAGTTATTGTAGAATTTGAGTTCAAGGGACAGATTCTCCACGTTGCGGGACACGGCAAACTCGATCCACTCGTCCAAGTAGGAACCATAGATATTCATGTAGTCGAAGACACAGAAGTGAAAACGCATCATCTGGAGAGCCGTGTAACGATTTAGGGTTTGATTTATCCAAGTAAGGCTCATCAAGTGGTCTGGTGGTGAGTGATCAAAAGAGAGAGAAGGTGTATCGCACCATACATGCCTCCATCGTTTTGACAAGGCTGATGTTCTGATGACGAATTTGATCGGGATGAAAGAGAGGATATGTTGGAGGATGTCATCTGGTAGAGAGCTAATTAGAGCTGGTTGTTTGTTTTTGCGGCGACGATGGCGGTTACGACCACCACGACGACCTTTGCGTTGGCTAGAGACGGTAGATTTGTCGTCCGCCATTTAAATCGATCAAACAACTTTGCTAGGGGTTTTCACTTTTTATAATGAAACGAATGTTTTTTTCTTGCGAAACCCTAGAGTTTGATGATGGACAAGCCTAATTCTTAACTAATTGGTTTATGTACAAATCTCTTTTATTTTGTTAAGCCCATGATTTGTTTATTTTTTTAGACCAAATCTCACAAAACACTGAAATAATTTCATGTTTGAGATTTTTATTCCTGACCTGGACTAACTGGTGAATCTTCAATGCTATCACTTCGTTACGATATATTTATTTTAGGGGAAAAAATTAGTTTAGCACTAGTTTATCGTTTTATTACTAGATTAGCTCTTAAAATATTTTTATTACTAACAAATTTTATATACCTATTTTACCCTTTAAATCCTTTGTTAAGAAAAACATTATTTACAAAAATGTCATTACCAAAAATTCTAAAAAAATAAAAAAATTTTACAATTTTGTCATATAATGACATGACAAACTTATTTGCAGACAGACTTATTTTCTTTCAGCTACAAATTTATTTAATATTGACAGACTTATAAGTGTCCCACCGATTTTTATAATAGATTTATTTTACTTTGACCACAGATTTACTTAATTTTGACATACTTAATTAGTTTTCAATTGATTTATTTTACTTTAACCGTAGATTTATTTAATTTTGACAGACTTTATTAGTTTTCAACAGATTTATTTTTCTTTGTCAATAAATTTATTATATTTTGACATACTTAATTAGCTATCAACAGATTTATTTCTCTTTGAACAAATTTATTTTATTTTGACAGATTTGTTACTATTCAACAGATTTATTTCTATTTGACAACAAATTTATTTCATTTTGACAAATTTGTTACTATTCTATAGATTTATTTCTTTTTGCCACAGATTTATATAATAGATTTATATTCTTTTGACCACAAATTTATTTTCTTTTAGCCACGGACTAATTTAAATTGGTTAACCTAATATACTAATTTGGTTAATCCAAACCACATTATACCATATTAACCAAACTAAACCGTCTAAACCGAAATAAACCAAAAATTCAATTTTTTTTTTTAAAATTAGGGTTCTAATTAACCCTCACCGTGTTTTGTTATTCTGACATTGTTCCTCTTTTGTCATCTTCTTCCTCTTGCCACCTTTTTAGCTTATTCTCATTTTTTCCTCTTTTGATTACCTAAACACGTTCCTTTTCACAAAAAAATATGGCACTTATTAGTTTGATTTGTGGTAAATGGATTTTACAAGATAACAGGTGGTTGTTTGGAATTGATAACAAAAGAGGGAAGAAATTTATCAGAGCAAATGAAAAAATTTGTTTTGAAGATTTTGTTGGGATGATCATTGACGAGTACAAGATTGAGAAACAACTTTACCATGTGAAATTGAGCTACATGTTTCCCAAAAAGGTATTGTTGACATTACTACGAAACACACCGCCTATAGATGTTGGAAATCGTAGGCAATTTGATGGATATTTAGAACAAGTAAAAGTCGAACCTGTAACATCCCAAACTAAAATTTAATATTTTGGTAAGGGTGTCGATCGACACCAAGTTCTGGGTTGTTTTTCGGTTTGTTTTTAATTGCTCGGTTTAACGTCGGTTAAGGGTGCAGAATCCTAGTACGTGTTATATAAGGTCGTGGCCGTATTTTTCAGAGGAAAAAGAGGAGTTTGGTCAGTTTTAGAGGAGGAAATCGTTGGTGGTTTGAGAAGAGAGAGTTTGGAGAATCCTTGAGGAGAGGACAGACTGGACTGTTTCGGTAGAAAGGAGGAACGGGCGATCAATTTAGGTCTGATCGGCGTGATTTTTCTTTTTGGGATTCAATCAGTCTCCTTGGGAAGTGTTTTCCCGGCGTTTCAGAGGGAATCAGAGGTCGATCTAGGTACCATTGGGTTTCCGATCTGAATTCAGAGTTTTGTGTTCTAGGTTATTGAGGAAGGGTTCCTTGGTGTTTTCGGTTGAGAATATAGGCTGCGAGGTCGCTGAATTTGGATTCTTAACCGTTCCTTCCTCGAATCGCGTAATCGAGGTGAGTGCGTGATCGTGGATATGGGATTAGATTATTAGGATTTTTCGAATGAGTGTTTGTATTGATTAAATTATTTACTGTGATTATTCTGTGTGAATCGTGTGTTTGGAATCGTGACTGATCTCGTGTGATGAAACGGAATTCGAGTCGCAAGAGGATTTTGACTATGTTCAGGTTTCTGCGAGAGGTGTCGATCGACACCTAGTGGTAGTGTCGATCGACACCACTGTTTGATATTCGCGAGGATTGTGATTCTGATGGAGTGCCGATCGATAGCACGTGGGAGTGTCGATCGACACCACTGTTTTTAAATGCTGTTTTCACTTGTTGTTGACTGTTGTTTGATCGTGTAGAAATTGATAATCTATATTTCCCTTACTATGTATCCGGTAGACGGGATGACCGCTTCACTGAGTATTTGTGATAATTCTCACTCAACTCTTTTTTTCCTTTTGTGTTGCAGGTAGAGGAAAAGTGTGATCGCGGAATCCTGGCGAATGAAGAGGATGATAGGATGTTGTTTTATGTTGCATTTAGGAAAACGTGCTAGGTTGCGTTAAATGCTAGTTGTTCATTGAAATTATGGAATTTGATTTATTTGATTTATGAAATTAATGGATTATTTTATTGGTTATCTGTTTTATGTTATTTCCGCAGTAGAATTGTTTAGGATTAAAAAAAAAAAGCATGGTTGTTTTCGGTGCAACTTTGTGTGGGACTCAAAAAAAGAGTTTTGAAAGATGATGCGTATCTCCACAAGAATGAAAACGATGAACAAGACGATGATGAATATGAGAGGTTTGATTACTGTGATGATTCAGACGGAGCGTCTTCAGGTGATGAAGACTTTTCTCTATACGGGTTAGTCCCTGAAGAAGAAGAAAAGAAGCAAAATTCTCCAAATACAAAGACACGCTCCATGTCGACGAACACTGGAAACGAAGTAAATTCTCATGTAAAGATAGAATTATCCGCGCTTAATCTAGCTGTCGGACAACGATTCGAGACGAAAGATGCATTAGAGACAAGACTTAAGATTTTGACAGTCCTCCACCAATTTGATTATGAAGTAGACAGATCAAAACCAAAGATGTTAGTTATCAAGTGTTGGGTAGAAGGCTGTACATGGAGAGTAAGAGCGACCCAAGTCGGAGATTCAAATCAGTTCACTATTCGAGTATATGTTCCAAAACATACTTGTTATAATACCGAACGTTCTGCCTGTGCCCGACAAGCAACTCCAGACATACTTGCAAAACTATATTTGGACTACGTTGGAGGTATTGATTCAAAAGTTGTTCCAAAACATGTTGGGGAAGCCTTAAATAAGAGATTGGTGTCAAGGTTAGTATTAATAATATAACATATTTAGCTCTACGTTTCTCCTTGTCTTGATTATTAGCACTTGGTTATAAGTTTGTCTTTTTAAAATTTGTTGTTAGATGGATTATTGGAAGGCCCATCGGACACTTTTATGTGCTAGAAATCTGGTTAGCAGTTCCGCGGAGAGTGGATATTCAGAGTTGCCCACATATTTATACCAAATAAAAAGTGTTAATCCCGGAACTTTCACACGTCTTGAAGTTGATGGATGCGATAGATTTAAGTATTTGTTCATTGCATTTGGTGCTAGTATTGTTGGATTCCTTTCATGAGAAAGGTATTTGTCGTAGATGGTACGTTTCTTCAAGGAAAATACAAAGGAACACTACTAGTCGCAACAGCTAGAGATGAAAATTTCCAAATATTTCCAATTGCTTTTGCAATTGTTGATACCGAAAATGATGAATCATGGGAATGGTTCTTTCGGCAGCATAGTGTAGGAGTCGTAACTCACACAATTGAATTTGTAAGGGTTTTAGGAGAGGTGCGAGACTTCTGAGTAAATCACAATGCAGAAAAGTAGAGAAGACCGTTGTTGTAGCTGTTAAGAGAGCTTTATTATTGATGTTGTGAAAAATTGCATATCCCTTTTTCTGGGTGAATACAATGAGCTATATATAGCTAAACAATTCTAGGGCTAAGTGCTAGATTTGGGCTTGGCCCATTAAACCATAAAAGAGCTTTTAGGCCCATAATTGAATTAAACCCATTTAAATATGGATGTAATTCTATTATGGGTCTAATTACAAATTGGGCTCTTGTAAGCCTGTTTATGATTTCTTCTGGACTTTTGCAAAATCATTCTTGTCGTTACATCAATCTCCTAGGGGTGAAATCCGACCCCTACAGTTAGCCTCCCAGCTTGGTAGTATCGAATTAGATGATGCCGAGGTATAAAATGTTGAAGTTTGAGATTGATGTGATGGACTCTGAAGTAGCCAGGCGTTAACGTCTTGTCATCGGATTCGGGAAGTTTTAGTTATTCCATGTTGAGCCGAAGCTACCGTGTTGTCCTGAACTTGCTTCTGTTGTTATAGATGAGGTTAATAGACTGAAAAGTCTATTGGGCTCATTTAACTGGACTTTAGAGTCCGTTATGAGAGTTTCCGGAAATTTTCCTGAAAAACCGTAGAGATTTTAGGAAATCTTTATGGTATAATTAGGCCTTCTAGGCAGTCTATTTTTTTTTACCGAGTCGCTTTTTCTTCAGTAAAAGAGGTAAAAATTTCGGAATTCCTTTTTCAAAAAAAAAAAAAAAAAATTTGTCCTATAGCGGATATAGGGTTTTCTGAATTTTTTTTTTTTTTTTTGGTGTCTCCATCTTCCTCTCTTGCTTCCGATCTACTGCAGACGTCGGACTCGCCAGAGTTGCCTCGGTCAGGCCATCATCCTCACGCCATCATCATCCATCGTCGCTGGAGCTCGCCGCCGCGGTCATCAATCGTCGCAGTCGCCATGAAATCGACCGGAGCTTCAACTCGCGTCGTGGAGCTTCGCCGCTGCTGCTCGTGGAGGAGCTTTTGGATCGTGACGGAGCGGCGATATCGAGAGAGGAGGAGCTTCACGATTCTCTGCTGTTGGAGCTTCAAACCGCCGCCGCACGATCTTCGAGATCGTGACGAAGTTTCTTCGACGCCGTCAGGGGAGGAGCTTCTGGATTCGAATCACCGCCGCTGATCTTCAAATCGCCACCGTAGACGCTTTAACCCGCCGTCATCATTGTTGCTGCGTGTCGTGGAGGAATCAAGTGGAGGAGCTTGAGATCAAGCATCGACGAAGAGCATCATAGGAGCTTCAGATCTGGATCGTCGTCATAACACGAAAGAGCTTCAGATCCGATTTGTAGTTCGCGATTCCGGCATCGACACTGAATTCCGGTGACAGCAAAGGTGAGGCTCCGGTGACAAGCGGCTCTGGCTCTGGTGATGGTGAGATGTTGACTTTTGGTCAACGGGTCAACACTGGTTAGCAGAAGCCAAAGCTAGTCCGGTCAACAGAAATCGCATCCGGTTCGGTCAACGATCTGGTACAGAAATCCGGTTAGGTCAAATTTTGGTCAACAAGTCAACATTCGGTTCGGTCAACAAAAGTCAACAAATCAGCACAGTCAACTGGTCAACTGGTCAACAGGAGTCTCCAATCAATATGTCAAGAAAAGTCAACAAGTCAATGCTACTGTCTGAAGATCGAAATCCAGCCATTAATCTTCACGCATCTTTCTGCCACCGTCTGAAGATCAAAATCCAGCCATCGATCTTCACGTGTCTTTCTGCCACCGTCTGAGGATCGAAATCCAGCTGTCAATCTTCACGCGTCTTTCTGCCACCGTCTGAGGATCGAAATCCAGCCGTCGATCTTCACGCGTCTTTCTGCCACCGTCTGAGGATCAAAATCCAGCCGTCGATCTTCACGCGTCTTCATTGTCGTCGTGGTTTATGGCTGCTACAAATGGATCCTCGTCCAGCCATGAACCAGACGGAGGAGTAGCTTTATCTTCACTGCAGTGGCTCCGCTCATGAATCGTGATCATTGTAGGAGCTTCAAGACTCTTCGCCCGTCGCTGGAACTTTGAATTGGCACCGCAGAGCATTTTGGAAAGTAAGGAAATCCAATTTTAATCTTCGTTGATGGTGATGTTGGATTGAAGATGTTGAAGACGGCACAGATCCAGACATCTAATTTTGATCTCTGTCGACATTTCGACTTTGAAGATGTTCAAGTAAGAGACATCCTGCTTAAGATAAGAGCAATGATCCATGAAAACAGTGACTACTTGTTTGAGAGGAGCGACTGCCTGCTGGAGATAAAAGCGACGATCCGTGAGAGGAGCGACTGCCTGCTGGAGATAAAAGCGACGATCCGTGAGAGGAGCGACAATGTGGTTGGAAGGAGCGAGTTCATGAGAGGAGCGCGAGTCTGCTTGAGAAGGGCAAGTGTATGCTGGAGATAGGAGCAACTGCCTGCCTGAGAGGAGCGACTGCCTGCTGAAGATAGGAGCGACTGCCTGCCTGAGAGGAGCGACTGCCTGCCTAAGAGGAGCGACTGCGAGATAGGGGTAACTGCCTGTTGGAGATAAGTATGACGATGCGTGAGTGGAAAGTGATGCCTAGCTGGTTTGAAGAATCAGGAAGCGGGCATGTTGTTTGTAGATGAAGGCGGGCCTCTTGTTTGTAGATGAAATGTTTCAGAAGCACATCTGCAAGCTTGAAGAAATCCTTGGAGGTTCTCGAGCTGGTGCAACTGAAGTTTTAGCTTGTGAGTTTGGCGCTCCTGTTGGCGGTGTTAGACGACTTTGGTTTAGAGAGAATGTCATCACCTAATAACTCCAAAAGATTGAATGTTTTTCTTGCTTTATGACCAACGTTTTAGATAGTTGGATTTTTTAATAAAACACTCTGTTTTACAGCTACGTTACTTTCAACATGTCTGCTCCAGTAGTGAATATTGTTCAGAGAAGGTACCAATCCATATGTTAGTTGGGTTTTGACATGAATATTTGGGTTTACAGATGCGTTTTCCACTAACGCACCCGCTCCTGTAATGAACATGTTATTGCGTTGCGACCAACGATTCAGTGAGTTGGGTTTAGAGTGAACATTTGGGTTTACAGATATGTTCCCGAGAACACGTCTGCTCTTATAATGATCACTTTTAGCGATGGAACCAATGTTTTTGTTTGTTGGGTTTTGAAATGAACATTTGGGTTTACGCATACGTTTTTCTCTAACGCACACGCTCCTATAATGAACATTATACATTTGTATAGCGCGCTTTTAATCCTGCTAAGGATGTAATAGTCAGATCTGAAGCTTGTGAAGTAGACCGTCGCTGTGGCCAGCAGCGAGGTGGAATGTCTGAGGTCGATGTTCATTTGTTCGAGTGTTTCATGGAAGAGGACGTCCAGAGAGCTCCCTGTATCAATGAGGATTCGGGACACGTTAAAGTTGTTGACGATGAGCCTGGCCACTAGAGGGTCGTTGTGAGGTCGGTCAAAGTTGGTGGTCTCTTCTTCTTTGAAGGAAATTATACTATTCGGCAGCTTGGATGACTTAGCCAGATTTTTGCTAACTTCGGCTCTCCGCTGGTACGCTTTGATAGAAGCCACTGTATCTGAGCAGTAAGGAGATCCTCCCATTATCATAAGTATCTCGGGACGAGTGTCGTCTGCTGCTTGCTCATCGTTTCGCCTTCTGGGTGTAGGGAGTTCATTTTGCGCATGTTGTTGTTCATTTTCTTTCATCTCAAAGTCCTTGATTTCAATGTTTCCCTTAAGCTTTCCAGCAGCTAACGCAGCAGCAAGTTTCAAGCCAAGGGTACGACACTTTGCAGTAGAGTGCCCAATGTATTTATGGTACTCGCAATATGCTTCTTCATCGTAGTTGTTCTCATCTCTTGTCCATGTATTTGACCAGCTACCGCTGCCTCAACCACGGCCGCGGCCTGGACCTCGTCCTACACTGTAACCTTGGGATTCCACTTGGTAATTGTGAGCGCCTTCGAACTCTTCGTGCGTGAATCCTTATGATTTGTTACTCTTTTTAGTGTGTGGTTGATTCTGAGTAGGAGGATGGTGAGGTATGGACTTTGTCTTTTCTTGAGCTAGAGCAAAAATGTCTTTCTCGTCTTTGACTGTTGCGAAGTCAGTTGCTCGATGCAAAGCGTCTTGAATTGTTGAGGGTTTATTCAAGATCATCTCTCTCCAAAACTCGGAGTCGTGGCGTAATGACTTCTTGAGTGCCTCGAACGCGTTTTTGTTACTTATGCCTTCCACTTTAGATAGCACTGTCTTGAAACGCTCCATGAAACTCCTTAAATTTTTGTTCGGACCTTGCTACAGATTCCAGAGATCCGCGTCCGATGTCTCAGGCTCGATAAAGATGGCATAGTGCTTCAGGAATGCTGCAGACAACTGCTTGCAGTTGTCAATAGAGTTCCTCTCAAGCTTGGAAAACCATTGAAGAGCTGCTTCTTTAAGATGCTCCACGAAGAGAAGACACCGCCCAGCGTCTTCTTCGTCTTCCTTGAAGTTGGCTCGTCCTAACGCAATCGTGAATGCCGTTTAGTGTTCCGATGGATCCGTATTGCCTTCGTAGAAAGGCACTTTGAGTCGTCCTGGATCGGAGAATTTGACTTGCCTGATGCTATTCGTAAAAAGGGTGTTCTGGACCTCTGCGAGTACTCGGTCCAATTCAGGTGCTTTACTGACTGCTTTATGTAGCTCGGACCGAACGTCTCTCATGTTAGCGGCCGCTTGTTCTATGTTGCATCGCATCTCAGCTAACTCAGCCTTCTGAGCAAGAAAAGCTGTATGTCGTTCCTCTTCGAACTCGGATTGTTCTGACCAGGTAAAGTCTTCTTCTTCGTCATTGAAGCCTTGCTCTCCCTCTGCAGTAGCGTTGCTTCGCTCAGTGTTGGTCGTCGTTCTTACAGCTGTGATGTTTTCCAGATTGTGTGCAGCTCTGAGACTCTCCGAGTTATTTATTGCTGTTGTTGTGGCATTTGGTTGCTCAACTGCATTTTGAGTAGTAGTGCCTTGCTCTCTACGTGGAGTTGGCTGAGGAGTAGGTAAACCTTGTCTTCTTGGTTGCCTGACTAGAGTTGCGAAATTCAGAGATGTCGGAATCACTCATGATGCGGGTTGCCTGAACATTCCCGCTCTTCTGTCGCGAACTCGGTCTGTTGTTGCGAGGACTCGCAGTTCCTGGTTGACCTTCTCATGTTCTTCTGTCTTCTCAAGCAGCTTCTCTAGCATTGCCTTCATGTTGGATAGGAATTATGGAGTCACAGTTGTGGCTGTTGCTGCTGGAGTGTCGGGGACAATCGTCATGTTGTTTGTTGTGCCTCCTGTTCTAGTGCTGGTGTTTCCAGATCCGTTGATGATATTATTGCGATTCTGCGGACTGGCGATGCATTGCTCTTCAGCGATGCGTTGCTCCTTAGTGACGCATTGTCGCTCGGCAGTGAGTTGCTGATTATCGTCCCCGGGCATCTTTGCTTGCGTAGTATGCACTGTGATCTTTTTGTGTAAAAATGTCTTGCGTGTCCCCTTAGTCGGCGCCAAATTGTAGGAGCCTTAACTCACACAATTGAATTTGTAAGGGTTTTAGGAGAGGTGCGAGACTTCTGAGTAAATCACAATGCAGAAAAGTAGAAAAGACCGTTGTTGTAGCTGTTAAGAGACCTTTATTATTGATGTTGTGAAAAATTGCATATCCCTTTTTCTGGGTGAATAGAATGAGCTATATATAGCTAAATAATTGTAGGTCTAAGTGCTAGATTTGGGTTTGGCCCATTAAACCATAAAAGAGCTTTTAGGCCCATAATTGAATTAAACCCATTTAAATATGGATGTAATTCTATTATGGGTCTAATTACAAATTGGGCTCTTGTACGCCTGTTTATGATTTCTTCTGGACTTTTGCAAAATCATTCTTGTCGTTACATCAATCTCCTAGGGGTGAAATCCGACCCCTACACTTAGCGTTGTGATTCCTGATGATAAAGAGCTTGCAATTATTTCAGATAGGCATATAGCTATTGGAAATGCTATCAGGAAGGTTTATCCTAAGTCTAGTCGTGGAGTTTGCACATACCATCTATACAAAAATATATTGGTAGGTTTCAGAGGCAACGAGGCGTTTCGTTTGGTTAAAAAAGCAGCAAACGCTTTCAGAATGACAGATTTCAATATCTTATATGATGAGATCCAATCGTTGAATCCAAAGCTACATATTTATTTGGAAAAAGCTGATGTTTAGAAGTGGTCTCGTGTGCATTTCCCTGGTGATAGATACAACTTAACAACAATAAACATTGCAGAGTCTATCAATAGAGTCATTTCAAGTTCGAGAAGTTTGCCAATTGTACGGCTTTTGGATGTTGCCCGGTTAATGATGACAAGATGGTTTGCTGAACGGAGAACTGATGCGAGAGTAATGAAGACAAGACTCACTCGTGGGGTTGAGAAACTTTTAGAGGTAAAACTAATATCCTTTCTCCATTATTAACTTGTAACTTTACATAAGAAACTTTTAGAGGTAAAACTAATATCCTTTCTCCATTTTTCAGAAACGTGTACCAGATGCTAAGACACTTACGGTACAAGAAATCGATAAACATCATTCACAAGTTACTAGTGGAGCATCTCTTCATATAGCTAATTTGAGTAAGAGAGAATGTAGTTGTTGTCGATTTGATTTGGAAAAGATACCATGTGTGCATGCACTTGCCGCAGCAGAAGCTCGTAAGAAATGTCGCATCTCACTGTGTCATCGTTATTACCACAACAACTATTTGTGCAACACATATTCTACATCTATAATGCAAAGAAATGCTGCTTCGCCTGTTCCAGACCATGTCATGACAATGGTGTGTTTGCCTCCGATAGTTCGTACACCGCCCGGAAGACCTAAAAAATCAAGAATGAAATCAGCACTAGAGAAAGCTACAGACAAAAAACGTCCTAGAAAAGAACACGCATATTCTAAATGTCATCAAGCAGGTCACAATTGTAAGACATGTAAGATTTCGGTTTAATGTCTTGATGATTTTTTTTTTGTTTTCTAAACATTAGTTTTTTTCTTGTTAAAGTCGAATTGCATGAAACTAAAAAATTATGAACTTGTTCGGTTTTGTCTCACAATTTTTTCCAACTTTTCAAAATTTTCAATATGAATAGTAATCACTCTAATCAACCAAATATGATATGGGATATGTTCAAAATCGTCATAGAAATTCAGAAAACTCACGAATTGAATAAATAATGAAGCCATACATCTGAATTTGAAGTTTACCATCGTCGTCGTCGAATTGGAAAAGTGGAGATAGAAGCACGTACCTTTGTAGATATAAAAATTAAGTGCTATAATCCGAAAGAGAGCAAGATTTCGTATGGACTTTATCTAAGAGGCACGTCTTCTTGTTTTACTCTAAGAGGACTCACTAGTTGTATGTATATGTAGGCACGTTTTCTTGTTAAGTTGCATGATCAAACATAGTTTTAATTGAAGAAAAAAAATACATGCAACTAGCTTAAAATGTGAACTGTTATCATTCATCTTGAGAACAATTGAAACCCAACTTAAAACCAGTAACAATATCATATAAGCAACCAAATTCTTATTAAAATAGCCATATATAGTAGAAAAATACGTGGAAAAAATTATGAAAATAAATGTGAAGCTATACGCGGCAATTCCACCTCCTCATAAATCTCAGCCGCTAGCTTTCGTCGTAGTTGCGGAATGTTGTTATCATTCAATCCTTCAAAAGTACAACCGATTGCAAGGCACTCGATGTACTTTATAGCGTACACACCACAGTCTCCGGGGTTATCATACTAGGGGATGCTCTTCAATCTTCGTATGGCGAATTGTTTATCAGTCTTCTTCCGAACACAAGTAGGCACCATCGTGTTCAAAATTGCAGGAATCATCTTCGCGAATGGTCGACATTCATTTCGAATAACTTTTCATCACTGACTAATGTCAAAATATTGTCATAAACGTGAATGGTCTCCTTTCCAATGTCAATGTCCAAAGCAACCCAATGATTATCATTTATAAAATTCCAAGCATCAACACCAACACCGGTTTGAACCATTTGGAAATTTGATAAGTAAGAGTAGCAACTCATACTTGTTTTCTGACTTGGTGCTTTTCCCTTTTCGTAGAGTAGTTTTGGATAGTTACTCTTAATACTTGACGAAGCCATCTATGAATTAAAAAAAAACAAATGTCAGAAATAAAGAAATTGAACATAAAAGAACAAACATAACTACTCGTTAAAAACACTATAAAAAACAATGTACGAGTAATGGAGTAATGCATCTCATAGAAAAAAAGAGTAGAATCTCAATCAATGTTCTCACTTTGTTAGATAAACAAAATAAATTATAGAGACGAAACAAAGATTACTCTGTCAATCAAAGGATGGTGGTGGCTAAAATCTGGAGGTGAAATCGAGATTAACAAGTGTTCTTCTTTGCTGGGTAAATAGATGAGATAAGGTTTGTTGATTCTTATGACAATAAATTTCACAAACTTCTTCTCCGTCGGAAAAACAGAGTTTTCCGATTCACGATTGAGACCAAATCGGAGAAGAAATCAATTTTGAAGAAAAGTGACTCTCGTCTTTTTTGACGTCGGAGAAGAAACGTAATTGAGAAAAGGAAAAACCCTAAACATAATATTCATACTTCTGTAAAATTAATATATGGGAAATTATTTTTAAAAATATTAAAACATTAGAATGGCATTATTGTGATTAAATTGAAATTTGATGGTTTAACCCACTTTTTATATGCTTGGTTTTTGAATGGGTGTTACTCTAGTAATAAATCAATGAATTAGTGCTAAGACAAGTAATTTTCTCTTTATTTTTTTACATATATATTTCCGTCCATTAAGCATAATAGTTTGGGAAATTTTCCACAATTACCATATTTTTTCAATTTCTTTCCACCAATGCCATAACACCAAAAACCTTTTATTTCAATACCACAATCTTTCCCAAATTCCAAAACTACCCTTACTCTAAACCAACAAAAAAAATCAGATATGTTTCTTCATCTTCTTCCTTCTTTCTTCTTTATCTTCTTCCTTCTTCATCTTCTTCCATTATCACTTTCTCCCACATAAAAATGATTTACATGAAAGACATAGACGATGACGTCGTCGATGGACAAGACAGATATGATGATGACACCGTAGACAAAAACCGAACCGATAACAGAAACGGTCACAAAAATGGATCTAATGACGACGACCGTGGACAAAATTGGCGACGGAGATAGTGGACAAAACTAAACCAGCGATGGACCTAGTGACAGCGACGTCGGCGATGGACGAAAACATTGTCGGCGAGGAAGACCGTGGACAAAAACAGAGTCGGAGAGAAATTTGGTAACAGAGACGGTGACGGAAATGGTGAACATAATTGACGGCGGTGCGGTGGACTAAAATTACGGTGGCCAAAATTATATTGATATGCCATAAGTAATATCATGCGTAAGTTAGTCTTTTACTTCTCTTGTGGTATGCAATTAGAAAGGTTTTTTTTTATTATGGTAATTTTGGAAAGAAATTAGATTGAATATGGTAATTGTGGTAAATTTCTCTAAAAGTTTTCTTATTTCGATAGTGTATTCAATTTAAAACGCATGGAATGTATTAGAAGAATTGTTGTGAATAGAAACTAAATCTCTCTAGTGGAGAAGAAGATCTCATGAGAGGATTTGGAAATGTCTATTATTGAACAATCTCGATGAATACAAAGATTATATAGCCATGGTTTAGCACATGAGTGATATATCATGGTTTTTACCCAGTTTTATACCATGATATAAGTCCGTTTTATAGAGTCTTTTGGTGTTTTGGAGTCTTTTGTGTTTTATATTAGGTACAAGGACGTTTGGAGCTTAAAAGATGTTTACTGGGAGTTTTGAAGCATTCGCGGAATGAAGTGGCAGAAATGCAAATTCGAAATCAAGATTCGGATGATGTACGTGACCAAGTGTGTCGCTCGACACGAAGACTTTTGAGGCCAAGATTTACGATTTGAAGATTCGTGTCGATCGACCCGATATATTGTGTCGCTCGACACGATGTTCGTCAAAGCCCAGATTTTCATCAGAAAAGTCTGTTTGAAGCCCGAAAGTTCCAGATGTTTACTTTTAAGTTTCTAGCCGACTTTGTACTCTTATAAATATGTTTTTAAGCCATTGTTTAGGCGGCATGCTTTCTTTTATTGAATTACTTAGAATTTCTCTTAATAAAATCATGTTTTCTTCTATGATTATGTCTGAGTAATTCTCCTGTTAGGTTTAGGGTTTTTGAAAGTGCTTGATGAGTTGCTGATCTGATCTGATTATTAGGATAAAATCATTAGAAGTTCTTCATCTTAACTTGTTCTTACTGCTGATTTTAGCCTCGCGAACTGAAATCTGATCTAGGGTTTATTAATAGAAACGGCAGTTTGATTGATAACTTGAACTAGTTTTTTATGAGCAAAATACATATTCGCAAAGGGATTTGGTCTAGGATTTTGTGAACAATTGTGCCTGATCTTTAATGCTTGTTTAGGTTGTTAGAATTCGCAATGACAGTTGGTGTTCTAGGATTTGGACATAGAAAATATTCGCAGCGACAGCTGGTTTGTTTTACTTTCGTGTGCATGTTCATGAACTTAGCTTTATATTCCTAATATCTGATTTATCTGCAATTCTGATTCACTATAGAATTCCGTGCGCCTGACTTTCTTTGAATTGATTTTCACAACTGTTTTTATTGCTGTTTGATTTACTGCTTTCATACTTATTCACCTAGAATAATCTGAATCTATTAATCTATTGTGTTTTCCTTGACTCTCTGTGGATCGATAACCCTAAATACTACAGTTGACCTCTTAATTTGAGAGAGTCTAGCTCTAGGCTAAATTTGAGCTTATCAAATTTTGGCGCCGTTGCCGGGGAGTCAATTAGCCATTAGATTTTTACTACTAGGATTTTGTCTAGGTCTTTTTATTTTTGTTTTTCTTTCTTTGTTTTGCATTTCAGGTACATGCGAAATCGCAATACCAGGAGCAGCAAGGACAAAGAACTTTTGGAACTGGGACTTGAAGATCTAGCGCGTTTAGAACGAACCAACAGAAAAGCGACGAAAGAAGCTAAGAAGATGGTTGAACGAACGATTCTGTTCCAAAGAGATGATAGTTTCTTCGACAAAGAAGGGAACCGCTATAACGAAGATGGTCAGAGGCTAGACGCTGATGGGAATGTGATCGTCGAGCAGGTCGACGAGGAGCAGCAGAGACGTGACGAAGAAATCTGTCTGGCTCACGAAGAAGAAGCTCGTGTCGAGCGACACAACCTGGCCATCGCTCGACACGACGGAAACAGAGGCGTCGATCGACGGGGATTTCAGATCGCTCGACAGGAACAAAACGTTGATGTCGAGCGACACCAACCATACGTCGCTCGACACGACGCCCAGAATCATACGCTCGCTGATTTTAATCGACCAGAGCAGTTTTACGCTAACCGAGCCGCGATTCGACCTCCTGCCTTCCAGCACAATGACTTCGAGCTCAAGCCTGCGTACTTCTCCTTAGTTGCTCAAGACCCGTTCTGCGGTCTTCCACATGAGAATCCAATGGATCACATAGAGCAATTCGAGGATTTGGCATCTGCTATCAAAGCCAATGGAGTCTCAGAGGATTACCTATTCTGCAAGCTATTCCCCTATTCCCTTCATGGGGAAGCTAAGTATTGGCTAAGGACGCTACCACCGGGCTCGCTAACTAACTGGATGGATATAAAAAATGCTTTCCTAAGCAATTTCTTTGACGATGCAAAGTCCGAGGATCTAAGATCGAAGATCGCGACTTTCAAACAGGGCGATACTGAGGCATTCAAGGCTGCGTGGTATAGGTTCAAAAGCTATCAGAGAGACTGTCCACACCATGGTTTCAACGAGGTCCAGCTGCTTAACATCTTCTACAGAGGGATTGTGCTGCAATACTCTGTGTCTTTGGATGCTGCGAGCAACGGGAATTTCAACACGAATTCTCCAGGGACTGCGACCCAGCTCATTGAGAAACTTGCTAACAGTACTAGTGCCAAGAACTTGGACTTCGAAAGGAGCAAGTCTGGACAGAGCATCAGTGGAAACCAACTAGCAGAGGTAACAAAGAAGCTTGATACTATGACTAGTCTTCTAGCTGGGATGAAGACAGTTCACTTTGCGCAAGACATCGAACCTGCAGAAGAAGATGTGAACTATCTTCACCAGACAAGATTTCAAAAGCCTTTCCAGAACAGCAATTATAGGCGAGACTATGGGTCATCTTCTTATCAGAAACCGCCTCCTCCGGCTGAGAACAGTAGATTGGAATCTTTGATGGAACGGCTTCCAGAGGGATAGCAGAAGTTGGCTGTAGAGTAGAATAGGAAGTTTGATTCGCTCTACACTGATTTAAACGGCAAGATCGAAGCTCTCAGTACTTATGTCAGGAAGCTCGACGTCCAGGTCGCTCAAACTGCAGAATCTGTCCGGAGACAAGAGGGCCATCTTCCAGCGAGGACTGATAGGAACCCCAAAGAAGCTTGCAATGCTGTTCTGATAGCAGAGGAGGATTATTTCGACGAGTTTGATGCGATTTTTAGAGCTCCAGAGCCTGTGTCGATCGACACAGATCATGCGTGTCGTTCGACACGAGAAGAACTAGTCGTATCTGAAATCGAAGCTCTTGTGTCGAGCGACAAAGAGAGGAGCGTCGCTCGACACGACGAAATCATCAGCGTCGATCGACAGAGACCCCACATCGCTTGACACGCAAGCCAGGCCGACACTGTTCATCCGCTACCGTCTCCAATCGTCGAGGAATCCATCCACAAGCCAAAGCTGCCCTTTCCCAGAGCTAGAAGGAGCGAACAAGAGGTCGAAGAAGCTATTTGCATGAGAATGATAGAGAAGCTCATGATTGAGGTACCTCTAGTGGATGCGATTAAGCTTTCTCCTGCGATTCGACGTTATGTCAAGCGAATGGTTGCAAATGGAATCAGTCATGAGGAAGGAGCACTGCTGACCAGAGATCTTCAAGCGATATTCCTGAACACAGTTCCAGTCTCCAAGAAGAAGAAGAAGGAGATAGTGGTTTCTGCTGAGGTTAGCGCGATGATACAGAGTAAAATTCTTGTGAAGCTACCTGATCCAGGAAGTTTTGTGCTCGACTGTTCCATCTCTGCTGAAAGCTTCCCTCATTCACATTGCGATTCGGGTTCTGGAATCAACCTTATGCCACTCTATGTTGCTTCAAGACTAGGACTGACAGACTTTAAGAAGACAAGGATGTCTCTAATCCTAGCTGATCGTTCAAGACGTTTCCCAAAAGGTATTCTAGAGGATGTACCAATCAGAGTTCAGGAGTGCGTAATTCCAACAGACTTTGTCGTTTTGGAATACGATGACGAGCCTCAGGATCCTCTTATCCTAGGAAGATCGTTTTTAGCTACGGCTGAAGCTAACATGGATATGAGGAAAGGGACGATCAAGCTTGACCTTGGTGATATTGTCATGAAATTTGACATAGACACGACAAGGAGAAGACCCACCATTGATGGTCAAGCTTTCTCTTTGGATACTTCATTTGAAGAAGAGCAGATCAAGGAACCTTCAGAGGCCATCCCTATCACCATCATTGAAGACTTAGTCGTTTCAGAACCGTCTCCTGTAAATCCTCAAATGGGGCCAAGGTATGAGTCTCTTGCACTTAATTCTTCACCTCCTGTTTTCATCAAGGATTTAAATTGTGAAAAGCCTGTTACGCGCTTACGCAAGCATCGAGTTTCTCGAGAGCTTGGTTTTTCTGATGAACTTGCAGGAAAGCAAATAGAAGAGGCGAAATCAAAAAGGACTTCAAAGCCTTTCGCACGAATGAGGATCATTGTTCCCCAAGAGCTTAAAGATCAAGGAGAAGCAGTTCTTCAGGAGATGATGGAGAGAACGATGAGACTTTTCCCTGAGACTGTTTCTGATAAGTCTGGGGGAGCTGCAAAGAAAGTTCGATTCAAGGAAGTTGCTGCTAGTTCCATCCAGGATAAAGGAAGTTCAGTACTTCCTACAGATCCACCATAGTCCGAAGTTCCATCACAGTCAAGCTAATGACTGAAAACAAGCGCTTAGTGGGAGCCAACCCACTTGTGAGTCTACTAATTATGTATTTTATTTTTGATTTCTTTTTCAATTTTACGTTTGGTTTTGTTTTTGGTTTTGAGTATCAGGAAACCAAACGTTCGAATGCAAGTGAGAATGCACATCAGAACTCTGTGTCGAGCGACGAAGGATTCAGTGTCGCTTGACACGAGTAAAATTACGGCATTGATCGACGAAAGACTTAAGTCGCTCGACGCGACCAAACACTGAGCGTCGATCGACACAGAAGTCGTGTCATTCGACACGACCCCCAGGTACGAATTCTCACTTGATTTTTCATTCGTCTTGTTTCCTATCTATTTATTTTTACCAATCTTAGGCTTAATAACACTGGGAACAGTGTTGTTTAGGTCTGGGGAAGGTAGTCGCTGACTTTTGTGTTTTCTTTTGAGTTTTTGAGTGAGGTTTTCAAATTTTTCGAGTCAAAACCTCCTTTAGACTTTCTTTGAACAGCACTCAAGGACCATTTCCAATGCAAGTTGGCTGGTTTTACTGAGGTGGGTAACTGGAAGTGGATCGGTTTAACGGAGCGAGTTCAGATTTCTGGAGAACGCCAGAAAGGATGTCAAAGACCCCGCCCCTAATGAATCTCTAATTTCTTGTCAAGGGCGTTGGTAATCGCAAGACTTGATTTAGCTTCCAACACTTGAAAGCGAGGATGGACCGCTCTTGAAACTTCTTCCCGAATGACGAATACAACTGTCCTAGATCAAAAAAGAAAAAGCCTCATGACCCTGTCTCCACAAGAACACCAGTAATGGGAGCTGATCTAGTGATCATAGAGATGCCAAGGAAGTAAAAAAAACAAAAGTCTACAGAAAAGTGTAGTTCAAGCTGGAAAAGTGCAAGCCCGAATTTAAAAATGCCAGAATAAAACGCAGAGAAACAAAAAAAAATGGAGCATCTAGCTCTGGTGGTAAAGGACCCTCTGCTGAGGTACCCGCCATCACAATGGCGGAAATCATCAAAAGGCATTGCATCTCAATGATATTCTTAATTGGATACAGTTTTAGAGGGAAGAGAGAGGGTGAAACGCAGGAAAGTGTTCAAGGAAGTGAAAGAATCTAGAAGGTCTAGCGATCGATATTCCCTCAATGAGACCACACTTAATTAAACTAAAGGGGTTTGCGACTGAAAGTCTGAGATTCTCTAAGGGGTTTGGATTCAATCTGGAGGACTGCTATACTTCTAGGAAACATCGAAGTATCACCGGATGACTTTGCAAAGGTATGTGGTTCCTAAAGGAGTGATAACACTGTTTTGCTTAGGGACAAGCAAAAAGCTAAGTCTGGGGGAGTTGATATATCATGGTTTTTACCCAGTTTTATACCATGATATAAGTTCGTTTTATAGAGTCTTTTGGTGTTTTGGAGTCTTTTGTGTTTTATATTAGGTACAAGGACGTTTGGAGCTTAAAAGATGTTTACTGAGAGTTTTGGAGCATTCGCGGAATGAAGTGGCGGAAATGCAAATTCAGAATCAAGATTTGGATGATGTGTCGAGCGACGTGACCAAGTGTGTCGCTCGACACGAAGACTTTTGAGGCCAAGATTTATGATTTGAAGATTCGTGTCGATCGACACGATATATTGTGTCGCTCGACACGATGTTCGTCAAAGGCCAGATTTTCATCAGAAAAGTCCGCTCGAAGCCCGAAAGTTCCAGATGTTTACTTTTAAGTTTCTAGCCAACTTTGTACTCTTATAAATACGTTTTTAAGCCATTGTTTAGGCGGCATGCTTTCTTTTATTGAATTACTTAGAATTTCTCTTAATAAAATCATGTTTTCTTCTATGATTATGTCTGAGTAATTCTCCTGTTAGGTTTAGGGTTTTTGAAAGTGCTTGATGAGTTGCTGATCTGATCTGATTATTAGGATAAAATCATTAGAAGTTCTTCATCTTAACTTGTTCTTACTGCTGATTTTAGCCTCGCGAACTTAAATCTGATCTAGGGTTTATTAATAGAAACGACAGTTTGATTGATAACCTGAACTAGTTTTTGATGAGCAAATACCTATTCGCAAAGGGATTTGGTCTAGTATGTTGTGAACAATTGTGCCTGATCTTTAATGCTTGTTTAGGTTGTTAGAATTCGCAATGACAGTTGGTTTTCTAGGATCTGGACATAGAAAATATTCGCAGCGACAACTGGTTTGTTTTACTTTCGTGTGCATGTTCATGAACTGAGCTTTATATTCCTAATATCTGATTTATCTGCAATTCTGATTCACTGTAGAATTCCCTGTGCCTGACTTTCTTTTAATTGATTTTCACAACTGTTTTTATTGCTGTTTGATTTACTGCTTACATACTTATTCACCTAGCATAATCTGAATCTATTAATCTATTGTGTTTTCCTTGACTCCATGTGGATCGATAACCCTAAATACTGCAATTGACCTCTTAATTTGAGAGAGTCTAGCTCTAGGCTAAATTTGAGCTTATCAATGAGCATAACCAATTTACAGCTAACCGGAACAAACCGGATTTTATACTCTAATAGAATGTAATACTTTTTGGAAAAATTTGCTCACTAGGAACTTTTAACTTATATAATTTGCTAAATATGCAGTTTACTATTTATAATTGTCAAAATAGGCATGTTTCACTATTACACTAATACACAAGATACTATTCATGGTGGAAGGTGTACATATTATTCATGGTGGATGGTGTACACACTATTCACGATGGAAGATAATATTTATGACGGAACACTATTCACGACCGACATTCTTTACAACGGACTCTATTCATAGAGCATACTATTTACGATTGACACTATTCACGGATGATACTATTCACATATACACTATTCAAGGCAGAACATTTTTAAAGGACTCAATTAGTATTCATGAAGACTACTATTCACGATGAACACTATTCATGATGGAATACTATTCACGACGGAAGACAATATTTATGATGGAACACTATTCACAACAGACATTCTTTACAACGGACTCTATTCATAAAGGATACTATTCATGATGGACACTATTCATAGGTAATACTATTCACACATACACTATTCACGATAGAACATTATTAAAGGACTCAATTAGTATTCATGAATAATGAATACTACTATTAACGACGAACATTATTCATGATGGAACACTATTACGACAAACACTATTCACAATGGACACTATTCACAACAAAATACTATTGAATGAACTCAATTACTATTCACGATGAAACATTATTCACGACAGACACTCTTTACGATATACCCTATTCACGGAGAGTACTGTTCAATATACACCGTAAATAGTGTACACCATGTATACCCACCGTAAATAGTATACACCAAGAATAATATATATCGTGAATAGTCCACTATACACCGTAAACAGTGTACACCGTGTGTATCTACTGTCGTGTACATCTACTGTGACCAATATACACCGTGGAAGGTGTACATACTATTCATGGTGGATGGTGTACACACTATTCACGACAAAAGACAATATTTATGACGGAACACTGTTCACAACAAAACATTCTTTACAATGGACTCTATTTATAAATGATACTATTCACGACGGACACTATTCACGGGTGATACTATTCACACATACACTATTCAGGACAGAACATTATTAAAGAACTCAATTAGTATTCATGAAGACTACTATTCACGATGAACACTATTCATGATAGAATACTATTCACGACAGACAGTATTCACAATGAATACTATTCACGATAAAATACTATTGAAGGAACTCAATTACTATTCACGACGAAACATTATTCACGACAGACACTCTTTACGATATATCCTATTCACGGAGGGTACAGTTCAATATACACCGTAAACAGTGTACACCATGTATACCCACCGTAAATAGTATACACTAAGAATAATATATATCGTGAATAGTCCACTATACACCGTAAACAGTGTACACCGTGTGTATCTACTGTCGTGTGCATCTACTGTGACCAGTATACACCATGGAAGGTGTACATACTATTCATGGTGGATGGTGTACAGACTATTCACGACGGAAGACAATATTTATGACGGAACACTATTCATGACAGACATTCTTTACAACGGACTCTATTCATAGAGCATACTATTCACTACGGACACTATTCACGGATGATACTATTCACACATACACTATTCACGACAAAAAATTATTAAAGAACTCAATTAGTATTCATGAAGACTACTATTCAGAATGAACACTATTCATGACAGAGTACTATTCACGACAGACAGTAGTATTCACAATAAATACTATTCAAGATAAAATACTATTGAAGGAACTCAATTACTATTTACGACGAAACATTATTCACGACAGACACTCTTTACGATATACCCTATTCACGGAGGGTACTGTTCAATATACACCGTAAACAGTGTACACCATGTATATCCACGGCAAACAGTGTACACCATGAATAGTATGTGTCGTGAACATATTATTCATGGTGGAAGGTGAACATACTATTCATGGTCAAAGGTGTACATGCTATTTATGGTGGATGGTGTATACACTATTCACAACGGAAGACAATATTTATGACAGAACACTATTCACGACAGACATTCTTTACAACGGACTCTATTCATAGTAGATACTATTCACGACAGACACTATTCATGGGTGATACTATTCACACATACACTATTCACGACAGAACATTATTAAAAGACTCAATTAGTATTCATGAAGACTACTATTCACAACGAATACTTTTCATGATGGAACACTATTCACGACGGATAGTATTCACAATGAACACTATTCACGACAAAATACTATTGAAGGAATTCAATTACTATTCACGACAAAACATTATTCACGACACACTCTTTACGATATACCCTATTCACGGAGGGTACTGTTCAATATACACCGTAAACAGTGTACACCATGTATATCCACCGCAAATAGTATATACCATGAATAGTATATGTCGTGAACTGTCCACTATACACCGTAAACAGTGTACACCGTGTGTATCTACTGTGAACAGTATACACCGTGAACAGTATACACAGTGAATAGTATTCGTCGTAAATAGTGTACACCGTTTGTATCTACCGTGAATAATGTACACGATGTATTGTATCCACCATGAACAGTGTATACCGTCTGTACACACCGTAAACTGTATACATTATGAACAGTATACACCGTAAACCGTAAATAGTGCGTGGACCGTAAATAGTAGAAACCTTAAAATGTGTACACCGTATACCTTAGACTATGTACACCGTAAACAGTGAAAAATGCCTACTTTACTAATTATAAATTGTATAATAGTGAAAATGTGCCTATTTTACTAATTATAAATAGTAAAACTGCCTATATTCCTAAAAAACCCATACTTTTTCTTCATATATAGCTTTTTTTTTTATATAAGGCTTTCAATTTAGGGGATTATTTTTGAAAATAGCACTTTCTGAAAATGTATTTGTCATTTTGACACTTATTTAAAACATGTGGCATTTTAACAATTTTTGGTACTATTCACGACATTTTTATCCTTATCCATTCAAATAATTACGAACATGTCACTCCCCTCTTTTTTCACTCTTACAATTACACATGTTTTTTTTTCTCTTTTCATATTTGTTTTGTATGTTTCTTATATCTAAATTTTTTAAAATTTTTTTTTTATTTACTTTTCAAACATCATTCTTTTTTCTTAATCTTTAAAGTTCCATATTATCATATTTTCGAACAATTTAAATGTTTATAAATATATGGTTACATGTATATATGTGTGTACATATGTCTCATTTATTTAATTGTACGTGTATGTGTATACGTGTACATCTGTTTTATATGTAACTATATGTGTATGTATATGTATGTGGATATGTTATGTGTGTACGAGTATGTGTATATATATATACGTACATATGTTTTATATGTGTACATATATGTATATATGTACGTGTGTCTATATATTTTATGTTTACGTGTATGGATGTATGTGTGTACATATGTTTTATATGTGTACGTATATATGTATATATATATATATGTTATGTGTATATATGTATACATCTATGTGTACGTATATGTGTACATGTACTTATGTTTTACATGTACGTGTACGTGTGTATATATATGTAAATGTGTACTTGTATGTGTATATGTTTGCATATGTATATATATATATATGTATGTGTATGTAGGTGTACATATGTACGTGTATGTGTATATGTGTACATTATTTCATATTTGAACGTGTATGTTTATATGTGTACATGTTTTATATATAAGATATATATATATATATATACACACGTGTGTGTATATATATAATTGTGTGTGTAGTAATATAATAAAAAAAGAGAAAAAAAAAAATTTAGGAAAAAAAACAATTCACCATGTACACGAAGAGAGATGGAGAAATGAGATGTACATGAGATTAGGGTATTTTCGTCTTTTTACCCTACAAAAGTGTTAAATTCACAAACAAAAAACATAAAGTGCTAAAAAACTAATGAATTTTTAAAAAAGTGTTATTTCTCCCAATAATTCCTCAATTTAGAGAAGGTAGAGAGTGTTAAAACTAATTCAAGAGAGTTTACTAGCCACTAGGTGGTGTTTTCACGATCGACACGGCCTCCTCGACTACGAATTTCATGACACGGTTACGACTTCCACGACTTAGAAACTTTTGAGTAGATAAGAGTTTCTGGTTCGATATATAGGTTATTTCTTCCTTTTTTTTTCAAACGCACGATAATGTTTTCCTAAATCTTTGAATGTAGCTAAATGATTCTTCTAAGAATATAAAAAAATGAAAAGCATTGACTTCTTATCAATCCGATGGATATTGAAGCAAACACCGATATATATTCATATTAACAATGACAGAATTTAATAATATATAATATTTTTAGTAATGTAAACCTTATTTCATCTCGACAAATTAAGAAGAAGAGATTACAGAGCATTGCTCCAAAATTCAATATGAGAGGTAAAAAGAGGAAGAAGGGTAATGAGTGGGGTAAAAGGGTAAATTTTAGGGACCACGGCCGGAGACAAAGCAGAAACAGCCTGATCTCTGATCTTCCGGGATCATTCCACCGCCTTTGGTGGTATCGACTGCTTCAAGCAACTTCACAACTTCCTCCATCTCCGGTCGTTTCTCCGGATTCGCATCCCAACATTTCTTCATTATACTTGATAGGGACGTCGGACAACATCTCGGAATCTCCGGTCTTAGATTCTGTTTAAACCCCAATGCAAAGAAACAATATCAGCTCAGATTCTCCATTGACTAGTAGTTGGTAAAAAACGAAACAGAGCAAAATCTGTGACATAAACCGTTTGGTTTTGTTATTTTAATATCTAAACAACTATACCGAAGCTAATCAACCAAAAACTATCAAAATTTCATAACTTCAGAGAAATATGTATAGACAATGTAAATCATATTAGCTAAATCATTACATGCATGTTTTCTAACTAAATCCATCTGAATCCAGCTCCGAAACCAAACACAAAATAATTTTGCATCAAAACAAGTGGAAACTAATACCGAATCTTACTGTGTTCAGTTTTTATAAAACCGATAAACATAAAAACCGTAAGACACCGAACCAAAACCAAACTGCTAACCGAATCATCCATCATCCCTAATAAAATTTTGAATGCCAAGAGAAGACCAAATTTTTGCAAATATTTGAATTTTTTTATAGATTCAAAGTCCGGATTTTACCTGACGAACTACAGCGGAAGAAACATCAGCAAAACTGAGATCAGGATAAGGCATAGCACAACAGTAAATCTCCCATAAGCATATCCCAAAGCTGTATACATCACATCTTCTGTTGTATGGCTTACCATCAAGAACCTAATCATTTACTTTAAATCAAATCTTGAAACCAAAAGACACATTTTTGTTTTTAATGTAATTTCTCTTCTTGTTACCTCTGGAGCCATGTATCCAAGAGTACCGGTTTCTCCAGTCATATCCTTTGGATTCTGAGCTTCAACTCTAGCTACCCCAAAATCAGCAATCTTTAGATTCCTCTGATAATCTAAAAGCATGTTCTCGGATTTCACATCGCGATGAACGATTCTCTCTGAATGCAAATAGCTTAGCCTACAAAATTCACCTTGATTGTATCAAAAAGATTGATCTAAATAATGGAAAGAGTTCTGTCTTTGTAAAATATTACCCTCGGGAGAGATCGAGAGCGAGCTGAACCACGACTCTAAACGCGAGCTTCTTTCGCCTGTTACGGAACAAATACTGTTTAAGAGTTCCACCAGGAAGATACTCCACAACAACACAACAAGCTCGCTGAGGCAACGAGTTCTCCGTATCGGCTGACGAAGGTATCTTCAGATTCGTCGTTCCCATTGATGCTCCAACAAACTATTTTTATCCAAAGATATTCATTCACACATACATACACAAAAGAGAGATCACTAGTAACCACGTTAAGAGGTTTATTTCTTACCCTTGTGACATTGGGATGGTCAAGTTTGTGCCAAACCGCAACTTCTTGTCGAAATGAAGCACGAAGAGCTGAAGTCTCAGCCGCTGTCGCGTAACCGTCTTCTCCCCAATCAAGCACTTTCACTACCATTACACAAAACCAAAACACGAAACAGTTACACACAAGCATAAACCACATTCATAATCTCCTAATTTATCATATTTTACGATTTCGGTATCAATGAGACTACATCAATTCCAAAACATAAAGATAATTAAGAATATCCCACGGAGTGATAATGTCCAAAGGAGCTCGAACGCGAGGTTATGTATTTTCTCATGTAAGCCAGACATTTTCATTTGGGTTACCCGTATCCAACGGATAGCATTTGATTTAATATATTGTGATTGTTGACAAACAAAAACAAACAAAAAAAAGTTTTAGTTGGACCTGCAACATCTTGACCATCATAGATGCCTTTGTAGACAATACCGTAGGCGCCACGAGCAATGACATTCCTCATTTCCAATTTAGCCAATTCGATTTCCCATTCTTCCTTAGGCTTTGGATGTTTCTCAATGCTTCTTGACCAAACCCTACTCAGATGTTTCTCCAATTGGATGTCTAAATTCTTCAAATCGATCTTATCAGCGCGAAAAATCATATCTTTCTTGCTGTTGTTTCCAACAGCTCCTCTGCTTCTGAGGTTGTTTTCCGGTGAAGCTTTTGTCTCATTTCTTGTTTCCATTTTTTTTTTCTTTCTTCTAAACAAACAATTTTAGACACAACTCAAAGAAGCCCTAAACTTGACTCAAGCAATCACCAGAACTAAATCAAAAAATTTCATCATTATCATCAAATTTGGGTTTTTTTTTTCAAAAGGAGAATTTAGCAAATATGTTAAACAAGGAGGTTAAAAATTTTGTTTTGTTGCTGTAATAAGAATTAGTTTAAACTATTACACCAACCCCAAATATCTGCACACGTTCTTCTGACACATCCAGATTCTACTATCACCTGAATATTATAAAAAAAAAAACTAATTTTCAACGAATAATAAATTACACAAGCTGAAATTCTTCAATAATAGCGTTGAAAATCAAATGAAAAATCAAATTCCAAAATGGAAAGAGCCAATAATTCAACAAAGAAAATTATAAATAAAAAGAAAAAAAGTAAACCCTAAGACACCAACTCGTCGGCCACTATTATCATTGACCCAGATTATAAAAGAAAACTAAATTTTCTATTATATCAAAATAAGAAATTCAAAAAATTCCAGAAATCAAACGTTATCAATCATCCACTAGACCATGCAAAGAAAAAAAAATCTGAAAAATCGACGAGATCGGTAAGAAGAAGATTTTCTTGCTTCTCCGAAAAAACAACCCCAGAGAAAGAAAAGAAAAAAAATAAACAGAGGATCGTTGTAAAGAAAGAAGAAGAAGATCTTAGAAATCGAATCTAAGAACAGCTAAGAAAAATGAGTTTAGAGGAGAGGCAGAGAGTGAAAGACGGAGAGAAGGAATGGCTTAATTTGATTTAGGCTCGTTTTAAGGAGACGTATTTGCTATTTGTTTCTATTCAGAGAAAAAAAAACAGAGAAAATGACTCATAAAAGGCAAAATATAATTTTATAATTGGAAAATATACACAGAAACAATGTATACTACTTTATGAAAAACTATATATTTATTTGGTTTTATAATGAGAAATTATCTAAACCGTAGGAAATTTTGCATTTATATTGATTTATTTTGTCCAATTAAGTCCGTTAGTGGAAGGAACTATATTTATAGAGAAATGGATGGTAATTAGATTTTTGTTTCTTTGTTTTTCCCTAAATGAGAATCTTATTTATATTTTTGATGGGGTGCAATAGTTTAACAAACCTCTTTTGAGTGTTTGAACCAAAATATTTTAATACAATTTGATTGGTTCAACGAATTGAGACCCTCTTCATTTCTACTAGGGTAAATATAAAAAATGCTTGGTATTGTCTGGAATATACAGGGTCTAAATAGTTGTCAAAATTTGGAATACATAAACAAAAAGAAATGGAACAAAGTTTAGTGGAATGATTGCATTTAGATAAGTAAGATGAATGGAATTATATTATAGCACTTTCTATTGCGGTTTCGAAAATAGTTTGCAAGACTTCAACTTAAATTTAAAATCCATTTTTATGTTTTGTTTCCAAAAATAATTATCTTAAAATTTTTTAAGTTAGTATGTTTTTTTACGCAAAACAGAAATTACAAAAGAAATATCTATGGTCTCAAATTTTTTGTTTGTTTTAAGTGTTACCATTTTTCTTTTGGGTTAATTTGTCATATAACCAAAAAAAAAATTATATGTAGAGACTATTTTCTTTTTTTTTGTCGACATATGTAGAGACTATATAATATGAAAATAAACTATAAAACCATGCTAATGTATATAGACAGTATTAATTAAATACATAAATAGATTAAAAAAGAACGAAATCATATATTTTCAGTATACCAATTTGAGGTGGATACGAGGTGAATCAAAATCTATTTTGCCATAATCTGTGAAAACCAAATCACAAGACCTTCCTGAATTCTGAAATGCCACAATTTTAATGAAAGGACCAAACTACCCCTAAATTTTTTTAAAATGAAATCTCACTCTAGTTGTACCATCAGTTGTCCCTAGTATCCCCAAGTATTACCACCTAGTATTCCCCTAGTATTACCTAGTATTACCAAGTATTATCTAGTATTACCTAGTATTACCACCTATCCCCTAGTAGTACCTAGTATTACCTCTAGTATTACCACGCATGGAGGATTCGAACCCTGGGCGCGCGCGCACGGGGGATGCGCGTGGAGCTCGCAACCACTGAGCTACCGCGTTTTTCGTTGATATCTTACCAATTTAATTCTATTTAACTCCTACAACCCTTCATTAAGGGTAATTTTGTCATTTTACCACACTGTGGCATTTCTGAATTTGACCGACCCATTTGTGGCAAAATAGATTTTGACCCGAGGTGAATCAAAATCTATTTTGCCATAATCTGTGAAAACCAAATCACAAGACCTTCCTGAATTCCGAAATGCCACAATTTTAATGAAAGGACCAAACTACCCCTAAATTTTTTTAAAATGAAATCTCACTCTAGTTGTACCATCAGTTGTCCCTAGTATCCCCAAGTATTACCACCTAGTATTCCCCTAGTATTACCTAGTTGATGGGAAAATGGATAGCGTTACTTTTCGACATGAGTTTGGAATCGCAATTCTCATAGACACTGTGAAGATCATCGTGGTAAAAGGTTGAAAACTATTTATGTTCGGCTTTCGAAAAATGCTTATATTTTGTAATGAAGATTGACACATCTAGTTGATATATTTACTGAAGCAAACTTAGAGCATGATTATTGATAGGTTTTAGAGAGATGTTAGTGGGCTTAAATAAATATAATAATGTTATGGGTTATTAAAAGGTTAACAACCGGTGCTAATTTTAGCACTTATAACACCTTATTTTGGGGTTCTAACACCCCAAATTAACACCCACCTATAATCATGCTCTTCGTTATATGCATATTATTTTATAAACTAGAAAAAGAGAAATAGTTAAGGCTATGCTGCTAGGTATGGAATCATGGCATAGTGATTAAGTAGAGGTTGATCATGTAGTATATTGATATATAGTATATATAAACCCCATGAAAAGATTAATTAACTTTTCAATTCTTAGTCTCGTTTTTTCTTATCATCATATCTTATTGTATTTGTTTTTGGAGATGAAACTTTGCACAAAATCGATTGGTTAGTTTAAGACCTAATTTATATGTTATGATAGTTGAAAATTGCCACTTAACACTTGGATATCAACTAGTTAAAAGATCTTTTGAACCATAAATATTACTAACTTCGTCATTTACTAAACAAGAGAATGTTCCTTTTCAAACTGAAACTAGTAGGCTACAACATTCTCTTAGAAATTCCGTAAATGCCCAATCCAATGATTGAACATCATAGGTTTTGTCATATCACATCCACGATGTGCTATTGGCACTTTGGCCCCTATTTCTTTAGACAAATTTATATGATTGTAATCATCGTGGCAATTGTGGCTTATGGTCATCACAAGAACTCAAGAAGCTTGGGGTCCCTCCCTTCGCAGCTGGTGAAATTGTGTTCCCAGGTAGTGAAGTTGTGTTATCTACTTATCTCCATTTGCCTTCATGTGAATTTAATCATCTCTCTCATGTATCAGATTTTTAAATTGTTAATTTCTTTCTGATATATTCATGCATGAGATAATAAACAAAAAAAATGAAGTTTAAGAAGGAACTTTTTGTTGATATCTTGGCATCCATGCACAATCTCCCTCCTACACATATCCTTTTGATCTCCGTTGATAGAACTCATTAGAGCATGTTCATTAGAGACACTTTGATGGGTGTCTCTAATGAAGATGCTCTTACAACTACGAGTTTTTTTTCAAGTTGAAACTGGTAAACTTACTGTTTATAGCTTTGATGATGATATCATTATGCTTTTTCATGTTTTCTAAACTCTGATATTTGGTATATTTAGTTATGTTTTTGTTTTTCTTCACATTGTAACTTTTAAGGTAATAGATATTGTTTCTTTTTTTTTTTGATGAATGAGTGAGGTGACCCTCATTTTATTAAAAAAGAAACATAAACCTTACAATCGTACTCGTCTCAAAAGGGAATATCCATTGATATCGTCATTCAAGATTACATCAACGTCTAAAGGAACAACATTAAAAGCATGAAAACCGAAAGGTAAAGAAAACGCATAGGTTGTTAAGCCGTCCGCAAGACGATTCGCCTCCCTATATACGTGACAAATGCGGACTATCCAGTCCCTCGACAAGAAGCCATGGCACAAGCGTAACAGGAAAGACAAGGGATGAGTGGCCAAATCCCCATCGTAAGAAAACCGACTACCATCTCTGAGTCCACCTCTAGTACTCTATGTACTCCCTTTTCCCATGCCGTACATAATCCATAATAGACGCCCCAAAGCTCCGTTAACGGAGCCGAACACCACCCAATATTAACCGCAAATCCACCACACCAACTCCCAAACTCATCTCTCAACACCCCTCCCGCCGTACCCGGTCCCGGATTCCCTCGGGAGGCACCGTCTGTGTTCAACTTATACCATCCCGTTTGAGACACTTCCCACCGAATGCTCCTCTCCACTCTCATTCATCTCTAACCATGACTGATTATTGGGATATGTCACTCATTGAAAATAATTTACTTATTGAAAATAATTTGAACATTTTTCTAAAATATCAAACAATGAGAAGCTATATAAAAAAATAGTAACTTATTCTTAACATATACCAATTTCTTGTTCAAATTTATATATTGCTCAAACCATAACTAATGGGCAATTTTAGAAAAATAATATCATTGTAACGCCCCGACCGCCCCTCCCATGGACCCCGTCTACTCTCAGGCCCGTGGGCCCACCACGTCCGACGGTCGGTGCGTTAGTCCGGGAGGCTCGGAAGTCTTGTTTACTGACCCTGCAAATCACCACGCGATCTTTCCCCGTATTTTGACCACACTCACACGGTACTGGAAATGACTTCCCAGTAGGTCACCCATCCTGAAACTACTCCAGCTTAAGCACGCTTAACTCTGGAGTTCTCTCAAGACATATGACCGAAAAGATAAGTGCACTTTGGTGATATATGTAGCCAAATCAATTCCTTTAAGCCTCTCCGCATATACCGCATATACCATACATGCTCTGAAACCGGGGTGTCACAATCATAGTCTTATATAATTAAATGAAATAAAAGAGGTTCTTGCAACTAGTAATAATAGATAATCATTTAACAAACACATAAGAAATAGAGAAGTGTGATATGATTATGATCCAATTTCCATAAATCCAGAGAAACCATTAAAAGTAACCAATTAAAACCCAACACGTGTACTGCATCTCTGGAAAATGGGTCCCACTTAACGCAATGTGACAAAACATTGAAACAGAAATCCAATCTCCCTCCCTCTTCTTCTTCTTCTTCTTCTTCTTCTTCTTAATTCTCACATCACTTGACTTCGAAGCTTTTGTCGTGAGAGTAAAACTTAGAGAAAAAGCCATGTCTGTAAAACTAATCCTATCTTCGTCGATTCTCTTGGTTCTCGTCGCGGCGACGGCGACGAAAGCGATCGGATTCGATAACTCAAACCCAATCAGAATGGTCTCCGTCAGTCTCCAGGAGTTTGAGGAAACCGTCGTTGAGATCTTAGGACATTCCCGCCATGTTCACTCTTTTTCTCGATTCGCTCACCGGTAAATATTCTCAATCTCTATTCTCCGTTGACTTAATTTCCAAATCTGAATTTCACATTTCCGGTTTATCAAAGGTATGGGAAGAAATATCAGAGTGAGCAAGAGATTAAGCTCCGGTTCAATGTTTTTAAGGAAAATCTCGGTTTAATCAGATCCACCAACAAAAACAACTTACCTTACAAACTCTCTCTTAATCGTAAGTCTCTTATCAAAAAATCTTGCTTTGACCTTTGACTCAATTCACTTATATGTTTTTTTTATGTTTATGAATCTGTTTATAGAATTTGCTGATTTGACATGGGAAGAGTTTCAAAGGCATAGTCTTGGTGCTGCTCAAAACTGCTCTGCTACTTTGAAAGGTAGCCACAAGATCACTAAAGGTCTACTTCCCGAAACAGTAAGTCTCAAGATAGAAAGTTTGGTGGTGCTTTCTCATTTTTGTAGTTGAAAACAATGAGTTTTTGTGTTTTTGTGTAATTGTAGAAAGATTGGAGAGAAGATGGTATCGTTAGCCCTGTTAAAAATCAGGGACATTGTGGATCTTGTTGGACATTTAGGTAAAAGTCTATAACAAGAATATTGAACTATCTCTCTTCTTGATGTATTGTGTAATTTATGATCGAGCTTTCGCTTTAGTACGACTGGTGCTCTTGAGGCGGCTTACCATCAAGCATTCGGAAAAGGAATATCTCTATCAGAGCAACAGCTAGTGGATTGTGCTGGAACTTTCAATAACTTTGGTTGTCATGGTGGACTTCCTTCACAAGCCTTTGAATACATTAAATACAACGGCGGCCTTGATACCGAGGAAGCTTATCCGTACAATTGAATAGACGGTGGATGCAAATTTTCAGCTGAAAACATCGGTGTACATGTTCTCGACTCTGTCAACATTACCCTGGTAAAAGCCTCATTTACAACTCAATTCACTCTTATTGAGAAAATAATCCATTCTCTAATAGATTAAGAGATCAATAGGGTGCAGAAGATGAATTGAAGCATGCAGTTGGGTTGGTAAGGCCAGTGAGTGTGGCATTTGAGGTTGTACATGAATTCCGGTTTTATAAGAAGGGAGTTTTTACTAGCAGTACTTGTGGAAACACTCCAATGGTAAGTTTTTCTTCTCTAGATCGCAAAAAAAAAAAAAAAAAAAAAAACATTCAGAAATATTTTGAGTCATTTTTTATTTGGTAACTAAACCGGGGATATGGTGGGAACAGGATGTAAACCATGCTGTGTTAGCAGTTGGTTATGGAGTTGAAGATGGAGTTCCGTACTGGCTTATAAAGAACTCATGGGGAGGTGATTGGGGAGACGATGGATACTTCAAGATGGAAATGGGGAAGAACATGTGTGGTAAGTTGTTTTAACCAGCTTCGATTACGGTCTTGGTTAAATTAGCAAAGAAGAAGTAAAACCGAGACCAAAAAAATTGGTTTGGTTTAGTTCGGTTTAGTCGTTGAGATTAGGAATACAGTATATGTAACTCTTTTTCTCTTATTGATTTTGGTAGGTGTTGCAACATGTTCATCGTACCCGGTTGTGGCATAAGGTTGAACCGCGTAACAAGCGAGTGTTTAAAAGTTTGGACAAAATTTAGTTATATGGGGCAAATGGTTGAGTCCAAAACGAAATTGTTGTAAAAAAAACATCACTTGGGAGTTGGGAATGAGTTTTTCTTTTAAGTTTATGGTGCTTAGATTTTCAAATAATGTTGTCCACCGTTTTTTTTTTTTAATAATGTCAATTGTCAAAAACGGCAAAAACTCCGGAATGTGTTATTTCTATAGTTGTACAATCCCAAAACAATAATAATACAATGTTTGTTGGTTTAAATCTACAACATACAACCATGCACACCCTCAATGTATTGTTCCTTACAGTCCTAAGTAGGAGTGGGGATTTTAACCGAAATGAACCGAACCAATCCGATCCAACCGTATTCAAACAGACCCAAACCGACCTAAAGTTTACATAAAAACACAATTGGTTTTTCTCAACCATAACCCAATGTGTTTTTCTTAATACTTAATTATAGTTCATGATATTAAAGATGTTTCTAAAAATATAAATTCACTTTTGATTTTTTTTTCTTTTTCAAATATAAACCATTTATATGTTTGAGATTTATAGTTTGTTTTAGTTTATCATGGTTTGGTACTTAGATAATAACTAAAATCATATGGTTTGTATTTGGTTAATTAAAATGATATGGTTTAATAATACTCTTAATAACTAAAATCATAATTTTATTGGTTATATTTTCTTTTATCAATTTGGTTAACCGATTTACAACATAACCAATGTATAACCAAACAGAATTTAACCCAAATCGAACTAAACCGAACCAAACTAATTTCGGTTGAATTTGGTTAGAATTTCATCTAACCCGAACTAACCAAACTAATTTCGGTTGAATTTGGTTAGAATTTCATCTAACCCGAACTAACCAAACCGAACCGAAACCGAAATGCCCATCCCTAGTCCTAAGCATTGTTTCGCTTAAAGGAAACGTATAGAATTTTCTTATCTTGCAGGATACTGCAATAAAATGTACTTTACACATAACTTTTTTTTTTGTCTATGTGGGCTACATGCCGACCCACTAGCTATTTTTGTGGGCCACAGATCAGCCCACTTAGCCATTTACCTCCCGTAGGAGGCGGGAGTCGAACTCACGACTCCGAGGTGCCAGGAGGGTGGTACATAGACCACCGCACTACGAGGTGATCGGGCTGCACATAACTTAAAAGTCAACTTTTAAAACAAATATATAGTAGTTGCGAGAAGAAAAAAAAACGTATTAAGATTATTAGCAAAGATAACACCAAAAAAAATTATAGTGTAAAAGCTAACCAAATTCCACTTTTTCCTCTTCTATCTCTTCTTAGTTCTTATCTCTCTCTAACAAATTGGTTAGTTTTTATATTATAGTTTTTTGTGTGTTATTTCACAAATTCACCCTATCTTTTATAAGTTGCATACTTGCATCAGACCTAGGAAGAGGAATTGAACCGTAAGTAAGTCCATATTTGCCTCTTGTATACTAATAACTTTAATAATTAACAACAAAAAGATGTGTAAAGGAGGAGTGAAAGAGTACGATACGTACCAGATTAGGTACCATATAAATATTCGTTGGTTCATTTGTGTTTTGTCGTGAAAAGAAAGATATAGAGGTTGACATCTATTTATATATATTCTTTACAAATATTCTTTACATATTATATATTTATATATATTCTTTACATATTATATATTTATATATATTCTTTTTTTTTTTGTCGTCAATGAAACTTCATTACCAAGCAATATCAATACAAATTCCATCTTACAATATAAGGTTGAGAATGTGTCCTAGCATGCTTTGCTAACAAATCTGCTCGCAATACAACATCACGAGATACATGTCTAAACTTAAAGTTACAACTGTTAGCAATGTTAATGATGTCTTGCAACACAACACTATAGGAAGTAAATCCTTGTTGAGCTTTGTTCACATCCCAATCCTCTCCCTGCAAAAAATCATACAAAGCTCTAAAGTCTCCACATATCATGGTATTCCTATAGCCGATCTTATTCAGCTCTAGGACCGTCATTCTCAACGCTTCTACCTCAGCTTGTGATGGAGAGATTGTACTTTTCATAATTCCAGACGCATAAATTCTCTCCTGAAGATTTGAATCCAAAAGACTCCACCCAATGCCTATCACCTCATATGGGGATTTCCAAGATGCATCAACTAGACATATCTCATTTGTTGATATTACCTTTAACTGATCAAGAGATGTTATTCCATTTGATTGTGTACTGGTTGGATGATGTTGTTCTTGGTTGGTTGCATCTGTCCAAACTCTGAAGTCCACTAATGCTTTATTGATTGTACTTGGGATTGGCCACCTTTTGCTCTGAAATATAAAGTCATTTCTATTTTTCCAAATCCTCCATCCTATAAAATAGAAAACACTTAGTTTTTCCCCTGAACCTCTAAGATCTTGAACAAGTTGATCATAAATAGTTTTGATATCTCTGTTATTGGCAATATCATGATTAATTTCTGGAAAAGAAGCCAACTCCCAAATTTCCTTACTAACACGACAAGTGAAAAGCATATGGACTAGACTTTCCTCTTCATCTCCACACAAAGGACAAGTACATTCATGTAATATTCTCTTTTGCCTAAGGTTCTTACCAACCGGAAGTGCATCATGCAGGATTCTCCACCAAAAATGATGAATTTTAGGTGGCAATTTTTGATTCCAGAGATGCTTGAAACATGATAGAGTTGTAGAAGACTGACCTTTCTGGCTCCTTAACAAGTTGTATCCTGATTTCACCGTATACATCCCATGCTTACTGAACAACCAATGTATACGATCCTTTGCACCTGTTATAGATGGCATTTGTTTCTTGATAAGTGGAATGTCTATAGCATTTACCGACCTTTGAAGGATATCCTCATTCCAACTTCCTGAGCTAACTTGTAACATCTCTTTGACAGTGGTATTTAGGTTGATAGTATCTCCAATAGGCAATGGAGCACGAGGTGGACTTGTTGGTAGCCAAGGGTCTCTCCAGAAAAAGATCTTGTCTCCTGTGCCAATATTCCATTTTACCCCTTTTTTGAGCAACTTATTGCCTTGAAGAATGCTTCTCCAAGCATAACTTGAGTTCCACTTTTGTGTGGCCTCTAGCAATGTTGTCTTGGGGTAATATTTGGCTTTATAAACCTGTGCTAGCATTGATTGTTGCTCCTGTAATAAACGCCAACTCTGTTTTGCCAAAAGAGCAACATTGAATTCTTTCAAATCTCTTATTCCTAAACCTCCCATGTATTTTGGATTAGTTATCTTTTCCCATGATATCCAATTAATTTTAGTCCTCTCTTGTGAAGTGGACCAGAAGAATCTTCTAATTATAACCTGAAGACGACTTAGAAGACTTTTTGGCAACATGAAACATTGCATACAGTAAGTAGGAAGGGCCATCATCAGAGATTTAATCAAAATCTCTTTTCCAGCTTTTGAAAGTAACTTTGAGTACCAATTTTCTACTTTTTGGCTCATTCTATTAAGGAGGTAAGAAAAAGTGTCCATCTTGTTTCTTCCTATGTTCTCTGGTAAGCCCAAATACTTTCCAAAACCCCCTACTTTCTGAATATTTGTGAGTTGAAGAATTTGGTTTTTGAGAGTTTGATTGATACCTTTTGAAAACATAATTGATGACTTTGAGAAGTTTGTCTCCTGCCCAGAAGCATCCCCATACACTGTCAAGATCTTTAGAAGATTATTGCATTCCTCCAATGTTGCCTTACAAAAAATCAGAGAGTCATCAGCAAACAGGAGATGAGTTATAGTAGGACCTCTGTTACATACTTGAAAACCTGACAGTAACTTGATCTCCCTGGCTTTGGTTAACAAGAAAGACAAAGCCTCAGTGCAGATTAAATAAAGATATGGAGAAAGTGGATCACCTTGTCTTAATCCTCTTGAAGGGATGATAACTTCAGTTGGAGAACCATTGATTAAAACTGAATATGTGACTGAAGTTACACATTTCATAATCCATCTGCACCAAACATCTGCAAACCCCATTTGCTTCATAAGCTTCTCCAAGAATTGCCAGTCAACTCTATCAAAAGCTTTGCTTATGTCTAATTTGACCGCCATATGAGAAGACTTAAGCTTCCTAGTTTTCAATGAATGCACCATCTCATGAGCAATTAAAACATTGTCTGTAATAAGTCTATTCGGAATAAAAGCTGATTGATTATCAGAGATAATACTAGAAAGAACTCCTTTAAGCCGCTCTGACAACACCTTAGACAATATCTTATATGCTACATTACTTAGACTTATTGGTCTGAAATCTTTCACTTGAATAGGATTCTCTATCTTTGGAATGAGACAAATATGAGTATGGTTTAGATCATTGTCTAATTCACAAGACCTCATAAAATGTTCAATGAACTTGAGAAGTGATGACTTAACTGTTGTCCAATGATCCTGATAAAAAGCAGCAGTTAAGCCATCTGGGCCAGGAGCCTTCTCACCATGCATTTGCCATAGGGCGGATTGAATCTCTGCTTCAGATACTGGCCTTGTAAGAGATGCATTCATTTCCTCTGTAACTTTACTTGGTATATCCTGGAGAAAATCAAAAGAACCATGGTCACCATTATGGGAAAAGATATCAGTAAAATATTGCATGACCAAGCTCTTAATCTCATCTTGCTGGAAGACCATCTCTCCATCTGCATTCCTCAAAGATATTATGCGATTAAACGCTCTCCTTTGCTTAGTCTTTGCATGAAAAAACTTGGTGTTCTTATCTCCAGCTTGTAACCACAAAGCTCTACTCTTTACCCTCCAATATTCCTCTTCTAGCTTATAAGCACAGCTAAGCTTAGACTTGAGATCATTCAACACTGTGTAATCTATACATGGCATTTGATATAGATCATGTATGGCTAACTTAAGGCTCTTGATCTGACTCTCTGTATTGGATATATGATTTGTTTTCCATTGAGAGAGACCTCTTCTACAACTATTTAAAGCTTTGCTAATGCTTTGGGGAGGAATATTTGCACACTGGTCTGACCAAAATCTCTTAACATATACTTGAACAGGATATATTTATATATATTCTTTACATATACATTCGTCGCCTCTTCCATTTATTATATATTAATATATATTCTTTACAGATAAGATTTCAGTTTATAACAACAAAACATTCAATGGATTCCCTTTTATGATTCTTATATTCGCAATCATGATGGTAATCAATTGATCACTAATAATAGTACTAATATATAAGTTATGTCGGATGTATTCATGTCCATATTTTCCAACTTAAAACTGATTAGAACTTACAGCAAAATAATGATTAAACAGTAAAGAGAAGTTTAAATAAACAAATGAAATTTCCTCACCTTATATGTAGACTTATTTCTATTTCAGAGAGCTTCGTGTTAATAGTACATATTTTGGGTGTTTGTTGAAAAATGAGAAGACGCCTAAAGCCAATGGATAATAGAGACCAAAACGATTAAAAGAATTGTTGGCTTGCCTTTTGCGCATTTCATTATGGAATACAATTGGTACACGCTTAAAACAGATTATCCACTTATCTAGTTTGAATGTATCAATCAATACACATCAGACGTATATATGTGTGTTTGTCGACACGTACGTGTGTATATAAAGCTGGTTTAATGATGTCTGAGTTACGTTAAGAATCTAGAGGTCCATATATTTTAATTGGGACGCAACTTCGTGCTACACCATGTAACGTCTACATAGAGCCCCAACTTCGTGCTACACCATGTAACGTCTACATAGAGCCCAATATATGAAATGGGCCTTACCTGAAGTGGAATATCGAAACTGCATCCTTTGAAGATTTTAAACACTTTAAAAACCAACTCTCAATAGTTAACTCAAAATTACTACTTTCTCTTATACTTCCGGAATTTTCTTGAATGAAAAACAAATTATGTAGTGATAAAACATAGATGTCATTTTATGTACATTGTGAAAGGAAAAGAGTGGTAATTTATTGGCTTATTAACTAGGCAAAAGTTTTTGTTTATGATAAAGGAATATCTGGGGTCGAAGTCCATACTACTTTTTTGGTGTTTCTGGAAGAGTCGAAAATTATTGCCATTTAAAATGTCGACGGTAACCATAATTGAAATCACAATAGAAGAAAAAAATTGAACCCTTACGAATCCTAAACTGAATTTCTCACGTACTAGATCATGCATGAGTGTTTATTTGATAAAAGTTGACGACATCAATTTTACCCGAGATAATAAGTAAACTAAATTGAAGAGAGGATAATAATTAGAAAGATCTTTTTGAATTTTATGTTTTACAATTGACCATTTATAATTGTTACCAATAATTTCATAAAGTTTGGATGTTAGAGATACATAAAAACCAAACGGCGTGCCACGACTTGCGGGGAAAGAAATATAAAAAAATAAACAATGATATGAAAAAGTTAACGATGAAACAAACCTCTCTTTGTTAAGTATACTTCGTAAGTACGTAAGTCAAAAGATAAAAGAGTCTAAGACCTCCATTTCAATTGTTTAGTGTTTACTTAAGAAAGAAAAGCAAAGAGAGAGTGTTTCAAAGTCCAAGGTCAATCAAAAGAGTCAATAATAATTTAATGATATAAAGAAAAAATGCATATAAATGTAAAGAGAAATGGACAGATGATAATGTATATACAATGAGATGAAAGAAATGCATTTGTCGTTTCATACTTGTCCAAGGTCCGATTATTATGGCTTAAGTAAAAAGCCAAACAACAAGAACGCAAATTCATTGTGAAAATCCAAACAACACATCGTTTGTTCTGAGTTTTTTGTTGTTTTAAACGTTTGCTCTAATTTGTACACTTTCTTCTTGAATTATTCGTTCTTGACATCCTACAAAATGCTTAGGTTCGAATATGAGTGATACATGGAGAATATAAATAAAAAAATATAGGATTTTCAACATATGACTACTCTCTTAAATGCTAAAACTGAAACTAGCAGATTGATTCCTCCCAAACAACCAAAATTTAAGTGGGATCACATATTTGTTGATTTGTACATCATAGGTAAATTTGATATAAAGAAAAAAAGATTGTCAATTATACGCATTATGTAAATTTGAACCCGAAAAGCAACGCATCGACGGTAGACTATTACATTAGCACAAATGAACACTCATTTTGTAGGCAAATGGTCATGATATCCATAAAACATGATTATCAAGTTCTTGTTTACTTATTTATGTAAACTCAGTTAAGCCTTCTCTTTAATTTCTATAGCTTGATTAATGACAAAAACAACAACAACAACAAAAAAGAGTTCAAGAATTAGAAAACATAAAAAAAAAATTAGAGGCTTGTAGGTTTTTACCAGATTGATCAAAGTCGTGAATTAATATTCACTACATACAAGTTATAAGCAAGTCTTGATTTTGACATAAAACAAAAAATAGTTGATTCTTCAAAAAAGAAAAAAGTTATATGGATCGTACATTGGTATAACTTCTTAATTTTAATCACCTGAAATTTGGATGATAAATAAATTCTATGTATAAATGGATAACAACAGGTAAGAGGTAATCACAAAAGGGATGGAGATTCTAATAAGGTACAATCACAAAGTCTAAACGATGACTTTGGTACGTTGGGTTTTCCTTTGGCCATTTGTAGTGAGCAAGAGGATCTTTCAATTGATTAAAACATTAGACAGTTGTTTTTTTAGTTAACTTATTAATATTCCGTTAATAAACAACCGGACATGCACAAACAGTTCATAGAACAGCTTTTGAATATCCCAATTTTTTAAGACTTGATTTAGTATACTCAAATCAAGTAACTAAAATTAATTATAATCTCTTGAAGATGCTCTTATGAAAGATGCATAGTTTTATGTTTTTGATGTCACGTGACAGAGAGGCAGCAGCATGAATGTAGAGTGGTCGACATTATGACTTTGCGCATGGAGCCCCTTTTGCCAGAAGCAGAAGCAGTGCTTTTAATTCTTATCCAACATATTATTACTATATTGTTCTTTAATTAAAATCAGTCGAATGCTATTTATCAATAGTTAAGTTTTTCAGTTTGGGGGTGAAAATATTTGAAGTATAACTACAACTGATCAATAGTCAGCTGCTTGTTAGAATTTAATCAACGTACAGTGAAACTTGTGTAATTGTAAGTTCAGTAATAATACGGGAAAACGTACTAATTCCCCCTCGAAAGTTTCATATCCTCCAAGATAGATCCGGAAGTTTTTGCTCGTATTGTTTACCCACAAAAATAAAGTTGAACGACTAATACCCCATAATTTTGGGTTTTTTCGGTTACTAACATAACCCGATCATAAACCAAGTAAATTGGTTAGTATACTAAAATCGAAACCCGAGTGGTATTAAAACCTGACCCAAACCCAATTCGTTTACCCATTTATTACAAATCCAAATTGAAATCAGAAAATCTCTAAATTCAAAAATCTCCAAAATCGAAGAACCCTAATTCTACAATTGACCAAATCAAAACTCACAATTCAGAGTTAGTCATAATTAGTTGTTATATTCTGCAGTTTGTAGTGTGTAGTGGTCAATTTTAGATCCGATAAGAGGTTATCAATCAACAAATATAATCGGGTCAAAAATTTGAAATTCAATTTTGTTTTTGTTCTTGTAACTTTTGATCTGGAAACATGAATAGATCCAACAGAAGCTACACGAGATTCTCTAGTTGTGTTTGGTGGAAACGCAAGACCAAAATAAGCAGAGAAAACAACATTGTAAACATAGCCATGGCTGATTGTAAATGTTTGTTGTGTATTGTGAGTTGTTGTTAAACAATAACACTTTTTTCTCACGTATTTTTTCTTTTGTTTTAAAGCTTTTGATCCGACTATCAAAATCGGGTTCGATTTTGGGATATGGAGTTTGGGGAAAATAGGGTTCATCATGATTTTATATTTATGTTGAATTGGGGATTTTCTGATTTTAGGTGTTAAAAACAAAATGGGATTTAATTCAGGTCAAAATTGGGTTTAACTTTTTTATCGGGTGATTTTGGTTTATTGTTTTGTAATCGGATCATTAAACGGTTAAGTAACGGTTTTGTTTTGGATAATCAAAACTTGGTTTACAGTAAACCAATGCAAAACGGATTTGGGTGGAAAAATGACTTCAACTTTCATATGGTGGTGAAATAAGTATTTAATTTCTATTTCGTGGTGAACTAGTCTTTAAACTTCAATTTGTGGGTAAACAATACGAGTAAAAAATTTTGGGTCTATCTGGAAAGATATGAAACTTTCGAGAAGAAATTAGTACGTTTTCCTGTAATAATACAGATGACAATAATCATACTACATATTAGCAAAATGATATATTAACAAAAAAAACAAGAAACCAGATTTCATACGATAAATTAATTTGTAGTCAAATACCAAGTCAAAAGTGATATGAGATTTTTTTTTGGTCGGAAAAAGTGATATGAGATAGAAAAGGAGTTTAAAATTTGTTGTGAATTTTTTTTTGTGCTAAATAGTAATATTCATTATAAATGAAAAAGTTTAGGTTTTACAAAATGTTTACCAATTTGCTTAACCATCTAAATGGTCCCATGCCAAAAAAAAAGGAATTAGAAAGAGTGTTTAGAAAATATTTATTTTTGGATCAATAGCATGCATTATTTTGGATTTCAATCACCAATGCAACATTGTTCGAACCTGTAGTCTGGAGTCTGGACCTATTGTTGGCCTCTTCATTGTGTGAAGTCGGAAATATTTGTAGAATAATTTGTACTTGCAAGATATGTGTATACTAAATTAATGGGTTATGGATAAAGTTACGTTAAGACGTGAAATGTTAGGTGATCGTTTGTGGAGTGCTTTCAGCCAATTTCACGTGACATCGATATAGATCTATCTTGGTCGAGTAACATATGTGATCCGTCAAATCTGTTAAGAGTGTATCCGCTAACTAGACTTCCGAAAGTGACAATTAAGTTGTAATATATGAAAAACATTTTGCTCGTTGGTTTTTGGTGAACATATACACGCCTAAACGAATAGTCAGAGTATGGGGTCTAGGAGAGAAATTTGTTGGCAAGGCATTTGCATATTATCTTTTCGAAGAGCTTCGTTCGGGAGAAGAAATATATAGGCATTCTTTGATGGCGAGTTGTTCATGTATTTTCTTGTGGTTTGTATTTTTAAGCCAAACATTAGCTCTTTTTTTTTTTAACAAAAATACTTATATATTATGCGCTCCATAACTTTTTTCCTTTGAATATTTCATTTTTAGAGCATGCACAATGGTGATACCATTTGAATATCATTAACCTTAGTGTTAATTTTTATATTTGTTTATTGTTTGAGACTCATTATGAAATTGTTAAAAAATTTCTCTCCAATGGTGAGACCGGTGTCGGTTTCATAGTGTTTGCAAAATGAAAAATAATCAAAGTAGTACATATATAAAAATATAAGATTATAAAAAAGAGGGTAATATTACAATCCGTAACAATGTTGAATGTAAGAAAACATATAAAAGCATGATGAAAAAGATAATTAACTAAGCTCTATTCTTCAATTCTGCCATATTTTTGTCAAATATATTGTTCACATTTGAAGAGATTCGACATTTGATAAAAATACTCAAATCTTCAAAATTTAGAAAGGAAAAAAATCAATACTCAAAACCACGTATAATCGGATTCCAGAAAAAAAAAAGAAAAAAGAGCTGCGACGACTGCATAATTGACACGTATCCGTCTGATACAATATCAACGAGTTCAACACACTGAGACGTATCAGTGTCATTTTAATTATTAGATCCTCTTTTTTTTTTTTTGCTTTTAAAACCCACCAAATATCACCACTACAACTGCTTTTACGTTCACGTACGAACGAAAGGAACCCCTCCAACGAACATTTGGAACATTCGCTTTATGGCGTCACGGGTAAGACATTTTTGGCTCGGAGAAATAAATAGCTAATTGTATTTTTCTTTTTCAACATATAGCTAATATATTGACAACATAATGTATTTATATATTTTGTATTTTTCTTTTTCAACATATAGCTAATATATTGATAACATAATGTATGTATATATTTCAACAGGGGAAAACCCTTAAAAATATCCCAACTATTTTACATTTGGCAGAAAAATACATGAACTTTTAAGACTCCCTGAAAAATACACGACCTATTAAAAAATGTTATATTAATACACGATCTATTAAAAAATGTTATATTAATACATATACATTGAAAATCGAACAATTTTACACCTAATTTTTCCGAGCTTTCAAGTTTATCAATGGCGGATTTTGATTCTAAGTACTATATGTGGCGATCTATAGTTCTTTGAAAAGCTCTTAAGATTTTGAATCTAATGATTCCGAGCTCACCGCATGATTTTAACTAAAACTAACTGAATTTGTCAATGAAGTTTCGGTTTTCAAATTTTTAAATTAAAATTCTATGAATTATTAAGTGTTTTTGAAAAATCGAAACCATATATGAACTTATGGAACCAACATTAACAAAGCCCAGTAGGTTTTATTTGATTCCCACATGTTTGATTTTCGGATCTGAAAAATTAAACGGCGTTTCACTATTTCCGTTTCGATTTTCAATGTAGATGTATTAATATAACACTTTTTAATAGGTCGTGTATTAATATAACATTTTTTAATAGGTCGTGTATTTTTGAAGGAGTCTTAAAAGTTTATGTATTTTTCTTCTAAATGTAAAATAGTTAGGGTATTTTTAAGGGCATTCACAGAATAGGTGCGTATTAAATGTAGTCACGATTTCATGCATGTATAGTTATTATGGGATGTGACATTAACATTTCAACTACTCTTTCACAAGTTTTAAAATTATTCAGTTGCAAGTTATATTTTGTTTTCGTAAAAAAGTTGCAAATTGTTAGTTGCAACATACTTGTACGTTGAAGTTACTAACTGTAATATTTACTGACTAGAAACGTGAACCGTAAATAGTAAAAACAAAAAAAATGAATGGATGACATGAATGCGATAAGAATATGAACGTTAAAGGAACACTTTTTTCTTTTGATATTAATTAGTTCATTTTTCAGTAAATGGTAATTATGTGAATGCTTTATTCAACCAATGAGTTTTATTTCTCTAATACAACAGCCACTACGTAACTTCATTCCAATCACAAAGTGTAGGTTCCATGATGAGAAAGTTTTCAATTAAATACGCCTCCCATATGATCCAACCAGTTAACAAATCCTTCAAATCTCGTTCTTGACTATTTAAATCAAATTAAGCGGAAGATTTGTTTGCCTTTTTTACATATATTATGTAATCTAAGCTTTTCATCTTTATAAAATATATTTTAATTTTTTTAAAGCAATTATATTTCCAAAGCGAAATATTTTTAAACATATATTTTAAAATTGTATGACTTCAGTCGTGGCTTGTAACGGTTATCCGCTCCGTGCCTACCCCTAGTCGTGGCTTGTAACGGTTACTATGAGTAATAAATATTAAAAAAAAAAAATCTTTCAAATCTCTATAAATTTAATTAAAGTTAAAAAAATGTAATTACAAAATTAGATCATATTCGTCAACATTTTTTTAGAAAAAAGTTAGTATATAGTATGACACTAGAATTGTCTGACTGAAATGCATGTTACCAAGCGGAAAGAATGTATAGTTGTGGATCTTCTCCTGAAATTTACGGGTTTGGGTCGATACTAATCTATCTATCATATAAAGTAACGAGAGAGAAATTTTAGGTTAGAAAACGGGAGAAGTTGTATTATTATTCCATGCACTTAAAAAGGCTTGATTTTCTCCGAACGTTACATTTTAGAGATTACTATTCTATGGAGTATTAGATCATATTTATCACTATTACTACGAATTATTGACCAATTAATTCCAATTTAAGTGTCATGATTACTCATTAGTGCTTTCTCGTGATTAGCAGTTTTAGCGGCAATATCTTTGATTAATTACAAATCTCCAGGTTAGCCTTGTAAGTTGTAATCTGTAACGTGTTTCTTTTCATTCCTCGCTCCTAATATTATTATTTTAATCCAATATTATTAGTAATACCAGTAATGGACTTTCTTGTTCATCATGTATTCTTACGAGATAATTAATTGTTTTTCTTTCATCCATTACATTCATCGGGCACAAATAAATAACATTTCCCTAATTTCACAATGTTATACTGTTGTCATCGTTGCATGATTTTTGGAAGAAAAATATATAACAAAGTCAAATAATGTGATAAACCTTTTTGTAATAAAACTAAAAGTATCTTAACAAATCACTGTTGATACGGTCAAATAAGTTATTAAGAAGCATTTATCAGTACTATATGACAAGTAGTCAACGGAGTCAGTACACGGAAAAATTAATTAAACAGACTTAAAGAAAAAGTAGGAATTCTTTTTCTTTTTCTTTTCTCAATCGTTTTTGTATATCCAAACAAAACAGAAGCAGCGAAACAAAGGAGAACTGTAAATTACTGCAGTTACTTATTTTATTCGGATTTTTTTCTTTTCTTTCTACAAAGAAAAAGAAGCAAAGATCAAGGCAATGTCCGTTACTTTATTAAAAGCAAAAACAAAAAAAATCGATATTTACTACGTAGACAACGAAAGTGAAGAGAAATTCTCAAAGCATTCAAGGGAGATACGTACATAATAAAGGAGGTGTATGTATATATATAGAAAACAAAATAGAAAGAGAAAAGAGAAAGAGAGAGACAAGTGTTTGGGGTCAAGTAGCGACCTTTTGTTCTTCTTGTGGTGGCCTCTCTTGGATTTGGTTTGGACTATTCTCCTTTCTTCTTCCCGCCTCTCTCTCCTTCTTTGAATCTCCTTCTTCTTCTTCTTCTTCTTCAAGGGGAGAGAGATAGAGAGAGAGAGAGCGAATGTGGAAGTGAGAAAATGGATTCACCGCAAAAAACTCTTACCCAGATCGAAACTCCAGTTTCTAAACTCAAAGTCGAGGTTTTTTCTCATTACCCATCTCTTGTTTCTCTCAAAGTTCCATGCTTTTATTGTTTTCTTCTCGTTCTTCCTCTGTTCTTGTTTTCTTTTTTTCTAAAATCGTCTTAATTAGTTAAAAAGACTCAGTTTTTTATTCAGTTCATTAGATCGAATTCGATTTTCCGTTTTTAGATTTATAGAATTTTTTTAGTGATTTTTGATGGTTACCAAATCTGTAACTGTTTCTAAGAATTGAATTGATTATGGAGTTTTTTTATGGCAAATGCAGAATTCTCCGGTGTTTAATTACATAAACAGTTTGTCTCCAATCAAATCTGTCAAATCACTCCCAATCGGACAAACTTTAAGCTCTGTAAATTTCTCATCTCCTCCTTCTGTTTTCACTTCTCCTCACGTCGCTTCTCATAAAGAATCACGTTTCAGAAGGTAAAAATCTAATCGTCTTCCTTAATTAAAATTAATTACTCTGTTTATAAATATTAATCCTCTTTCTTAATTTGGAAATGTCTATTGTTTGTTTTGCAGTCACAATAATAACTCTACTGATCCTTCCAAAGATGACTCTGCTTCTAACGAGAAAGAAGAAGACGATTTAATCGAAATCGAACCGCCACAAATCCACATTACGCCTCCTAAAGTTATTAATGATGCAGGAGAAAATGGTGTAATAATGAATTTGGAGAAGATGTGTTGTGATAATGTAAAGGCGAAAAGCGAAACTCCGGATTGGGGAACTTTACTTTCGGATTCTGAACTCTTGATTTATGGATCGCCTAATGATTCAGAGGCTTTTAGATGCTTATTGCAGAGAACATCAAACTCCGAAACACGTTTATCCGCGAGCGTCGTAGCCAACGATGAATCTGAGTCATCGGATGTGAGTTTTAACAGTTTTTAGAATATTTACTTTTACATTTTTGGTTCTTGATTGTTCATTCTATTTTTTTTTTGTGTGTGTGTGTGTGATAGGCTCTTTCGATATTGCACCGTGGAGTAAGAAGACGGTGTTTAGACTTTGAGATACCGGGGAATAATAAGCAAACGTTAGGCGAATCTTCGTCGAAATGTTTAGTACCTAGCATTGGTTTGCATCTTAACGCCATTGCGTTTCCTTCTAAAGATAACAATGTTGGTAATAATGACTACTCATTTTCTGGAAACATAAAAGTCGGTTTGCAAGGTTCTTCTACCATTCCGGCTCCTCTTCACTCGCACGACATTATGCGAGAAAATGAAATCGAGGAGGTTACTGGTCAAAATGTAGAAGAAGGTCCAAAAATTTCAGCTTTTGTAGAATTGAATCAAACTAGTCCAAAAAAGAAAAGGCGTAAGTCTGAAGGGGCAGGAGAAGGCGAGTCGTCGTCGTGTAAACGATGCAACTGCAAAAAATCCAAATGTTTAAAACTGTAAGATTACATAATCCTATCCTCTTAAATTTTTGAATTGCTTGAAGTATCTTCTTTTGTTGAGTTTTTTTTGTTTTTTTGTGTGTAGTTATTGTGAATGTTTTGCTGCTGGGGTTTATTGCATAGAGCCATGTTCATGTGTTGATTGCTTCAACAAACCAATCCATGAAGACGTTGTCTTGGCTACTCGCAAACAGATTGAATCTCGAAATCCGCTTGCATTTGCTCCTAAAGTCATTAGAAACTCTGATTCCGTTGTAGAAGTTGGTGACGATGCAAGCAAAACTCCAGCTTCAGCGCGACACAAACGAGGATGTAACTGCAAGAAATCAAATTGTTTGAAGAAATACTGTGAATGCTATCAGGTTTTCTATTTTTCCTTACATCATCATTCAAATCCATGACACTATTTATTGGACTGTTTCTGATACATTTTTGTTTGATGGTCGTATAGAGCGGAGTCGGTTGTTCCGTAAATTGTAGATGTGAAGGATGCAAGAATGCATTTGGTAGAAAAGATGGTTAGTCTTTTTGCTCCATCTTTCAGAACTCTATACAGTATAACATCTATAAATTAATACAATTTTCGCTAAATTAATAAAATATCATAGTCCCAACGTTATTAATTTATAGAGATTTTACTGTATGTGTATTTACTTGTCTCTTGATACATGATTACAATAATCTGTGTAGGGTCTTTGTTTACTGGCGTGGATATCGAACAAGACGAGGAAAACGAAACATCTAGCAAAAACGGAACAGCGAAAACACAACAGAATGTGGAGTTGTACAATCCTGCTCCACCTTCAACACCAATGCCATTAAGGTAATTAGAAACAATCTCAAAATAATCAATTTCTATAAACCAAGACAGTTCTTGATTTGCTATAGTAACCTTTGTTTCAGGCAACCATTGGCTCAGCTTCCTATCTCATTTAACAACAGACAGATTCCTCAACAGTCTCATCATCTTCATGGAGCTTCTGGTTCTTTTAGAAAACAAGAAATGAGTTTGTTGTGTGATTCAAGGATTGAGACAATCAGAGAGGAAAGAGAAGAGGATATTGAGAATCTAATCCAATCTCCAATAACAAACATCAATATGGGATCTCCCAATAGCAAAAGGGTTTATCTCGATTCATCGGAGTCGAGTCCATGGAGAAGAAATGATGGGAGGAAGCTGATACTGTCAATTCCAAGTTTTCCTTCTCTCACTCCGCATCAATGAAAATTCTTTCAATCTTTTGAATTGTGATCATGTCAACTTCTAGTTGGTAGTTTTAGCTTGCGCAACAGCAACATGCCGCAAGCGTTCTAGTAGTAGTTTAGTAGTAGCATAGTTTGCGTTTGTTTTTTCCAATGGTTGTGTAATAAAAAAAATATATGCAAACTTCTTAGTATATCACAAATTCACAGTACCATCAAATGACACAAATTTAGAAAATAACAGCTAGTGTTTGTCTACAAGTTGACCAAAATATTTCGGAAAACTAGACATTTTTATTGTTTATAAACTTTATATGATCAAATAATTTCATTTTGGAAATTGAATAAAAACTTACTTCATTTTCTTTGATTTTGTAATATCATAAATTTTCGTAAATTACAATGTACTTTGGTTTTATTGACCTAAATAACGTATTATAAAGAAATTAAAACTTTCTGACAAAACATTTAAACAAAATTATTATTGGACGAACAAAATGCGCAGACTACCTAGATTGCTTACATGCTTTATTGACCAATTACACGCTATCCAAACCACAAAGTTTTCATTTTTTTTGTTAAATCTATAATTAATAACGTAACTGTAACCGTAACCATTAAATTTCAAAAATAATAATAATAATAATAACATAACCGTTCTATATTTTTTTCATAATATAACCGTCTTATACTTACTTTAATACTCTCTCTGTTCAATTATACAAGATGTTTAAATGATTTTTATTTACTTTTAATATATAAAATATTTTACTAGTTTATCTGTAATTTTAAATGTTATTTGATTATTTTGACTTTTTGAATTCTTTAGTCTTTTACATGAGTGGTTGAATTATATTTTTCACTAATTAATAAATGTTGTTTTGTTATAATTGTTTTATTCTTAGTTCCCACGTATTCAACCAATACATTTTATAAAATAAAACTTATAAAATAGAACGGAGGGAGTAATTTATTAATCCTATTATTTGACTAAAAACTACTATTTCAAGATTGTTTTCTTATGATTTTTTTTTTTTTATAAAATGAACAAAGAAAAAATAGCAATTTCTTGGGAACAATGGCACATTTGCCACCTTTGGGAAATATTGGAGCATAAATGCCACCCATATTTAACTCTATTTTCAAACATTTTTTTTAAATCCGGAAAAATAGAAAATGACTTAAAAACCTTAACAGAGTTGCGTAATTACATGACCCAACCGCGATAACCCGACCCGACTCCCACATTCGGGTGAAAAGAGTACAAACCGAATCCAACAATTTCCAAAGTAACAATTTTTCTAAAACCCCAACCGTTTTTTCTTCGATCCTTCGATTCCGACGAGTTCCGATTCCGACATAAGATCCGGTGAAAAATTCTCGGTTCAATCTCGCTTCGTCGTCGATCTCCGTTCGAAATCGTGGCCAAAATCCTCTGCCGTCGGCGTTTTACTCCTTTGGGTAAGAATCAATTTTAATCCTCTTTGAATTTTGTTAAAATCGAATTGGACATCGAATTGTCGGAATCTAATCGAATTGGACATCGAATTTTCGGAATCTAATCGAATTGAGGAATCTCGAATTGAATCTTGTCTCCCATGTGTTCCTCTTTCTCTTGGCTTGAATCTAATCGAGTTTGCTTGTGTTGTACCATGGTATATGTGTATATTAGGTATTTTGATTTTGATATGGGTTTTGATACTTTTGTTCTTGTGTTTTATCAGGAAAGGAGTAATGGTTCGGACAATGGGTCTTCGTAGATCTAAACGTGGGAAAAAAGAAGGGAGTAGCAACGGTTTGGCCGGTGAGAGTAGTAGAAAAGGTAAGGAAGAAGGAGGGAAGAAGAAGGTGTTAGAAGAAGAAGAAGAAGAACAACAACAACAACAAGAACAACAACAAGAAGCAGTAGAAGAAGAAGAACAAGAAGAAGCAGTAGAAGAAGAAGAAGAAGAAGAAGAAGCAGTAGAAGAAGAAGAAGAAGAAGCAGTAGAAGAACAACAAGAAGAAGAAGAAGCAGTAGAAGAAGAAGAAGACAAAGAAGAAGAAGTAGAAGAAGAAGATGTTGGCGAAGGAAAGGTTGGTATTTTTTTGGTGTTAGTAAAAGTGGTTCAACTTAGAACAACCGTTTATGCAAATTTGTGGTTTTTGTACAAGTGGGCCAACTGAGAACAAACGTTCTAATGAATATTTTCTTGGTATTTGTAGGATACCTCTGATGATGAGGATGGGTCAAGGGCTCTGCAGCCAGAGGGGATGTATTTTAAGCCTACTGAATACACCAAAAGTTGTAGGATAGGCACTAGGTGTAATGTGGGAGAAGTGGTGAAGTTGTTGGGGGAATATCCGGATGAATTGAGGTGGTTGAGACGGAATGAGCAGTTCAAGCACGTTCTCCACATGCTGGTGGAGGCTAATCACCAAGTCCAAGGCATGTGGATGCTTATGGTGCGCACCGCTAAACAGGAGACAAAAGAGTGTTGGTTTGTGGTTAATGGAACCCCCATAAGGTATTCCATTAGAGAGCACGCCCTTCTAACCGGTTTGAATTGCAAAGAATATCCCCCCAACTGGGAGAATCTAGGGAGTTTTGCGTTTGCTAAAAGGGTGTTTAAGAAGACAAAGGGAATAAAGATAAGCACGATAGAGAAGGAGATGGAGAGGTTGAAGAAGAAGAAGAAGCGAGCTGCGGACAGGATGAAATTGGTTGTTCTATACTTCATCGCCAAGGTTTTGAAAGCAAAGAACAAGTATGATCCGACTGTCGACCCATTCTTACTCCGAATTGTCGATGATTTGAGTGTATGTGAGAAGTTCCCGTGGGGCCGTTATACATTCAACGATTGCGTTGATGGGATGAAATGGGTGGTTGATAACATGAAGGGAGCAGTGAAAACGCAAACAGGATTATCCGCCTTCATTATCCCCCTAGAGGTAAACCCTTTTACTATTCCAACAGATTCAAGTGTATAATTTTTGAATATGTGGCAGAGTTTTTCACTCTGTTTTGGACTCATTATGCAGATTCTTGCTTTTGAGTGTATTCCCAACCTTCGACGAAGATTTCGCGAAGATGTAGGAGGAGCGCATCCCGGTTGTCCAAGGATGTGCAAGCGGAGGTTTGTGAAAGGAGACAACAAAGGATTTCCGTTGCAGCATATACACGATGCGCTTGGAGATACAAAGGTTTGTACACATAATTAGTTTGGTAGAATTGGTACATTTGTAATCTTGTATTTGATTTTAGAGTAATCTTTTGTGATTTCAGGAAATTGAAAGCATCTTGGAGCCTACTGAAGAAGAGAGAGGCCTGTTGAGACAAATTGTTGAGGTAGATGCTGAAGAAGGCATAGGTTACATTGATCTGGTGGTCGAGAGCTGGAGGGAGCGTCTAGTTATCCAGAAGAAGCCTATATTATGGAAAGAATTGCACAAAAAGGACGTTGAAGCTCGATCTCTGGAAAGAATTGATGAAGACCTTGATGTGGGTGTGGGTGAGAAGGAGAAATGTGTTGAACATCCTGAATCTTTAAGGGCACTACAAGCAGTACTCGTGGGGGTAATTGAGGAAGGGTTTGGGAAGCTGCAGGGGGCGGTTGGTGAAATGAATGCAAGGGTTGTTGGGGAGATTGAGATAGGGTTTGAGAAGCTTAAGGTGTTGGAGACGACCGTGAATACTCTCCACGGTTATATGTTGGGTAAGAGGATGGTTGTGACAGGTGAGGGGATTAATTCTGACAAATCATTCATCTTGATGTCTCCTATTGAAGAATGTACCCCTGTTGTTCCTACTTCTCCTACTCAAGAAGAAGATAATTGTGAAGAGGGGGACCTTGGTGCTGAGAAGGATAAAGAAGAGAAGACACAAAAAGAAGTGCAAGGTGAAGAGAAGGACAAAGAAGAGAAGAAGAAGAGCAAGGTTAAGAGGAAGAGGAAAGAGCCGGTTAGGTTTACACCCGAGGAAACGAAGAAGAAGAAAAAGTGATATTTGTTTATGTTTTATTTAGTTTGAAACTTGGTATGTTTTATTTAGTATGTTGAACTTGGTATGTTTTATTTAGTAATGGAACAATTCGTATTGGTACAACTAGAACAATTCGTAACAGAGTTGTACCTTTACCAATTATAGGTTTTTTTCTCAATTAGCACAATTCGTAACAGAGTTGTCAAACAACCATAATTTAAAGTCTTACAAAGATTTAAAAACCATAGTCTAAAGTCTTACAAAGAAACAACCACAATCCTAGTACATCAAAGATACTAGGTCAAACTCTCAAACTTCAAAGAGAGCTCGTTATACTTCTTCTGAAGATCCAGAATTTCCTGTTTCGCAGCGGCCAACTCCTCCTTCATCTCATTCTTCTCATCCCTAATCTTCTCAAACTCGTCTTGAATTGCAGGTGTCCACCACCTCCTGAACCCACATCCTTGACCAGGACCCTAAATGAAAACCATGAAAACCATAAAAAGCATAAAAACCATCATCTGAAAACCTTCTTCAGCATCGATTATTTCCCACTATTCATGAAAATCTGAAAACCATGAAAACCATAAAAAGCAAAAATCTGAAAACCACCGATTCCGATTCACTTACATCTGACAAATCGTATGGGCAAGTGAAGTACCGCATCCCCTTGGTTCCGGTTGGTTCATTCGAAGTTGCAACAACGATCTGTGCACCGCAATCACACGCCCATGGAACGCCCTTCTCATGCTTCCTCACCTCACCATATCTAATTTGCATTTTCTTGTCGAATTCACTCGCCATCTTCAAGATTTCCCTCCTACCTTCTCTCTCGATCTGTCGGATTCGAGATCTCCTCTCTCTCTCTTCAAAGAAAAGAAAAGAAAAGAAAAGTTTCTTTCTCTCTCTGTCGGCAAAATCTTTGGGGAAGAAATAAGAAAAGAAATGTTAAAATAAAATCTGAAAAAGAAAAGAAATAAGAGAATAAATATCTTTGGGGAAGAGTGCAACCGTTCCGTTTCCCCAACCGCAGCTTTAATAAGAGAATAAAGCAATATTATTAAAATAAATTATTTTAAAATTTTTTGGAATTCCCTCCAAATTTTTATAAAAAGATGGGCGAAGCTGTACCGAGTTGTTCAGTTGTACACTTGGCTACATAGCTGTACTTTGACAGTTTTTTGATTTTTCTAGTTGGACCTAATTAAGGATAACTCTCTTGGAGTTGGACTTCTAATTTTCCCATATTAATCATCATTTTGGAGGTTTCCACAATATAATGTGGTCGAATTAACAGTATTCACATAATCCCCTTAGTAAACGGGCGAAACCTAAGATAGGAAACATAAAACTAATAGGAGTGTTTTGTATGAAATCACATCATTGTTTACAAAAATTCCGAAATTCTTGTTTTACTCATTTACAACCATTATTGCATGTTTTTTGGAATCCTCACATCATTTTACTAAGAGAATCTCCACATATAAATTGATAACAATAAAAAAACAAATCAAGTATTCATAAAAAGTACCAATAAGAAGTACCACTTGTACCAAACATATTCATAAACATATTCATAAAAAGTACCAATATTCAAGTATTTTCGGGCTGCAACCACCTCTCTAAGTTTATACCATGGTTGTATTTGAACCTCTTGCGGCGACGTTCTCCGGTGGATGGATATCTCGTTTCCTTATTTCTTCCGGATTTTGGTTTAAATACCGGCGGTAAGGCGTACAATTCCTTAATGTTAGCGGGGATATCCCACTCAGACTCATGCGGCACTAAATAAATGGTTTTCTCATACGCCAACGCCCAAGTCTGTGTCAAATATTTTTCCGAGCAAAGATCATAGAGGTGGATAGTCTCTTCTCCTCTCCCTTCTTTGTTCATAAAGAAGCTGCATGCGGCTATTGCATGGACACACGGATACTTGTCTATATCAAAACATCTGCAAGAACATCTTCTCAATCTCAAGTTCACAAGATACGCCTTCCCATTGACTCCTTTGACAGCGTATTCAAGCCGGAAGCCGTTTAGCTCCTTCACGGGTAAAGATTTCGCGGTTTCACATCTCGAGTGCAATATGTTCTCCACGAAAGGCACGACTTTTTTGAAGTCCGGTGCACTAGCCGCTGTTTTCCTATGTTTGTTAAACCACTCAGACATCTTTTCAACAATCGCATCAATCATAGGTAATAGCGGGTACGCCCTTGCTTTTCTAAACACATTGTTCATTGATTCCGCGACATTGCTCGTGTCTATGTTGTACTTGTTTCCTTCAAAATAGCACCTTGTCCATTTTTCAAGCTTTGTACTATCTTCCAGATATTTAGCACCCGTAGGCCACCTACCTTCAAAATCTTTATACTCCTTCTTAAACTCACTCTCACTATAAGCATGAGCGCACATGATAAATTTCTCAGCAGCTCCATCCTTGTCATACGCCACCTTTCCTCTCACGTTTTGAGACAAATGCCATATGCAATGCCCATGCTTAGCACTCGGGTACACCGTCTCTACTGCTTTGATGATGCTCTGATGTCTGTCGCTTATAAAAACCAACTTTGGACTATCCGGTATAATGGTTTTCAGCTTCGTGAAAAACCAGTTCCAACTAACATCTTTCTCACTATCAATCACACCAAACGCAATGGGGTAATGGTGATGATTAGGATCCTGAGCTGTTGCGAAGACCAACATACCACCGTATTTGCCTTTAAGAAAAGTTGCATCAACAACGATCACTTCTCTCATTGCCTTGAACCCTTTAATGCTAACACCCAACGCGATGAATAGGTACTTGAACATCTTTTTTCCATCCAATTCCACACTTGTTACTGTCTCCGGATTGGCCTTCCTCAACTCGTAAAGATAAGAAAACAACAAGTTGTAGCTTTTTTCGGGACTCCCGCGCATCTCGCTAATGTGTCGTTTTCTCCCTCTCAAAGCGGTAGAGTAGGAGCAGTCTAGAGAAAGCTTATTTTGTACAAGACCGACGATACTTCTAGCAGGAGGTGTGTCCATTTGACCTGGATAATCTTCATGCAACAAGTTGGCTACTAATCGTTGTGTGCCTCTCCGTTTAAAACTGCTTGTGCTCTCAACAGCCCGCGAGCATGCATGCATCTTTCTGTGTACTCTTATGGTCCAATATAGTGAATCCTTATCTCTCGCAGCTCGTAGATACCATTTACAACCTTGCGAAGCTTGTCGGCATCTTAGCATAAGTCGATGCTTATCCGACTTAACTGTTTCATACGCAAAACAATTCTTATTTGCAGCTCTCAATACCAAATCTTGCACCGCTTGCCTGGAACTAAATTCTTGCTTTATTACAAGACCAGTACCATCTTCCCATTCTTCAACAGTCGCAATTTCTCCTACGGGAAGGTCCACCATATCATGAACAATAGCATCCAAATGGTTATCTATCGGACTTTCTACAGTCGCAAAATCGTCACAAGATACATTCTCACAATCATCATTACCGACATTTTCGTAAGCCAAAATCGCCCTTGTCTCATCATTAATCGCCTCATTTGGTTGTTCTTCCAAACTAAGGATGCCAACATTTTCATTGCCTATACCACTTACAACCGGCTCCGAATAATTCACACCAAATGAACTTATTTGCTCTGCTCTTGAAACTTGGTCCAAAACCCCATTGTTTTCCACACCCTTCAATAACTCCACTACCAAAACAGGTCTCAGACCGTCTTTATCGACCGACATAAGATAACCCAATACTTCCTCGTCATCTACAATATATGTCTCTCTTCGAGCTTTAGATACACTGTAACTCAATTTCAGCTTCCCCGCGGTTTCATCTATCCCAATCTTCCTACATATATTATCTACTACCACCGCATAAGTTATCTCCTCCATAGACGATGTCTTAAACACTATAGAGTATAGAGAATTTCTAGAAATCCACTCATGATCTTCTGCATAGCACCCCCCATAGTCAAATTGCACGACTGTGTACATGTTCTTCAACACCTTAAGAAAAAAACAAAACAAAACAATGATTAGGAATTGCACAAATTTTTACAGTAGTACCTAATATTTATGTCCAACTTGGACAACTATGCATTTAGTAGTACCTTTTATACCAACTATTATCGAGTATCCCCCAACGCAGTTGTACCAGTTGTACTATATCTGCAGCTTTCGATTCAAATCCATTCGATTATGGGCTTCCTAGTTTTCCAACGATTCAACACGATTCAGCACAACTATGACGTGATTTAACTATGCACATACCTAATAATGCCTACAAACATGAATACCAACACATATTTTATGTCAAATCCCTAATTGACATTTCAATTGAAATTGAAACATGAATACCATAATCAGGCGTACCCCGGAGGAAACGAGTTTTTCGAGGTGAGAATTCGAGTTTTTCGGACTGACCAATCGAATTTTCTCCCGCCGGACTCCCCCACCGTCGTTTCTTCCCTTCCGGCGCACGAGGAAGAAGGAAATTCAATTGAATTTCTTTATTTTTCTTTATTTTTTCCTAACCCTCTATTTCTGGTAGAGACTTTGCAAGGGTAAAACAGTAATTTTTTATCAAAGTGGCATTTGTGATCATGGAGTGGCAAGTGAGATCACTTTTTTTCCGAGAGTGGCATTTAAGATCTGCACTCAATTTCTTGCTCTGCCAAATGTAAGTTGGGCCTGAGGAGTGTGTATAGATCCAGCCAATACAAAAGAGAACTCGTCTTTAGTGGGAATATAATTTGGACTTTTGACAAACATTTTCCCAACACTGGTCTTCTTCTCACTGTTTCGCACCGGCGCGGACAAATTTCTTCAAAAAAAAAAAATTCATCAACCCTAGATAGATAAAATTCATCACTTGTCTGCTTTGAGTCAATGTAGATGTGATTTTGCTGGTGAAAAAATGGACAAATCAACCCAGAAGAAATCTACCTCACAGATCGAAACTCCAACTCCCAAATCCAAATTCGAGGTTTTTCGCTCGAAGCTTACTCCTTTATCGTCGTCTCTTGCATTTTTAGAGAAATTTGGTTTTTTTTTTTGAGAAAGATGTATTCTGGGTTTGACTCCAATGGTGTTTTTAGATTCAGGGTTTGCTATTTTTTTGTTCAATTTTCTCAATTTGTTTTGAGTAAATCAGAGATTTTGTCTTTTTAGCGAACATTTGTTGTGGTGACTTGCAGATTTGTCTTGTCTAGGGTTTTAAGCTTTGTTTCAAAGTTGTGAACTTTACTGTAATTGGTAATGCAGGATTCTCCAGTGTTCAATTACATTAACAATCTCTCTCCAATTAAACCGGTCAAATCAATCTCCACTACTCAGACGTTTACCTCTCTCAGTTTCACTTCTCCTCCTCCTGTTTTCACCTCTCCTCACCCCAATTCTCACCGTGAATCCAGATTCTTCAGATGGTAAAGAATGTTTCTTTCTCTTGAATAATGTATATTTCTCTTGTTGTTGTTGTAATTGTTGATTTTTCGTTGCAGCCATAACTCTGTTGATCGTTCAAAGGCCTTGGAATGTGATTCTAAAGAAGAAGTTGTAGCATCAGTAGATTTGAACAAAGATGTTTCATTGGAAGAAGAAGAAACGTCGAACGAAGCGTCTTGTGAGCTGCCGCAAATCTTGAAGTCAGACAGCCAAACTCCTGATGATTCGCCGTGCAATGGAGATGTTGTTACCGAAGAACTGCTAGATCCTGCTCGAGGAGAGAATGGTTCGTCTTCTGAGGATGTCAAAATGGGTCAGGAAGAAAAAGACACTCCTGGTTGTGGACGTTTGGTCGCTGATGCAAGTGAACTGTTAGTATTTCGATCTCCGAATGATTCAGAGGCTTTTAGATGCCTTGTTGATAAAATATCTAGCTCAGAAAGACGCTTCTGCGCTGGTGTCAAGTCAACGAAGAGGAATGATATCTCCAAAGATATTCCAGCCAATGGATCCAGCAATGAACATGAGCCTTTGGCTGTGGTTCCCATCCAGGTGAATTTTGGAATAGATTTCAAAACTTATCTTTAGTCTCTTGATTAATCAATTTCTCTGAAATGGTTATTTTGTTACTGTGTTTGTTTGTGGTAGTCTGTCTCTAACTTGCATCGTGGAAGCATGAGAAGACGATGTCTGGACTTTGAGGTGGCAGGGAAGCGGAAGAAGGATATAGCTGATGATCAGAAAACTGTTTGTGACAATAAGGCGGCTTGTGAATCTTCTGCGAGATGTGTTGTACCTGGTATTGGTCTCCATCTAAACGCCGTTGCAATGTCCTCAAGGGAAACTGAGATCAACATCATACATGAGTATGTAATACCTGGAGAGGTTGAAAAGAGTTTCTCAGGCTCTACCACTCCGATTCACTCCCAAGAAACTGGACGAGAAACTTTGGACCAAACAGAAAGTGAGCCTGTGGAAGGTCAAGCTGTTGAAGAAGTTCCGAAAACATTGGTGTTCGAAGATTTGAATCCAGGCAGCAATAAGAAAAAAATGTAAGTTTTTTCCGAAGAAAAGTTACGTAACAGATTCATGTATCTACTCTCTTTTTACTAATCTGTTGGCATAAATGCGTAGGCGTATGTCTGAACAAGCTGGAGAAGGCGAGTCATGTAAGCGATGCAATTGCAAAAAGTCAAAATGTTTGAAGCTGTAAGCTGTTTACTCCTCTCTAATCTTTGCTTGAAGTAGTTAACTGTTATTTGAGTCTTTTTTTCTCTCTGCAGTTACTGTGAATGCTTTGCTGCTGGAGTTTATTGCATAGAGCCATGTTCATGTGTTGATTGCTTCAACAAACCTATCCATGAAGACACTGTCTTGGCTACCCGCAAACAGATTGAAGCTCGAAATCCACTTGCATTTGCTCCTAAAGTCATTAGAAGCGCGGATTCCATCATGGAAGCTGGTGTAAGAGCTCTCTATTCCATCTTCTTATTCCTTTGTCTCTACCTCTCTCCGTTATCTTAGGAATGGGTTTTGTTATCACTCACAGGATGATGCAAGCAAAACTCCAGCTTCAGCGCGACATAAACGAGGCTGCAACTGCAAGAAATCAAACTGTCTGAAGAAATACTGTGAATGCTATCAGGTTTCTGTTTCATCATTATACTCCATATTCATCTGTGTAGGTGATCTTCCATGGTCTGATTCAGATACTTTGTTTTACAGGGTGGTGTCGGATGTTCCATAAACTGTAGATGTGAAGGATGTAAGAATGCGTTTGGCAGAAAAGATGGTTAGCTTCATTAGCTCCATTTCTCATAAACTATTTATCATCCAAATGTTTTCTGATTTGACTGTTTTACAATCTCAGGGCCTTTGCTTGTTATCATGGAGAGCAAACAAGAGGAGGATCGCGAAAGAACAGCAAAAATCCAACTTAACTCCGAGGTGTCGAAAGAAGTGGAGCAGAACGCTAGTTCTGATCAACCTACGACGCCACTGCCACCGTACAGGTAAATTCTATCGATGTTTCAAACAATATACAAACAAGACAGCTCCTGATTTTCTGTTACCCTTTGTTATTTGCAGACATTTGGTAGTTCATCAGCCATTCTTGTCTAAGAACAGACTGCCTCCAACACAGTTTTTTCTTGGCGCGGGCTCTTCCTCTTTTAGAAAACCAGACAGTGATTTGTCGCAGTCACGGAATGAGAAGAAGCCTCTTGAAACCGTGACTGAAGACAAAACAGAAGATATGCCTGATGTTCTCCTCGATTCCCCTATACCTACCATCAAGGCCATTTCTCCCAACAGCAAGAGAATCTCCCCTCCTAATACCGGCTCCTCGGAATCAGGCTCAATCCTAGGGAAAAGAAGTAATGGCCGGAAGCTGATATTACGGTCTATTCCAGCTTTTCCTTCTCTCAACCCAAATCAGTGAAATAAGAAAACCATTTGCTTATGCGAAGGAAAAGATTATTTGTATCTTTGTAAGATTCTAGATGATGTCAAGCCTATCATTGTTTCATAAGTAATATGTTCTTGTTCTTCTAGTAGGTAATGTAATATCACATTCTAGTTTATAAAATCATCCAAAAATGGACATTGAGAAAAAGCTAAGTTCAAAACATAGGAGTCAAACCAGATACATACAGTTTAGCAGAAGCTACAAAGTTACTAATTTGCTCTAATACTTCTGAAACCATTACATAAAATACTTCTAGAGTCAGTTCCTTCTTTATCATCCCTACTCTTCTTTGGCTGAAGATCTCATACAGCCACAGAAACGGTTTTTCTTCTTTCTTGCTGTCCTTTTCCCGCCTTTGTGGATAATGTCTCTCAAGAGTATCACTGTCCTACTCTCAGAGAACTTTTTCTTTCCTCTACTTTTCACTGCTCCGTCTTCAAGCTTTAGCACTGTTCGCTCAACGTTCTGCATTTCTTGCTGCATCTGCTCTATCTTCTCGGATCCAATTCTCGCCTTCTCCATAACCACCTTTCTGTAGATATCTCTGGAGTCACCGGTTTCTTCGATTTCCTTGCAAAGAATCTCGTTTGTGTTTGCGAGCTGAAAGATGGCTTCTTCCATTTCTTTCATCTGTTTCCTCACTCTAGCAAAATCAGGGTTCGTGAACTTGCCTGGTTTCTCGTTCATCTCCAGCTTGGTTTTTAGATCTCTTAAGCTGATTCTAAGGCTTGCCAATCTTCGAGAATCAGACAAAAGTCTCTCTAGGATCTTTGCTTTGTCCTCAATGCTTCTAGATAACTCTAGCTTGTCAACCACTTTCTCAGACTGTGATTCAATAGATGGATTTCTGCTCCTGCGATGAACACGGGGAATCAAAGGCTTTTTTGAGTTTTTAGTGGTGATCAGAGCCTTGATGCTTGATTCTGGTTCAGCAGATTCTTCCCATAACTCAAGCATCTGGTCATTGGAACCACGACTAGATCTCCGGCTTCTTCCATAGAACGGAGAGTCTGCAACATGATCAAGGGGAATGTCTTTCATCAATGAAACATTTCTCACCTCAGTCAATGCAGGTGATCTAGACTGTCTGATTTCACCAGAGAATTTGTCCTCAAGTTCAATCTCTTCAAACAGCTTCCGGTCTCTGCTTCTATGCGAAGAGCTTCGTCTTTTCTGCTTTCCATGCCTCTTTTTTTGCTCAACAACTGCTTTCTCGATGGTTTTAATTCTCGTTTTCATGTTCTGCAAAAGCACAATTCCATTGTCTTGGTTGGTACTGCTATGTCCTTCAGAATCCTCATCGTTCTGGATGCCCTGAGGAAATTGGAAGAGTTTAGTTTAATTCATGAGGAATTTAGAGGCATATACGCAAATAAAAGGACCAAGAAAACGGTTACCTCTATGTCACGATCGGCTAGCGCAGGGAGTTTGATCAACGACAAGGCATTTTGCTCGAGGGATTTTACATCTTCTGCTAGAGATGCTACCACAGGATCATAGGCAGACAATTGAGTTTTTAGCTCAGTTACTTCATATTCCAAGAATCCAACTGTTTCTTTTATCTGTTTTATCTCTGTGGTCTTTGTAACAGTTTCATCTTTGAGAGTTTCACAAACTCCGGTGAGTTCTTTAACTTTGTTCTCGAGCAAGACTTCACGGACAGCTGAGATCTGTAGATCAAAGTAGAAAGATGTTGCTTCAGCATCCCAAAGTCCAAACTCATTGCTTTTCTCCTGCAGCTCCGAACTCAGGAACTCCTCTCGAACTCGCTGTTCTTGGATTTCTTTATGTAACAACTCTACCTTTGACTTCAAATTCTCCTTTAAATTGCTAAGATTTTTCATCTCTTCGTCTTGTCTCCCACTATGGTCGAACAATTCAGAAATCCGCCTCTCTAATTTTCCCCGTAGCTGCCTTGATTCTTTACAGTCTTTCCTCAGCTCTTCAACTGCTTCACATAGTTCCGCATTTGCATTGTGTGTAGCCTGGAGCATCTCTTCAGCTTCTAGAAGCTCCGTAGCTTTCTGCCTCAAGATTTCCTCATTATCTGAAATTTGATGTTCTAAGAGATCATTTAACTCATTGGCTTCTTCGAGACTTTCCTGTAACTTTTCCAGCTTGGAGTTAAGCTCGTGACTGTCCGCGTCTTTCCCTTTTAACTTCTCCTCCAATGTCTCAACCTTCTGCTCCAGGCCTCTATTGATATCTTGTAAACTACTTAGATTTTCAGCAAAAGCTTGAACCTTCTCGGCTTTTTCAGATCCCAAACACTGGTACACCACAGACATGCTGCTCAAGGCAACAGCTTCCTGAAGAGTTGCACAGTTCTCTTCCTCAAGTATACACATTTCACCTTTAAGCTCTGAGAATTTCAGATCCAAAGTTTTGTTTTTGTCGAGAGCGTTTGAGTAATCTTGATGCAAAACCATGTAGGACTCATGCAAACTCTCAAACTTTAAATGCTCAGTTTGTAGGTCAGCTCTTAGCTCTACTTCCCGCTGCTCTCTGACGATGAGTTCTGATTTCAACTGCCTGTTCATTTCCAATAGCTCGAGCTTGTCCTTTTTCAGCATTCCGTATTGATGTACTATCGTCTCCAAATCTTTCTCTACAATTCGTTTCTCTGATTTCACCGTCATGTCGTCTGATTGGAATTGGCCAAGAAGAGATAAGAGCACAGAGTTCTCAATTACAAGTCGCTGCGTCTCATATTCAGCACTAGAGACTGAGCATTTTATTTCGTTAATCTCACTTAAGATACGCGAAACTGGAATTCTCTCTTTGGCAGTCTTCTGGTCAGCTTCAAGTTGAAGTGCCTTAAACACTTGATAGATTGCACCTCTGCAGTTTTCGATCTCATGCACTAAGAACTCTGCTTCCATCTGTTGCTCAAGATTCTCGCTTTCCAGCTCGGTAATGAGTTTCTCTGAAAATGCAGACGCCTCCGCATATTTCTGACACTCAATGAGAAGAGATAAGTTCTTCTGCTCCAAGTCTTCTATAAACTTTTGCAAAATGAAGATCTCAACTTGAGCATTTACAGCTTTATCAAGCTCTTCCTCAAACTCCTTTTTCCTCGAACGACACTCTTCTCGGAGAAAGCTTACGTTACTTTGAAGATCTGCCAATCTGGTGTCAGTTGACTTTTCGTAACTAGCTCGCTCTTCCTTCTCAGTGGCAAGTAAGACTCTTAACTCTTCCACTTGAATATTTTTGAACTGTTTCTCCCTCTGTAGATTAGCATATCTTCCTTCCAATTCAGTGTACTCCTTCTCCAAAACTCCTAGCTTCTCCTTAACACTATTTAACTGAGAGATGAGAGATTCTCTTTCCCTAATAAGCTCGGCTTTATCGTTTTTAAGCAACTGGAAAAACTCTTCAAAGCATTTTGATTTCTCCTTTACACCTTGAAGCTCAATGTTTGCACCGGAAAGAGACGTTTCCAATAACGAGTTCTTTTCCAAGAGCTTCTGCATATTCTCAGTCATGATTTGCATTTGAGAAAGCAAGTTAGCTCTCTCAGCAATAAACTCAGATTTCTCTCCTCGTAAAGACTCACATCGTTCAAACAAATCTTTCGCCTTCTCCCTTGAATCATCTAGTTTAGTGTTTGATTCAAGAAGCAACTTCTCTAAACCAACATTGTTCCGTAGAAGGTTATCCATTTCACGCAGCTTCTCAGTAAGAGCTTCTTTATCATCTCTCTGGTGGTTACACAACTCCGTCAGCTTTGATTTCTCGTCTTGTAGTTTCCTTACAGAACAGGCAAGGGACTCAGGATCCAACCCCGCGAGCTTCACTTGCTCCATTATTGATTGATATCTTTTATTCAAGCCTTCCATTTCATCCTTTAACCGACGTATCTCTTCTTGAAGGGCACTGGTTTGGTTCATTTGTCTAGAGACTTCTTTCTCGAGTTTTTCTTTCACTTCCGTCAAGCTAAAAATCTCGCGTTTCTGAGTCTCTAAGGAGATCAAAGAAGAGTCACTTAAGTTTCGGTTTTCTTCTTTAACTGAGATGATATCGTCTTCCAGCTTCTGATTACGAGTCTCTAAGTCCCTCAACATGTCAACCTTGCTTTGAAGTTCAGAAGTGAGAACCCTTTGCTCCTCTTGGGACTGAGAATGCAAACTTTTCAAACTCCTAAGGCTAGCTTCGATTTCTAAAAACCGAGAATGCTCATCTTGGATCAAAACTTGAAACTTTTCAAGCTCGTTTTGCTTCTGGAGAAGTTCTTGGTCCTTTGCTGATAATTTCTGTGTTAGACCATCAGCTTCTACCTTTAAACTTTCATTTGAGCTCTCCAAAATAGTACACTGGTCCGCTACGGTCTTCAGTTTTGCAACTCCAGCTAAAACTTCACTACTCAGTATTTTCGCGTTGTATTGAGCATGAAAAACTTCTCTCTCTAGCTTAGATTTAGTTTCCAAACACTGCTTGTAACGAAGACTCAAACTTTCCTTCGCTTCATTTACCTTCTGAAGTTCATGTCTCAATGCTTTGACTTCATCTTCTGCTTTTGCAGACTGATTACTAAACATTTTAGCATTCTCCTCGGCTTCTTTAACCTTGTTTTCTAGAGTAGATATCATCTCAAGGCAAAGACTGTATTGCGCTAAGTCAGCTTCCTTCTCGGAATGCAATCTACTACGCTCTTCCTTGAGACTCTCTGCTTCTGTTTCTGCTTTCGTTACTCGGTTGGTGAGCCTCTTCATATCTTCTTCTAGAATCGCTATTTTCTCCACGGATTGATTATACCGAAGAAGCGCATCATCTCTCTCGGCTTCAAGCTTTGCTAGGGATTCTGATAGTATCTTACACTCGATCTCAGCTTTGCTAGCACGTTCATCAAGCCCGGTAACATTGTTTTGAGCATCTTTAAGATCTTTTTCTATTTTCGATAATTTGTTCAAATGTAGCTGATACTGAAGAGTCAATGCCTCCTTCTCAGCCCCAAGCTCGAGTAACGTTCTCCTTAAGCATTCAATTTCCCTATCAGAACTTGTAGAGTACTCAGTTAACTGACTTAACCCTCTTTTGCTTGTGGCGCTGTCCTTTTGCGGATCTTCAGAGTCGTAAAACGGCTGGATTCTCGGTGGTCTTTTCTCAGGAGTACGTGGCTCAGAACAAGACGAAGAAGAAGCAGAATCCTCAAGCATATCGAAAGGTACTTGGTTAGGAAACGCGTCAGCCATGGTTTTATGCGCGTGACGAAGCTCCACCGTCGCGTGATCGTACCTCTCCGCTAATGCACGATACGCTCTGTAGAATTCTTCAACCAGTTTCATCAGCTCAGGACGTTTCTTGTAGAACATCTCTGCTCTTCTTGCGAAAGAATCCGCATCTTCTTCGATTAGTTTGATTATCGCCTTGACTTTGGAGTCCATATCTACATCAAGAAATTCTTCCTGTTAAATAACCGTAAAACAATACAAAACCGGCGCTGTAGAACATATAGAAGGAGAGATAAGGCACCTGCAAGATTCTGCTGAATCCATTTAGAGTTTTTGGGAATGTGACTATCCCACCACCACGAGTATAACCGTCTGGACTCGGAGTGCAACACGGTAGCCATCACACCGGCTGTAAGAAGCACAAAGAGTGGTCTAGACTTCACCCAAGGGTGGTCAAGTGCGAGGTAAGGATTCCAGGCCAGAATCAACCACCTTGATTTCGTCTAATTATATTTCAAACTGATGACTTGTACTAATTAGGCTATTCACCTACAAAACTGAAACAAATGCCCACACACACTTTAAGCAACTCTTACAATCAAAAGCCTTAATTTTGGTTTTCTACTCAATTTAGAGGAATCATTAGAACAATTTGTTAAAGAAGAGCAATATTCAGAGAAAATAAAACCAAAATTACTTATTAACACAAGAGGCAAATAATCTACTATAATAAAGAGAGTATTGAGTCCAATAATAAATCAAGGAATCAGTTAATAAACAACAACGTAGTTATGAACAAAGCATCCAAGATTAATCCAAGTAAACCCTGAGAAATTAAGAATTAGGAGATGGGTATAAATTCAAACAAAGGGGAAAAGCTAATTTTTTAGTAAAACCAAAAAAAAAAAAAAAAAGATTAGAGCATAGTCCAATCAAAATGTTTGACAGAAGATGAAAATTTCAGATTTAACAAAAATGTTTCAACCAAGCATTCACCAAATATTATAGACCAAAGTGACAAAGAAACCACATTAAACAAAAACTCTACTTCAGGCTTTGAAAAGAAACAAAACTTTAACAAAGTGGATCAAGAGACGCAAATGTATAAACTTGACAGGTCGTTCAGATCAAATTACCAGAAAGAAGAAATGGGTACGTACATAAACTGTAAAAAAAATTGATTTTTTTCTTGAATCAAAATTAGAGACAGATACGGAAATGACTCGTAGAGCAGATTGGATCCAAAATGTAGAAATCGAAAAATAAGAACAAACAACGAAGAAAACTCTCAAGTATTTTTGCAAGTGAAGTGTAAGAACAATGTAATGATTACAAGAACATACCAAGCAAGAGCTGCAAAATAATGGTGAAAGTCATCTCAATGTCTTCTTCTTCTCTGTTTCACACTCAACAGTTCTTTCTCTCTCTCTCTCTCTCTTTGTCTGCAATTATATTCTTTCAGATATGGAAGTCTTTGTGCGACAAAATTAAAAGATGAGAATGATTTGACCCATCACAGTAAATTTTTTTCTTTTTTTTCTTTTCTTTATAAAATTATTTACTTGCCTTTAACTCATCTTTAATGGGATTTTTACATTGGAAATTGCAACGTAATCAATAAGCGATGTGTACTGCTAATAAGATTTTCAACGGGTAATCAATACAATTAAGGGAAAATGATACGGTCGTTGTGACTAAATCCCTCGTAAAACTCGTATATTTTGAAATTTTTGGGTTTTTTATAATCTTTCCTAATTGTGTCATAGGTTTTTTTTATTGTTTTCAAATTTCAAAGTTTAGAACAATAATCTACATTACACATCATAAATTACTGACTCATGTAAATGCGGAATTTGTGCTAAATTAGGTGACATTAATGTAGGTTGATAAACTAGATCTGAAAAATGACAAATCTACCCTCTGCTCATCCAATGTTTTCTTTCTCTCTTGGGTGTCACAAAAAGTGGTTACTTTAACTTGTCTACTACTGCCAATTTTGACTGTAGTAAGTTAGAAAATAAAAATACTAAGCGGTTTTACGATTAACATACAAAACTGCAACAAACAGTTTTCATAGTCTTACATTACATTTGAAATCTTGAGGAAGCATGTCTTCATTATTTTTCCTAATATGCATTTTCCTTTCCTTTAAACATTTTCATCATTTATTAATTTGAAATCAAATACAAGAATTGATACATCGAATATCAGATTTAGTGTGATATTGTTTACATTTGACCAAAACATTTTTTTTATGAAATGATCGGTTATAGTGCTATTTTTCTCAACATTTTTATACGACTTTTTAGTTTATTTTTTATATTTGGAAAGAGTACAATCATTCCATAAGCTTGTGACCCATTACGACATGTGTTCTCAAGTACCTATAACTAAATACTGCATATACAAAAAATTAAAAATAAAATCAAACCGACATCTCATTATATATTAACATGTAGAAAATGATTATAAATGCAATTGTCCAAAATAATATTGTTATTTTAATCAATTAAAATATTTTAGATATGTCGAACTATTTTAATAAATAAATAAAATCAAGCTACTTTGTGAAAAGAGACACGATGAAGAACTCTACAACTTGTGTTGTTCACGTGTATTAGCTTTTGATCTTCTCCTAATTATACCTTATCAGGCCATTAGCGAAGAAGTAACCGGTTAAAGAAGCAAAGGTTTATTTATCTAATTTTTCTTCATCACTTTATTTACTATTGCAAAGTGAATTTCCATCGCATACTGATAAGTTGATAACGGTCCTCCATCAGATTTTGCTCTCCGTGGTGGAAATATATTTCAAAACTATACATTGCTTATAACCAGGGGCGGGTCCAACTAAGGAATAGGGGTCCAAGTCTTATACTTAATGTAATTTCCTTAAACACTAAATTAATATCCCCATAATAAAACTTTGTTGAGCCCCATTCCTTTTTTAAAATCACAAATCTTAGCAAATAATTAAAATAAATGCTCAATTTAATGTATTCTCATTAAAATAAATACTCATTTTTATGTATTACTATCATTTATAAGTATTGACAATATTAGTCCATAAGATAATGATATTTTTTAAAATAAATACGTTAATATAAATGTGTCCCAGTAATAAAAATTTTTTGATCCGCCCTGCTTATAACTCTTCTTACCAACAAAGCCATTTTTTCCAGTTTCCGCTAAACTATAATATACTAAGCAATATAAATAATTCGTTATATTTTGCACAAAAAATAAATAAATAATAATTCGTCATACGCTTAAAACAATGATAGATCGTTATAAATAATGTTAACACATGCCATGTTAGTAAAATTAATGACATGCCATTCATTCTTAGAAGCCAATCCACAAACTTGATGTTTTGATATATTTTTTTTTTGGTAAGAATGTTAAGATTTTATACCATTTTTTTGTTTTTTTTAAAAGAAAATACAAGCTAAAACTATTTCTAACACTACCCAAAAAGAACAGAGCGACAAACAAACCGAAAAAGACAATCAAAAAGGAACCGAGATACAACCAAAGTAAAATTCAAGGAGCGAGGGAGAGCGGTGATTCGTCGTCGGAAAGGATAAGAGCCAGTCACGCATAGTACGGTCGATGGCGTGGTGGAGAGCCGTTGCTGTGGCAACATTCCCAGAGAAGACTCTTGCATTCCTTTCTCGCCATAAGGTGTAGACTGTTGCTTGAAGGAGGAGCTTGCAAATTATCACCGCCGGAGCTTGTTGTTGTTGTTGAAGATTGATCCAAGAGACTGTGGAGGCAAGATTCGCTGGAGTATTTGCGGTTAGCCTAGAAGCAAAAGGAAGCCAAACATCGGAGGAGAAGCCGCATAAGAAGAATAAGTGGTCGTGGCTCTCTACACCATTTGAGCAGAACATACAATCTGAAGGGATATTCATTCCCCAGGAGATGAGGCGATCTCGAGTAGGCAACCTGTTTAGAAGAGCTAGCCATAACATGAAGGAATATCTAGGCACATTTTCCTTGAACCACACAACTTTGTTCCAAGAGACCGGAGGCGAGTGAACACGAATCTGTTCCCATGTATCCTTTGAGGAGAAGTTGTTCGTGAATATACCTGCAGCATTGCGCCAAAGGAAGATGTCAAGCCCTTTTTCTGTTGTTGGCGGTGACATTGCCGTGAGGGTGATTTGAACAAGCTGCGACTCTTCTGAACGAGCAACCCCCATTTGCTAAGATCCATTCCGAGTAGCATCAACAACTCGAGAGTGTATGGGAATATGGAACTGTCTAGGTCCTTGTTCCCCAATGAAGGTAATAAGGGAACCGAAATCCGTCCAACAATCATGCCAAAAACTTTTTGATTCCCCATTTTCTATCTCACATTTCATGTAAAGCAAAAGATATGTCTTGAGACGGAGCATACTCTTGATTGTTGGTGAAAACCTGTTCGACTCTTCCGTAAGCCAAAAACCTTTTTTGCCGAAGACATTCTTGTGGACCCAAGCCACCCACAAAGATCCCGCGTTTGCAAAGATATTTCATACCTGCTTAAGACGAAAAACGAGATGGAACTCTTCCAGTTACCTGATCCCTAAGCCTCCTTCTGCTTTTGGTTTGCACACTGATTTCCACGCCACTCTAGCATATCCCCCAGGGGCTGGCTTATCCTTCCAAAGGAAAGAGGAGCAAAGAGAATCAACTTTTTCATAGAAATGCTTTGGTAGGACAAACACGCTGCTCCAGAAATTTACCATCACATAGATTACCGAGGATATGAGTCTTACTTTTCCAGCAAATGACAGATACTTTGAGGTCCAAGAGTGAAGCTTTGAAGTGATACGGTCCATGAACGGCTGCAGGATAGCAAATGTGATTCTCGTCGGGTTCAGAGGAAGCCCAAGGTATCTGGTTGGGAACGTCCCCATTTGTATTCCTGAAATATCGCTTAACTCATTTGCTTGCTGCGGAGAGTATCCTCCAAAGAAGATTTCAGACTTTCCCGTGTTTATGTCTAACCCTGTAAAGTGCTTGAAACGACTAAGCACATCAGCCACTCCAGTTAGAGACTCTCTTGAACCATTTGAGAAGACCAAGAGATCATCAACGAAAAGCAAATGAGTAACCCTTGGCGTCATACAGTTTGGATGGGAATGGAATGGAAGAAGAAAAAAACGGGTGAATGCAAAAATTAAATCGCTTAGTAACATACATACATGGTCAATAACATAATTAAACAAATCTAGCATTTATACATGTGTCTGCGAAGAAAACAAACATTTAGAAATTTTGAAGATAAAGAACAATAAATGGAAATTGGTTGTTTAAATCCACATACATTTACGATATAGTTTAGTTTTTGTTGATAAATAAAAGATATTCATATATATATATATATATATATATATATATATAGACTAGTTGTTTTTCTACCTTCACTTGTGGTCCAAACCTTACCCCATAGTCCATACATATAAAGTTGTATCCCAACTCTCTAAAATCGGATTTTCTTTTGCACGCACATTACAAACCCACCAACAAACATCAATAGCAATATCTTCAAAATCACAAAAGGGATAACGAAGGGGTCATCAAAATCTTCTAAAGCAAAAGGAAAAAGGAGTCACCTGGAAGAATTAAAAGGTGAGATGTCTTCAAAGTGTCATAGGTAAGAAGCAAATATTTTGTTTTTGTTTTTCTTCTCCTTTTGGTTGGTAAAAGGAATGCCCCTCAAAACTAGAAACTCTATGATTTTGTAAAGCCCTATTATTACAAAATAAAGAAGGCAGAAAGATTACGTATATTATATTGACCATAGGGTGATGGCCTCACGGGGCCAATGCATAACATATTAGAAACCTATAATGATTATAAACATCCACGTAAAATATATAACACATTTGTTATTAGAGTGTATTGAATTGTAACTATCCGGTTTGTTCCGGTTAAGTAAATCTCGGTTATACTCATGTGTTGTACCGAGAATATAAAGATTGTAACAAGATCTGGATAATCAATAACATAAATTCATTTCTCTTTTTAAGATTCTTTGTTTCTATAATTTGTGTATGTATATATTATTTAATATGATGAAGTCACGAAAGAAGGCAGTGTATGTATTGTGTAATGTAATCCCCTATATATTATTAGGGAGGTGATTTCATAGAAAATTATGACATGGCACCAAAATGGTGACATGGAAATGTGACATGGCAATCACCTCTATGATGGGCCAATCACCTCTCTAATGAGCCAATTACATTAATAAGGCTTTAACAACATTGTTTGTAAAAGAATTGTTTTCATTTCCAAATAAATATTATATCGGGTATATTTCAAATATATTACGTAAATCTCGGTCAAAATATCCTCATTATAAATTTATATTATCAATTCAAATATGGAAGTCTATACAAAACAAAGCCTCTAAAATATATGAGATTTATTGTCCATAGAGGATTTGGCGTATCAATTCAAATATTAGATCTTACCAATACAAATATTTTCTACTTAAAACTAAAAGAAATATTCCATCTTCCGAAAATTTGGCTATATGGACACACTAATTTCGAATAATAAGTTAATCTGCGTTATACGTTGATATTTCATATAGATGATAAGTTAACGATTAATTGCAAGAGAAAAATAAAATATAAAAAAATAGAGAGAATATAAAATTTAATAAAGAAGGTGAAGGAAAACAAAGTAAAATTAAAAATGGTAAACTAACAAAATAATTATCATGTAACTAACCAAATAAAAAAAAACATGAAAATTCTAATAGTCCAAAACTAATAGAAAAATAAGAAAACTTCTAAAAGATAAAGTGAATATAAACAGTACAAAACAAAAAGTAGACAGAATATAAATTTCAATTAAGAAAATGGAAATAGTGAATGATAAAACAAAAGTGGTTGTATAAATTGAAAAAAACAAAAAAAAAGATACGTTGATATTTCATATAGATGATAAGTTAACGATTAATTGCAAGAGAAAAATAAAATATAAAAAAATAGAGAGAATATAAAATTTAATAAAGAAGGTGAAGGAAAACAAAGTAAAATTAAAAATGGTAAACTAACAAAATAATTATCATGTAACTAACCAAATAAAAAAAACATGAAAATTCTAATAGTCCAAAACTAATAGAAAAATAAGAAAACTTCTAAAAGATAAAGTGAATATAAACAGTACAAAACAAAAAGTAGACAGAATATAAATTTCAATTAAGAAAATGGAAATAGTGAATGATAAAACAAAAGTGGTTGTATAAATTGAAAAAAACAAAAAAAAAAAAGATACGTTGATATTTCATATAGATGATAAGTTAACGATTAATTGCAAGAGAAAAATAAAATATAAAAAAATAGAGAGAATATAAAATTTAATAAAGAAGGTGAAGGAAAACAAAGTAAAATTAAAAATGGTAAACTAACAAAATAATTATCATGTAACTAACCAAATAAAAAAAACATGAAAATTCTAATAGTCCAAAACTAATAGAAAAATAAGAAAACTTCTAAAAGATAAAGTGAATATAAACAGTACAAAACAAAAAGTAGACAGAATATAAATTTCAATTAAGAAAATGGAAATAGTGAATGATAAAACAAAAGTGGTTGTATAAATTGAAAAAAACAAAAAAAAAGATACGTTGATATTTCATATAGATGATAAGTTAACGATTAATTGCAAGAGAAAAATAAAATATAAAAAAATAGAGAGAATATAAAATTTAATAAAGAAGGTGAAGGAAAACAAAGTAAAATTAAAAATGGTAAACTAACAAAATAATTATCATGTAACTAACCAAATAAAAAAAACATGAAAATTCTAATAGTCCAAAACTAATAGAAAAATTAGAAAACTTCTAAAAGATAAAGTGAATATAAACAGTACAAAACAAAAAGTAGACAGAATATAAATTTCAATTAAGAAAATGGAAATAGTGAATGATAAAACAAAAGTGGTTGTATAAATTGAAAAAAACAAACAAAAAAAAGATACGTTGATATTTCATATAGATGATAAGTTAACGATTAATTGCAAGAGAAAAATAAAATATAAAAAAATAGAGAGAATATAAAATTTAATAAAGAAGGTGAAGGAAAACAAAGTAAAATTAAAAATGGTAAACTAACAAAATAATTATCATGTAACTAACCAAATAAAAAAAACATGAAAATTCTAATAGTCCAAAACTAATAGAAAAATAAGAAAACTTCTAAAAGATAAAGTGAATATAAACAGTACAAAACAAAAAGTAGACAGAATATAAATTTCAATTAAGAAAATGGAAATAGTGAATGATAAAACAAAAGTGGTTGTATAAATTGAAAAAAACAAAAAAAAAGATACGTTGATATTTCATATAGATGATAAGTTAACGATTAATTGCAAGAGAAAAATAAAATATAAAAAAATAGAGAGAATATAAAATTTAATAAAGAAGGTGAAGGAAAACAAAGTAAAATTAAAAATGGTAAACTAACAAAATAATTATCATGTAACTAACCAAATAAAAAAAACATGAAAATTCTAATAGTCCAAAACTAATAGAAAAATAAGAAAACTTCTAAAAGATAAAGTGAATATAAACAGTACAAAACAAAAAGTAGACAGAATATAAATTTCAATTAAGAAAATGGAAATAGTGAATGATAAAACAAAAGTGGTTGTATAAATTGAAAAAAACAAAAAAAAAGATACGTTGATATTTCATATAGATGATAAGTTAACGATTAATTGCAAGAGAAAAATAAAATATAAAAAAATAGAGAGAATATAAAATTTAATAAAGAAGGTGAAGGAAAACAAAGTAAAATTAAAAATGGTAAACTAACAAAATAATTATCATGTAACTAACCAAATAAAAAAAACATGAAAATTCTAATAGTCCAAAACTAATAGAAAAATAAGAAAACTTCTAAAAGATAAAGTGAATATAAACAGTACAAAACAAAAAGTAGACAGAATATAAATTTCAATTAAGAAAATGGAAATAGTGAATGATAAAACAAAAGTGGTTGTATAAATTGAAAAAAACAAAAAAAAAGATAAAGAAAATATATTGAAATCTCAATCTAAAATTTTAAGAGATGGATAACCAAGTTGAAGAAAAAACAAACAACTTAAATCTATAAGAGTATTCATAAAACAGTGAAAATGAAAATCTTCGACCTATGACGGTATTAGGAAGATTCAAACATGTTTAAAGTTTGCGACTATGAATATCTATGAAAATTAAAAAAACCCGATGAGATTTACCAATTATGAATTTATGTGTGATGTCAAAAAAATTCTTTATAAAATATTTCCTACGGGTCTTTCGAGATATTTCATATAGATGATAAGTTGATTTTTACATGTTTCCATAGAATCTATATGATCGCAAACTTTCATATGTTGAGCAATACAAAGAAAATTGTTTTATATGTTTTAAACATAAGAGTTGTTTCTTTTTACTATTTGAATCAACTGTTATGTTTATAGTAAAAAGAAAATTAAAATACGCGGATTTTTGTTTAAAATGATAAGTTAATCCGCGTATTACTATTTTCTTATCTAGATGAATAAGGGGATTGAAAGAAACAACTCTTATGTTTATAGTAAAAAGAAAAATATTTAATCCGCGTATTATATTATCAATCTCGGTCAAAATATCCTCATTATAAATTTATATTATCAATTCAAATATGGAAGTCTATACAAAACAAAGCCTCTAAAATATAGGGGATTTATTGTCCATAGAGGATTTGGCGTATCAATTCAATATTAGATCTTACCAATACAAACATTTTCTACTTAAAACTAAAAGAAATATTCCATCTTCCGAAAATTTGGTTATATGGACACACTAATTTCGAATAATAAGTTAATCCGCGTTATACGTTGATATTTCATATAGATGATAAGTTAACGATTAATTGCAAGAGAAAAATAAAATATAAAAAAATAGAGAGAATATAAAATTTAATAAAGAAGGTGAAGGAAAACAAAGTAAAATTAAAAATGGTAAACTAACAAAATAATTAACATGTAACTAACCAAATAAAAAAAACATAAAAATTCTAATAGTCCAAAACTAATAGAAAAATAAGAAAACTTCTAAAAGTTCAAACTATTTAGAAAAAAAGAAAAATGTAATAGTCTAAACGAATTAGAAAAAAAATATAGAAAATCGAGAGAATAGAAATGGTAATAAAAATAAAGTGAATATAAACAGTACAAAACAAAAAGTAGACAGAATATAAATTTCAATTAAGAAAATGGAAATAGTGAATGATAAAACAAAAGTGGTTGTATAAATTGAAAAAAACAAAAAAAAGATAAAGAAAATATATTGAAATCTCAATCTAAAATTTTAAGAGATGGATAACCAAGTTGAAGAAAAAACAAACAACTTAAATCTATAAGAGTATTCATAAAACAGTGAAAATGAAAATCTTCGACCTATGACGGTATTAGGAAGATTCAAACATGTTTAAAGTTTGCGACTATGAATATCTATGAAAATTAAAAAACCCGATGAGATTTACCAATTATGAATTTATGTGTGATGTCAAAAAAATTCTTTATAAAATATTTCCTACGGGTCTTTCGAGATATTTCATATAGATGATAAGTTGATTTTTACATGTTTCCATAGAATCTATATGATCGCAAACTTTCATATGTTGAGCAATACAAAGAAAATTGTTTTATATGTTTTAAACATAAGAGTTGTTTCTTTTTACTATTTGAATCAACTGTTATGTTTATAGTAAAAAGAAAATTAAAATACGCGGATTTTTGTTTAAAATGATAAGTTAATCCGCGTATTACTATTTTCTTATCTAGATGAATAAGGGGATTGAAAGAAACAACTCTTATGTTTATAGTAAAAAGAAAAATATTTAATCCGCGTATTACGCGGGGAGTCATCTAGATGATAAGTTAATCCGCGTATTTTGATTTTGTTTCTCTCTTTCCTTTTAATTTAATAAAATAATTAAAACTTCAGTTACAAACTTATCTTAAAAATATATATTAAATAAAAACAAAAAATGATAATAGAGCATCATAAATTGTAAAAGATAAGCAAAAGATAAGTAAATACACAAACAGAGCATCATAAATTGTAAAACATATGCACATATATTTCAAATTTTCGAACCTGTGAAAATTAAACATACACTAATGTAAAATGTTTTCCGCGCAAGGCGCGGGCGAGTCACCTAGTACTTAGTACATAAGTGGTTGGTGAATGGTCAATGTTTTAACGATGGTGAAGGGTCATGGTTCAAAGGTCGCATTGTCGGGTTGGTAACGACAAATCAACTTCAGATTTTGCACAATCTTTTTCTGCTCCTTGAAGCCGGGTTCAGAACCAATACCAAATTACTTAGCTGGATTATTGAGCTTCCGTTGCTTAAGTCAGGCCCAAACCAAAGACAAATTGGCTAGCCTAAGCCCACTAAGGAAGTTTTGTTTGCTTATTCATTCTACAATTAATTTAGGTAGTTTCGAGTTGTAAATGAAATATATATTTTTAATCTACTCAAATGGTTGTTACTGATTCCAGCAGAAACACGGTTCACAAAAATTTGTCAACCATTGACAGATTGCCTAATTGTGATATTCTTTTTGTTTTTTTTGGTTGGAATTGTGATATTCTTTGTGAGATGAAAATGAAAGCACATGGTTGATTAATTCTCCATCTGAGAACATAATACGTGAATTAAATGCTTTGTTGATAAACGTGAGTAAAATAAATAATATTTACAAACAAATTCATGTATGAAAAAACTTCTCCAACTGGATTAATGGATCATGTTTTGGGTTTTATTGTGAATCTAATCATAATTAATTTTTATAAACATCTTAAATAACAAAAATATTCGTTTTGCTCATATATATATTTTTACGTGATTAGTATAACATTTGGTCTGAAATTCCCTATATATTATTTGGGAAAGCAGTTTTTTTTTTTTTATTTTGCACTCTTAGAACCAATTTGCATACAAATGAACACTAAAAAAAGTTCCATATTCTTAGAACTATTTTGGTAGCAAATGACAATCAAAGATTTTTTTATTATTATTATCAGATATATTATCTTCTTACTTGTATATTTACTTATTCTTCTTTATTCTCAGACAATGTCACTTTAATTAAAAAGACATCATATTTGTTCTCATATAACATGCCATAGGAAAGTGAACCATGTAAAGGGATGTAGGGAAGGCAAAGGAAAATGATATCTACGTATCATTTTTTATAAACACACAAATATATCTTCTTCAATGCTATGTAACTAGATATAAGATATTTTTTTCAATGTCTTGAAAATCTAATTAGATCACCCAAACAAACCGGTCCGATCGGGAATCACCTAACCAAATCTGAGTTGAATCAAAACCTATTTTTGAGTTCAATCGATAAAACTGGTTATCCCATAATATCAAAACATATTTCGAAGCAAATCTAATGGATAATTTGTCCAGCCCTATCCAATGATGTGTCACATTATAAAAGCTAGGAGGAGATGATTTATCGTTTATGTCGTTTTTTTTAATGTTCAAAACGTTGTTGAATTTTGTTATTTTCCTTAACACAACAATCAGGTAAAAATCCTTGAAACAATAAGAAAATAACACCAAAAAATCTATTATCTGTCAAAACGGGAGCAAACATAAAAAAATAAAAAAAAATCCATGTATATGTTCTTTGCTGAACATTTATCTCCCCTTCAAATTATCATTCAACTAAATTTGTCCTTACTACACAAAAAATTAATTAAAAACTCACTCAACAGTTGACAAAAAAAAAACTCATTCAACCTTATTAAAAGTGAATAATTAAAGAAATAGCGAAAACAAATACAACTTGGTAATAAACACTAGCGTTACATGACGTAGAACACAATAACTAAAAAGATGGCCGTTTCAACTATTGCATCCCATTTTGTCAAAAGAAGCTTTTGTCATGCACCGGGTATGCAAAGTTTAACACGGAGGCGGAGGATACACATATGTTGGCGGCGGAGGCGACGGATAGACGTATGATGGCGGCGGAGGAGGCGACGGATACACATGATATGTTGGTGGCGGAGGCGATGGATAGACGTATGATGGTGGCGGAGGCGACGGATAGATGTATGGTGGAGGTGGAGATGGCGGTGGCGGTGACGGTGGTGGTGGTGGAGGTGGAGGTGGAGGCGGCGGAGGAGGCGGTGGACTAGGTGGAGAGCAGCCAAAGGAGCCACAATCAATAGGATATGAAGAAAAAGATTTACATTCCGCGGGAGACCGTTGCATTGGTCTTAACGGTAAACAATTTTTACGATCATCAAACTCTTGAAGCCTCAAACAAACTGGTGGCTCGCCGGAGAAGAAGTTATACGAGTAAGTGAAGTTCTCCAACTTCGGTAACCGGCATATACTCTCCGGGATATAGCCGGAGAATTTGTTATGCGCGATGTTCAGCTGCTCCAAACTCTTCATATCACCTATGGTCTCCGGCAATGGACCGACCAAGTTGTTGAAACTCACGTCGAAAATGGTCAACTGGTTTAGCATACCGATTTCCCGGTTAAGACAGCCGCTTAGTTGAGAGTTCGAGAGAATAACCTCGTGCAATGTTTTCCCCATTTTGTAGAAACTTGGAGGTACACAAGATCCTCGGAGATCGTTGTTGGCCAAAACAAGAACCGAAACCGGAGAGTTACCGATATTTTTCGGTAACCTAAATCGGAATTTATTGTCATTAATGAAGAGAGCGTCAAGGTTTAGGTCAAAGAGTTGGTCAGGAACATCACCGTAGAAATCATTAAACCTAATGTCAAGAAACTTCAAAGAAGGTAAAGAGAAGACAACGGAAGGAAACTCGCCGGAGAGTTTATTGTTGCTTACGTCAAGCTCATGAAGAAGGTTGAGACAGTTTAGAGAATCAGGGAGTTGACCTTGAAAACGGTTTGAATTGATGTGGAACAAGGCAAGATCGGTTAAGAGACCAAGCTTTTCCGGGAGATAACCGGCGATGTTTGCATGGTTTAAGTCTATACCAGCAACGGTTAAGACGTAAGGGTTATCTAGAGCCGGTGCACAAAACACGCCGGTGTAGTTACAAACATGTGGACCACACCAATTTGAAGTGAAGCCGTTTGGGTCTGAAGTTATAGTGAACTTCCAAGCTTGAAGAGCTGCGTAAGCTTTTAAGAGCCTTGGGTTCACGAGAGGTGGAAACCAGTTAGGACCATGTGCTAAGCATGGGTTGGTCGGAGGATTATAGTGAGTGAAAGCTTGAGGAAGAATGAGGAAGAAAATGAAACAAGAAGCTAAGAAACGCCATTGGAAGAAGAAGGTTTCTTCTTTCATTTTTTGAGATGGCTTTTGTGTGTTTTGGAAATGGGGCTAAGTATAAGGTTGTATATGTATAGAGAAGGGGTGTAACCACTTCCGTTGAAAATTATAGATGAGAAAAGGTTATGATTAATAAGTTTTTTTTTTAAAAAAGGCATAAGAAAAATAATGGGTGACAGGGGAGCATTGATTTGACTTTCGTCGGTTTGGTAGAGAAGGTCAGAATTAGCAAAGAATGTTCTTCGACCCCTCCATGCATCTACAGTTTACTTTGTCTAATTTCTGTATATCCACCATACATATCTTACCAATCCGACATCTTTAATAATTCAAATTGGATAAAAATATAAATATTTCCAATGGTCAAATATCCGGCTTACATAGACATATAAATTTGTGTGTGCAATTTATATCTTTTAAAAACAAATCCAGCTGAATGTAATTGAAAATGGCGCGTTTAAATGCAAAGTGTTACCATACACGAAATTAAAAGTTTGTACTAGTGGGTTTTCGGATAATGTAGGAATTGACAAGTGGAAAAATATGTGAAGAATGAAATGTTTAGGCAAATTCTAAAGTAAAAAATTGGAGCTATTTCTAGTTAAGTAAAAAAACACTCTTTTGTGTTCGGTGGTTTTCTATGTATAGAGTATTTTTTATACAAGTTTCTAGATATATGTTACAAAGATAGGACGAGTCCAAGGTTCGAATCTACGAAAACTCTTGAAATTTGGGCACACCGACGGGGATCTAATAACAGCTTCAATGGCTTGTTTTATTAAAAGTAGATTTAGAAAAATTATAAAAAGCTGGTTTAGAGAAAGGAAATACAAAAAAAGTCGTGTTAGAAAAATTATGTAAAGCCAAAATAAATTTTGTAACTCCAGAATAACCATTAATGACAATATTGGGATATATGAACTCTCGAGCTACATGTGTTAATAGGACTGTTGAAATTTTCAAATTAACAAATAGACTCTTAGTTATACTAATATTTAGGCTTATATGACAATTGCCTTGTTTCTTCGACACAAGGCACTCGGTTAAACACGATCCAGCACATGCACATGTAATATATATATTTATAGTATCATAGGGCGCATTTAGTAATACAATCGGATGATTGTTACCTGTTAATTACTACCAGAAACACGGTTTAGTAAATCTTAAATTATTATCAATTGCTATATAATATTAATTTTCCTAAAAAGTATGAAAGCATATATGAACACAAATCAAATTTTGAAAACTGTGGATTAGGACAAAAAAAAAATCTGTCCCCTTGATCGTTATTTAATTATAAATTTATAATACGACTTGTTGGGTCATTAATCTCTACTAAGATTAACTATAAATTTCTATACACAACAGGTTCTTTAAATAATATTTCATTTACCTTAAACTACATGATTAGCTACGATTTATTTAAAGTTGAGCTCGATGGCTAGGTCAAATGTTTATCACAATCTCCAATCAACTACCCAAGATTCATAGTTGTTGAAATTAAGGGATTCTAGCGAGATATATCTATATATACCAATATCGTATCGTCCCCAGTTGGCTACAGAGAAACAATTATCTTTTTCTTATGAAAAAACTGTGTAAATTTCGGATCTTTGATCCGTGCACGTTTGAAGTGTAAATCTTCCTTCCTAAGTGGAGTTGATTTTGTAACTTTACTTATTTTACTTATAACTTTTGTAACCTTTACTAATTTTAAAAGTGAACTAATACTGTCGCTACTAACGAATACTCCCTCTATTTTGTTTTTATTGATATTATAGAAAAAAAATTATTTCTAAAAGAATGATTTTTCTCATTTTCATTGCATTTTTAATGAAAGTATAATGGTGAATTGTAGACTTCAAAACATATTTATTGATTTAATTGGATTATTATTGGTTTAGACTTATGAAAAATTGTTTATTACAAAAAATAAGACATTTATAGTTAACCATTAGTGTGTTTTGAAAACTTTAGAAAATCAAACAAATAAAAATGGAGGGAGTAAATACTAGAAACTTGTAACGTTTTCGCATTAGGAAATCTTCTTGTCAAGCTCAGTCTACCAAAATATGTATATTCTCAAAACGGTTTCCTCAGAAACCATATGCAAAACAAAATCCTGCATTAATATTCAGATAAGGAAACATTTGTACTTATACTTCACTTGCACACATAAAGTCATAATTCACGTTTAGTTAGAAAATAGTAAATTAAGTACACGGCCAAATCAAGGTACGGATGGATCTACGTTTACGATTTTTTGTATAGTGGTTTAGAAATGAAATAACAAAGATTTTTTCTGATTTTTCTCCCGCTTACTGATCCAAAACTACGGAAGTTTAATGCGTCAATGGTTCATCACCTAGCCATATTAATCTTGTCATTTTTGTTGTTGTTGCCAACAACTATACTCTTTTTCTTTCTTTCTATATCTCATATCAACTATTACCCTTCGAAGCAAAAAACCATGAAAAGTTAAATAAAAGGGTAGTTCGTTATTTCGTATAATGTGATTCCGATTCGTATGAATATTTACATAACCCACAAACAGAAGTACGATAAATTATTACTTTTCTTGTCTTAATTTTCATAATTTGTCCAAGAAAATGTAGTTTATATCTTAAAAATTTGGATTTGTTTCTCTCGTGTGACACTCCAAGGTTTTGTTTATCTCTACTAAGAAAATTAGAAACCATCTTCTCACGGTTTCTCTTTGTTGTGTCTCACATAAGTATTGAAGCACACAACACAAGAAGCCCTAAATTATAACATTGGAAAAGCCCAATAGAGCCCATGTAATTAGGGTTCTTAGCTAGTAAGAAACTCATATAAATATAAGAGAACCTTTCAGAGTTGCTGCTTAATCCCTCTATGAAATCAAATCTAAAATCATATTGTTCTTGGTGACAAGCTAATCTCTTCCTTTTTCTTTTATATATGCATTTGAATAAGGCTTCAATAAGCTATTTCTATATCTATATCTTAAATCTCTATCTTAATTAATTCTTGGTTTGATTCAACCTACATTAAGGAAATCAATATGATTTGGTATCTACCTTACTCGAGAGAGCAATCTTCCACCATAAAAGTGCTCTCACATATCTATACACAGAAACTAAGTTGATCTACGTTTTCCGAGTAACCTCTAAAAAATGTTTATTATTAGCAGCGTCCATGTAACTATGTAACCTTGGGATCTTAATTAAATTAAATCCTAATGTATTTGCATTCATAAAAAACATACCAAAAACGAAATAGACGTAAGATCTATGAAGAATCACATTTCTCCATTCTATTATTTCCAAAATTTGAATACCAACAATTATAGAGTATGAGACAAGTTTTTCTCTTGGACTACACAAGTCTTGCGCGTTTACATGAGTTAAGTAGTCACAAAAATAATCATGTGATCAGAGTTTTGAAATCTTACCTATGGGCTGATGAGAGTATTGGATAATCCGTTTGCGGTTGAGGTTGATGATTATAGATTTTCCCAGGCTCTAATGTTTGATTTGAAACCAACACAATTAGATTTATCAAATTTTTTTAAGGAAATTGAAAATTCTAATGTATGAATCACAAACCAAAAAATTAGAAGAAAATTTTATTGATGTTTTGAAAGCTTTTGTACAAGAGCAGAAGTTTAGAGTTTCAGCCATGTAAAAAATTTCAGATCTCTATCTCAAAGGAAGTATGTTGGTATTTATAAAACTCGGTGAGGTCAAATCCTAAAAAGAAAAGAAAAATGTACTATTCTTTCGCGTTTATCTTTTTTTTTTTTTCGGATGATGCTAAATCAGTTGAAATTCTTATGGGCCTCGTTGCTTCATCACATGTTTGGGGTTAGTTAAGCTCATTGTCATATCGGGGCTCAGGCGAGCTCACTGACACATTGTGGGATTGGGCCCATTTACTACTGAGCTCGGGTCGCCTCTGTTACTTAGTCATTTTTGCTTATTGATTTCATTTAGGTGAAACCTGACCCAACACATACCATCGCCTCTCCTAATATGACGTCCAAACTTTACTCGTTCTAATCTATAAAATATATTTACTTAAAATCGGTGTTTTTTTTTTTTTTTTTTTGAGAAAAGTCATTCTATTTAAAAGCAAGAAGGAAAATGTTTTACATGGCACTAAGCCCAATAGACTAAGTAGTCTTATAATATAACATATATGTAGAGAACCCAAACTTATAAGAAACCCACTTGAATCAATAATTTCGAAGCCCACAGGCCCAGTTCCACTTTGTCATCTTGAAACCATTCGGTGACGAGATTGTTTTTGATAATTTTGTTCCTGGTTCATCATAATAGGAGGGAGAAGAAATCATCCTCACAGTGTAGAGCAGAGTAGTCAATTTGATAATCATAGCTGCATCAGATTAGAAGCCATTTGAGATTCGATTATTTATGAGAAGAGAAACTTCCTTTATGATCGAGTCTGCAGATCGGAAGACTGATCGGTGAATACGAGAGTTGCGTTCCTTCCAGATCAGATACAGAGTAGCTTGCCAAGAGATTCGTATCAGTTTGTTGTGGAGATAAGAGCCCCAGTCTTGCCTAAGAGAAGTCAGAAGGGCATCCCATTGCCTTGGTGATTGAAACCCTCTCTTCGCAGCCAAGTAGTTCCAGATTGTCCAAGTGAATCTGCATTCGATGAAGAGATGGTTCTGAGTTTCTGGATGAGAACCACATAATACGCATAACGGATCCACAGTGAGATCCCATCCAATCATCCGATCTTTCGTCGGACATCGATTAAGCACAATCAACCAAGTGAGAAACTTGTGACGTGGAATACCACTAGAAAACCAGACCTCTTCATGCCAGGTAACTTTTGGACCTGGCTCTCTTAATTGCTGATAAATCTCACCAGTGTTGTAACGCTTCTTTAGAGAATTATTTGGTCTCCATTCTGGATAGTCTTCTAGGTGAGAAAGACAGATAATAGATAGAAAAGATTGGAAATTTACTTGCCTTTCTGATGTTGCAGGGGGAACAATCCAGTTCCCATCAAATCATAGCTCAGCAATGGTGGAATCCCTTCTGATACCAGATCTTAAGTGGCTCTCATCTTGAAGGTAAGTGTCAATCTTCCCGAAAGGTGACCAATTAGAAGTCCAGTAGTAGCATCTTTCTCCATTGCCTATTTTGATTGTAATCCATAGGTAAACAATGTCTCTGAGTAAAAGCAGCTGATTAGCCAACCAAGAATGCTTGTTTTTCGTGTTTATAACCCAAAACCTGTCAATGTCACCCTCAAGAATTTATTTGATAAACCAATCCGACCAGATTGAATCTTATTTGAAAAACAGTAGCCAAATCACCTTTAAGATACAAGCTGTGTTCCAAACCAAGAAATCTCTTATTCCCAAACCACCTTCTTGCTTGCTTTTTGTAACATTTTCCCAAGAAACCCTTACATTTGATATTTCCTCAATGTTCCCTCTCCATAAGAACTTACCACAAAGCTTGTTGATTTCATCTGTGCAGGCTTTTGGTAGGACAAAAGAGCTTGACCAAAAACTTGTCAATCCATTAATGACCGTATTTAGAAGCTGAAGCCTCTCAGCAAATGAGAGTACTTTAGAAGCCCAAGAATTGAAATTTGCTTTGATTGCTTCCAAAAGACTAGCACAATCCAGCAGAGTTATTTTCTTTGAACATAAGGGCACACCAAGATACCTTACAGGCAGGCTTCCTTCAGTCAATTTAGTTTCATCCTTAATTAATTGTACATCCCTTGTAGACAACCCAGCTGAGAAAAAGCTTGTCTTTGAAATGTTTAGGGCCAGGCCTAATTGTTTCTCAAAATCATTCAAAATAGTCAAGATGTTTCTGACCGAATCCAGGTTCCCCTCACTAAAAAATGAGCAGATCATCCGCAAAGCACAAGTGAGTCAACTTTGCTTCTTCACATTTATCATGGTAACCAAATTTCTCTTCCATAGCAGCCTTGTTTAGAACCCAAGATAGGCAGTTCATAGCTATTACAAAGATGATAGGAGATAAGGGATCACCCTGTCTTAGTCCTCTTTTACCTTTAAAATACCCATGAACACTGCCATTGAAACCCATTGAGTACGAAGGTGTACATATACACGCTTCAAGCCACCTCAGATACAATTCTGGAACAGATAAACCCCTTAAATTTTTGAAGATTAACTCCCATCTGATTGTGTCGAATGCCTTAGCAATATCAATTTTAAGAGTAATTCTCTTAGCTCCCCATTTCTTGTGATATCCCTGTACTATTTCAGAGGCCAACAATGTATTTTCAATCAGCAACCGTCCTTGAACGAAAGCTGTTTGATTTAAAATCGGTGTTCTACCACTTAGTTTCAAATTCACAGACCAGAAACCAAATAACTGCATGCCACCTATGCGTGCACTGCCATCATTCAAAGTTTTTAATTTTTGTTTTATTTGTTTACAAGAAATACAAGAGATACATATGTCTTCATGGCAAAGTCTATATTAGTAGACATGCTTTGTTTGATCAAACATCATTTCCTTTCTCTGATTTGTTCCAAATGTTTATTCCACATGCATCTACTTCTCTGCTATCTGCATGACTGATATATTAGTATTTTAGCCTTTTTTTACGTATTGTTTTCTGTTGTTTTTCGTTTCTTTCTAGTTTTTGTTGTGTCTTTTCAGGTTCTAGGAGGCTCTCAAGCATGGATTGAAGTCATTGGGGCTCATTGGAGCAAAATGGACGAATCTGGAAAAAGATGACGTTTTTCATAACTGAGCACCTGCTCGGTTTGGAGCGAGCACCTGCTCGGTTTGGAGCGAGCACCTGCTCGCCCGAGGACTCAAAGATTTGAAGCTCCCTGGAAACCGGACCGACCAGTCCGGAACCCAGACCGACCGGTCCGGTCCCCAGAACCAACTTAACCTAATTTTTCCTATAAATAAGAGGGTAGCCACCTTTGAATTATAATTCCTTTTTCACTTCATTTTCACGTTTTTGGGAGGCAGAGACTCCATTGTTCCCATTTCTTTGATACTCAAGTGTTCTTCATCCCATTGGATTTGCTTATAAGTTTTGGAGATTTCATTCCACAACATCTATTAAGAAGAATTCTAAAACCCTTATCTCTTTTATTGTCATTATGAATTCTCTCTTGTTGTTTGCTGTGTTTGATCTCTCCATGGTCGAGTAGTTCCTTAGCTAGATTAGGGGATTTCAATGGTGATTTAGGATTGATTAGTGACTGAGTTAAATATGATAGATTATCATATGTCTTCATCAATTGGGATTCGTAATGCTTAGGCTAGTGTGGCCGCCTAGTCTATGATTTCAAGTTTAACTTATTCACGACAGTGCTCTAGGTTGCTAGATAAACCATTGGTGAGCAATTGGTGTGTAACCAACGACAGTTGATTGTTACCATCAATTGTGAACAAAATGAACCCATTCGCTAATGCTTGTCAACATCTCTGAATCCAAACGACAGTTTAGGCATTTAGGTTGTTAGACAAAGATATTGATACATCACGACAGTGGGGCAATATTATCTTTATGTTTGAGTTCTAGACCGCATTGCATTAGTTCCTGAATAGTAGCTCAGTCATTAGTCCGAAATTACCGGCGAATGACCTTGATCTAGTGGTTGTTTTAATTGAATCTCATATCGTTTAATTTGCTGTTTCGTTCATTGTTTCACTACAATCAAAAACCCATATTTTATCTTAGCTTTAATTTAAAATCTATAATTTCAAAGTGTAACCTTGGTCTCTGTGGATTCGATACCCTTTATACTACTGCGATTGTCTGTGCACTTGCAGATTTATTTCGGATTAAAACTTACTCACACCAAGTTTTTGGCGCCGTTGCCGGGGACCAATTGCGTTGCCTTTGAAATTTGGTTTTATTTATAGTCTAGGAATTTTTGCTATTTTTTTTTTGTTTTTTTTTGTTTTTGGTATGTGTTAGGAAGCGATGAATACTCAGTTGTAGTTGTTGAGGGATCAGATTGCTCAGTTGCAAAGGAATCAACCACAAGCTCCACCGTTACAGTCGGGTATAGGGGATTCGGATAATCCCCATGCGTACTATCGAAACCGTTCGACTATTGTTTCTCCAACAATTCAGAGGCAAGATTATGAGATCAAGCCTCAGATGATCTCATTGGTGAAACAACATCTATTCCATGGATTACCGGCTGAGATACCGATGGATCACATCGAGAATTTCGAAGAAATCTGCAGCACTACGGGGTCTAATGGAGTATCGAGTGAGTTCTTGAAGTCCAAGCTGTTCCCGCTCTCACTCTCTGACAAGGCTGTTAGATGGTTGAAGTCCTTACCCGCTGGTTCTTTGAAGACATGGGATGAGGTTAGAGCTGCGTTCTTGGATCATTTCTACACCAAGTCCAAGACAACATCTATGAGGAACAAGATTTTGTCTTTTCAACAACATTCTGGTGAAGCTTTCTGTGAAGCTTGGGAGAGATTGAAGGAGTACCGTAGAGAGTGTCCTCATCATGGTTTCAAAGATGAATAGATTATGGGGATTTTCTATGATGGAGTTGAATGGGATTATCGGAATGCCCTAAATGCTGCGAGTAATGGGAATTTTATGACTAAGACTAGAGATGGTGCTTTTGAGCTGATTAAGAACATGGCTTCAAGCTCTAGCAACAAGGCTCCTAAGTATGATAGGTCTAGCACAATCAATAGTGTGGACACTCGGAAGATTGATGAGCTGACGGCGAAGGTGAATTTGCTTCTACGCGAGAGTCAAAGACCGGTTAAGTATGTGGAAGAGAATGGGGTTGTGCCTATTTCTCAAGCGTTTGAAGATGATGAAGATGCTTGGATACGGGAGGTTAACTTTGTGAGTGGTCAAGGACACCAGAACCGTGGGTTCAACCTCAATTATCAGAACCACCCCAACCTCTCCTACCGAAGCACTAATGTCGAGAACCCGCAAGACCAAGTCTATCCGCAACAAGGAGGTATGAATCTTAGCCCACAAGGTCAGGGATATCAGAAGTTTTACTCCAGTAACACTCAAGGGAATCAGTTCATCCCTAACCAGAATCAGACTCATTTCCAAGGAGGGAACCAATAACAATTCGATGCGCCACAACAATATACTTCCGCGCCTACATCTCAGGATGAGTTGAAGAGTCTCATGCAGCAACTGATGGTTAACCAGCAGCAGGCATCCACTGAGATTAGTGCCAAGGTAGATCACATGTACAATGATCTGAATGCGAAGTACGAGGTTGTTACCGCGCATGTGAAGAAATTGGATACACAAGTCGCTCAAACGGCCGAAGCTATTAAGAGACCAGCTGGAACTCTTCCAGGACGTGGTGAGGTGAATCCCAGAAAGGAGTATCCAGTAAATGCTATTGAGTTGAGGAGTGGACAGTTGTTGGTACCGCCTACAATTACAAGCTTCCACGTGAAGGCTAAGGAGAAGATTACCGAGCACCAGGCTCAAGAGAGTGATTTTCCTGAGGAAGATAGACATAAGGAGATTGGATCAAGCTCAGGGACACTTCAGGATTCAGTTCCGATCAATGCTGCGAAATTTTTTTTCGAGCACCCGCTCTCTGCCAGCGAGCACCTGCTCGCACAGGGTGCTCCCGCAAAAATTTCAGAAACTTCGCCTGAGCGAGTTTATGTACCAAGGGTGCCTTACCCTGAGCGAGACTATGCACCAAGAGTGCCTTACCCAGTACCTCCTGAGAAATCTAGGAAAGATTTGGAGGATGTTGAGTGTGAGGAAATGCTAAAGGATTTGACGGTGAAGCCCCCTTTGGTTGATGCCGTGCCAATGATACCATCACACAAGAGGTACACGAAGGAATTGGTTGCTGGTAAGATTGTTGAAGAGGAGAGTGTGATGATGGTTTCTAAGGAGTGTAGTGCCGAACTTCGGAATAAGGTGTTAACAAAGAAAGGTGATCCGGGAAGATTTGTGATCTCCGTGAAGATAGGGCCTTCCACATTTGCTTGTTCGTTGTGTGACTTGGGAAGCAGCGTCAATTTGATGCCATATTCTGTGGCTAGGCGTTTAGGCTCCACCAAGTTTAAACCCACCAAGATTTCGTTGGTTTTTGCGGATGGGTCTAAAAAGCTTCCGGTGAGCATTATTGAAGATTTGCACGTCAGAATTGGGGATACTTTAATCCCAGCTGATTTTGTGGTTCTGGAGCTTGATGAAGAACCAAAGGTTCCGTTGATTTTGGCCAGAGCTTTCTTACACACAGCACGTGCTATCATTGATGTCGAGGAAGGCATAGTGGACCTCCGTCTAGGAGACATGGTAGTTCGGTTTGAGATGAGCAAGCTTCTCAAGAAATCGATGATTGATGGACAGGCTTTTGTTATCCACGATGAAATAGAGATGTCGAAAGTTGAGGTTGAGGAGATTTTGGCATGTGATCCGCTTGAGGTCGCATTGACAAAAGCCGAGGCTGAACACGGTTTTCTGAGTAAAGACACCCAAGGATTTGCTAAGTTTCTGGATCCTAACATCATGGTAGAGAAGGGAGATGAATTTTTGAGTCTGGGAAAGGGCACAAAAATTGAGAGTCAGCGAGCACCCCAGCGAGCACCTGCTCCCGAACAGCGAGCACCTGCTCCCGAAAAACCTACTGTTCATGATTCTTGGAGTGAGCTGAAAGCTCGAAAGCTAGAGTTGAAGACCCTCCCAGCATGGCTCAGATGGTTATTCAGGTTCCGCAAGATTAAAGACAAGAAAGGATCCGGTCCGTACATCATGAAGGAGGTGAGACCACATGAGGACATAGTGTTGTTGGACACTAAAGGAGGTGAGTTTGACCCTCCTTGAGCCCGAACGGTCTACAAAGTCGAGCTAACGACTTAAAACAAGCGCTTGATGGGAGGCAACCCATCGGTACGTTTTCTAACTATTCCAATTTACTTTCTTTTATTACTAACTTTGAATTTCAGTTTAAGTTTTCAAGACTTTGCTTATAAAAAAAAAAAAAAAAAAAAAAAAGGGGTAGAAAGAAGCACCTGCTCTCCTATACAGAGCACCTGCTCTCGAGGAGATCAAGCACCATCAAACACCTACTTCTACTCGGTGATATCTTTCCTACCCTACTATCATCATTGTCTTATCCGTGTTTTGTTTTTATTGTGTCGCCAATCTCTTGAACTTTTTTACACCGGAGACGGTGTGATTTAAGTCCTGGGGAGCGGTCTTGTTATTGTGTCTGCTTTTGATTTTAATTTTTATTGAGTCTGCTTTTGAGTTTATCGAGTCTACAAGAGGCTGCTTAGAAATGGAATTATGAACTTAATCTATTGGATTTATTTTCGGACTAGGGATTACTTGTATGATTCACAGCTTGACCAAAGTTCTGTTTCGAGCACCCCACATCTCTGCCGAGCACCTGCTCGTGCAGGGTGCTCCCACGACAGGTTATGGGTAGATTTAAAATTTCCCCCAAAGATCATACTTATCGGAAATTAGATTGATCCAATGTCATCTCAAATCCCTATTTGGTATTTAATCTTGACTTTTAATTTCTTTCTCAGGGGTTTGATGTTCATTGGGCAAGACTTTTCCTGACCGTATAAGACACAACAACTTTCCAACAAGTATACTCTTTCCTCTCTAACTTTTGAATCATTTAACTTTTAAATTCTCCCCTTATAAAAAAAAAAAAAAAAAAGAGAAAAGATAAATAAAGGGGGAGAAATTCAAAGCAACATGCCCAAGTGACCCAAGGGATGATGCGTAGACCCGTATCTCCTTTGGGACTCGCGGAAAGTATGTTGTAAGGGAAACTAAAAGGATCGTAGTGAACCAAGGGATGATGCGTAAACCCGTATCTCCTTTGTGACCTCATTAGATTTGTCCCATTAAAAGAAAAAACTTCAAAGCAGCATGCCCAAGTAGCCAAGGGATGATGCGTAAACCCGTGTCTCTTTTGTGACCTCACGGAAAGCATGTTGTAAGGGAAACTAAAAGTTTCGTAGTGAACCAAGGGATTATGCGTAGACCCGTACCTCCTTTGTGACCTCGTTAGATTCGTCCCATAAGAAAAAAAAATAATAAAAAAATAAATAAATAATAATAAAAAATTGAGAAAAAGAGTATACGGGAGAGGGTCTTGGTTAGGAGAAGTCGGCACCCCTTGAAACGATTCCCTTTGGGTAAGATCACTGCACTTTCATTTTCATTAATTGATTAAGAGATGATATTGAGGATTCCGAAGTTTTGCTAAGTTGTGAGTGAATAAGGTTAGGTTGTGGTACATGTTCTAAGGCCAAGTGATGAAAGTATGAAGTCCAGAGATTTTTCCAACAAGCGAGTGAATTCCATGTGATCTTCAGACACTCTTCTGTCCTTGATCTTGTTTTGTTTGAGGACAAACAAAGGACTAAGTCCGGGGGAGTTGATATATTAGTATTTTAGCCTTTTTTACGTATTGTTTTCTGTTGTTTTTCGTTTCTTTCTAGTTCCTTTTGTGTCTTTTCAGGTTTTAGGAGGCTCTCAAGCATGGATTGGAGTCATTGGGGGTCATTTGAGCAAAAGGGACGAATCTGGAGAAAAGATGGCGTTTTTCATAACCGAGCACCTGCTCGGTTTGGAGCGAGCACCTGCTCGCCCGAGGACTCAAAGATTTGAAGCTCCCTGGAAACCGGACCGACCAGTCCGGAACCCAGACCGACCGGTCCGGTCCCCAGAACCAACTTAACCTAATTTTTCCTATAAATAAGGGGGTAGCCACCTCTGAATTATAATTCCTTTTTCACTTCATTTTCACGTTTTTGGGAGCTAGAGACTCCATTGTTCCCATTTCTTTGATACTCAAGTGTTCTTCATCCCATTGGATTTGTTTATAAGATTTGGAGATTTCATTCCACAACATCTATTGAGAAGAATTCTAAAACCCTTATCTCTTTTATTGTCATTATGAATTCTCTCTTGTTGTTTGCTGTGTTTGATCTCTCCATGGTCGAGTAGTTCCTTAGCTAGATTAGGGGATTTCAATGGTGATTTAGGATTGATTAGTGACTGAGCTAAATAGGATAGATTATCATATGTCTTCATCAATTGGGATTCGTAATGCTTAGGCTAGCGTGGCCGCCTAGTCTATGATTTCAAGTTTAACTTATTCACGACAGTGCTCTAGGTTGCTAGATAAACCATTGGTGAGCAATTGGTGTGTAACCAACGACAGTTGATTATTACCATCAATTGTGAACAAATTGAACCCATTCGCTAATGCTTGTCAACATCTCTGAATTCAAACGACAGTTTAGGCATTTAGGTTGTTAGACAAAGATATTGATACATCACGACAGTGAGGCAATATTATCTTTATGTTTGAGTTCTAGACCGAATTGCATTAGTTCCTGAATAGTATCTCAGTCCTTAGTCCGAAATCACCGGCGAATGACCTTGATCTAGTGCTTATTTTAATTGAATCTCATATCGTTTAATTTGCTGTTTCGTTCATTGTTTCATTACAATCAAAAACCCATATTTTATCTTAGCTTTAATTTAAAATCTATAATTTCAAAGTGTAACCTTGGTCTCTGTGGATTCGATACTCTTTATACTACTGCGATTGTCTGTGCACTTGCGGATTTATTTCGGGTTAAAACTTTGTAGACACCAGTGACAATCAAACTTCTCTCAACATTCTTCTTCTCGTGAAACTGTTCTTGCTCCAACTGAAACTACCTTTCAAGTTGTGTCTGCCACATCTCGAGGAGATAACATTAAATGTATGGCACACTCTGACCTGTTCCTATAAACAACAACCATGCTCCTCCTCCTAGTGGTAACAACACTCCTGCCAACAACCACAATTTTTCAACTCCAGAAGCTTCTCTAGTTGGATCTGAATCACCTTCCTCTGCAAAATCATCTTCTAATGGTTCTTCCCTCTTCACAAATAATGATTTTCCTCCTCTGTCTCCTTCATTTTCTCCCCCTCCAGCTATTGTTCTACCCTCTCATACTATGATAACCAGATGCCAAGCTGGTATTATTAACCAAAATCCTAAGTAGGCTCTTCTCTCTGTTAAAAGTAGTTACCCTGAGCTCAAAACTGTCAAAACTGAGATATAAGACATTTAGTAACTCATGTTGGACTGAAGCTATTGGAGAAGAAATGAATACCCTCCATGTGACTGAGACATGAGATCTTGTTTCTCCTCAACCTCACATCACTCCTCTTCGCAGCTGATGGGTATTTAGAACCAAGCTTCTCTACGGTGGTGACCTCGATAAACTGAAGGCCATAGTTGTGGCTAAAGGGTATGAACAAGAAAAAAGGATAAACTTAGTTATAAAGAAAATGTAAAAAGATTAGAGAGGAAAAAACTAAAAGTTCAAACTATTTTGCTTTATTAAAGGTAATGATGACATTAAAATATCAACCTATCTTTCTTAGGCAAATTATGAGAATAACCAAAGTAAATTACTCCCTATGTTCTCCAAAGATTGATTTTTTGGGTTTTTTCTTGTTTTTGAAAGATTTTCTACACTTTACTTTATGCTTTTACGTTTTACCAAGTGATTAAATAGTTTTTTAATCAATTAGAAATAGAAAATTAGTGTGATGTAGGTAATAGAATTATTGGAAAACAAAAAAGTAAGTCAAAAAGTAAAAATAAATAATTAGTCAATATATTTATTTATTGTGTCTTAAAATGTGTGAAAAACCCAAAACATCAATCTTTGGAGAACAGAGGGAGTAGCAATCTAATAAAAAATATGATATGTAGACATAGTTGTTAAATTGAATTATATTTTTTTTGGTCATCAGATAATTTGCATTAATAAATAAAAAAATTTAGTAAAATTAGATAACTAAACCAAAAGCTATGCAAAACCACCTATAATTTTTCAAAAGAATCCCAACATTTTGGTTATTTAGCTAATTAACACTTTTTATTTTATCTCAAATATTATATATAAACTCTTTTTGAAAATATTTTGGATGATGGTTTTTATTCTCTAAATATATTTACGGGAAATTAGCTAAAATAACACAAAAAAAAATTATAATCTAAAAACTAACCAATTTTTACCTTTTTCTCTCTATCTCTTCGTATCTCTCTCTACCCAATTTGCTAGTTTTCAAATTTTAATTTTTTTTTTGTGCTATCCCACAAATTCACCCATATATTTACTAACTTGTTAAAAAAAAAAATTACTAACTTGTACCTCTAATATCCAATGCTTGTACAGTCAATTGCAAATAATTGGTGTGATTAAAGAAAACAAATTGGTGTGAAAAATATCATCACTCTCATTGTCACTTAATCACACACTGTAAAATTGCAGCCGTTCACATCTTTCGCTTCCATTCTCTCTATCTCTAAATGGAAAAACCTGTGCTTAAATTCCGGCCACCGGAGACACCGCTAGAGCCGATGGAGTTCCTCTCTCGCTCCTGGAGCGTCTCAGCTCTCAAGGTCTCTAAAGCTCTCACTCCATCCAAAATTTCCGGCGAAACCGTCATACTCGAAGAGGATCCCATCGCCGGCGGCGAGACTGATACGACGGATAACGGTTTCGTCTCCGGTAACCCTTTCTCATTCGCTTCTCAAATGGTCACGGATCGTCTCTTATCTCAGTCTGTGAGTTCTTTTCCTCTTCTTTGTTCGGTTCAGTTTAAAAAAAAAAAAAACAGAGCATAATGTTGACAAATTTCTTTTGATTTCTTCTGTCTAAATTCACTAATTTTCGAAAATTTGTTTCTTTGTGTACTCAATTTTCCAAATGGGTCACGAGAATTGTACGATTTCTGGGCTCAAGATCACGTTTTTATTTTTTCATGGGTATGTTGTTTCATGAATCAATGAATTTGTTATATCTGAGTGGGTTTGTTTGACTTGACGAGAATTTTTCATGCGCAATAATTTGTGATTATATATCTTCCTTAATAAAAATGGATATGATTGATTTCTAAAAACACCCATTATCCTGGGCCCTATAATCACAAAAGTTTGGAGTTTTCTTCAGAGTCAAAAAGCTAACAAAAGTTTCACTGTTAATTCTTTGTATTTTCGCAGCAGGAAGTGTCGCCACGAACATCTGGTCGCCTTTCTCACAGCAGCGGTCCTCTCATGGGTTCTTTAACTGACAGTCCTCCGATTTCGCCGCCGGAACTCCACGACATTAAGGTTTAAACATTTCTCATTAATCTCTCTTGAGTTTATTTAATTAATTGTTTCTGGGTTTCTGTGTTATTGCGTTTCTTTCCATGTCAATGTCTTGATTTCTCTTTTCTGTACCAAAACATACCCAGAGATGATAGTATCTTTGGTTTTTTCACTTGGACAATTGTTTATTATAATCCTCAGTTTCAAAGCAATCTCCTTTACTAGATTTGCTTTTGCTTTTTGTCTTGTTCATCAATCTTACTAGAGTTTCCTTAATTAGATGTTTGCTTCATTGTTTTAACCATCGTTGTTGTTGTTGTTGTTAATGTTTTGATTATGTTTGTTATCTCTGGCCAATGCAGCAATTTTGCCGATCAACGGGGACAACGCCGGGACTTATCACGGCGACAACCACACAGTCAAAGACTGTTGGTCGGTGGCTAAAAGATCGGCGAGAGAAAAAGAAGGAAGAGACGAGGGCACACAACGCACAAATCCACGCCGCTGTCTCTGTCTCCGGAGTAGCTGCCGCTGTGGCTGCAATCGCGGCTGCAACGGCAGCTTCATCGAGTAATGGAAAAGACGAACATATGGCTAAAACGGATATGGCAGTGGCTTCAGCTGCAACTCTTGTGGCTGCTCAATGTGTAGAGGCTGCAGAAGTGATGGGAGCTGAGAGGGATCATTTAGCCTCCGTTGTTAGTTCCGCCCTCAATGTTAGATCCGCCGGAGATATAATGACATTAACCGCCGGAGCAGCCACATGTAATGACATAAACTGTAATTGGCTGAGAGTTTGATCAAGAAATTTTTTTTCTAGTAAAACATGTTTTAAATTAATTCTCTTTTTGTTTGTTTGTGGTGTAGCGTTAAGAGGAGTGGTTACATTGAAGGCGAGGACGACAAAGGAGGTGTGGAACATTGCATCAGTTATTCCGATGGAGAAAGGAATCAATCCTGGAGGTGGCAGCAATGTTAATGGTTATGGTAACGGTAGTAATGGTAGCTCGAGCAGTAGTCATAGTGGCGAATTTCTAGCTGAAGATAATTTTTTGGGACAGTGTAACCGAGAATGGCTCGCTAGAGGCTGTCAACTCCTCAAACGCACCCGCAAAGGTAAAAACACTAATCTATTTACAAGTGAGAGTTTGTTTCTTGGAATTTTTTTTTTTCTTCTAATTTCATGGTTTTCGCAGGTGATCTTCATTGGAAAATAGTTTCTGTTTACATAAACAGGGTAAATCAGGTAAGAGTCCTTCTTTACATTATTAGTGAATCAGTGGAAATTTTTGTCACTCACATTAGTGTGATCTTGTTAAAAGAATACAAACAAACAAAAAGAACATGAAAAGAGATTTTAGAGACCAAGAAAAGAAGAGAAAGCAGAATAATAGTCATGTGATCTGCTTTAGTATCTGATTAAAACCATTTCTTGGCATCACTCTTATGGTTTTGATTATTGAACATGAAGGTTATGTTGAAAATGAAGAGCAAGCATGTTGGAGGGACTTTCACAAAGAAGAAAAAAAGTAATAGACTTTTACCTTATTATGTATACAATTATCGATAACTAATGATTAAGGGGATGATCTTGTGTCTAGATTTGTCTTTTTTTATTAATGTGAATATGAAGACTCTTGCTTATATTCCTTTGTGTTCTTCGATATTCCTTCAGATGTTGTGACTGAAGTGATCAGAAATATCCCTGCTTGGCCAGGCCGCCATTTGCTGGAAGGAGGAGAGGATTTGAGATATTTTGGGCTAAAGACGGTTATGCGAGGGATTGTCGAATTTGAATGCAAGAGCCAAAGAGAGTATGAAATGTGGACACAAGGTGTCTCAAGGCTCCTTGCTGTTGCTGCTGAGAGGAATAACAGATATAGGATATGAAGGAGTAGCTTAAGAGTTACTTTTTTAGGGGTGATATGTAACTTATAGGGCCAAATTAGAACTTGGAGAAAGTTTAGGGGCTCTTTTTTGAGTGATGACTGTTGGGTAAGGTTTGTAATGTATATGTTGAAATGAGCCTTCTACAAGGGTGGTTGGTTAAAAAGTTTTAAAACCTGCTCCAAACACATAATGAGCTTATATGATAAAAGCATGTTTGAGATTGTGCTAGACGTGAGTCGGACAGTTAATCCAATTATCCAAACATAGCGAGTTACCTAAAAATCGGAGAGCACTCACTACTCAGGGCCTAGTTTAAGGCTACTATAGCTATGTTATGTTTCGACCCCAAAAAAAAAAGCTTTGTTATGTTTATATACATTAATATTAGCAAGAAACATAAAGTTTCGTGTGGTGTAATGGTTAGAAAGCTTGTTATTTTGGACAGGTCCGAGTCCAACTAAAGTGTATTTTATGAGTTTCTTCGTGCCACTGATTTTTTCAACTTATACATCGTTGTTGTTTTTTTTTTTTTTTTGGCGATTTTGCATTCAAATATCTACTACAAAAAAAAAAATCAATTTTAGGTTTATAACGAACAAAAAAAAAAAAGTTTTTAAAAGTTTTCCGAGTTATTGGCCAGATATGGTGAATTCGCCACGGCTTTGGACCCCCACGCTTTTATGACGATTAAGCGGTCGCGGCGGCCGTGTTTTAGAACGTGGGATAAAACTAGAGGGGTGGTCTAAAAGAAAGGGGCAAAGACACTATAAGGGCTGCAATGTGTAATGTAATGATCACCATTTTTGGGGAAATTGACTTCTATACCTTGAAATTATTAGAAATTTGCAATCTATACTAAATTTATCAACATTTGAAAAGTACCCACTTTTGTGTATTGAAATGACAATTATATCCCTAACTAATCTTTACAAATTACTAATTTTTTTTATATGAATTGATTTAATTTTAAAAAAGATTTTAAATAATGATTAATTTATTTTAATGAAAAATTATTGGAAATTATTATAAATTAAAATTACGAATTTATCATTTATTATAAATTATAATTATGAATTTAGTTTTGTTTAATTATTATGTAGTTTACATTTTTAATTAGTTTAGATAATAATAAATCAAATCGATGAACATAAAAAATTAAGTCAATTGTTTAAACAAGTCGACGAAGTAAAAAATCAACCAACGAATATATAAATATACTGTTTATAATAATCGTTGAACAAAAAAATTTAAGTTGACGAACTCAACAAATTAAGTCAATAGTTTAAATAAGTCGACAATATAAAAAATCAAGCAAATAAAATGTAAATTGACAATTTATAATAAGTCGACGAAGCAGAAAATTAAATTGACAAAAATAAAAAATAAGTCGATGGTTCAATAAGTCTATAGAGTAAAAAATCAAGCAAAAAAAAATATAAATCAACAGTTTAAAATAAGTCGACGAAATTGTAAATTAAGTCGACCGATATAAAAAAAATAAGTCAATAGTTCAATAAGTCGACATGGTAAAAAATCATAGTTTTAGAACGTAGGATAAAACTAGAGGGGGTGGTCTGAAGTAAGGGGCAAAAGCACTTAATAAGGACTGCAATGTATAATATAATGATCACATTTTTTTTCATAAGATTATCTAGATAACTATCATATTATTATTTTTGGTCAACCCAAAATATATGATATCAAGCGTACTTGCACTTTTGACCAAAATTAAATCTCGATGATAACATGTAGGTAACACGTACATATCATAATCTCATTAGCCTCGGTCCGGGGTAGAGACGAGGAAGAAAAACATATCCATCCGTGCATTAAATCAGTAAAAAAAATCGGTTAAAAAGGAAGAAAAAGGTAAAAAAACAATGTCTCTAACTGTTTGAGGATGAAGTTAGGGCATGAAGAGTTTGTCGCCACACTTGCAGCGCCAAGCTTCAACGTAATATTCCAAACCAGCTGGTGGAAACGAAACATAAACTGCTTCACAAGCAGGGCCGCCTGAGATAATATGGGCCACAAGCCTAATAAAATTTTGGGCCGAATTTATGTTGAAAAAAAAAAAATTATTGCTAGTGTGTAGCATATAAGACTCAAACTCTGGACCTAATCTTATTATATAAAGGAGAGTTCTTATAATTGTAACTCACGAGATCGCGACACGTGTTAAGTAGTCGTTTAGATTGTGACACATGTCAATTATTTAAATATGTAAATTTTCTAATACCAAAATTGTTAGTTACTAAAAAAGGAAGAAATTAAAATGGAAAATAAGCGACACATGTTAAGTAGTCGTTTAGATTGTGACACATCTCAATTATTTAAATATCTAAATTTTCCAATACCAAAATTGTTAGTTACTCAAAAAGGAAGAAATTTAAATGGAAAATAAAAACAATATATAAAGGAGAGTTCTTATAATTGTAACTCACGAGATCGCGACACGTGTTAAATAGTCGTTTAGATTGTGACAAATGTCAATTATTTAAATATGTAAATTTTTCAATACCAAAATTGTTAGTTACTCAAATTAAAAGGAAGAAATTAAATTAGAAAATAAACAAACATAAAATAATGATAAAGAAAATTTGGTTAGTGGTATGTTTAGTTTACAAAATAACATCAAAGGAGGATCGTCAAAACATGTACGAATGGTTTAGTTGTTATATCAAATTGTTTAATGATTTAAATCATATTTCTATATATCAAGTATGTATACTTTAGTAATTTCCAAATTCTTCAAACTATATGAGTTATGAAACTATATTTTTCAAATTACATATGAACCTATAATTTGAAATATTATATTATCTAAGTTTTTTTTTTAGTCAAAACATTACATTATCTAAGTTAGGATTTGAATTAAGAATATAGTATATAATAAGTTAAGGTTTAAATTAAGAATATGGTATGTTTTTCTCTAAAATATATTAAGCCATAATTATTTACTATAAATTAATTAATTAAGCCATAGTACTACATATATTGAAGAATCAACCACTACACTATAATTGAGTTTTGTTAAAATTGTGGCCGAAAATTTATATATACGATTTCGGGCCGCAAGCCAATGCTTGGCCTACTTGGGCCCAAGGCCGGGCCTGTTCACAAGGCTCACACTTCATGCACTTTGATCTACAAGTTGGAGGGCGCAAGCCTAGCCGCTTCTCTATGATCCGACCAGTCGGTAAAACCGACTCATCTGTCTCCTCAATCCTTCTCTCCCCAAGCTTTCCACCTGTTTTTTAATGACCAGGTTAACAAACTCTCTAGTAAATAAGAAAGAATAAAGAAGATATGTTTTTCATTGTTTCTCTACTTCTCCCATATTTCAACCAACAAAAACATTTGCTTATGTGTATACTAACATAATAAAACTATGCAATAAAGAATGATTAAGTAGATTCTTATTGAAACGGTTAAGAGAGGTGGCGGAAGAGGAGGTAAGAAGGAAGAGGAGAGAAAATATGAAGAGAGTTAGAATGAAACAACCGTGGTGGCCACGGAGGACGTCCATTAGTCAAGACCGGTGAGATTAGTGACAAATCTTTTACAATAAAATAATATCAATGAGTTGTGTTTCGTATGAGGTCTCAACACACACATATATATATACAAACTAATGTAAATTTTCCTGTTCAACTCTAACAATAGAAATATGCTTGTGCATACGATATTCTAGAAGTATATACTTACCGGTGTCGATATTTAAAAATATACAAATCTTTTTGGCAGAAACTTTCCATAAACTAATCACGGATAAAATATTATTAATGAGTTGTGTTTCATACGAGGTCTCAACATACACGTATATATACACACACTAATGTAAATTTTTTTATTCAACTCTAATATATGAAGAAAATGTGCTTGTACAGAAAATATTTTAAAAATCTAGAAATATGTAAGTTTCTTATGTTACTTGACATACTTGTAAAAAGAAATATATAGGTACCGGTGTCGAATTTTAAAAATAAACAAATCAATATGGCAGAAAATTTCTAGAAATTAATCACAAAGAAAACATGACATTTGGGCTAAAAAAGCCCATGAAATTAAGTGATCCTAAAAGAATCGAATGCATTTATCCTTTGCTCCAAAGTCCAAATTGATGATGACCACCATTGCTTGATTATGATACTTTTTTTAAAGTTGTGTGGTGAAAAAGTGGAGAATGCTAACCATTTTATTCGGTGCAGAGCAAAAAAGATTTGGGAGCTAGCTTGCACCATTAAAAAATCCAGCAGGTGAACAAATTGTATCCAACTCCTTTCATGAAAATGTTTCATCATTTTTTCTCCATAACAACTCCTCCAAATTTTTGGGGCTCATTCCTTTCATGGACCATAGATTCTCTTAAATTTTTGTGCTTTTAATAAAAAAAAATTCTAGTCAAAAATCGAAATTACTCAAATTCATTCAAAACATATCAAGTTTACAATGTAAGGTTAATGAAAATATCTTAACTCAGAATCTATCTATTTGTACTATAAAACTTAGCTAGCATTCTCCAGAGTGTGAAATGTGGCGCTCTATTTTCTTGACACATGTCATCATTTTTACAATTGTTTTTGGAAAATCAAACGCTTGAAATGCTCTATATGTTCTCCCTTCAAAGCATTGATTAGATGGTCTTTACATCGTTATAGAAACTGTACAGATTCTTCCTACCAACGTTCATTAGTTCATTGCAATATGGAGTCTTTCCACTTCCTCTAGCCATGTTTATTTTGTGAAAGCCACAATAATCTTTACAGCGATCTTAGATTTCTACACATCTTCTCTCAAAGCTTCCAGTAATTTGTCATCTTAAGATTCTTAAAAAAAAAAAAAAAATTGGTCGTATTCATACTTTCGAACCCGGTTACATTACTAAAAAGGAGAGAAAAGGATTTGGTCGCCGGTCATAAACCATGGAGGCACATAAAGAAAATAAATTACAATAGAGGTCAAGTACCTCTGAACCATAAACCTAATCAATCCACTAAACCGGTGTGTCCTTTCGGGCAATGGAAGTATCACAGACTACTCTGTCAATCTTCTTGTAGAGGACCTCCGCAGGAAGACGCTTCCCAGTAAAGATGCGCTCGTTACGCTGTTTCCACAAAGAGTAGATGATAGCGTCAGCCATTATGAGTCTCAACTTCTTCTCCGCTCTATTCGGCCTCCTTAACCATTTCTGGAAAACAAGCCAATTTGAAAAACCCATATAACCTTCTGAATTCCGAAATCCATATGTGTTGACTATACGGACAGTAAAGAAACAAGTGGTCTCTAGTTTCATCATAAATCTCACACAACACAAGTCTTATCCTCCAACACTCCTCAATTACCAAGCCTAAATTTTGTAATTAATCTATCTAGAGAAGCCAACCACAAGATGAACGCATGCTTAAGAGTATGACCACAATACCATACCTCCTTCTGCCAATCCACAACCGGCAAAGCAACAACCAATTGATTCTTTGCCAGATAGAAGATAAAGTTGTCTTGTAGAGGCCCAACTCCATCCTTCCACATATATTTGTCTCTTTTTCCTTCCAATAATTGTGTAGTAGTCAAATGGCTTAGAAGAGTGACTATCCTTTCACAACGAGCCCCTCTGAAGTTCCAACCATTGTTTGTAGCCGCAAAGGAGACCTTGGAATCTAAAGGGATTCCATAGATTCTAGGTCCAATTTGCCCTATGAAGGAGATAAGTTGTCCAAATGGTGTCCAATTATCGAACTAAAAGGAGCATTCATTCCCATTTCCAACCTTGCAAGAGATGAGTTCAGAAGCAAGGGGTGTCAGTTTTTGTAGTTGAACCCATGTAGAAGAACCACTACTTTTATCACTGAGACTCCAAAAAGAATTCCTCTTGTCCAAATGGAGTCAATCTTAAGATTCTTAACTCCAATGGAGAAGCCTATGACATGTTTTGTGTAGAGAGGAGAGGTTATGTTCCAGTTACGGGGATGAGACGAAACACAATGACTTAGTGATCATCACGAGGTGCTTGAGAAACATTCGAATCCGTGGTTGATTGTATCGGAAGGTTACAATAATCGGACCGGTTCGGAGAATATTGTGAACGAGGATGGAGAAACTCGAGGTTAGTTACTTAGTTATCGATCCTATTACATAACACGAGATACTTATAGCCCTAGAACGTTTCAAACTTGTACTTTTGCTTTCATGTGTGAAGTCAAATATTTCTTCTTTTTTAAATAAAAATCTTCGCAACCTTAAAACACAAAAAACAAAGATCGTTAAAGGATTATTTTATGTGTTGAGTTTTTGTTTTTACAATTTTAGAAGAAAAAAACACTTTTAGACAAACAAATGTAATCGTAAAAAAAGTCTAGTCATAGGCCAAAAGAGGATTGGTATAGAGTTTAGTGGAGTAGTTGGAAGAGAGGTCATAGTTATGGATCACGTTTGTATATCATAATACACTAGAAAAATGATGGAAATATGTCTAATAGAAATGTTTTAACTAATTGATTGATTATCTACATCGTACATCCATTAGATTTTTCTTGCCATATAATTGTTTACATATACTCCCTCCGATCCTAAATCTAAGATGTTTAAGGGGTTTTTTTCTTGTTTCATTATACTTGATTTTTTTCAAATATCTACGCACAATTTAATTTAATATTCCTTAATCATAATTGTTTTGGTCAAAGATGTTTAAAAGACAGTTTCATCGAGACTACTATTATGACAGAGAAATTTTGAAGTCAATACACTATTTAATGTTACTAGGTGAGTTAAAAGAACTTCTGTTAGCCAACTCAAAACCATTTTTACTTCAAAACTTCATGTACGCATGAAGATTTGAAATAAATTAAGCGGAACTGAAAAATGCAAAATAGGTAAAAGACACTTAAGATTAAGAAATCGAAGAATGATGAAATTTAAGTTTTTTTCATTATGAGGCATAGAGAATTGTGAACTACATACAAGGAAAAGAAATCTAAATGTAACGTCTTCTCGAAAATAAATATCTACTTCCTTTTTTTCCATCACTCCCTTCCTCTTTATGTTTCCTTCTCGCTCCAATCTACTTTCATGTTTTTCTTCCTTGATCTTCTTTATGTCATTTAAACATAATTCCCAAGACAATGTATATTCTTTCTTTTGAGCTGAGAGATAATGCCGAACGACAATGTTTCTCAAATTTCAAGTTCCCTCTAAAGTTACTCAAGTTATTCTCCTTACTTACATCTCCTCTGGGTTGATGATTCATCTATTGCATACATAGAAGGCCTTTGAGATCCTGAAAAAAATCTAATTAAAACCTTTTTTTATACTCCAAAAACCGGTTCCAAGTACTTAAACTATTGAGCTCCCCATGGGAAATACCAATGTGAAAGACCATCACCAATTAAAGGGTCATCCTCCTTGTGTCTTTTCGATAGTCTTGTGGACTAAATATCATCTTCCATGGGTGGTTCCATCTCCACTAAGTCTCTGTGAACATACTCACTTAATGTTCGGGATTGTAAGAGAACTTTAACAGAGAATAACAAAATGTTAGCTACAAAACATCGAAAACTTGTATCCAACTATTCTACAATGCTCTAGTTTTTCATTGATCTTGGATTCGACTTACAAAGCAATTACACGCATTAGCGAGGAGCCAGACATGATTCACTATATATGAGCAATAGAATAACATGCAAAGTTTAAGGAATTGTAGGATCGGGACACTACAAGAAAACAAAGCTATTTCCGACGGACTTTCTAACAGACTTGTTGCTGTTGGAAATTATTAACCGAATTCAGACAGATTTCTGACCAATTTTCCATAACTTAAAATTCGTCAAAAATCGGTAGAAATTTTACAACGAATACTGAAACCGTTAAAATTAGTTGGAAAAGGCGGTCATCATGCCGTGGGAATTTCAATTCGTTGCAAAATAGTTGTAAATTTTCAACAAATTTACGACGGCTTGTATATTCTATTAGAAATTTGCCACCAATTTCCTAGGGAATGTGGTTTAAAATTACAAAATTCAATTCTAACATTTCGTAATATAAGATATATATGAAATAGTATTATATTAAATAGAGAAATATTTAATCTACTTCTATTTTAGAATGCTATAACTTCTAAATTATATTTTCACAACATTTAATTAAGTTATACTATATATCGTGATATATTTTGTACATTGGACAAAAAAAAAGTTTAACTATTCATATCTAATCCTACAAAAGCTAATTCTCAACATATACCTTATTTCCTAGGGAATAATATAATCAACATTTACCTTATTTTTAGTTTAGAATGTCATAACTTATATAAAAGTTTCACAACTTCTACTTTATGTTATACTGTATATCACTAGAGTTATTTCCGTTTGTATTTATATATTTTGTACATTACATATACAAAGTTTAAACATGTTATAGTTGGGTGATGGTATTATTCTTTAGTACAATGCTTATGCTTATTGACGTTGTTTCATATCAATTTTTCATACCTTATACGTTACACCCAATTAGGAAATCCGAAAGAAATTCTTACGGATTTCCAACGGCTTAAAAGTTATTTAAGAAAATAAAATTGTCATAGGAAATCAGTCAGAAATGTCCAACAGATTTACGATGGAATTTGAATTTTCTTATGGATTTCCAACGGCACAATATTTATTTAAGAAAATAAAATTGTCATCGGAAATCCGTCAGAAATGTCCAACAGATTTACGACAGGTTTTCGACGGAATTTGAATTTTGGGTTTTGACCGCCAATGTTTTTGGAAAACCGCCAAAATATTTTGAATCAATTTCAGCTTCGCGGTAAAATTTTGAAATTCTGACGAATTTCCAACCAATTTCATTTCCAACGATATATGTCGTTGGAAATCCGTAGTAAAATTTAATATATTATTAGATTCCATCTCTTCTCTTATTCATTCTCAAAATTTACTCTCTCTCTTAACATTTCTCCTCCTTCTTCTCTCTATTTTCTTCCAAAAAATGTAAGTTTTCTTCTGTATTGTTTGTTTCTTGTATAACTTGATTATTTTGATTTTTGAATCAATTTTTGTTAGATTAAGTGATGAGGGATTGTTTGAAGCATTTTTTTTTATTTGTGTGTTCTTGATCTACCATTTTTATTTGTGTGTTCTTGATCTACCATAAGCTTTTTATAGTGAAATGGGTTTATGTTATTTCGTCATGTTATTAACATAAAGTATCATTCCTAATAATTCTTGGTTTGTCTCATGATTATCTATTTCTCCGACAAATCTTCTCTACTAAATGTTTGAATTTTGCTCTCGTTCTTGTGGGTTTCCTATTCGTAGTACATTGGGTAAATTTGTGTTATATTGTTGTTTTGTAATTTGTATTGCAAAGTCATGAGAAAATATTTTTTATATTACTATAAAATGGTTTTATATATATACTAATATCGTTTTTTTTAATAATAAACACATCATTTAGCATCGATAAACTTTTTTGTATATTAAAAATAAATTACATGTTAATATCTTATATAATATATATGTAATAACATATTTAAAAATTTATTATTAATTATAATAATACATTATATATGAAGTTTTGATATATTAAAATACATTATATGTTTCAACACTTTGGATTTATGATTTATTTTAATTTCGAACTTTTAACTATTTTCATTTTAGTTTTATTTAATTTAATTTTTTTAATATTCAAATAAATATTTTCAACCGATTTCCGACGATCATGCATATCTGCTGGAAATTAGAGAGAAAGTAATTCATCGAAGGTCATGAAAAGTTGGTCGAAAATTTTAAAAATTGGTTAGAAATCTGTTTGAAATTTTATTCGTTGAAAAACCGTAAGAACAAAATTCGACGAATATCATACGGATATAATGGATGGAATTTACAACGACATTTCGAACGACTAAATTTAGATGTAAATCCGTCAGAAATTTTAACGGATTTTTGACCGTTCCGCAATTTGCGACGATCTGTACCCAACGGCTAGTATGGTTCGAAATTCGTCGGAAATAGTTGTTTTCAACGAATTTCCAACTATATTGACCGTTTAAAATAGTATTGTTTTCTTGTAGTGGGAGTTTTATTATGTTCTTGGCAATTTTTTTATACATTAACATATCGTATCATAACATATAGGGTATAAGAGAACAATATAGTCTTACATGTCTCACGGTGAGTATGAAACTGAATATGCTTGCAATTAATCAAGTGGTGAGAAACCTACGAAACAAGGAGATTAATGTAAAAGTTCAGTTAGTGATTGTTAATAAACACGAACACAGTGATCTTTGTGCACACAATCATTTATGAATTATGGTAGGGACATAATGCAAAATTACACGGAATCTCGCCCAGCCGCTGCTTTAGTCGCAGAACTGATTAGATTCTCAACAAACATAATTCATATTGGCCCCAACTGATTACATATGTTTGAGATTGTGCTAGGTACTATAGCTATGTTATGTTTATATAACATTTACATTAGCAAGTAACATAAAGTTTCGTGTGGTCAGTGGTGTAATGGTTAAAAAGCTTGTTATTTCGGAAAGGTCCGAGTCCAACTAAAGCGTATTTTATGAATTTTTTCGTGCCACTGATTTTTTCAACTTATCGTTTTCTCTTTTTTTTTTTTTTTTTTTTTCTTGCCATTTTTGCATTCAAATATCTACGACAAAAAGTTCAATTTTAGGTTTATTACGAAGAAAAAAAGCAATTTTTGAAAAGTTTTCCGAGTTATTGGCCGAATATGGTGAATTTGCCACGACTTTGGACCACCAAACGCTTTTATGACGATTAAGAGCTTGATTGGTACACCCGCTACCACCCACAAACGCTGCATTTGCAGGGGAATAATTAATCGAAACAAGCTTCAACGTAAGCTTCACAAGGCTCACACTTCATGCACTTTGATCTACATCTTGGAGGCCTGCCCGACGACGACGAGCCTAGCCGTTTCTGATTTATGATCCGACCAGGTAAAACCGATTCATCTGTCTCCTCATTCCTTCTCTCACCTGTATTTTAATGACCAGGTTAACAAACTCTCTAGTAAATAAGAAAGACTAAAGAAGATATGTTTTTCATTGTTTATCAACCAACAAAAACGTTTTGCTTATGTGAGTATACTAACATAATAAAACTATGCAATACAGATGAAATATGATAGTAAATAAAGAATGATTAAGTAAATTCTTACCGAAACGGTTAAGAGAGGCGGCGGAGGAGGAGGTAAAAAGGAAGAGGATAGAAAATACGAAGAGAGTTAGAATGAAACAACGGTGGTGGCGACGGAGGACGTCCATTAGTCAAGACCGGTGAGATTAGTGACAAATCTTTTAGAATAAAATATTATTAATGAGTTGGTTTCGTATGAGGCCTTAACATATATATATATATATATATATATATATATATATATATATATATAAACTAATGTAAATTTTCCTATTCAACTCTAACATAAAAGAAATATGCTTGTACATACAATCTTATTATATAAAAGAGAAGCCGGTCGACGAGAATTCGACACGTATGCAAAATTGTAACTCATGAGATTGCGACATGTGTCTAAGATTGATCGGATGATGACATGTGTTTAAACTTAAATTTAATTAAAACAAATCAAAATTAAAAATGGAAAACTTCTAATAGTTCAAATTAATAGAAAAAGAGAAAAATTTCTTATAGTCCACAACTAATAGAAAAAAAGAAAAAAATTTCTAATAGTTAAAACTAATTAATGAAAAAGAAAATTTATATTAGTCCAAATAAAATATAAAAATTAGCATAAAGAGGAAATAAACGTAACAAAATAGAGAATATAAACTTCAAGTGAGGCAAATAAAAAAATAAATGATGACATAAAAGAGATTATATAAATAAATAAAGAAATAAAAAAAATTTGAAAGTGAAAAACTCAATTCAAAATTTTAAGATATGAATAATCAAGGTAAAGAAAAGAAAAATTAAATCTATGAGAATATTCATAAAGCAAAGAAAATGGAAATCTTCGACTTTCGACGGTATTAGAAAGATTCAAACATGTTTAAAGTTTACGAGTATGAATCTATATGAGAACTAAAAAAAAAACCCTATAAGATTTATCAATCCCGGATTTATATGCGATGTTCAACATAATTATTTTTATGAGATATGATTTGAATATTCATGTTAAATATTTTTGGATCTGATACGAATTTAAGGCATGGGAATTAAGATATAAACTGATTTTCATGATTTACAATTCATGTTTAAATAGTATTTCAAAATCATTTGGTAATTCAGCGGATTACTAAATTTAAATATTTATATTGATAAATTTTACTATGTTTACCCGCGTATTCACGCAGGTCCTAATCTAGTATTCTAGAAATATATGTTTCCTATGGTACTTGTAGAAAGAAATATATACGGACCGGTGTCGATTTTTAAAAATAAACAAATCTTTTTGGCAGAAACTTTCCATAAACTAATCACGGTTAAAATATTATTATTGAGTTGTGCTTCATATGAGGGTCCAACATACACATATATATACACACTAATGTAAATTTTCTTATTCAACTCCAATATACTAAAAGGAAATGTGCTTGTACAGAAAATATTTTAGAAATCTAGAAATATGTAAGTTTCCTATGTTACTTGACATACTTGTAAAAATAAATATATAGGTACCGGTGTCGAATTTTAAAAATAAAGAAATCAATATGGCAGAAAATTTCTAGAAATTAATCACAAAGAAAACAAGACATTTGGGCTAAAAAAGTCCATGAAATTAAGTGATCCTAAAAGAATCGAATGCATAACGAGTTTATCCTTTGCTCCAAAGTCCAAATTGATTATGACTACCATTGCTATTTGCTTGATTATGATACTTGTAAAGTTGTGTGGTCAAAAAAGTGGAGAATGTTAACCATTTTATTCGGTGCAGAGCAAAAAAGATTTGGGAGTTAGCTTGCACCATTAAAAAATCCAGCAGGTGAACAAATTCTATCCAACACCTTTCATGAAAATGTAACATCTTTTTCTCCATAACAACCAACCCCTTCAAATTTTTGGAGCTCATTCCTTTCACGGGCTAGAGATTCTCTTAAATTTTTGTGCTCTTATTAAAAAGAAAGAAAAATCTATTTTAAACCTATATTACTCAAATTCATTCAAAACATATCAAGTACTAGAAAAAGTCCACGCGTTGCGTGGAAAAACTACTTAAAAGAATTGATTTGGCTACCTATATCACTTAAGTGCACTTATCTTTTCGGTCACATGTCTTGAGAGAACTCCAGAGTTAAGCGTGCTTGAGCTGGATTAGTTTCAAGATGGGTGACCTACTGGGAAGTCATTTCCAGTATCGTGTGAGTAAGATCAAAACACGAGGAAAGATCGCGTGGTGATTTGCAGGGTCAGTAAACATGACTTCCGAGCCTTCCGGACTAACGCACCGACCGTCGGACATGGTGGGCCCACGGGCCCGAGAGTGGACGGGGCCCATGGGAGGGGCGGTTGGGGCGTTACAAAAATCAAAATATAAAATTATATGATAATATGTTTAAAAATTTTATTAGATGTAAAGACAAACAATATGTTTTGTCTTATTATTTATTTGACAAAAAAACCAATTTTGTAATTGACTTGAAACTAAATTAGTGAATTTTTTTATTTATATTGCATAAACATATAAAGGTAAAGTGATTTTAAGCTATTTTAATATTGATATATTATAAATAAATTGATTTCTATCAAGGTAAAATGTTCCGATTTTCTAATTATCTTCAATAATAAATTGATTAGATTTTGTAAGTTTATTGTAGTAAGTAAATATGGACGTTAAATTTAGATGAGATCAATTTGCTGGTAAAATAATTAATAATTTGTTGAATTTAAATAATCAAAACGTTATATGGGCATTTAAAAATCAAATGTTGAATTATAATTGATAAATAAATGGAAAGATTAATTTTGGAAGTTTAGGAATTAATACCAATCACGAATGATCATTATTAGAGGTATATAAATTTATTTAATTAAATAGATTCCACATTACAAATATATATATATATATATATATATATATTTGGCATTTCAAAATATTTCTTACTTTTGTGAATGACTTTTAGAAAAAACTTTTAGTAGCAGGTTATATATGTTTCTATCCGTGATATATACAAGTATCTTTAGTAGTCTAGTGGTTCTTCTCCACTTAAATTACTGAGGTTTGTTGGGTTTGAAACCTAGAAAAAATATTTTAAACTTTTTTTAAAAATAAAAATTTGTAAAGAAAAAGATAACACGTGTCGTCTTGTCAGAGCTTGTTGGCTTTTGTAAACCTTAAAATATTATAAAGATACAATCTATATATATAATAGCAAAGTCTTCTCTCCATTTAAAGTGTCTACATAGGCAAATTCTTTTCAATACAATTAATTTTAGTTTAAAGTTTTATTTAATTCATGTTTAAGTATATTTATTGTTACTTATAACTACAAAAAATTATAATTCAATCGAAAAACAAAAATGAGTGAATAATGACTTTAACTAGTACATTAAAATTATTTGAGTATTTTATGGTTGTTCATAAAAAAAGTTATAACAATAAATATATTTCGTTATAAGCGATAACAGTAAAAATGTAGTTATTCAATTTCAAAAATTAGAAATATGTAGAATAAATATATATAGAATTATAAATAAGAAATATCAAATAATTAAAATAAATAAACAATTTGTGTCAACCGGTTGTTAAGAGATTGACAATCTATAAACAAAAATAAATATTGTTTCATTAAAAGGACATTGAACCATCTCACAATAATGAGATAATGAGGTGAAATTTTGGAATGTACGGTGAGATAATAAGGTAAAATTTGTAATATACGATTTTATTTAAAATCTTATATTTGAATTTTATAGAAGTATGAAAGAAAAATTTGAAAGTGTTATAATACCATTACTATATATATAAGTATGAAAAAGAATTTGAAAGTGTTATAATACCATTACTATATATATATAAAAGGTATAAGTCTATATACACAAATAATTAAATATTAACGTCATTTTATCTTTCATGAAATTATTGAAAATCTAAAATTTGTCGTTAAATTTAATAAAATTGTAAAATAAAAAATTGCACATCGTGCGAATTATATTCTAGTGTAAAGTTAATGAAAATATCTTAACTCGGAATACCCTATAAATTTTGACTCATTAGGTAACCGATCAACTAAATAGAACTTGGTCACTCTTCATAAAAAACCACTTATTCGAATTCAATAAGATTTTGAGTAGAGCTGAAGTAACTCATGAATTAATTAATTAATTATTAACCTCAAATTCATACTCGTGTAAGTTATAAGGACCAGCTGAAGTAACTCATGAATTAATTAATTAATTATTAACCTCAAATTCATACTCGTGTAAGTTATAAGGACCATGCTTTTGAATTTGGCTATTAGTTAATGAAAGAAATATATTTCGAGTTTTGCGTAACAATAAAGTGCATACAAATATCTAATTTGAGAAGAAGGAAGAGGGACATAAATATCTTACTTTTTCAAACCCTTTTTAGAGTGAGTCAACATTTCAATGTTATATGCGAAAATCATCAAAATCAACGAATAGTAAGATGAAGAATAAAATAATGAAAGGGGTAGAGACACGTGTCGTCGTTGTCCGGTTTCACGTGTTTAGGTAATCACATTACATATAATTAAATGATTAAACTATAATCTACCTAATAAACAAGCAACACGTATCGTGCTAATTTTGGATGCTTTAGACACACTCACAAGCGTCGTGTCAATTTCTCAGCGATTTCAAGTCCTCAAAAGTCGATAATGCTAGCACTAAGACAACAATAATGACGTATTATCTTTAACCCTAATTAAAATAATGGTCCGTGTTTTTGAATTAAGCTGCTGCCACGTGTTTGATTTCCAAATTTGGACCCACTGTTATATACGTATCCACTTTATCATTTTTTTTTATAATCAAATCTTCTCGTTTTTTTTTGGTTAGGTATTCGTTGCTCCAAAATTTGTAATCTTAGATTTTAGCTATAGTGTTAATTAGATTGCAAAAAATTATTTGAATAATTTCTCCTGCCGGAACATATAATAATATTATTTTAATTTGTAAGATATTTCCACTTTTCTTAACCTCAAATATATAGATATTTGTGAAAAGACAGTAAGGCATGTACATGGGTAACCCTGCGGGGTCTTAAAGGCCATATAAAATTATTAAAACACACATTCTTTCTTCCTTTTACTCAACTTTATACTTTTTTTTTCATCCTTTTACTCAATTTTTATTAATTTTATATTTAAACATTCTCTCTTCCTTTTAAAAACACTCTCCAAAAGATCTCAATTACCACACTCTCTCTTTCTTTTAAACACCCTCTACTCTCTTTACTCAAATTTTTATTAATTTTATATTTTAATATACCCTACAAAAACACTTTTTTTTTTTTTTTACAATCATTTTAATAGTTTTATATTATAAGAACATGCTCAAAGTAAAGTAATCGAACATTTGTACATTTGTGCGCTCAAAACGCGCTTGCAGTGTCACGTACGTGTGTAACATAGGGATGCGTACTTTTGTGTTAAATATATTCACGTTCGATAATACTATTATTATGATTATTAAGGATATAATAATACTATAAGAGTTTTGTGATTATTATATCCAAAAGGTGAGAGTGATGATTATCCGGTCTAGTCTAGTCTAACTCTGTGGGTTTTCCAGGTTGGAATGGTTAAGTTGTCGGGCTGAAAACATGACACGTTAGCACAATTACAAACATTGAGAGATCTTTTTCACTAATAGAAATTTGGTTTTGATTCTTTCTGAACAACCTTATTCTATCTGGATTATTGATTTATCATGGTATTTAAACGGCATTAGACCTTTGGTAGATTCGACGAGTTAGTTTTTTTTGTTTTTCTGTTTAAATAAAAAACATCTTATTCTTTCATTATTTTTTGAAAAATGTCATCTTTAACGGAAACACCAATATATATTAACATGTAATTAATCCATTTTTCCATTTGATAGTGTATTTAATAAAGTGAAAAAAATATACACAAGCAGATTTTAGCAGATTTTACTATCGAAACAAAAGTCTACACAAGGGATACAATATCCGAGGTTTGTAATAAGAGCACAAAAGTTCTCTTCAACATAACAACATCGTCTAACCAATACATGTGGGGAAGTCAATGACAATGTTGCTAAAGATCAACGAGGGAAGAGGAATAGTAACAACAATTTGAATGATGATACAATTTTGGAGGGGTCATGATATTGATACTGTGGCAAGCCAAATTTTCTTATAATAGTTGTGATCAGATAGGTGTGTCGGAAGAAAAGAAAAAACCAACAAAAAATTATTAATCGAAAATGAAGATATAAAATTATTAGTTGAATAACCAAAATCCGGGGGGATTTCGGAAGAGTTCGCCCTAATCTTTCTTTCTCAAACACAATTTTCGAGGCGGCCATCGCGATGAGTTCCATCCACAGTTGTGTCTCCGGCGAGTATGAGATCTCCTCCTCCTAAGGTGATTAGGTCCTCTGATTTCAAATCTCTCCTCACCCTCCATTGTTAACATGATTTCAGTTTTCCGATACTTGTCTCCCCGCCTCCTTCCTCCGCGATGACAAACCAATCCGCTCTGCTCACGTTCGCTTACCCGTGCTGGTGGATGTTTCCGGCGTGGAACTCTCCGATGCCTCCAAAGTCTCCGGAACTGCCAGATCAACTGGATTCCTCGCGGGGTTGTAGAGATTCTTCTCAACAAACGTGTTTGTGTCCCCACCGCCTCTTCTTCTTCACCATTACCTCGCCTCCATATCAAGTTTCGAGTTTATCGCTTGCTCCGCCGAGACCTACCTCATCTGATTGTGTAGATTACTCTCTCTCCGGTCGTGTTTCACCGGATCCATGCTTTGGGCCACCGATTCTATCTCCTCCACCGACTTCATTCCCCTATGCCTTGGCCGAGATTTCATCGGCGGTGGTGTCACATCCAACCTAGCCACCCACATTTGGAACTAAAAAGCGGCTCAAGAGGGTGAGCCGCCTCCCTCCTTCATTGCCACTCCCTACCTTCCAAATCTATCACCGAATTTTGCCTCTACCGTACCGCCGATGAAACTTCCATCACCACTACAAGAAAACAGGTGTATTTGCGACGGAAATTTGCAACGGAAGAAAACTGTCGCAAATTTGCGTCTTATTTGCGACGAACATTCTTCTTTACTCGCAAAACCGTCGCAAATTTGCGTGGGAAGTTTCCGACGCAAATTCGTCGCAATATTTGCAGCGATATTGCGTCGATTTAACGTTTGCAGCGGATTTGCGTCGAGGTGTACGTTTAGACGCAAAATAGTCGCAATTTTGCGTCGAGTTTGCGACGATATAACGTTTGCGAGGGATTTGCGAGGAAAATAGGTAGAACACGTTTTAATTGATTCTTACTTGTTTATGAGTGTAATATTTTAGCCGCAAATTAGTCGCAAAAGCCTTGCACATTAGTTGCAAATTAGTCGCAAATTGAAATGAACATTCTATAAAATCCACCTTATGGATCTCACAATAATATATAATTCAACAAATATGGATAACAATCGATCTTTGATACCGGGTCCGGCTGGTGTGAGACAAGCAGAAGAACGGGCAAGGAAAAAACTTGAAGAATCGATGTTGGAAGAATGCAATTCTTATGAGAGACATGTACAGATGGTTAACTGTGTTGTTGAGGCAGAAGATCCATCGTTCACCGATGTCCTTTGGAAGACGACAATTGGAAATGTCACCAAATTAACATGTATAATGAAATGTTATTAATACAACCTTTAAAATATATATTAGTAATTAAGAAACAGAAATAATTATATTTCAAAGTTTGTATATTGTTTTATTGACATTTAATTATATTTTACTTATTCTACGTAAAATATATACAGGTGGACACACACGTGGGTGGACATTGGTAAAAGAGTTGCATAAAATAAAACCACAATGGCGTCACGTACCATATGTGGTAGCAGTGATTCATAAAATGGAACCTAATGGATTGGGGGACGCGATGGTCATACTAAAGGTAACATGTATATATAAGTTATAAGAAAAGATGTTTTTAACAAATTATATATATATATTTAGTAATCTATATAAATGTTATTTATTTTCCTTGAAGGATCCTACCGGGACTGTACAAGCGAGCATTCATAGGTCCGCCATATCTGATAACAAATATGGGCCGCACATAAAGGAGGGTTCGGTATTGGTTCTAAAGGAGGTTGTAGTTGTTAAGTTTGATAGGGCGCCAACATATCTTAACATTATTCTTGAGAACATAAGAAATGTAAGTTAATTACAATATATATTTTAAAGGTATTGTATTAAGTAGTATCCGTACACATAAATCAAGTTTTTATTTCACAGGTTATATCTAAAGAAAACCTGGCTATAGCGTTCATAGAAGAAGGTAGTAGCAGTCGTGGTCATCGAAACCCAAACAATTGGCTATCCCAGAATGACGACGAAGGGTCGACGACGGATGATGGTGAAGAAATTGATGATGAGTAAAACATTACGTCATCAATGAAAGAAATAAAAATAAATATGTGTTTATGTTATCAGCTGTTTATTTGTATTACGTTTTTAAGCAATAATGTACGTACGTTTATGAACATTGATGTTAATGTTAAAATATCATAAAGGTTTTGAAGCATGTGCATCCTGATATCGGAATCTCGAGCAAAGCGATGGGAAGCGATGGGAATCATGAACAGTTACATCAACGATATCTTTGAGAAGTTTCCAAAAATTTAATTGTAACCCTAACACATTAATACTAATAACAAAAAATTACAAATTAAATCTTAACTTACCAAACTATAAATACGCAACATTGCGACGATTTTGCGTCGATTATGCGGTATCGACGCAAAACCGTCGCAAATTTTGCTACTGTTTTGCGTGGTAAGATATTTTGTAATAGAATAGACACGTGTTTATGATGCTTACCTGATTATGGGTGCAATATTTTTAGTCGCAAACGTGTCGCAAAGTAGATGAAAAAAGGTCGGAAATTAGTAGCAAAATAAATCAATTTCCTATAAAAACCTCGAATGTGTGATCGACGAATTCACAACAAACATTCCAATCATAATTTTAAAACACTACGAGGAGAAATTTTTTTTTTCTAAGATTTCTTAAAGAGAAAAAGTATTTTGATAATTAATCGATCGAAGATGTCTTCGCATCATGAGGTCTACGTGGTTCGAGCATGGATGTACAACCGCAAAGATTCAGAAACTGGCCAAGTGACTAGAGAATTTAGAGAAGGGCTTGACCAGTTCTTGACGCAGGCGATAAACAACCCAGGGGCTGTCGCAGGATATATCAACGACGGTAACGTGAAAATTTTCTGTCCTTGTGTGAAATGCAAAAACTTTACTCCACATGATACGCGAACTGTTTGGAAACATTTATTTACGAGGGAGTTTTTACCTAACTACTATGTTTGGTTTTTGCATGGGGAGGATTTTGTTGTCAATGTTCCGGGTAGTTCAAGTACGAGTTATCGTGGGAATGTAGAAGGTGGTAGGAATTATGAGGATAATAATTATCAGTATGGTCATGATAATTTTAATGAATCTGCATATGGAAATACAGATGGGAATAGGTTTAATGATATGGTCAATGATGCATTTGAAGAAACTACTGCTTCGTTTAGTGATAATACTTTTGAAGAACCAAACCCGAGTGCTAAATTTTTTTATGATATGTTAGATGCTGCTAACGAACCTATCTACGAAGGATGTAGAGAAGGGCTATCAAAATTGTCATTAACATCTAGGATGATGACAATTAAAAGCGAAGATAACCTTAGTGAAAATTGCATGGATAAATGGGGTGAATTGTTTAAAGAGTATTTGCCAGAGGGTAATAACTCTGCAGAAAGTTACTATGAGATACAAAGATTGGTAGCAAGTCTTGGATTACCGTCTGAGATGATTGATGTCTGCATTGATAATTGTATGATTTTTTGGAAAGATGATGCTCAGCTGCAGGAATGTCGTTTTTGCTCTCATCCAAGATATAAGAAGACTAGTGGTCGCACCAAAGTCCCGTTCAAGCGTATGTGGTACCTTCCAATAACAGATAGGCTGAAGCGATTATATCAATCAGAGCAGACAGCAGGGGCAATGAGGTGGCACGCAGAACACGATTGTCAGGAAGGGGTGGTCGCCCATCCATCAGATGCAAAGGCGTGGAAACACTTTCACACGGTATATCCAGACTTTGCTGTAGAACATAGAAATATGTATTTGGGTCTTTGCACTGATGGGTTTAGTCCTTTTGGGATGTCTGGTAGGCAATATTCGTTGTGGCCAGTCATAGTGACGCCATATAATCTCCCACCGGAAATGTGTATGCATCGAGAATTTTTATTTCTCTGCATTTTGGTTCCAGGGCCAAAGCATCCTAAAAGATCACTTGATGTCTTCCTACAGCCTCTTATCCAGGAACTAAAGGAGTTGTGGCATGTTGGTGTACGGACATTTGATTCGTCGAGCCGTAAGAACTTCAACATGAAGGTTGTCCTCATGTGGACGATAAGCGACTTTCCGGCGTATGGTATGCTATCTGGATAGACAACGCACGGAAAGTTATCATGTCCTTATTGTTTAGATAAGACCGAATCATTTCAATTGTCAGCAGGAGGGAAAGCTTGCTGGTTTGACTGTCATCGTCGTTTTCTTCAAAGGGATCATCCTTATAGAAAGAGTAGGACGTTATTTCGAAATCGAGTTGTTAAAACCTCCCCCTTGGTTTACCTCTCAGGTGAGGAGTTGGAAGAACAAATCGATGGATATGGTGCGGAAGAAACTGTAAAAGTTGGAGGTAATTGGCAAAGTAATCCAACAAATATACCTGTTGGGTATGGGGTATACCATAACTGGCATAAGAAAAGTATATTTTGGGAATTGCCTTACTGGAAGGAGCATCTGCTGAGGCACAACTTGGATGTCATGCATGTGGAGAAAAATTTCTTTGAGAATATTATACATACATTGTTGAATGTTGCAGGGAAAACAAAAGACAATCTGAAATCTTGTCTGGATCTCGCGGCTTTATGCATAAGGCCTGAGTTGCATCTAATAGGAGATGGTAGGGCACCTATTCCCAGTTTCCGACTATCACCTGCTGCGAAGAATGCTTTGATTAACTGGGTTAAGGAGTGGGTGAAGTTCCCAGATGGCTACGTGTCAACTTTTTCAAGGTGTGTTGAGCAAGGGGGGAAATTTTCTGGGATGAAGAGCCACGATTGTCATGTGTTCATGCAGCGACTACTCCCTTTTGCCTTTCAAGAGCTTTTACCGCAGGATGTACACGAGGCAATTGCAGGTATTACGTTTATCTATGGTTATTAATATATACATACATGTATTTTGTAACTGTATTAATTAACTTAGTCCGGACCGGATTGACGTTTTAGGTATTGGAGCATTTTTCAGAGACATATGTGCCAGAACCTTAACGGAGGACGAAATCTCGAAGTTGAATTCAGACATTCCACTCACTATTTTCAACTCAGAGAAGATATTTCCACCTTCCTTTTTTGATGTGATGGAACATTTGGTTGTACACTTACCACATGAGTTAGATTTGGGTGGTCCAGTCCAATTTCGATGGATGTACCCCTTCGAAAGGTTCTTCAAACATTTGAAGATGAAGGCAAAAAATCTCGCTAGAGTAGAGGGATCAATCATTGCTGGAAGTTTGACAGAGGAGACATCAAACTTCTCTACATACTACTTTAGCCAAACCGTGAAAACTAAGAAAACCCGTCGTAGACGATACGACGATGGTGAGGTTGGTCGAACATATCACTTGGAGGGTGTACCAGATGTTTTCTGTGATGTAGGTCGGATGGGTGGAAAAGTGAAAGAATCAACGTGGTGTGATTTCAAGCATATGGAAGCTGTCCATACGTATATAATGCTAAATTGTAACTACTTTCAACCATATGAGAGGTATATATATATATATATATTATTTTTTTTATATATTAATTGAAAATATATATATATATCTAATTAATTAACGGGTGTACAGAATGTTAGAAGGCCAAATACGAGAAGCATTTCCTGAACTAAATGATGAAGAAGTTCAATTTTACCTAGAACATGATTTTGCTGGCTGGATGCGGGAGAAGGTAAGAACCATGCATGAGTTATATTAGTATTGCTTATATATATATACTAATTATTTCAATTTGTCAATAGGTGGCGAAGAAATCTCAACAAAGTTGGCCTTTATGGGTACATGAGTTTGTTTTGGGGCCCATTGCAAGCATAAAAACGAGTAAGATGTATTGTACTCGGGGCTTTATTTTTCACACATTTCAACATGGACAAAATAAAGCCACTGCAAATTATGGTATTCATGTCCCGGGCGATACAAACTTCTATGGTATTTTGAAAGAAATCATTGAGATTGAGTATGCTGGTGTGTGAACTTGAAAAGTGTATTATTTCGTTGTGATTGGTTTGATCCATCCAATGGTCTCGGGGTTAGAACTAGCAAATTTGGAGTTGTTGATGTAAAAGGAAATAAGAGCTACACTGACAAGTTTGAGCCATTTGTTTTAGCATCGCAAGCAGAGCAAGTAGTCTTCATTCCTTACCCTCGTACTCGTGGACGACGGGATCAAGATTGGCTATCCGTGATTAAAGTTAACCCAAGGGGTCGAATTGTCGGGGGGGGGGGGGGAGGGTTAGCAGCTGATGCTGATGATGATCATCAACCCCCAATGCAACCTGCAAGAACCGAAGAAGTTTCGATCCCTACAGAGGTAACCACCAATTTGACAAGAATTGGCCCACTTCATAATGGTCTTGATGTGATATTCGAGGATTCAGAAGGAAACGAAGATGAGTTTGATGAAGACGAAGAGGAAGAAGAGGACGACGATGATGACGAAGATGGCGGAGTAGAACGTTATGTTTCTGATCATGACGAAGAAGATTAATAAATTTATTATAATTATGTGTATATTATAAGTATGTATTTTTGAGTGTGTTGATAATTTTTTTTTTTAACCAAGAGATATAACCATTTGCTACGATTTTGCGACGGAATCGTCGCAAAACCGTCGCAAAAGTTCATATTTGCGACGGTTTTGCGACGCATTCGTCGCAAAATCGTAGCAAACTTCCATACCCAAAACTCTTACCAATACATTATTTATACCGTTTAAATTGCCTTTTCGTGGAATATAAAAACATATCATAGAGGCCTTAATTCATATATATATTGTTTTCCATCAATGTCCAAGTAATAAGAATAAGAACAAAACACTAAGGTTTAGGGTATGGAAGTTTGCTACGAATTTGCGACGGAATCGTAGAATTTGTGACGGATTTGCGACGATTCCGTCGCAAAAACGTAGCAAACTTCCATACCCTAAACTGTAACCTATACATTATTTATACCGTTTCAATTAGCTCGTCTTCGAATATAAATGTATGAGCCGTATAATAAATAACAATCTCTTTATAATTATTGAAATAAAAAACTTATCAAAACTTTATCAAGAAAACATATATAACGAAGTGTCACATACATGCACTTATACTAAGAATGTGATCAATCTATCATTTTTGCCGATTTTACGAAAAGCTTCAATTAGTATACTAACTTTGTTTCATACATGGACTAAGGACCTAAAGAAGTGTTTATTTACATATATGAATTGTAATTTTAGTCTAAAACATCCAAAACCCTAAGTATACCCTAAACCACTTTAGCGTGGGATTTGCGACGGTTTCGTCGCAATTGCGTCGCAAATGAAAAATTGCTACGGATTTGCGACGATTTCGTCGCAAATGCCACGCTAAATTTGCTACGCTTTTGCGACCTCACTTACGGTCAACTGAATTAACTGATCGAACATTCGCATTGGGATTTACAGTTTGCGAGGATTTTGCGACGATTTGAAAATAATTGCGAGGCATTTGCGACCGTTTTTTTAGTATTTGCGAGGCATTTACGACGATTTGTGGGCGGCAAACGAAACGCTGTGGCGGCAAACATGCACTGGGTAAAATATTCGGCCCACTTTGCAAGGGATTTGCGACGGAATTGCGAGGGATTTTTTCCCTATATAAGCAATTCCAATCCCTCGCTCATTCCTCACACCTCTCTCTTCTCTCTCTACAAAAAACCTTTCTCTCTCTAAGAAAACGTTTCTTCGACGTTCCGAATCCCGATCCCTCGACCTTCCGAATCCCGACCCCTCAACCTTCCGAATCCGAACCCTCGACCTGATAAGGTAATTTTCTAAATTGTTCGTTTATTTTATGAATTTAAAATTTTTCTTTTAATGTTATCTTTAAAGTTGTTCAAATTAATATTAAATATCAATTTTTTTTAATATGCAATTACTAATTTTTAAAATTATAAAATTTATTTAGATGGCGGAGAACGACTATACCGACTACTTAGAGCCTGGTGTTGGTCGTGGTAGTGGTCATTCACGACCAGGACAGCGTACACATTCCGCCCGCGTCTCTTCTTCAGTGCGCGCCTCTTATTCCGGTACCGCTAACAGAATTCCGGAGTCACAGCCGACGCCACCTCCCGAGCCAAACCCTGGAGCAATTCCTTCATGGGATGACTTGACCTTCGAGCAGCTTCTCGTTACTCCCGGACGGCAGGCTCTTCCCCATTTAGAACCTGACTCTGCCGGCAACGCTGTGTGGTAAGTAATTTTTTTTACATTATTGTTGTTTAATAATTATTAATATATTTATTTAAACATAATATTATTTTTATAAATTTTTTTAGGTTTTGGAGAAACAAGGTGGGAAAAGATATTAGAAAGATCATAGAGCGGGATTTCAAGATGTGTCACACGAGTTGGATGTATGTTAACCTCGAGACCAAGGATCGGTGGTTCAAAACATTCGCGGTAAAAAATTTTTAAAATTTTTATTTATTTATTCAATTTTGGAATTTTATAACTTATTTTTTCAATTTGCAGCAAAAATATTATTGGGACCCCGCGATTACCGGTTTAGTTCGTGAAGAATTTGAGGAGAAAGCGAAGATCCGTCTCAACAACCAAATAGGACGGTGGAAGGAGAAGTGGCAAAAGGACCCGGATCCGAAGGTATGTATGCCATCTTTCTTCGATCCCAATATTTGGGCTGGTCTTGTCGCCTTCTGGCAGTTAGAGACTTCTGCGGAGAAGTCTGCCCAGTGCTCGGCTGCTCGATTGACGAAGGTTGGCGGTAGTGACCAGCCTTCGAAGCACTGTTCGGGACAGATTTCTTATGCTCAGCATGCGGTTGACATTGTAAGTTATTAATTTTTTTTACTTTCAATTTTTACGGTAACAAAAAATTTAACTTTTAATATGTTTCCATTTTCAAACTGCGGAAACAGGATTTCCCGCAACGATGACATCGGTTTGGGAGAAGACCCACCGCACGCCGGACGGGACATGGGTTGATGAACGTGTCCACAAGCTCTACGACGATGTCATTGAGCGAATCGACGAACTCTCAACCCAGCTTACTCCCGATGGTCAATCTACTCAGCTGACACCGATGGAGATTAACCGTGTCGCATTACAGGTAAAAATTTAATTTCTTTTTATTTTTATTCACAATTTTAAATATTTATTATACTATTAACATTTTTAAAAATAAAATTATAAACTTTTAATTTTTTTTTGTAGATGGCTCCTCGAAACCGTAAGGGAAAGATGGCATTTACAGGATCTATCCGGACGGATGATCAGGGAGTGCCATTTTGTCCCGTTTCGAGATATGCTTCTGATCCGCAAATGGACAAGGAGCTCCGGGAAACAAAAGAACGGCTCGGGCTAACGAAGAAGAAGTTAGAGAGGACGGTGAACGTCTACGATAATCTGTTTCGGGAGTTAGCGAAGTCGAACCCCGCCATTGCCGGGATTTAAAGGAGGGAAGACGAAGAAGGAGGCACATCGAGCCAGGATCCGCTCGATAATTTTAACTTCGATTAGATTTTTTTTGGTTTTTGTTTTTTGTATTTTTAATGTTTTTTTATTTTAAACCTTATTTTATAAATTTTTTTTTATTTTAAATATTTTAGAATTTTATTAATAAATAATAATTTTTTTTTTTAATAATCAAAAACATCTTCGTCGCAAAACCGTCGCAAACAAAAGCCGCAATTACGTCGTAAATTTTTTTTACGCAAACCCATCGCAAAACAATGTCGCAAAATCGTAGCAAAAACAGTTGCAATTTCGTCGCAAATTTCGCCGCAAAACCGCCGCGAAGTTGACGCAGATGTTTGCGTCGTAAAACCGATGCAAATCCGTCGCATATTTGATATGAACAGTATTCGTCGCACATCCGTTGCAAAAAGGAACGTCGCAAATGCGTCGCTACTATTAGCGACGATTTATAAATTTGCGACGGTTTTGCGACGATTTTTGGTTTGCAACGAGCTAGTTGCGACAAACCAAAAATCGTCGCAAAACCGTTGCAAATCTCTGTTTGCAACGGATTTGCGACGAAAACCTCCTTTGCAAATGCACCTGTTTTCTTGTAGTGCACCGGCCCGTCTGGTTATATCGTTACGGAGCTCGTTAAAATCGGTGTCCTCCAAATCGAGCCTGGAGGGACCTTTTCCCCTTCATTCCATTGCTATAAGCGTCTCGCCGGAACTTGTGTCTCCGATGGAGAAACAAAAGATAAAGCTTACATTTAGACCATTCCCCCCGAGCTTCTACGTCTGAAGCTTTGATTCCACCATGTCCCGCTCCCAGAGCTGCCTCGAGATAATCGCAGTCAAAGATTCTGGCGAGAATGTCGGCGATGATTCACCATCTATCCCAATGCGTTCTTTGCTGCTAAAGACCTCTTGGACTTGGTCTAGTTTGCCATCAAAGGCTATCACCGTACTTCTTTGTGAGTTTGACTTATATCCCTTCAATTTTAATGTCCAATTTGTTGTTGAGCTTGTGAACATATATACCAAGATTAGATTAATGTTGTATGAATTTGGAAAGGTATATGTTGTAACCTCCTACCTTAGGCAGACAAATCTTGGTCCAGTCAGGAAAGGAACCATCCCATTGTTTCTTCCCTTATTGGGAAAAAGAACTCTCTCGGATCCGAATTCGAGTAATTACCAAGCCAACTTGTTCTCTTTCGTAGTTGTCTTTATAACACTAGAAGATGCAATCAAGATCGTTTCAACGATTCTCGTGGCTACGGTTAATCTTTCAAAGCCACTTTGGAGACTCCAAGTGACTTTCCTTATAGTCTTCAACTTAGCCGTAAAGACGACCTTGACGCATTTGAAACTCGCTTCAGATCCGCTGTCCATCATCTTGTGCGATGATTTATCCAATCTATTTTTTATTGCTTTCAATTTCTTATGTTGTAATTGCCAAGGATGGTTTAGTTCCCTTGTTGTATGGTTGGTTATATGAATGAATGAAACATTGTTGACAAAAAAAAGAAATAATAACAACTAAAATCCACTTTGCAATCCATTTTGAAAATTATTAGTAATAATTTTTTGTTGGTTTTTTTTTTATTAGTTGAAAATGAAGATAAAAAAGTTATTAGTTGAATACCCAAAATCCACTTTGAAATCGGTCGATTAACCAAAATCCATTTGCAATCAAAATTTTTGAGGAATTTGCCATTTTCTTACTGATTTTGTGATCAAAATTTAAACATTTTTATAGTGAATGAATAAATTAATGACGATCATTAAACCGAAATCGAGCATAGCGAAGAACTTGTTTTATCAGTGTATCGTATTTAAAGATTTTTAAACCTTAAGTAACAGCAAGTATTCAAAGTTTCATTTCGATATGTTTTACATGAGTGGAATTTTACTAAGATTTTCTTAATTTTAAAGAAGCGAAATCCTTACCAATTTTCATAGTGTTGTATAAAATCATCAAGCTTATCATTTAGACAACCGTTATAAAAAATACAAGCAGGAAACCAAGTAAGCCAAGGCTTGAATAGAGAAGAGAACTTGACAAAATATGTGAGCAAAGCAGATTGTTATTCAAATTTATTCAATAAACTCTTCACTAGTACAGTATTTAACAGCAACAATACAATTTACATAATTTATTTAAATATATATATATATATATATATCGTCGCATTTCAATGATTTTTCGTGGAAAGTATACATTCTTAGTGTTAAAGGGAAGGATCTTGAAGGGTGCAAGTAAATACATGCCCTAATTTATTTGTAGACCAATGAGAGCACAACACGAATACAGATTATTGAGAATGCGATTAAACAAAGTCTTTGCATATTTTTTGCTTAGAAAAATATAAAAGAGTGACTCATTTAGGGAGTGGAAAATATCTCAAGATGTCAAACTATCTAGATGCCAACACAAAGTGCAAATTAAAAAAACAGGAAAAATAATGTTTCTACTAATGAAATTAATAAATAAAAAGAGGGAAAATAAAATTTAAAAATATACAAAAGAGGAAGGAATCCTCCATCATCAAAGCATAAAAATTGCAATATAATAAACAAACACTTTTGCCTCTTTGTCTCTCCCTCTTTCTCTTTCTCTCTCTCATCTCTCCTCTCTCCTCTCTCCTCTCTTCTCCATATATACTTCATCAGAGTTCATCTTCACACCCCAAAACTCCAACATACACAATCTTTCTCCTGCGAAAATTGCCAAAGTTTCAATTTTTCAATTTCCACTTCTCTCTAATACCAATTCACTTTTGTTCCCCTCTACTGAGTTCAAATTCATTGAAATCAAACAAAACCCACATCAAAACTTTTTTACTTATAAAATTGAAACCATGGATCCGTCATTTAGATTCATAAAAGAAGAGTTTCCTTGTGGATTTAGTGATTCTCCATCACCACCATCTTCTTCTTCTTCCTCTTACCTTTATTCAACTTCCATGGCTACAACAACCACAAATGATCAAACAACAACATTGAGGTATCCTCAACCAATAGAAGGTCTCCACGAATCAGGCCCACCTCCGTTTCTTACAAAGACGTATGAATTGGTTGAAGATTCAAGAACCAATCATGTTGTGTCTTGGAGCAAATCCAATAACAGTTTCATTGTCTGGGATCCACAAGCTTTTTCGGTCACTCTCCTCCCAAGATTCTTCAAGCACAATAACTTCTCTAGCTTTGTTCGCCAGCTCAACACCTATGTAAGTCCTAATTCCTATACGGTTTTGTTATAAATTTTTTTTTTTAAATATAATTTAACATTCATTTAAAAAAAAGATTTCTGTAGATATGTAATTCTGTATATCACAAGAAATCTGAGGAGATCTAAACTAACTCAACAATCAAATCTTGATTACAACTAGCGGGTCAATTCTTTGATTTTTTTTTTTGTGTGGATTTGACTCTCTATGGTGCAATCAAATTTTGAATTTGAGTTCTTGACACTTGGCTCTTGATTTTTGGTGTTTTTTCTTGGTGTTCTTGATATGAATCAGAGTGGTTTGATTAGTGGCATTATTATATATATGATTTCTTGAAGGATTTCGTGAGTGTATATATATAAATGCAAGTGGGCATCACTATTCCTCCGAAAAATCTCGCGACTTATAATAATTTAACACCCACTTGTATGTTTTGTGTCTTTTTGTTTCTATAGATCTCTTGAAAGGGAGTTTATACAAATTTCTACTTAATTTTCTGCTAGAAATCTTTAAGGAAAAGTCTCTACAACAATATTCTTGATTGATATGATATGTAAATATTTAGTTTATCGCTCTAGATATTATACATGTACACCAAATGAAATATCTCTCATCTCAAGTTGCATAAAATACATAGGATAGAGTATGAGTGGTTAGAGTCCTTGAAAGGTTTTGGCTTTGTGATATAATAAAAGTTGATTAAGACGAGTTTGGAGTTGAATCTAACCATAAAATTATATAATTAGGGTTTCAGAAAGGTGAATCCAGATCGATGGGAGTTTGCAAATGAAGGATTTCTTAGAGGGCAAAAACATCTCCTCAAGACCATAAGGAGAAGAAAAACAAGTAACAACAATCAAATGCAACAACCTCAATCATCTTCTCAACAACAATCTCTAGACAACTGTTGCATAGAAGTTGGTAGGTATGGTTTAGATGGAGAGATGGATAGCCTAAGGCGAGACAAACAAGTGCTGATAAATGAGTTAGTGAGATTGAGGCAGCAACAACAAAGCACCAAAATGTATCTGACTTTGGTTGAAGAGAAGCTAAAGAAGACGGAATCAAAACAACAACAAATGATGACCTTCCTCGCTCGGGCAATGCAAAATCCGGATTTCATTCAGCAACTCGTCGAGCAGAAGGAGAAGAGGAAGGAGATAGAAGAGGAGATCAGCAAGAAGAGACAAAGACCGATCGATCAAAGGGCAAGAAATGTGGTTAATGTTGAAGATTATAGTGATGGTGAAGGTAGTTATGGAAGGTATGGGAATGACGGCGGATCCTCCTCGGCATGTGTTGATATGAAACAAGAAACATATGGAGATATGTCTGAATTGGACATGCTTGCAATGCACATTCAAGGACTTGGAGATCATTCCACTAAGTTAGAAGTCTTGAATGTGGAAAAGGAAAATGAAGAGGAAGAACAACAACAACAAAGCTACCAAAAGGAGAACGAGATTTATGGTGAAGGTTTTTGGGAAGATTTGTTAGATGAAGGTCAAAATTTTGATTTTGAAGGTGATGAAGAAAATGTTGATGTGCTAATTGAGCAACTTGGTTATTTGGGATCTAGTTCACACACTAATTAAATAGAAGCTGGAAAAGGGTACTTAGTTAAGCATTTGAATTAACTTGGTCCTATTAGAATCTCGGCTTTGTTTCAATTAAGTGGTCATGGACTAACTTATGGAATTTAGGATTGAATCATGTTCTTGTTTCTTTTGATGTTCTCTTTTTTGAAATAAAAATGTTTTTTCAAATTAGTATAACAAATTTCATAAAGGAAGTTTCTTAATTTTGGATATATCTGAATAATTTAATACATACGGAGTTGTAATCTCTCCATCTCTCCGGTTCATTGTTGATAGTGGTTCAACTTATCCGGCATCGGCTTCTTACAACGTGTCTGCTTCTTCAAACAATTTATGTTTAGCCACTTTAAAGATTTGCAATTGTTCAAATTTCCGAAGTCTACACATATAAAGAGAGGACTTGGAGACGGAAATCCTGGTTTGGTATTGACGGTTCCTTGGTGATGTCTAATTGATTTCCGTTCTTGGTTTGGATGTCTGCTCATATAGGTTGAAGGTTATGGCTTGTTTGATTCCAACTTATCGTGTTAGTTTGTATTTGTGTAATATCTCTATTGTAAGGCTTTGGCTCCGTGGTAGGCATCCAGCTTTTGTTTTTTCGAGGATCATTCTTCATCCGCCCGTTCTATATAATATCAAACTTTGGCTTATTGATAGCATTATGACCAAAAAGAGAGAGTTGAAATCTCTCGTATGAAATACGTCAAGTATACTATCACATCAAATCAACTAACAAGTTTTCGAGATAAATTGTTCTGAAAAATGAAATGACTATAATATTTATTGGCAACAATTTACGGTCACTTTATACTTTGTTACGTTTTAGATTGTCAGAATTACAAAATCGTTGCTATTTTCTATTATTATTATTAAAAGTGTTACGCTTAATTTGGACAATTTTTTTTTAGTTATTTCATATATCTTTGCATTATACGGTAACCTTTTACAACTGAAAGAATTATGTCGTTTTAGGTTACCTGTTGTATTCATAATATGTAAGAGTGACCGGCTCTCTCCATTCTCTTTGGGCGTAGAGTGCTTGCTTTCTTTCTTAATTGGTATATTCAATGGTTTTCTCTTGCTCTAATACTTTGTTGGCTCATTTTTTCAGAACAAAATTAGACTATTTTAATGTAAACTATGCCCTTCTAATTCGGGTTTCCAATTCAGATTTTTAATTAATTCATGAGGTTGGCCAAAAAATACATATTTTATGATTAATAGACTGTAAATGATGCTAGACAGATATCTTAAACTTGTGGTCGATATATTTAAATGGTGATAATTATGTACAAAGATTCATTATTGGAACTAACACAAACTGGTAACACTAGATGCTGCAATTAATACAATCAGTTTATATACATATATTACACAAATTAAACCACTACATAAAATTTACTGTAACACAGCATGAAAGACTGAAAGTACATGGACTTGTAGTTTGTTGTTAGATACAATATTCCTTGTAATCATGCTTAAGCTTTAAGTTAGTGTTGATGGTTTAATGTTATGTATTTTATCAATCCAGCGTCTAAGTTCTATAATCATTCTTAATTGATTAAATAGTTGGTTCTAACATATCATTAATTTGTCTTTATATTACTCATCAGGAAATAATTGTTCTTTCACTATTCGAAGTTAAAATTTAATTAAGATTATAGTTGGGTTCGAATATTTTTTAAAACAATTGAGAGTAGAATAACGACGTTAAACTTTAGAAAGTGTACGAGGGACTAACGATTCTAGTTTTCAAACCAGATTATTCGATTCGATTTTTACTAGAAAGAGCAAATCTAAAACAACCAAAGTGTCTCAAATTCACATATTCATAGTTTATCATCCATTCATCAACTCAGTCGACATGTTAAAATAAAAGAATGTAAGACAACACTGAAACACGGCTCGAGCTTTCCATTTTATAACAATTTATTATTTGGCTTTACTTTTCATTTTCACACTTTGGTGGAATCTCACACCACCTTCTAGGCTTTCTACCTTCGACTGCTCCATATATATATATATATATATATTGTCTATGTTTAGTATTTTTTTTTGGGAGTAATTATAGTATTTTTGTATATCGTGTTGCGGAAATGGCAAGCTATCCACTGACTTTTGACTTTGTCTTTAACGGTCGTTTCAACGTTTTTGATAACTTTACAATTCAACGCCTTTCATTATATATATTAAAATGAAGATACCAAGTCTAAAAGTAATGCAGGTTTATGTTCTAAGATGTATCTTTCATTCAATTGTTAACGTTACAATTCGAGGTCTTACAATTGTAAGTGTCTTGTAATATGAGAAACCTTTTTGCTTGTGTGTGTATCTTGTAGCTTGACAACTAGGTAATGAAGACCATGGGGAAAGCTGTTCATTCCACTAGAACATGGCCTGGTCATTAATTTTGTGTGGATGCGTAAATACAAGATCGAAATTAAAGTCATCCCGAGGGTATGCCTGCTCCGCTCAACAGATGCTTGTCCCACTATATGGAAAATCCTTTAGACCAGTGACCAGTGACCAGTGACCAGTGACCAGTTATGTCTGTTTTCACCTACATTTAGAACATAACTAGTGACCAATTCTGTCCCTAATGTTTTGTTTTTTTTAAAAAAAATTTCTTGTACTTTCTTTTTGCCAAGAGTGTGGGGAAACAAACGTAAAAAAGATTCTCTTAATCACCAAAAATCACGTTCGTTTCTAGAAGAGGTTCCATTCATTATTACACATCTCTTTACAGTTTTGGAAGTTAAGCTAAGTTGGGATCCCAATAGGCCAATACTTGGGTACCGTTCGAGTACGTGACTTGTCTTTTTGTCTCTTTCTACGTGGCCACTCTCAGCTCTGAAATTTTTTTTAACGGTCGTTTCAACATTTTTGATAACTTTACAATTCAACATTTTTCATTATATAAAAATGAAGATACTAAGTCTAAAAGTAATCCTTTTTGTTTTTGCCGAAAAACAAAAAAATTGGTCATGAGAAAAGCCAATTATTAACGTTACAATTCGAAGTCTTACAATTTTAAGTGGACACAGTTATTATAGCAATTTCAAGAAAGTTCAAATTGACATCAACGGATATTAAATTTAGCTAAAAAGTATGTTTAAAATTAGAATTACAAAAGTGTAATAAATATGTAATTTGTATCTTATTTCATACTTAACATGCATAAAATAGATAATATATCAACAATTGTCGCAAAGAAACAATCGGAGTCTCTCCCCTCTCCATTCTGAGATGCATGGTCTGCTGTGGGCCATGCATTCTTTGCTTCGAAAACAATGATTTTGCTCTACTTTCATCACAGACTCAAGGGATCTGGTGAAGATGGTGGAAGCGCCACATGAGTGGCCCGGATTTGTACCAGAATTACGTGAATTGGCAAGCCTTCGGGAATCTTTCCCAGAATTCGATCTCATCTACCGGCAACGGCAGAATAATACGAGAGCGGATTTGCTAGCAAGGAATGCACGCACGAGAAATGAGATTTTTTCTTTTATTAACACTTCTGTCCCCTATTGGTTTACTAATACTGAAAATGTATTTGCTTAACTAGTAGCGAAGTGTAATCCTGTGACAAAAAAAAAAAAATATATATATCAACAATTGTCGGTGAATTATATAGAAATACATGACATAATAGACAAGTAAACTATAGTAGATACTAGATTAAAACCCCTCGCGATGCGAGGATTATTTAATTTATAGTAAAAACACTAAATAGTTATGGTTAAAAAATGTTTTAGGAAAAATCATATTATATTCTTAATTTAATCCCTAACATAGATAATGCAGTAATTAAAGTTATAGGTTCATATGTCATTTGAAAATTTATAGTCTTATATCTCATATAATTTGAAGAATTTGAAAATCAATAAAGTATACATGTTTAATATATGTAAATATGGTTTAAATTATTAAACTATTTGATATAACAATTAAATCATTCTTACATGTTTTGACGATCTTTCTTTAATGTTATTTCGTAAACTTTAAACATGTACACAACACTAACCAAATTTTTCTTATCTTTGTTTTTTTCCTTGATCTATTTCTACTTCTATCCATAGTCAATTATTTTGTGTTCCCAATAGATATAACATATGTTAAATTTCTGCCTATTTATAACGTTAGAAACATGGTCGTTTCTATTTTTAATTATATAGTTTGCTATTTTCTATTTCTTAATTTGTTTTTTATGTTAAATTTTTCTTTATTATAAACTATTTTTCAACTAAATATTTTATATAACTATTCGTATAGAGGTTTTGTGCAATTTGTAAAATTACTTTATGCTTGTTTTTCTATTTTAACTTTTTCCCTTTTGGGTAATTAACAATTTTGATATTGAAAAACTTACAAATTTAAATAATTGACATGTGTCATAATCTAATCGACTACTTAACACGTGTCGCGATCTCGTGAGTTATAATTATGCGAACTCTCCTTTATATAATAAGATACTATTTAATTTGTACTCTTTTTAATTTTTGTTTGTTTGATAAATTACTAATATTAGAAAAGAATAAATTTTAACCATTCGAGTCTATGACTAGTAAGAAAAGTTATAAAATTGTGATCAAACTTGCATATGATTTGATTGAGCAAATTGAAACGGTTAGTGACGTTAGGATCAATGTTGGTTTAAGCCAATGTTTGTTAGTTCATGCAGAAATTAGTTAACGTATAAATTTGCACAACTCGTTAATTAATTCTTGTATTCATGGTAATGAAGGGAGATTTATAATTCATGCATGATTGACCGGTTTCTTCGAAAGTGGAAAAACATCACTTAGTATTTTTCGAAGGTCAAAAGATACGACATCCCCATTCTTACCTATAACAAGATAATTGAGAGAAATTATGTAGATACAAAAATTCATGTGTCATATACTCATATTGGTTAAAATTGTCGGCTATCATGTTATCAGCTACCACAACTCATAAGTTAAATGTTTTTGCAAAATTCATCATATTTGTTACAATCGATCGTGCTATTATTCGTCTACATGTGTCATTATAAATCTTCTATTTATGTTAATTTTTGAAGAGTTTTAGGCTGGGGCTCATAAATTTCTCCGTCGAGAACTAATCTTTGTTCATGTCTTACAAGTATACTTGAACACATTTTTTAAAGGTTTTACGAAGCCACTTGGTGTTTCATTATACTTTTTTTTTTACCAATAACATGTAGGGAAATGGGCAAATATAACCAAAAAAATATATATATAAACTTAATAACTAGCCAAAACCTCCCCATGTAGCAAAATTATAGCCATTGAATTTAGAGAATTTTGTTAGTTATTAAATTTTTTTTTATTGGTTAGTTATTAAATTAACCCTAACATGTATCTACATAGTGTCACCCAAAACCATAACATTACTAGATTTTGACCCACGCCAAGCGTGGGAATATAAATTTCAGTTTATTGTAGAATAAAAATATATTGTTTTACATCATGCATACCAAAAAAATATTAGATAAATAATTATATCCACTAAAAAAATTATTCGATCGATTTTTGAATTTTGAGTGTCTTAATATGTGATAGGTTTTACGTTTTAAATGTATATAAAATATAAAAATGATAGAAATTGATTTACAATAACGAAACTAAAAAGCGAAACATTATCTTATAATGTATGACAAAAAATGTAATCGAGTGATATACATCTTATATTTACGTAAACAAATGTTTTTCAATAACTATAAAATCTGTTTAAACCCAACTTTATCACTAACCAAAATACTACTAATTGAATCGGTTTGAGTTTTCTGGTATGGTAATAGATTTGGTAAGTATATATTTTTGTCATCAATGCCGCATATATATCAGAAATATTGAAATATGTAGATATTTCCACCTTGCCAAATTGAAATGTTTTGATTGGTTGATTTAATTAATGTTCCTTAAGATCCTCTTTGAATGACACCTATGATTAATATGTTCCTTAAGACTCTCTTTGAATGACATCTAGAATTTTTAACTTTTAGTGTCTCTTCAATTAATATATATAGGATATATATATATTTTTTATTTTTTATAATAACATTATTTAGTTAATAAACTAGCCTTAAAAAGACCTTCAATAACTTAACTTAAACGGGTCTAAAGCGGACTGGACCCAAACGGATCGGGCCAAACATCTTTAAATGGCCCAATTGGTAAAAGAACCTTTGCCACTTGTAGTATATATACTGCCTTTTTCCCCTGCCGCTGCTTCTCCATTGCCAGATCAATCCGAGAAGAAGGTATTACTGAAATCTGCTTTCGCCATTGTTTATGTTTTAGATTTTCAGTTTATTATCATCTAGTTTTTGTAACGATTCGATAATTTTTCCTGTGAAGATGACAACTCCACAAGTGAAGACCGGTTTGTTCGTCGGATTGAACAAAGGACATGTCGTCACAAGACGCGAATTGGCTCCTCGTCCTAATTCTCGCAAAGGGGTATTAAATCTCGCTTCACTTCGAATAAGATTTACTTAGATTGAGTTTTTCTTGGTCGATTATATTTTTAGCATTGATTCGATTATTCAGTATGTAGGGAAAAATTTAAATGCTTGATAATGTTGATTTTGAATGTTGAGAAATGAATTTTGAATGTTGAATGTTGCTTTTGATACTCAAATATTTGCTTAGATAGGGCTTTTGGTCAATAATTTCTGTGTTGAGTTCGGTTTTTGTCAAAATCTGTGCTCTTGTTCTTGTTTTGTTTTAAGGTCTATCATTATGCTATTCCAGTTTATTTAGGTTTGATTTGATTCTTCTCTATGTAGATAGAATGTTTGATAATTTTGAGTTGTGAGCTGAATTTTGTTTTGGATTAATGTTTTTTTGTAGAAAACAAGCAAGAGGACATTGTTCATCAGAACACTGATCAAGGAAGTTGCTGGACTTTCTCCTTACGAGAAGAGAATCATTGAGCTTCTCAATGTGGGGAAAGACAAGAGGGCTCTTAAGGTTGCTAAGAGGAAGTTGGGAACACACAAGAGAGCTAAGCGAAAGAGAGAGGAGATGTCTAGTGTTCTCTGCAAGATGAGGTAAACCCTAAATCCCTTAAATTTCCAAATTTCTCTTCGTTATACTGCTTATTGTTGAATTTGTGCTGCTGAATTTCCACAACACAATACTTACTGATATTGGGATCTGTTTATGTACACGCAGGTCTGGTGGTGATAAAACTGAGAAGAAGAATCTCATAAAGAGTTGGTGTTCTTGTTGCAGCAGAGTCATGTTGATTGCTAAACTTTTCGTATTATGTTTTTTTAGAGTTTGGGATTTAAACAGAGTTTTGTATGAGACTAGTTGTTATGCTTTGAAACTTATATCCACTCTTGAACATCTATTTTATTTCATCTCTGAATTTATTGAAATACTGATAATAATTAGCCTTCGTTATCAAATTACTGAAATTGTCATTCCGGCAAAATAGATATTTCTCACATTTGAAGTTTCACTTTAATCTCAATTTCCGTGAATATGCAACGTCAGAAAGAAAAAACAAAACTTGAAATAGTCCTAATATGCAGAACACATTGTCGATACAAATTGTTGCAACTCTAGTCTTTTATTGAAAGCCAATATGGTAAAAATAATAAAAATAAAAACAGTGCAATATCATGAATATATATACTATATAAAAAAATTTGTCTTCATACGAGCTCTTCAATATGGTCGGTCGTGTTGCTCGGACCAGCTTCTATGAATTTATATCGACAATGTGTTGACCCCTATGACTGATTCAAGTGTGTATGTCGTCTACTTAATTACGTTTCACCAGATCGACGGCTTAGATTCTCACTAAGCATATGGCACGGATAGCAAACAGATCCGACGGCTTAGATTCTCACTAAGCATATGACGCGGATCGATAATAACAACCGTCAATAAACAAAGATCCAACGATTCACAATCTCTCAATTTTTTTATAACAAAAACACAAAAGCACACTCGTCTCCTTATGTAAACCTATTTTCCCTTTCGATAATATTCAAACACAATCTGGTAAATTCAAATAATCTATTTTTTATCAATTCTCTGTCGACGTTATAAAACAAAAACCCTTGTCGACGCTGCTACCGTATCTCGATTTTCCAGATCAAGTTTCTCATCGTCTTTAGTTGTTAATGGCTGCGGTACCTGGTAAGAATTTTTATTGAAACCTTATATTTGAAGAGAAATTCAATCAGCTAACTTATGGTTTTCTCTTTTCAGATGAAAGATACTTTAGGACATGTGTAATTTGGGACATTAATTCGTGTCCTCCGGAGCCTCATCTATCTGTACGTGATCTAGTATCTGTTTTCGAGTCAGGTCTCAAAAAGCATGATCCGAGGTTTACTCTCTCTGGAAAATAAATTGTGTGTGGAGATTTTGCCTCAAATCCGACTTTGGCGGCTCGGCGTGCTGATTTCCAACGTCAAGAATTCAACGTGATAACGTCGTATCCGGATAAATACGAATGTTACAAATGCGAAACTACGCAGAAAACAAAAAATTGGCCCAAGTCGAACCCAGTGTCATCTACAATTGTTATAGAGATGACAAGGCTATTCCGTCTCTTTCCTCCTCCGGCATCTGTACTCGTCATCAGCGGTTACTCGGGTCTTGCACCGGCTATGACATCATTGTGGCTAGGTGGGTATGCCGTTTATCTTGCAACCCAGGAGGATTCTATTCGCTATGACCATACCATTGGTGAGTATGCAACAGGTTTCAAAGAGCATGCCAATGCTATTACTTTTTGGAAGAAATTTCAGTGTGGAGAAGGGTGGTATTGGTATAACCCGAAGAACGATCATGGTTACTTCTGATGTTAGAGTGGTGAAGAGCCTTCTCATCCTCTATTAGATAAGTTTTTTTTTGTTTTCTTTGTTGTTTAGTTTATGTATTTTGTGGGTAGTTTTGATGAATGGATCAGCTATGTATGCCCAAAGAAAAAAAAAAATGTATCTTTGACCTTAATGAGTTTCCACAATGAATTTGCTTTCTTTTGTCACCTCATTTTCCAAAATTAATCAAAGGAACATTAGTAACGATGGTCTTTCTCTTCTTGGTTCTCTTCAATCCAATCTCGATCTTGATCTTCTCTCTCGCCTCAGCTTCCTTGTGATGTATCTTGGTTTATTAGATGTTGGTTGTGAATAGTATTGTTTAGTAGTAGCAGACGAAATAAGATTTTTGTGATTATATTGGATTGGGTCATTGTGTTTGTGATTAGTTTGAGGGTGAATTTGAGAAGTGCTAATTTGAACTAAATTAAATTTGGTAAACTATTTGGTAAATTCAGACAAATTAACATATTTTTCTCAATAATCTTTACTCATTCTTGTCATTTTTACCTATACAACAAATGTGTTCCAAGTTTTCCTAATGTAACAAATTTTCCTAAAATATATTATTTAACCTCCCATATCAGTTCATATAATTATAACATTCCATATCAAAATTCTCCCGTATCAGTTTATAAAGCAAGGAGAATTTTGTTAAGCAAGCCAGGGTTTATAAAATATATGTTCTGAATAAAGCGTCGAAATGGCATGCATGGAAGTAAAATATGTATTTCTCTGGAATGAACTCCATTTGGAATAGCATGGACTTGCCTGAACCAAGTCTTTTGCCTTTATAATTCCTCGGAGTGTTCCACCTTTAGCCAATAGCTCAAACAGTATCTGCAAAATGGAATAAATCGCGTTGATACAAACGAAATATGATGATGCATTTTTAGATTGAATTTGAACTAAAACTTACCTGTTTTCCAATCTTCCCACTGATGGTCCCATCTTTGATTGCAGCTATCAGCTCAGCCCTTGGGGTGTAAGTTTAACATCGTTGATGGAAAGATCCTCATTTTTAAAGTAAGCGGCGACATTATCCAATTTGCCGCCAACTTCACTTCAGCGCCCTTACCAATGACTGCATCGAAAAAATCTGCAACCTAAGCCAATTCATTCCAACAACAGTTTTACTCTCTCGCTTGTGATACAAAAATCAATATTCTCACCAAACTGATCAAGCGAATATGACTTACATGCCTAGACCCATTGCCTCGTACCTCCTTTGTTTTGCTTCTGGAAGTAGTTCCGGTAAAGAAGAACGAATGCTATCAACGTATTCTTGGGCGAGGATCACCTCTGGAAGATCTTGTTCTGGAAAGTATCGGTAATCGGCAAGACCTTTTTTTTTTTTTTTCCTCATTGTCACTGATTTCTGAACATATACTCAAGTTAGTTTCTGGTAGATATGATAACAAAAGAAAGATGTTTAAGCGTAGGACCTGAGTTCCTTCTTCCCAAAGCCGAGTCTCGGATACAATCTGATCGGCTTGACCTTGATTGTAGAGAAGCGCCTGTCTTGTTATCTCAAAGTCAATTGCCCTGGTCATTGCTGAAAAAGCATTCAAATTCTTAATTTCAAACAAGCAAATACTCGAATTGGGAACCATATAAAATGCAAACGCAATAGTGGTGACCTTAGTGCCAAACTCAGCTTGCCCAATCGGAGGAATAGAGATATTAACATCGCAGCGGAGAGACCCTTCTTGCATATTCCCAATACTCACTCCCAAATACCTCACAATCCGTTGCATCTCAGACGCGTACTCAGCTGCTTCTATCCCACTTCTCATATCAGGTTCAGAAACAATCTCTAACAAAGGAACCCCTGCTCTATTCAAATCTGCCTACACAATACAATAACCCAACATGAGAAAAAGAAACAATCTTTAAACCCTTAAACCTAAAACCCTTACCTGAGAGTAATCTCCAGTGTCTGAATGGAGTAATTTACCAGCATCTTCTTCCATATGAACTATTCCTATTTGGGAGATTTCGGTTTTGTTAAAAAACAATTAGGACTTGAGGTGTAGGAAGAACTGAAGAAGTTTCCTGTTGGAATAATTGCTAAGCTATTTGATGGAAAATGCGGGTGGTCTGGTAGGACTGTACACTATCTACTGTGTAGACAGCTAAAAATAGAGAAGAAGGAGATTTGGAGTGTGGTTGGTGATCAACCTATCATGTTTATCTTACTCGAGTTTGGTGAGATCACTGGGTTAAACACAGATCCAGTGCCAACAGAAAGTATTGAACCTGACCAATACAGAGAGTTCTGGGAGGAGTTGAATGTGCCGCATGGGTTTGGACCTGATGAACTGAGGGCAGCACTAAGAGGTTGTCGGGCCTGGAGTTTTGAAAAGCGTAAATGGTTAGGGCTATTAGTTCTTCAAGCCATGAGAATTTATGTTGGGCATCATAATTCTAGGACACCATTTGAAACTACAAAAAGAGTATTCGATGATGAAGCCATGATGACTTATCCATGGGGTCGGGCTGCATTTGAAGCTCTTGTTGGTAGTATTAAGTCGTTGAATCCAGTAGGAAAGGCATACTACATCAACGGCATGAGTTACGCTTTAATGGCTTGGTCATATGAATCTGTCAGTTGCTTTCGAGAGCGTTTTGGCAAACTAGTCGGTGAGGAAGAAGTTCCGCTTCTTCGATGGGATGCAGCGCGGACACGTGCAAGTTTTGATAGTGTCCTGAAGAAGGAGATTAAAGACCATGGTCATGTAAGGTTTTAGGCTGAGTTATTCTTTATTTGATGGTTGCGTTATTATTTATTCGATGGCTGAGTTATTATTTATGTGATGGCTGAGTTATGGTAATTTGATGGCTGAGTTATTCTTTGTTTGATGGCTGAGTTATTCTTTTTACGGCTGAGTTATTATTATTCGATGGCTGAGTTATGAGTTATTGTAAGAGAGTCTAGGGCATAGAAGCATGGGTGCTCATGCAAGAGAGTCTAGGGCATAGAAGCATGGGTGCAAGTGTGTGTGTAGAAGCACTATATGTATGTGTGTATGTTGCGTTATTCCATAGAAGGAAACGACAGACAAAATAGATGATGTCAATAGACAAATACCACCACCATATTTTCAGAATCTGAAATAGAGCATTTAGTCTCTAAACTAAAGATTCTTTCTTTAAGCAATCTTTTCTTTGTGTTTATTGTGAAAGAGATGCAACAACCTGGTAATAAATTTGGTTGGAAGTGTGACACGTAGAAAAATTTACGTGGATTTGGTACATAGAATCACGTCAAAAGTTACAATTTGGCTACCATGAAAGCCATAAGAATGAGGAACCGTTGAAAAAGAAGAAAACGACGAAAATGAATGAAAAAAAAAACACTAAATTTAGCAAACGACAATTTTTTTTGTTTGGTTTTAAACTAAAGAAAATAAATTTTAAAATTTTAAATAAAGAAAGTTCACGAGAAAAGGATGAAGAAGTTGTGTTGTATATACATGGGAAGCACACGTACGTATGTGTCCAAAGCAAAAGCAATTCACGAGATTGCTGTCGTCTTCTTATTATCCTCGGACGTATCGATGAATCAAAGTTTTAGTGTTCACTCCCGTATTCAAAATCAACTTCCAATTAGCCAATTAGTAAATTGATCGAAGAACCGTGTTTGAAAAAACAAATAAAGAGAACTAGTCTTTTATATATTGTTGATCTGTGAAATTTTAATAATGGTTATATATGATATTTTAATAATAGAGAAGGAATGTAATGTTTTAAAACAGAGGGTTTGGAACTTGCTACTCAACCAAAAATTCGGATGTTTTTGTGGCGTGTCCTCTACGGAGCGTTAGCTGTGGCTGAAAAATTACAAACTCGTGGAATTCCGGTGAATGCTAATTGTTTAATTTGTCAGCAGAAGATTGAATCTATTAATCACGTTTTGTTCGAGTGTCCGATGGCTTCAGATATTTGGTTATGTGCTAGTGTTCCTCTTCCAGCTACGGGCTTCTCGCCGTCATTGGAAAAGAATATGGCATATATATTAGATATAATGGAGAATTCTTTGGTTGCGGAAACCACAAGACTTGCTACCCCATGGGTGATTTGGAATATCTGGAAGAACCGTAATGCTATAATCTATGCTCAAACTCAACAACCGATTCTCTCAGTAGTGCAACAAGGATTTGAAGATGCTATGCTATAGCAAAGAGTTAACATAACTACAGAGGATGCTTTGGTGACGAGAGTAAACCTCATGTCTTGTGACTCACGATGGTTACCGCCTTTACACGGCGTTATTAAGTGCAATGTCAACTCTACCTGGAGGAATGCTTCGTTACACAATGGTGGTGCTTGGATTGCAAGAGACTCATATGGTGAGGTATTGTTTCATGCTAGAGATGCTTTCACTCCATCCTCAAATCGTATTGTTGCGGAATTACGTTGTATCTCTTGGGTTTTACAAAGTGTGAGAGACCTCCACATTGAGAACGTGGTGATAGCGATCGATTCACAGGCGGTGGTGAGGGCTCTTAATAAACCAATGGAATGGCCGCGATATCGGTGCTTGTTACAACAAATCTTGACACTTCAGTCTACCTTTGAGTCTTGCTGGTTTGAACAAGAGTCCATCTCGGCTAACTTCGTCGCTAGAGAAATTTCAAGCAGTGTAACAAGAGATGGTAGATTCAATTCTTATCTAGCCCTTGGGGGTCCATCGTGGTTACAAGACCGGCTGCGTCGAGAATCGACAATTGAATAATTCCTTTGTTTTCATCCTGTTCCTTGGTTTAGGAAGTGATGATTTCTTGTTTGTTTTTTTCGTTTCATCCTCAGTACTATGAATTGGTTTTCCCTATTAATATCAATCCAGTCGTTTAAAAAAAAAAAACGTATCTTCTTATTTTAATTAATATATGAGGATTACAAAATTAATTATTTAATAGAACTATTTGTATCATTCTAGATGTGACTTTGGATTACATTGTTTGTAGACATGTATCTATGAATCAAGATAGTTCTACTCGGATTCAGATACCATGTATATGTGTAAGATATTTTGATCACATTATTTAATCCATGCACCTTATTAGTTATTACCAAAAAAAAAGAGGCAAAATAGAGAATTGTTTAAAGAAAATCTTAAAAAAATAGAATCTTATCCGCAGCATATCTAAATCCAAATATCAAAATAATTTTACACGTCTATGAAATATTATTTATAAAATAATGTTTGGAAAAAAATAATAAAAATCTGTTAATAATGGATATTTTCAGCAAAAAATATATATATATATATACAGCAAATAATAAAACATCCAAGGATCAAAAGTAACAGCCACATTATTATCAACACATAGACGGTAAACAGAAAGCATATTCTTTTTCCATGGCAGGAACATGTAAGACATGAGATAAAGAGATATCCCGAGATGAAGAGAGAAAAGAGGTCGAGCCTGTATGTGCGATCGGAAGACCATGACCATCGCCAATGACAACGGTGTCGGAACCAGAGTATGGATCATGGAAAGACAGATTTTGCAAATCCGATGTTATGTGATGAGTAGCTCCACTATCAAGCAGCCATGAAGGAGTGTCATGAGTGGAGGGAAGAGAAACGTTAGCATTAGCCTGTGATGGAGCTTGCACAAGACGGTATTGATAACATCTTTGAGCACTATGACCTTGTTTTCCACACGCCTGACAACGACCAAGGTAAGGACGACGTGTTTCAGAAGATGGCGAAAAGCGATTATCCGAGAACCGTGGATCCGTAAAACGGGGTTCAGAAGCACGAGATGCAGAAAAACGAGTATCAGGAGGGCGATGAAAATTGGATGTCGGACGAGAGTTAGATCTCCAGTTTTGATGATTATTAGCCATGTGAGCAGAAGCTGGAAAAACATCAGGAGTAGGAGAACCACAGAGAATAGCTTCACGATTGCGGAGTTTCTCATGAAATTCTTCAAAGGAGATCGGAGTATCACGATTTTGAATGGCATCACAAACAGCACAATATTCATCAGGGAGACCATCAATGACATAATCAATGAGATCTTCATGATCCAAAGGTTTGCCGAGAAGAGAGAGTTGATCCGCCTTTGATTTCATTAATTGCATATAGTCATCAATGGTTTTCGTTCCTTTGGATGCCTTCTTTAGTTGATCTTTTAGTTGTTTGAAATAACCGCGAAGGAGTACCATATGTTTTGGCAAGAATTTGCCATGCCCAAAGAGATCTTTCTTAAGATAAAGTTTAGTGACAAATCTAAAACACTAAATCTAGATTCTTACATATTTAAGGCTTAGTAGGAGGAAGAACTTGGATCTTTCTTAAGTTTCATCGTATGAAATGATATGATACATGCAAAAAATCTAGATCCGCCGCGTCTAGCCGCGACGGCGCCGTCTCCACCACAGCCGTCGTTTCTCTAGCCACCGACGAAGCTTCTCGTCTCCAGCTACTCTTTCTTGCTCAGTCGATCCAATGATTCCTCTTCCCAACGATTCTCAAGCTAAGGTTTTAATTGATTTAACAACTAATCCACCAACTTCCTTCGTTTCTCCTCTTGGAGCCAAAATTACTCCAGAGGTAGACGTTAATCCCCAACCTCATCTACTCGTGACCCAAGAGCCTAGAAGCAATCAAGCTGGCAAAGAGATCCCACCACCTGCTCTTATGGAGGATGGTCAACTTCGTTTTCCTTGGGCATCGAAGATGAACCCAAAGCTCCGAAATCTTCATCGAGCCACATCTCCGACCTATCTCGAAGATGGTACACCGATGATTGAAATCCCAAATCATGTTCTGCTTCAGGGTCTAGTGAATCAGAAGGAATATGTGATTGGTCAGTTCTTCCGTTGCAATACGCCTTCATGAGGTCTTGTTCATGCTGTTGCTAATCGGATATGGGGTAAGAATTATAAAATCTTTACTCGTAAACTAGGTGAATCTTCATATTTGTTTCATATTCCTGATGCCTCCACTTGAGCTTGGGTTCTACAACGCGGGTTATGGCATGTTGATGAATACATTTTGTTTGTCGCCCCTTGGACCCCTGAAGCTTCCTTAGCTATGCCTGAAATCACTTCAATACCTCTTTGGGTTACTCTTGAGAATATTCCATCTCGGTTGTATTCACATGAAGGAATTATTTGGATAGGATCGGGGCTAGGAGAACCGGTACTCACTGACAAAACCTCGTCTAGATCCGTCCTTGATGGGAAAAGCTAAGATATTGGTTGAAGTAGAGTTAGATAAAAACTTTCCGTTAGAGTTGCGGTTAGGGACAAGAAGGGTATTGTCTCTGTGGTTGATGTGGAATATACTTGGATTCCATCTAAATGTGTTCGATGTGGACAGCTTGGCCATAAGGAGTCGAGATGTCTTCTACAAGTTCAATCAAATGTTGCTGCTACGTCACTTGATGCAACCGTTGATGCTACTGTTACATCAGTTCTAGATACTTATATGACAAGCTCTGAAACAGCTAGTGAAGACAATATTGTGTCCACACATATTCCCCAAGTGGATGATTCTTTGGAGCTTATTCCAGCATGTATCTCAAACACCATTACAACCCCTTCTCCATCTACAAAGGTAGTTGGCCTTGCTGATATTGTCTTCATTTCCAACTCTCCATCTGTTAAGACAGATGGTGATACTACAACAAACACTAAAAATGGTGGCCAAATTGTGCCTCCAACGATTTCGATTAATTCGACAAGCAAAGCACCCTCAACTGCTGCACCTAAAAGCTCTGTTAGTCTTCTTTCTGTTTTGGATAGTTCTACTCCCCCACCTAATTTAGTCACAGAAGCTGTGGTAGGTAATGTTCTTGATAGCAACGAGTTTGCTACTTTTGCATTTGGGAGTTGTTCAAGTGAAGGGGAGGGAGATGACTATCAAAGAACCCGAGGAGGACGAAAAAGCCCAAGAGATGCAATGGACCATGGTGGGTGGCCGAAAGGGAAAACGCGGTCGAGGCCGTGGACCAAATCTCTGAGTCACGGTAATACTCTCAAGCTCCATAAGTAGAATTACTTTTGGTACTTTCTCTATCTCTCTCTCATATGTTTGTTTGAATGTATGTTATCTCAATTGTAAGGTTTCCCATCTAACAATTGTAAACTCTTGTTACTTTTAAATATAATGCATCAAAAAATTTCAAAAAAAAAAAAAAAGTAACACATCCAAGTGCAGCTATTAGGATTCACGACTATAATCATAGATACACATTTTTATAAGAACATACCTGATCGGTGACCTCAAACTCAGAGTATAAGCCATGTACTAATATATCCATGAGTTGCAGCTGATAAAGCTACACGTCTGGTATTTCTTTTTGGTTTATTTTTATTGAGTTCACCTTCTTTAACGTGTTTGTTGATTGCTTCCTTTCACTTTAATGGCATTTATTGATTGTTCCTGGAAACTACAGGTGTGCCTGCCTCATATATCTATCTAACTCCTCGTGAACTTTGTCTATGGTGTCTGGTTTTGATTTTCAGACGATTCATTGCTCTGTTTCGACAAAAGAAAGCGAGTAAAGAAACAATATGGAGAGGCCCTTTATCTCCCTTGACTGAAACGCATGCATCAAGTGAACGTAGATCCCTCGAGATTTTCAACCCTTCGAGTGGGAAAGAGGTAACGGGCCATCTTCTGCTTCTTCGTCATTAAAGGCTTCTGATGGAAGCGGCAAAGGTAGTAGCAGTAAGTGGACGGAATTTCAAGATTCCGCCAAGGTAGTAGAGAGAACTGCTGAATGGGGATTATCAGCTGTTAAGCCAGACGCAGGAGAAGATGGCATTAGTTTCAAGGTGTCTAGTGAAGTGGAACAAAGCAAGAACATGTCTAGGAGGTCATATGAAGAATCAACATCTTCTGAATCAGGGGCCTTCCCTAGAGTATCCCAGGAGCTCAAAACCGCTCTATCCACGTTGCAACAGACCTTTGTTGTCTCTGACACCACGCTGTCCCATAGTGTATGCCAGCAGTGGATTCTTCACCATGACCGGTTATTCGTCCGAGGAAATTATTGGAAGAAACTGGTACGGCTCCTCTCCATCTTTTTTTTTCTAGTTGCGTCAATATATTATTGCTTTTGAAGCCTATGCCAACTTAATCTTTGTGGGAAAAACACCAGCCGGTTTCTGCAAGGGCCAGATACAGACCAGAAAGAGGTGGCCAAAATCAAAGATTGTGTCAAGAATGGAAAAAGTTACTGTGGAAGGTTGTTAAACTACAAAAAAGATGGAACCCCTTTCTGGAATCTTCTCACAGTCACTCCTATCAAGCAATGTTTTGAAAACTGCACCGGTGACCGAACCGGGGATACTTTTGGGTCATGGGTCAATGTGGTTCGACCGGATCGAACCGGGTTTAATAGGTTTTTAAAAAATAGTAATATAAATAGTTTTTTTATAACTATAATATCCAAATATATAATATAGTCTTTGAATAAACATATATTTTTAATAAACATATATTTTTAAAAATTAAGAAAATTATTTTAATAACAAAAAAACTATTCAAAGAAAAATTTAATGAGAAATAGTTAAGTTTATATGTAAAAAAAAAAAAACTAAACCATAACAAAAATTCACTAAATTCAAAACTTTTTTTTTGTTGGATAACTAAATTCAAAACTAGAATTTGTTTCTATAAATTTTAATCATAAAAAATTAACTATGAAAAATGGTAATTTACAGAAGAAAAAAAAAACCTCAAACCCGGGTAGCTGACCGGTTCATGGTTGAACTTGGTCCGACCCCCGGTCCGGTCCGGTTTTCAAAACACTGCTATCAAGGACGATCATGGCAAGACCATTGATAAGCTCAAATTAACCATAAGAGCTACTCTCTCAAATTAAGAGATCAATGCAGTATTTAGGGATCGAAATCCACAGGGAATCAAGATAAACACAATAGATTAATAGATTCAGATTAAGCTAGGCAGATTAAGATGAAAGCAAGTATGCAGACAATTAAAACGACTGTAAAACAATTAAGAGAAAACGCTAGGCACAGGGAAATTTCTAGTGAATCAGAATTGCAGATATGATAAGATAGTTATGAATATTAAAGCACAGTTCCTGAACATGAACACGAATATAAAACTAATCAACTTTCGTTGCAGAAGTTATCTATTATTAAATCCTGGCAAACCAAATTTCTTTGCGAGTTCTATAAATTTAATCAAGCATTAAAGTTCAAGTTCAATTGTTCACAAAACCTTAAACCAAATTTCTTTGCGAAAATGAATTTTGCTCATCAAAGACTAGATCAGGTAATCAATCAAACTGTCGTTTCTATTAATTAACCCTAGATCAGATTTCAGTTCGCGAGGCTAAAATCAGCAATAAACACAAGTCAAGATGAAGAACATTCTAATGATATTATCCTAACAAGAAATCAGATCTAGCAATTCATCAAACACTTTCGAATAACCCTAAACCTAACAAAGAAAACTACTCAGACATATCGAATGATGAAAACATGTTTTTCTTAAAAGATATCTCTAAGAGTTAAGTAAAATAAAGCGTAAGCCTAAACAATGGCTTGGAAAACGTATATATACAGGTACAAAACCGACTGGAAACCTAAAAGTAAACATCCAGAACTTTCGGGCTTCGAACGGATTTCTTCTGATTAAGTTTTGGGCTTGGTCGACATGGGTGTCGATCAACACTCAGGGTGGTGTCGATCGACACCATCTTCAGATCCTGACTCTTCACTTCGATCTTCGCCACTTCGTTCCGCAATGCTCCAAAACTTCCAGTAAACATCTTTTAAGCTCCAATCGTCCTAGTACATGTAAAGACTCTAAAGCCAACACAAAACACAACAAAGACTCTAGATATTAGACTTATATCATGGCTTAAACTGGGTAAAAATCATGATATATCAACTCCCCCAGACTTAGCTTTTTGCTTGTCCCTAAGCAAAACAGTGTTATCACTCCTTTAGAAACCACATACCCTGCAAAGTCATCCAGTGATACTTCGATGTGTCCCTAGAAGCTTAGCAGTCCTCCAGATTGAATCCAAACTCCTTAGAGAATCTTAGACTTTCAGTCGCAAACCCCTTTAGTAAATTAGGCGCGGTCTCATCGAGGGAATATCGATCGATGGACCTTCTAGATTCTTTCACTTCCTTTAACACTTTCCTGCGTTTCACCCTCTCTCTTCCTTTGAAACTGTATCCAATTAATGATATCATAGAGATGCACGCCTTTGATTTGATTTTAAGGACTTTTTCGGGCTCCACTTTTCTGTAGACTTTTTTTTTATTCGATCCTTGGCATCTCTATGATCACTAGATCAGCGCTCACTACTAGTGTTCTTGTGGAGACAGCGTTATGAGGCTTTTTCTTTTTGATCTAAGACAGTTGAATTCGTCATTTGGGAAGAAGTTTCAAGAGCGGTCCGTCCTCGCTTTCAAGTGTTTGGAAGCTGAATCAAATCTTGCGATTTCCAACGCCCTTGACAAGAGATTTAGAGTTGATTAGGGGCGGGGTTTGCAATGTCTTTCTGGCGTTCTCCAGAAATCTGAACTCGCTCCGTCAAACCACTCCACTTTAAGTTACCTACCCTGGAAAACCATCAACTTGCAATGTAATGGTCCTTGAGTGCTGTTCAAAACAAGTTGGAAAGAAGAGTTTCGACCCGAAAATTTTTAAATTTGACTCAAAAACACCAAAATAAAACACAACATCAGCAACTACCTCCCCCAGACTTAAACAACATTGTCCCTAGTGTTATTAAGCCTGAAGAAGGTGAAAGAAATAGATAATAAACGAATGAAATTGAAAACATACGAAATTTTACCTGTTGGGGAGTGGTATCGATCGACACTGGTGAGGGTGTCGATCGACACCCATGATTCTGGTCTGATCGATCAAACAGATCGATCCACTGTTCATCCGCAAATTTTTTTTTTTTTTGTTGATGAAAACCTGAAACACTTAAAAATAGAACGGAAATTAGTAATAAAATGAATTTAAAAAACGAAAATAAATATATACCAGTGGGTTGCCTCCCACTAAGCGCTTGTTTTCAGTCCATTAGCTTGACTGTTTTGAGGAATCATATGTCTGGTGGATCTGCGCCCTTCCATGGAATGATTCCAGGAAAGAGTTTCTGCTTTTTCTCGACCATCTCTTGGATAACTCCATTTTTTGTAGGGGTCAATTTTCACCCCTTGAAGATCAACAGAAGAAAATGACTAAGAATGGATAAGGAAGAGCTCTACCGAAAGTCTAGGATGCACTGGCCGGTTGGGAGACCCGTGAACCGTCGGCGATACCGAACTAAACCGGGCGAACTGGTTTAAAAGCTAAGGGGATTCAACCGGCCCAATTCGGCGCAGCCCATTCAATTGGGTCGAGCCGAGCCACAGGTGGGCCAAACCATTAACGGGCCAGCCGACTTCAGGAGTGCGGCTCACGCAAAAACCCTAGCCGACTTAGTCTAGTATATAAACTATTGTATCATCCTCATTAAGTGGGATGACAAAATCTATAGTAGAAAACCCTTATACTTTTACAGCAAACGCAACTAATAATAAACACCTTCTTCTCAATCTTGTTCTTGTTTTCTAACTCGAAGTTTTGCAGCTCTATCGTGAACCCGATAAATTCAATTGTAGGAATCCAGCTCCCACAATTTGGTGCTAGAAGGAGGGTAGCCAAAAGCTTCATACATGAAGAAATCACAAGCAAAGTACGAGAAGATGACCGGCAACAGCGAAACGACCCAACGAAATGCCTAACAAAAGATCTGGGTCAACCAGTCAGAACGGCAGTCGGCAGCGCCGATCCAAAGGAGACGCCTCCCAACGGATCTGGGTCAACCGGGTAGAACGATACGGAGCAGACAGCTCCCAACAAATCTGGAGCAAACGGTGGATCTGGGACAACCGATACTCAAACTACCACAAACGGATCTAGATCCACCAAGACAGCTAACTCACAATTTGACAACCCGCAGCTCGCGTGATCCTGACGAGCCTCACTTCAAGGCCATCGGCGCGCTGAAAATCAGCGATACATCCAGCGAGCCAACTCAGTGAGTCGACGAAAGGAGACACCTCCCGACAAATCAGGAACAACTAGACAGAACGGCAGGATGGGATCCACCTCTTTTGTTAACAGATCCAGATCCGGGGTAACAAGTCTGACAGATTCGCCGCCATCGGTTACTTTCCACGCCGCCGCCACCATTTTGCCTAACTCTGGCAGTAAAACCGAAACAGGAGCCGCCTTGCTTTCGTCGTCTACAGCTACTCCTCACGCCGCCTCTGGTGGTAAAATCGAACCGGGAGCCAGGAAAAGGAGCACTAATTGCGAACGGAACGGCGCAAATCACCAACATCATCGGCAACTCTGGAGGAGCATGACACCATCGGTTAACCCGATCTGTAAACGGCGAGCCATTGTCTCATCATTCCAGAGAGTGTGCCACGCTTCCTTTAATCGAACCATTTTCTCTGGAAATTTATAGAAACGAGCCATGTTCCATACGAACGAACCATTTCCCGAATCTCGTGCCTTCTCCAAAACGAAGAAACGCCTCAGCGAGTCGACAAAAAGAGCACTGTCTGTGAACGGATTGACATGAACCACAAAAATCTTCGGCGACTCTGGAAGAGCATAACACCGACGACGACGCCACGGTTAACCCAATCTATAAATAGCATGTCGTTGTCTCATCGTTCTAAAAAGTGTGCCACGCTTCATTTAAAGCGAACCACTTTCTCTGGAGATTTGCAGAAATGAGCCACGTTCCATGCGAATGAACCGTTTCCCGAATCTCATGCCTTCTCCAAAATGAGCCACACTTTTTGTAAGCGAACCGTTTTGGAGAGTAACCCAATTTGCCATTTACTTGTGTCGCTTGCCTGGATTCTAAGCTAAGTGTCAGCTCCCTGCGAACTATTTTCTAAGCTAAGAGTCAGCTCCCCTGCAAACAGTTTTCTAAGCTAAGTGTCGGTTCCCCTGTAAACTATTTTCTAAGCTAAGTGTCGGCTCCCCTGCGAACTGTTTTCTAAGCTAAGTGTCGGCTCCCCTGCGAACTGTTTTCTAAGCTAAGTATCGGCTTTCCTGCAAACTATTTTCTAAGCTAAGTATCGGCTCGCTTGCAAACAGTTTTCTAAGCTAAGTGTTGGTTCACCCGACAGCTCGGTGCGGTACTTCGGTAGCGCCGACGCCTTCTCTTTTTGGCAGCTCAGCACGGTACTTTGGGAGCGCCGACGCCTTCTTTCTTCGGCACCTCGGTGCTGTACTTTGGTAGCGCCAACGCCTTCTCTCCTTGGCAGCCCGACGCTTTGTCTCATCGACAGCCTGACACGGTACTTCGGTAGCGCCGACGCTTTCTCCCTTCGGCAGCTTGGCACGGTACTTTGGTAGCACTGACGCCTTGTCTCTTCGGCAGCCCGGCACGATACTTTGGTAACGCCGACGCTTTCTCTCTTTGGCAGCTCAGCGCGGTACTTTGGTAGCGCCGACGCCTTCTCTCTTCGGTAGTGTCGACGCTTTCTCTCTTCGGCAGCTCGGCACGGTACTTCGATAGCGCCGACGCCTTCTCTCCTCGGCAGCTCGGCACGGTACTTCGGTAGCACCGACGCCTTCTCTCCTCGGTAGCCCGACGCCTTGTCTCTTCGGCAGCCTAACATGGTACTTTGGTAGCGCCGACGTCTTCTCTTCGGCAGCCCGGTGTGGTACTTCACTAGCGCCGACGCCTTGTCTTCTCATTTCCAAAGTCTCCGGGGAAAACTGTTCGTTTACAAGAAAATGTGACTCGTTTTCAAAGAAAAAGAACGGCGAAATAGCAGCAGAGATGCGGTATTGTCTGCGGTACCGTCAGAGTCAACCTTGCCAACGTTGACGCAAGACAAACCAAACAACACGAGCGACAAATCAACCTCGCCGACGTCGACACTAGTACCTTATAAAACATGAGGATTTAGGGTTTAAACGATCTCTTTGTCTCCCAAGGCTTCGGCATTGCTCTTCTCCACAAGCTCCTCAATGACCTCTATCTTCTTCACGGCCGAATCCGGGTATAGTGCAAATCCGGGTACAGCGCGAATCTAGACGCCCCAGGAACATTGTTCTCTTTACTCGGCAAAATATTATTGACTAAGCCATGCGGTACTTCGAAAGCGTCGACGCCACCTATCCAAAATTCAGACAAGAATCATATTATTCAAGAACTACGAAGTGGCTTGATCCTTGCAAAGGGTACGTAGGCAGCTCATCCTCGGAAGGGTTCAGCGGCCTCTTCCTTTAAAGAGGGGTGGGAGTGGGTATGTATACTCATATACTCTCATCTTTTTGCAGATAACCAGCAGCCACGCGATCCCGACCAGCCTCGCTTCAACACCCGTCGGCGCGCCGAAAACCAGCTGTGCATCCGGCAAGCCAACTCCTCAGCGAGCCGACGACTAGAGTAAGCCAGTACAGAATAAAACGGCGAGATTCTTCGAGATCATCGGTGATACCAAAGAAGATAATAATATCAAAGATTTCGGGTCAACATGCATCGGTAGAGCCGCTCAACAAAGAACCCAAAATTAAAGCTGCGTACCACTATTCTTGGAAACGAGCAACATTCCTTATGATTGAACCGGTTTCCGCGAACTGTTTTGGCAATTCACTCAATCTTCCTCATGGCAACGCCCCCAGACCACTGACCCGTGAGACGAAAACCCGTGTTCTAGAAAGTGCGCCACGTTTCTTGTAAACGAACCACTTTTTGAGAATTTGTGGAAGCGAGCTACGTTCCTTGCAAACGAACCGTTTCCCGAATTTCATGACTTCTCCAAAATAAGTAACGCTTCTCGCAAGCAAACCATAACAAATTCAAGGGTGAACCAACTATTCAATCGTTTGAGCCGTCTATTTAATTTGATGAGCCGTCTATTCAACAAAGTCACGAGTGAGCCATCAAATTCTACCAGCTAGCCGCGACAGGTTCTCTGCAACAAGGTCACGGATGAGCCGTCTATTCACGGGTGAGCCGCCTCTGTTCCATTACTCCATAATCTCGTTCTGTCACCATTTCTCCTTCAATACGGTCCATCAGTTCATAGTCATCAATTCGTAAAACTCGGTCCGTCGAGCCGATTCGCCGCTGCTCCAAACCAATTGTCCAGCTTTGTTACCGCTTCTCCGATCTTTCCAACAAGAGGGGAGTAGGTACGTATACTTATATACTCTTATCTTTTTGACATATCACACTAACTTCCATTATGGATCATTCAAAGTCCCACCTGAACGGACATAACTCTTATCACTCTTGTTGCTGCTGGCCATAGTAACGAACTACTACATCCTTCAAAAGATCAAAACTACTACATCCTAGCGGATTAAAAGCGCGCTCTATAAATTAGGAGTTCATTACTGGAGTGGTGTTGTTCATGGGAACATATCCGTAAACCAGAATGTTCATCTCAAAAACCCAGCAAACGAATCGCTGGTCCAAAAACGCTAAGAGTTCACTAATGGAGCGGTGTTGTTCTTGGGAACATATCTGTAAACCAGAATGTTCATCTCAAAAACCCAGCAAACGAATCGCTGGTCCAAAATCGCTAAGTGTTCATTATCGAAGCAGGCTCGTTCATGGGAACCCGTCTGTAACCGAAATTTTCAATCCAAACCCAACCAAACCAAAACGTTGGTCGTAACGCGATAGCATGTTCATCGTGGAGCGGAATTGTTTAAGATAACTCGTCCGTAAACCAGAGAATGTTTATCAGAAAACCTAATAGGGAAATCTTTGGTCTTAAACAAATCAATGACTCTATGCCTAGCCGTCATGGCTCAAATTTCTTTTGCGCCTTCATGGCTTCAATTTCACTAACGCCTTTCCTGGCTCAAATCTCACTTATACCTTCACGGCTGAGACTTCACTTACGCCTCTATTGCTTGGGATTTACTCTTTCCTCTTGTAAATCAACTGTTAAATGACAAATCAAATTGAACGTGCTGTGGACCAGCAGAACATCCAGCAACTAAGGAAAGTGGACCAACCATACAAGATCTTTGGAAAACCATACACTCGGAAAAATAATAATTAAACAAAACATAGCGAAGCCGAATCCACGGCTCGGGTTACAAAGATAGCTCGGGCTATGGTAACACCTTTCAAGGTATAGATACATGGCCTGGGTCATGGCGAAACGAATCAAGTTTCGAGAACCAATTGCTCACGGCTCGCCCTTTATCGACGAATCAGGATTAACTCCCCCACGGTTTGGGTCGAATTTTTAGCTTGGCAATCCCTCATTCACGGCTCTGGTCAGAGGAATCACGGTAGCTCGGGTAAAAATAGTGACAGCTCGGGCCAAGGCGATAAAGGCTCGGGTCAGAAAACTAAACTAAAAAACCGACGAGTCAAGGATTTGCTTCGAACAGCTCGCCGTTAACTACGATTCGCCCGGCACAGCAAAACTATGACAATAGAGCGAGATTCAATGATGGTTCACGTTTGAACCTTGAAGTCCCCGATCTAGGAACGACGGCTCGTGTTCAAACAAGTCGGCGACAGCTCGGGTCGGCCGTAAAATTTTCCTTCACCGGCGAATCGCTAATCATAACAACAGCGGTTCGGGTCGATGGTACAACAGCAGCTCGGATCACAACGGTGAGACAGCTCAATTCATAATATAATTGGACTTAATCGGAGGCCAAGTGGCCGGCGGCCAAATACACCTACTGTTCACAATGGCTCGCCGTTATAAATCTCAAATGATGGTTCACCATTACAAATCTCAAAACAATGGCTCGGGCCCAAACTCGAGAAGCTTAACAGGTCGGAGCAGCAATGACGCTGAAACCGATCTACCTCTCGGACCAAACCCACGGCTCTAGTGATGAACCATGGATGGCTCGGAATTCTCATGTACTTATGGAAAAACCAATTCTCAATCGGTGCCGCTAGAACAAAATCAGTAGCACTCGAAGAATCGGGACATAACGAAATCACGGTGCAACCATTCATTATAACGAAATCACGGTGCAACCTTTTAACATAACAAAATCACTGCGAAACGGCTCGCAGACTGTCTTCCAACAACCGAGCTAACCCGCCGAAACACTTGACGACACGGCAGCGCGGCGAACCCATTGTCGCCGACACAAAATCATCGGCGATGCCACAAATTGAAGCTTAGCAATGGTAATATCATGAATAGCTCAATAATTTTCACAGTATGCCTTACGAAAATACCACGGATTAATGGCTCGGCCATATTATGGAACCAGAAAAATCAATTCAACTAACAGCGACACCGTTAATAGCGACACCGTTATCAGCTTAAACCTTTTTGATCAACACTTATATTCGAGTCGCGCCGCAGTGCAACGGTTTTCATTACACCAAACGGCTCGGAGAACACGTTAACGAAACTGACCAAATCAGAAACTAAGCATGGGAACTCAGCGACGCTGGCGACTAGAACAAGTGTGTGACTTGTGCTTTTTTCCTTGATCTTATTTTTCCCACCAGGTTTTCTAGACAAGGTTTTTACCGAGGCTCGTTCACACACTTATACGTTTTCATCATTGATAACAAGCTATTCCAAAGACAGTTGGAGCAATTTCATCTGTCTGATCTTAGACTTTCACCAATATCTCGGCTTCACCATTACTGATAAATCCAAGCTGGGGGCTAACTGTAGGGGTCAATTTCTACCCCTTGAAGATCAACAGAAGAAAATGACTAAGTCTGGATAAGGAAGAGCTCTACCGAAAGTCTAGGATGCACCGGCCGGTTGGGAGACCCGTGAACCGTCGGCGATACCGAACAAAACCGGGCGAACTGGTTTAAAAGCTAAGGGGATTCAACCGGCCCAATTTGGCGCAACCCATTCAATTGGGTCGAGCCGAGCCACAGGTAGGCCGAACCATTAACGGGCCAGCCGACTTCAGGAGTGCAGCTCAAGCAAAAACCCTAGCCGACTTAGTCTAGTATATAAACTATTGTATCATCCTCATTAAGTTGGATGACAAAATCTCTAGCAGAAAACCCTTGTACTTTTACAGCAAACGCAGCTAATAATAAACACCTTCTTCTCAATCTTGTTCTTGTTTTCTAACTCGAAGTTTTGCAGCTCTACCGCGAACCCGACAAATTCAATTGCAGGAATCCAGCTCCCACATCTTTCTTCTCTTTTAACGCTTGAGGAACGATAATGCGCATTTTGGCGAACAGCTTTGAGGTCCTTGGACGCTCCTTAGGAATCCCTGCAAAATCATGTAAAGACAAACCAAGCTTTCGAGGAACTCGTCGCTTGCATGAGCGCGTAACCGCTTTTTCAACTTTAATGAAATTGGAAGAAATAGAATTAAGTACAGGAGGTTCACACCTTTTCCCAATGGGAGGATCGTGGGATGAGATAAGTGGAATGACATTCTCAGCAACAGATGAAGGACTAAACTCCAGCTCCTTGATTGAGTCTTCATCTTCTAGAATTTCCACTGAAAAAGTTTGACCATCGATGGTGGATTTTCTCCTGGTGTTCTCCATGTCAAAATCCATGACAATATCAGCTAAGTCAAGCTTAATCTTTCCCTTCCTTACGTCTATTTGAGCGCCTGCAGTAGCCAAGAATGATCTTCCCAGAATCAAAGGATCTTCAGGTTCATCGTCGTACTCCAAGACTACAAAGTCTGCAGGAATTAAGCAATTCTTAATTTTGATAGGCACATCCTCTAGAATTCCTTTTGGGAATCTCCTGGATCGATCGGCTAGGAGAAGAGACATCCTAGTGGACCTGAAATCAGTCATACCCAGTTTAAAAGCAACAGACAATGGCATCAAATTAATACCAGATCCCAGATCACAAAGAGAATAAGGAAACTGCCCCGTCGAGATTGAACAATGAAGTACGAAGTTTCCTGGATCTGGTAGCTTGACTGGAATCCTGCTCTGAATCATGGCGCTTACTTCTTCAGAAACCACCACGTCCTTCTTCTTCTTCTTAGGCACTGGAGTAGTGCTCAAGAGAATAGCTCTGATATCTCTAGTCAGCAACGCGCCTTCCTCAGGACTAACTCCATTAGCTGCAAGTCGCTTGACGTATCTTCTAAGCCTAGGAGAAAGCTTTACCGCATCGATTAAAGGCATCTCAACCATGACTTTATCAATAATCTGCTTGCAAATCTCCTCCTCAACCTTCTGCTTAGACTTTCTAGCTTTGGGAAAAGGTACTAGAGGCTTGTAGACGTTCTCCACTGAAGAAATCGCGATCGACGCAAAATCTGGTGCTGCCTGAACGGGGTGTCGATCGACACTCTCCTATGGGTGTCGATCGACATTAGCTTTTTGTGTCGTGATCTCAGATGACTTTGCGAGTAGTGTCGATCGATGCTCTAGCTCAGTGTCGATCGACACTTGCTCTGCAATCCCAAAAATTGCATTGAACTCCGCGAAATAATCCTCTTTAGTGCTCAGAATGGCATTGCAAGTGCTCCTTGGGTTAGCATCAGTCTTCGCAGGCAGATAACCCTCTTGTCTCTTGATAGAACTGGCGGTCTGAGCCACTTGAACGTCCAGCTTCTTGACATGAGTGCTTAGCGCTGAAATCTTTCCATCAAGGTCCTGATACATAGTATCCATCTTCCCATTGAAGCTCATAGTCATCTTCTGTTGGCCCTCTAGGAGTTGTTCCAGCATATTCTTCACCTCATTGTCCTGCTCAGGAGGCTTCTGATAAGAAGAAGAACCGTAGTTTCTGTTGTAATTGTTGCTCTGGAAGGGCTTCTGATAGCCTTGCTGATTACCGTACTTCTGAAATCCTGAACCATTGATGTAGTTCACATCTTCTGGCTCGAATGTCTGGACTTCCTTGGCGAACTGAATCGTCTTCTTTCCAGCTAGAAGATCGTGCATAGAATCGAGCCTCTTGTTAACCTCAGCAAATTGAGTACCACTGATTGCTTTCCTGACTGGCTCCTCTCAAAATCCATGGCTTTAACACTGTTGATGTTGGCAAGATTCTCTATAAGTCTCAAGGCAGTCTCTGGCAAGTTTGTGTTGAAGTTCCCACTACTCGCAGCATCCAAAGTTACAGCATATTGCAGCGCAATCCCTCTGTTGAAGATGTTAATCAGTTGCACCTCACTGAATCCATGATGTGGGCAATCTCTCTGATAGCTCTTAAATCTATACCATGTAGTCTTGAATGCCTCAGTATCGCCCTGCTTGAAAGTAGCAATTTTTGCTCTTAGATCCTCTGACTTTGCATCATCGAAGAAGTTGCATAAGAAAGCATTCTTCGTGTCCATCCAGTTTGTGAGCGAGCCCGGTGGAAGCGTCCTTAGCCAATACTTAGCTTTCCCTTGAAGATAGTAGGGGAAAAGCTTGCAGAAAAGGTAGTCCTCTGAGACTCCATTCTCCTTGATAGCAGATACCAAGTCTTCGAATCGTTCTATATGGTCCATGGGGTTCTCATGAGATACACCGCAGAATGGGTCTTGAGCAACTAGTGAGAAGAACGCCGGTTTGAGCTCAAAGTCATTCCTTTGGAATGGAGGTGGACAGATGGCAGACCTATTAGCGTAGAACTGCTCTGGGCGATTAAAATCGGCTAGCGTTCGTCTTTGCGCAGCGTCCTGGTCATTCCTCAACAAATCCGGCGGATTCAGGATGTGGTGTCGATCGATGCCATCTTGGTGTCGCTCGACACCCAAGTTTTCGTCGTGTCGAGCGATAGGAGCTTGGCGTCGCTCGACACCTGCTTCGTCATGCTCAACAATTTCGTCCTGAATTGCCTGATTCTCTTCGACGATCACCGTTCCATCGTCATTGATCCTCTGTCCTTGCGCATTGTACTTCTGTCCTGCCAGATCACGCAGAACTCCATCATCTCCCGGAGTCAATATGACATGTCCTTGAGCAGCCATCCTCTCTTCTCTAACTGCTCTCCTGTTCTCATGTTCCAAACGTGCTAACTCCTCGAGATTGTAGTTAACTAGCTCCTTGTTTTGATTGCTTCTAGTATCAGGCATACCTGAAACAGAAAACAAAAAGAAAAAGAAACTAGCAAAGCAAAAATAAAAATAAGAACCTAGACAAAATCCTAATAAAATAAATCTAATGGCGTTGATTCTCCGGCAACGGCGCCAAAATTTGATAAGCTCAAAGTAACCCTAAGAGCTACTCTCTCAAAATTAAGAGACCAATGCAGTATTTAGGGATCGAAATTCACAGGGAATCAAGATAAACACAATAGATTAATAGATTCAGATTAAGCTAGGCAGATTAAGATGAAAGCAAGTAAGCAGGCAATTAAAATGGTTGTAAAACAATTAAGAGAAAACGCTAGGCACAGGGAAATCTCTAGTGAATCAGAATTGCAGATATGATAAGATAGTTAGGAATATTAAAGCACAGTTCCTGAATATGAACACGAATATAAAACTAATCAACTTCTGTTGCAGAAGTTATCTATGATTAAATCCTAGCAAACCAAATTTCTTTGCGAGTTCTATAACTTTAATCAAGCATTAAAGTTCAAGTTCAATTGTTCACAAAACCCTAAACCAAATTTCTTTGCGAAAATGAATTTTGCTCATCAAAGACTAGATCAGGTAATCAATCAAACTGTCGTTTCTATTAATTAACCCTAGATCAGATTTCAGTTCGCGAGGCTAAAATCAGCAATAAACACAAGTCAAGATGAAGAACATTTTAATGATATTATCCTAACAAGAAATCAGATCTAGCAATTCATGAAACACTTTTGAATAACCCTAAACCTAACAAAGAAAACTACTCAGACATATCGAATGATGAAAACATGTTTTTATTAAAAGATATCTCTAAGAGTTAAGTAAAATAAAGCGTAAGCCTAAACAATGGCTTGGAAAACGTATATATACAGATACAAAACCGACTGGAAACCTAAAAGTAAACATCTGGAACTTTCGGGCTTCGAACGGACTTCTTCTGATTAAGTTTTGGGCTTCGTCGACATGGGTGTCGATCGACACTCATGGTGGTGTCGATCGACACCATCTTCAGATCCCGACTCTTCACTTCGATCTTCGCCACTTCATTCCGCAATGCTCCAAAACTTCCAGTAAACATCTTTTAAGCTCCAATCGTCCTAATACCTGTAAAGACTCTAAAACCACCACAAAACACAACAAAGACTCTAGATATTGGACTTATATCATGGCTTAAACTGGGTAAAAACCATGATATATCAACCATCAAGTTCATTGGGTACCTGCCTTAGTTCCTACTTGATTTTTTCTTTTCCAAATTTATCGACTGTCCCCTCTATCAACCATTTTCAAACATCCATCTGTTTTTGCATTTCTTGTCTACAGGATGCAGGTTGAAGTTAGCAAATACACAGAAGGAGTAAACGATAAAGCAGTAAGGCGTAATGGACTCTCCACATCCCTGATTCGATATGATGGTATCTGCTTTCATGCATCTCTCTTTAAAATCAACATGTTTTCTCTTTTCTTTTGAGTGATAAGAACAATAGTATATAGTTTAGCCAATAACTAAAAACACTATAATTTGTTTTTGTGTGGGGCAGATCCACAAATTTTAACATTGTCATGCTCTTGTTATTGGTATCAGCTCACCAGAAGGAGGAAGCTTTGGATTCCATCACAGAGGTCGTGCAGACAATAAAACATCGCAACTCAGTGCGGGCATCCATGAGCAATGATATTATGGTGAAGCCTGATAATGCTACTACACCTGGTAGACAAACTTTACAATCAGATGATGCTTCAAAGTCAGCCATAACACCTGGACGTGTTTCTACTCCATCGAGGTGAGTCTTTGTTACCACCAGATGACCAGATCTATGATAGTCTCCGTAAACATTAATCTTTAATGGCATGACTCTTGCCCACAAAAGTGTGATGGAATGGCCAAACTTGCAGAAAACATCTTGTTTTTTTATCATTGTCAGATAGTGTTCAAATATGCCAACACAAGCTCAATCATTAAAGGACAAACGAAAAGTGTTAGATGTACTTATTGTTGTTGTATAACCTCTTTTTAATTTAATCGAAAGATTAACTCATAGATTATTTCCTACTCAAATATAATTCTTTTATAGGAATTTGCAATTTCTGGGATCAAATTCTTAAATGCCACAATTTTTATTTGCCAAATCAAAAAACCAAGCTTTAACCTCATATGCCACATTCTACCAACTAAAATCAAACTATCTTTTAGTATAGGTAAAATTACCAAAAGGTCCCAACTAGTTGTCATTTAAAAAACGAAAAAGAAAAAATATATAGAAAAGCTAGCCAATCATATCACTCCACTTTCAACCAATCAAATCTCTCCTCTTCTCCTTCTTTTGCTTTTGTTGTAGACATAAAAAAAAAATCAGAATCTTCTTCATATGGGTTTCACCATTAAAGCATTCATTTGAGCTCGAATGAAATTAAAAATTTGGTATTGTAGGATTAAATTTTGGCAAAATAAAAAGTTTGAATTGTGATGGATAACCAATTTTCGTTGTTCTTTCCACATTGGGTAGATAATTTAGAGATTTTAATTGGATTTGGAAAACTATTCTTTTGGTATGCATATTGGGTTGTTATCGTCGTTTTTGGGTCGATTAGGACACTGGATTGCAATGGTTGAATTGTAATGAATCGTTGAGGATAAGTAGATCTCGGGATCAAATTCACGAAATCTGGGTAACACTGTGTATTACTCGGTATTACTGAGATGAGCGTAATACTTGAAACAATTAGTAAAATTGATACAAATAAATACGTAGTAACGTAGTTTTACTTTTATCTTTTTAGGAGACCATGAACACAAGCATACATTTTAATTATAGAGGATACATTTTAAAGAAAGGAGATGAGTATAATTGGATTTCAAGAGAAGATCACATATTTATTGTTTAATAGATTTTATATAGCGGAGATAACATATTGTAATGGTAGAATTGATCTTTTTTACAATTTAGTATGGTTAATAATAAAATTTTATAATGAAAATTAAAATTTTTAAAACGTGTTTTTCCAAATTAAAAATAAAATTACTATTGTAATGGTAGAACTAATCTTTTTTACAATTTAGTAGTTAATATTAAAATTTTATAATGCAAATTAAAATTTTTAAAAAGCGTTTTTCCAAATTAAAAAATAAAATTTTAAAAAAGCATTTTTCAAAATTAAAAATAAAAGTATTTATAATATAAAATAAATTTTTATTAATCGTTTATTCATATCATATTTTATTTTGTCAACAAATCCTTTATACTTTTAAGAAGAGTTTCACAATGTTATCCACCTTATCATGTAAAAATTCACATAAAAGGTGACGTTGAACATATTATTGCATGGATACATAGGAAATGTTTTACAAATTCTAAAATTGACATGTACAACTGAAAATTTATTTTCTGTACCATGATATAAATCAATTTTTATTAATCGTTTATGTAAGGGATTCCTTATGCATGTCATATTTTATTTTGCCATGAATCACCTTGTACTTTTAAGAAGTGTTTTAAATGTTATCTACTTTGTCATGTAAAAATTCATAAAAAATATGGTCTTGCACATGTTATTGCATGCAAACATAGAAGAAGTGTAACAAATTCCAAATATCATTTGTACAACTGAAAATTTGTTTTTTCGTAACATAGTATAACTAAATAAATAAAGAAATCCCCAAAAGTAATACTATGAACAATATAGTATGGTTCATATTAAAATTTTATAATGCAATCTAAATTTTTTCAAAGGTGTTTTTGCAACTTATGAGTAAAATTACTAGGCAAACTTTACTCATCTCCTTTCTTTAAAATTACTAGGCAAAATTTTTACAATAATGCAAATTTTTGTACTAAAAAAGGCCCCAAAAAAATCAAAAAAAAATTTTCTTACCAAATTTTTTTTTTTTTTGCATCAGGCCCCCAAATTCTCAGGGACGGCCCTGTTTATAATAAAAATAAATTTGTCTTAATCATTTATGCCTGTTATATTTATTTTGCCATCAATCGCCTTATACTTTGTAGAAGAGTTCATAATGTTATCTACTTTGTCATGCAAAAATTCACAATAAAGGTGGTGTTGCACATATTATTGCGTGGAAACATAGGAAATGTGTGACAAATTGCAAATATCACTTGTACCACTGAAGATTTATTTTTCGTAACATAGTATAACTAAATAAACTGATAAACCTCAAAAGTAACACTATGAACAAATTTTTAACACTCATAGGGGTACTACTACATGTTAACTAATGATGCACATGTGTTAAATTCACCTAAAGGATTGTGCACATGTGTTAAATATGTCTAGGAACGCCATGTGGCCTAATTTGGTTGGGTAGACCCAATTTTATTTATTATCTTACTTTTAATTTGGTATTGTTTGTTTTTAAAAATTCAAATAAATACATGAAATAACAAAATAAAAACCAGTGCCTAGGTGTAATTCAGTTGTACCTAAGAAAATCTAATTGTTTTTTTTTAGTCAACCTGTAAACTTTTATTAAAACCACTAGTGGCATGATTACAATGTTTCCAGGAGACAATACATGGAATTACATGTTCTCTACCTAGCTTAGCATTTTGATCTACTTCTTGTACCACACTGCGATGAACCTTAATAAAGGAGTAGTTCCTGCATCTAGCAATTGAGGTTATATCTTTGACAAGTATTGCAATCTCCATAGCGCACCACTCCTGATTTCTTCTTGATGTGAGTAACTTTCCAATACTGCAAAATAAAGTCACCCACAAACAACACATTTTCATAACTGAGTTTGCTTAGCTCTTTAATAGGCATGATCATATTCCATCACATGTTGAAATGTTTGTGGTACCTGAATTAAAGAGGATGCTTTGTAAGCTCGAAGACTTTGATCATTCCAATCTTTGGCTTCCTCCCACAACTTGTATTCTATTAGAGCTTGATTAATAACCTGAGAAATAAAAATATGCTTATTCTCAAAAGTGAGACTGTTCCTCATTTTTCGGAGTCTCCATCCAATGAATGCCCCTAACAATTTTGTTCTCTTCTTCCCCATTGATGTAAAACTTGGCAAATCACACACACAACAACAAAAATACAGAATCCAAATCCATAAACACCGATAGAGTTCCACAAGAATTGGAATTCAAGTGCTAATCTTAAATTACTTATTTCTGCTTTACCAAGTAACTGCGAGTACATGAAACCATGTTTCCTATTCAGTATGGTGTGTTAAGCTATCTAACAATTAGGCATTTCAATAACCGAAGCAAGAATTAACAAAAGTGCATCAAATTGATGATAAGAGAATGCTAATAAAGAGATTACAATGTACCATATCATCGTAGCCTTTGATTAACCGAGAGTAATCAATCTTCTTCTTCTCCTTAACATCTTCTCTCGCCTCCTACGTTAAACCAGAGAACCGAGATTGGTATGCAACAAACCAAGAGAAAAACGACGGTTCGATGGAAGGTTAGGGAGAGGAGTTTGTAGCGGTGAGCACGGAAAGCCTGAGAACAGAGCGGTTCCATAGCAAGGGCTAAATCGGATAAAACAGAGTAACCGGTTCTGTTAGCAAAAGCAATGGCTAATGAACCAACGGCTAATTCGAGGTCACCAAGTCGACCTATGAAAAACATGGAGACGGCTGAGCGGAGGTAGAGAACCAGAGCCGTCACGGCGATCGGAAAAGCAAGCGTGAAGAGAGATTTCGCTTCTTCCACGAGTGGAGATGGTTCTCTCTTCTTCTCGCAATGCCGGAAGTTTCGCTTTGTGGGTTCAAAGGTTTTGATCGAGAAGAGATCGATGGAGATTCCGGTTTCAGGTTGTTGATGGTTCTCCGACACGGTTGTTGTCGGATTAAACATCTCATTTACTTACTTTTCGTTTTAAATTTAATTTATAAATTAAATAAAATTGAAGCCACTTCAGCCCATGAAAGTTGTGGCATTTATGATTTGTGAGTCAAAGTTTATGGCATGAAAGAATTTGATCCCAATTTCTGCAATGTCCTACTGTGTTCTGTTTCTTAGCCTCGTATACTTTTCTAACTTTGTGCTGGGCCTTATAATATCGTCTGACATGGATTGGGTAGTTAATTCTGAAGTTGTATGTATATACCCTCAACGATTTGTGATCAGTCCTTATGCACAAATTTCTTAGCTCGAATAAAAGCATGAAAATGTTCCCAGTGTGTTTTGTCCCAGATTAGCAACAGGTAATACGACATTCAAAGGATAAAGAAGCATGAGAGAAAACAAATAAAAAATTTCAGGAACTTTCTTTCACAAAACATCCACAAATCAAACGCGTTCACAAAACATCCACATTTATATTATGAAGAAGAAAGGTTTCCATGAAATAGTCTTTAAAATGCAGTGTAATAGAAGAAGATAGGGCATATTCGCACTGTAAAAGCAGACAGAACAGAAGTTACTCGTCTGTAGGACAGGTATGATTATCCTGTGTGATATCTTCTAAAGAAGCGTCACTCTGGTAAACGGAGCCTTCGTCTCGGAAGCATAGGAACACACAAGGATCAAATAGGCCGATCTGGAAGTGCTTTTTTTTCAAAGCAGCAACAACAGGTTCGAAGCCCTTTTCTCTTGAGAGTAACAGAATACATATTGGTTCATTATGCATTGCCCACAAAACAGTAGTCAGTGCCATGGTATTCAATCTAGCAGTTCTTTTACCACCTACGAATAGTATACCAACGTAGTTAGTTTTATAGTACATACAAATACAAGTAGAAAATAGAGAGAAAACTCACCTTCCACTGCTCTATGTAGAAATATTCCGTAGCCCGCAAAATAGTAAATCAAATCTTCTGAAAGAACCACATTAAAATCAACATAAGCACAGACTTGGAAACTCCCATATTGACCTTTATCCATAAGGGCCATTTTGATTTTTTGAAAAGTCGACTCAGGATCGATCTTCGTAAGGATTGAGGGATCATCAACGTCCCAGTAGACGAGTGGACGTTCGACTGCGACACAAAAACAAATTAAAAAGACCAGCAAAAACATGTAAAATCTAATCCACAAATAAATTTCGAGATCTTACAACTGCGTCCTTTGAAGGAATCATCCAAAATGGAACTTTTATTCAAATCAGGCTGGAAAGCTTTAAAGAATGGACGGAATAAATAATCAGACCGTGGATACAATAATTGTTTTAAACAGAAATGCTAATCAACATATAGACAAACAAATTTCGACCCAGAGATCTTACCGACAAAAGTAACCTCCCGGGGTGAGTAGGGGGGCGGCATGGAGGTTTCAATCTCGCACGACGGCAAAGGAGAGGCAATTTGTTGGAAAAGGTTAGATCTGCGGGTGAGAGAGACTTTATCAATGTTTTTATAACCGGACCGGACACCGACTCGGTATGGTCACTGGGTGGGCGGTCGGACCGGGTTTTTGATTTTTTTTTTTTTTTGTATAAATTAATAATAAGGTAGGAAATAAAACATTTTGGGGTTTTAATAATTCCTCCATGAATAAACATAGAGACAATAACAAAATCAAAAGATAACAATAGTTATAATTTTTCCCTCAAGCATAATAACAAAAAACAAAATCATATGACAAAATAGTTATTAAACTATAAGAGGGAAAATAGAGTGGATAATTTAGGACTTAGATACAATAAAATTTGCTTATTCATTCATGAATAGTCAATAGTTTCATCTGTATCTCCAAGATCTCCTACATCTTCTTCTTATTCATCTAAAACAAAAGATTAAAAACATAATTAATTTAATTTTCAAGAGAAAAGTAGACTATTCAAAAGTAAAATTTTGAATGAACCGGATTTCGGCGGTCCGGTCCGATTCACCAGTTCATCCGGTTTTTCGCCGGTTTTACCGGTTTTCCTCAAATCCGGTTCTTTAGCAGTCTCAGACTCGGTTTGCTTGCCGGTTCCCGGTCGGACCGGTTCGACCGGCCGGTCCGGTCCGGTTATTAAAACACTGGACTTTATCAATTAGGGTTAACAGGTACCTCTGCGTGTATATAAATCGAGACTGTATCTTATTGGGCTGGGCTTGACACGTAAAAGATGAGCCCGCTATGGGTGGGCATCCTGTCAGTTTTTCGATTGTAGTTAAAATATAATAAATGACCACCGCCGTAGGTAGAAACCTGTTAGGTCTATTTTCATTTCAGTCCTTTGATTTCTCCACCGCCGTAGAAACAAACCATGACCAGCGATGTCGCTGGTAAGAGCTGTTTCACTGTCTCTTGCTCGAAATTATTTGTCATCTTGATTAGTTTTCGTTTCATCTGGTCCATCTATCATAATTCAAAAACAAGCAATCTAATCGATCTGGCATTGACTCATAGTATTCACGATCTCAAGTGTTCATTTATGTTTATCTTTCTCATGGCGTTTTTGGTTTTGTAATTAACCTCTCGCAGCTGCTAAGACGGCAGTGTTTTGGGACTTGAGAGGTTGTCCAATCCCTGATGGTCACAGTCCGGGTATGATTTCTCAGAACATCAAAACGGCTCTTGTGAATGCTGGTTATCGCGGCTTCATCTCTATCAATGCGTTTGCTGTTGAAACTAGTCTTGTGGCGGCTCATGAGTTTGCTTCAGCCGGAGTAAATCTCAGTCTCGTACCAAAAGGTGAAAACTCTCTCTTAACACTCTTTCTCTTCTACCTTTTTACTTATCATGTATCATGACTTGCCTTATGATATGATATATGGTTTCAGGAGGCCGAGGAGCGGCACATGCCACAGGTCTGGCGATAATGACTAGCCTTTTTCGCTGGGGAATGGATAACTGTCAATCAAATGTTCTTATCATATCTGATAACATCAGTGGCTTCCATGTTGGTATATACAAGTCTACAGGTTTACATGTTCTTGTATCACAACCTCAAATCCCATCAAGACAGCTCCTTGATGATGCAAGGAAACTATGGCTTTGGGAAAGTCTATCCGCTGGAGGAAACCCTTTTGACCATAGCTTTTTATGTGTCAACGAAGCATGTGTCCATTGTGCAAGCCACTAACAACAGTAAAGAAACCCAAGGGAGATGAGAAGAAACCCCTAATCTCACATGCTTCATCTTGTATCATTTTAGTGTTATTATGTCTGTTTTTACTTCTTTCTTGTATAACTTGTGTAGCAGAAGCCATAGGTCTATCTAGTTGACCGAAAAACGTATGTTTGTCAGATGCTTCTTACTTTCATTCCTTGGATGCTCTATATATCTCATCTTACTTTCCTAACTTCTTGGAAGCTCGATATATATCTGATATTTTCAATTGCTAAACAACTATCACTACTAGGATGCATAGATTTTCTTACAAATTGCGGGTAAATGTTACTATATTTACACATAATATGGATAAACCAAGAATTTGCGAATGAGCACAAGTTTTCCCAGGGTTAAGTCATCAACCTTCCATGAAACTCTACTTGAATTTTTTTCTAGTCATCTTGAGCCCACCTCAAAAAGATGGCTGCAACAGCAAACTTTCCAGAGAATTTAGCTCTCTATGACAATTCTTCAAATATCTCGGCAAACTTGTGAGTATCTCCATTTAGATAATCAAAGGAGTTTTCATTCCTTTTTCCAGCATCTCCTCTAAGTACCTTCAAATCCCTTTCTTGACCATCTCATCCCAAACCGCTCTCCCCATCCCATAGTTTCTCGCCATGAAGCATGTTGAATGTGTGTATCGATAACTCGATCCTGTTCTGGATCACCTTGATGTACATCTTTGTGGCATTTTCAAACTCACCATCTGCGAGTTATACTTTTCGGCATCTGGAGAATTTCCCTTTTCTTGCATTTCCAGCTTCTTCTGAGTCCCAAACCCCGTGATCAGACAAGTGTAATCTGGAGCATCGGGTTGCAACATGGAATCAATTCATCAAAGTGTACTCAATTGCTCGGCCGTGTGCAAAAGCCACAGATCTTGCTGGTATAGCTACGGGAATTAGGAAAAGGTCCCTTGGATTTCACGATTAATCGCATCTGATCTTTTTCCACTCCTCAACAAACCTTCAAGCATAACATTGTCAGGTTTCAAGCCCTGATTGTAGCAGCTTCCATCAAGTTCTTCATACGGCACCAACCATTGAGTCACCAACTTAGGATAAAACCTCTCTTTCAACTTGTCAAACAAAACCTGGTCTTCTTTTCCTAGCTGAGCAGTGAAAGCGTACATCTCGATAATAACCGTCTCCATCGCCAATAAGCTGTTCCTACATATCTCTTCAAGAACCGAAACCTCTATGCGACAATTTTACTTTCATTTTATCAAGAATACCTTACGTGTATCTATCTTAGGCAACATCTCATCAATCACAAACTTCTGGACTAGCTCTTTCATCCTTCCAAAATGTACACTTGATGAGAATGATTCCCTTTGTGGATAGGGAAATGCATCAGCAAAGGTGGCTTGGGATACATTTACCTACAGTAAAGGAGCTAAAAAAATATTGTTGCTTGGAACTCAATCAAGCTTATATGGATGCTATTCTTTCTTCCAGGATCCATTTGGGCTTCCTGGTTCGTGACAGAGGTGTCAAATGGAGCTCTACTCGGCTCTTCTTGGAAGAGGTGGTAACACGTCTCTTCTTGGAAGAGATGGTAACGTCTCTCTTCTTTTGTGGGGCTCTTCCATTTACACTATTTACAGGATATCTATCCAATTTTTACTTGTCAACCCAGAAGCTAGTACGTGGTGGCAAATGTTATTATGGAGCTCTCTACTCGGCTCTTCTTGGGACATAATTCATTGCGCATATCAAATGTTATACTCAAATCAGTCAAAGTTGTTTCACTAATTATTTTCTTAAAAGGTCTAGCGTACTAACCAATGATTTTTTTTTAATTCAAAATAATTTCTTAGAAATGCTACTAACGAAGATGAGGAAAATTATGAGTAGGGGAAGATCAAACTAAGAGGTTACTAATCGCGAAGGGGAAAAAAACAGAAAATGCACTAATGTTTGATGGAGATTACAAGATTATGCTTAATATAAAGAGAAAGAAACCAAAGCCACATGATTATGTTCGATAAATGCACCAATGTTTGTTTAAAATCGAGACAAAGCAGAGCTTAAGACAACCAACAAGTTCCATTTGAGTTTTTCAAACTTGTTCCCCCGAATCATTCTCTCTCTTCCGCTTCAAAACGTAATCAGTTGTATCTGATACACCTCGGAGAAGATACAATAAATTTCCATCCTTCAAAAATTCTAGAGCTTCTGGAGGATCTGATACGACAAGGTAGTAACCCATCTCGAAAAAATGTTCAAGGCAGTTTAGCGTTTCATATCCGTAGGATTTTGAAACTAGAATCATATTTGCTGGTGCACGATTTTCAAATGCCCACAAAGCCATTCCCAATATCATCTTATCCTTCATCCCAGCATCATCATCTACAACAACAGAGAACCAATAGATTCAAGATATATAAAACGAGAGGAGCTAAACAAGGGAAATATAGATTAAATAAATATTCACCTTCCGGTACGAAAGTTATATGGAATCCGTGATCAGAATATGTTTGGACCAAATAATCCGGAAACATATTCTCATCAACGCAAAGACGGATTGACAAGTCTCCATAATAACCATCAGAACGAACAGCGTCAGTGATTTTCTGTTTAATCAAAACAGGCTCGAAACGATTAAGGAATGGGTAATCATGGACATCCCAGAAGACGCATGTTTTAGAATCTGCGACATGGAATTAATAATCAGATCGTGGATACAATTTGTTTAGACAAACTATTTCGACCGAGAGATAGTGATCTTACCGGTGTATTTATTGACCGGAAAAGAAGGGGGTGAGTCGGGGGGCGGCGCCATGGAGGTTTCAATCTCGCACAACGGCAAAGGAGAGGCTATCTGTTGGAAATAAGGAACCGTAAAGACGTAACCAAAGAAATAAAGCCATCTTCAATGCAGATTTCACGGGATCTTATGTGGTGTTTTTATAATATAAAATTATTAAAACACACATTTTCTCTTCTTTTAATCAATTTTATACCTTTTCTTTCATCTTTTTACTCAACTTTTATTAATTTTATATTTAAACACTCTCTTTTCCTTTTAAACACTCTTCAAAAGATCCAATATTAGATTCCTCTCTTTTCCTTTTAAACACTCTCTCTTCTTTTTACTCAACTTTTATTAATTTTATATTTAAACACACACTCAATATACCCCACAAAAACACTTTTTTCTTCCTTTTACAACTATTTTAATAATTTTATATTATAAGAACACTCCAAAAAATTCAAAAATGTCACCATTGAAAAGGAACGAATCCATATAAATCATTTAAAAAGTTGGGAAAAATTAACTTTTTTATCTCTCGTGACTTTTTTTTTTAATTTCAATGGCTGTAAATGGTAACATACACGTTGAGGAATTGAGAAGATTGTTGTGGAATACTGTTCATAATGGCACCATTTGATTTTGAAGAATACTGTTCAAAGAAGACATTTCTTTTTTTAAATCCTATTTACGTTTCATGTATATATTATTTATAATATGACTTTTATACTGACTGCTAAGTGTGGGCAAAATATCTGAAATCAGAAAACTAAACCGAACCCGATCCGAAATTACCCGAATGGGTATTATATTTGTAAAATCAAAAACTCGAAATCGAACCCGAACCAAACCGAAAACCGAATGGGTACCCGAGTTACACGAAACATAAAATTAACTATATATATTTATATATATAATATCATGTATATTTATATATTGTAGGCAAATTTTATTAATTTTTTAAAAAAAATTCGGTTAATTCAGAAATTATCATGAGCATATTTTGTTAAAATAATCAATTTAATTAGATATATTATTTGAAATTTCAATTTTCTCATTTTTTCGATTAATTTTACGTAATTGTGAATATTTCGGGTAACCGAAACCGAAACCAAAACCAAACTCGACAATAAGCGAACCAAAACCGAACCAAAATTAAAAAATACCCGAATGGGTAATAAACGACAATTATAGGATGACTATTTATTTTCAATATATATTTTAAAAGAATGTATTTGTAACTTTTAAGGTTTTGAGTTTCAATTTTAAATTGTAATTTATTTGGTTAATAAATATTTGTATAAAGAAATAAATTTTACAAGTTGTTACTAATTTCTATTTTTTCTATAGATTTTATTTAAATATAAATTAATTTAAGTTACAAGATAATTTTGTAAAATATTATTATTTTATAATATTAAATATATTTGAAAAACATAATTTTTATCAATATTTTTAAAATTTTAATTAGTTATTTATATAAAAATTCCGCCAGATTCCGCTAGAATCCGCAGTAACCATATAAATTCAAAATTATTCTGCTAGATTCCGCAAAAAAATTACCAAAAATTCCGCTAGAATCTGCAAATCTGCCAGAATCCGCTACAATCCGCAGTTACCATTTACAGCCAATGTCTTTTAAAGACTCAAACACCGTTGACCAGCACCAAATCTTACCGTTTCGTTAACCGGTTTTGTATTTCCGGTTTAATCAAGCTTAATCACAATAAAAATCCTCTTTGTCTTCTTCTTCTTCTCTACTCTAGGAATTTTCTCCAGAAACAAACGGAAAATTCTGATCCAAAGAGATCGCGAGCAAGAGATCTATAACGATGGAGAGAAGGCAAGCGAAGATCCATGTATTCGTATTGATCGGTTTGATACTATTAAGCTCGATCGATCGAATCTCGTCTCTCTCGGTGACCGTAAACGAAGATGAATGTGTTCAAGAGTATGTCCTTTACGAAGGCGATACCGTCTCCGGTAACTTCGTCGTCGTCGATCACGATATCTTCTGGGGATCCGATCATCCCGGCCTTGATTTCACGGTAAGCGATCTTAGCCTGATGCATTTCCTTCATTTTTGAATCGATTTGGTTTCTAGGGTTTGTAATTGTCAATTCTCATGCTTTGATTTTGCCCTGATCTGATTTTTCGATTTAGGGTTTGATTGGAATTGAAATGTGTAGACTTTAGGTATTGTTGATTGGTTTGGGTATTATTATTGTATTAGGTGACGTCTCCGGCTGGGAATATTGTGCAAACGTTGAAAGGAACATCTGGGGATAAGTTTGAGTTTAAGGCACCAAGAAGTGGAATGTACAAATTTTGTTTTCACAATCCTTATTCTACACCTGAAACTGTCTCCTTTTACATTCATGTTGGTCATATCCCCAATGAGCATGACTTAGCCAAAGATGGTTTGTTCCAATTCCCTTATATTAAGCAGTTTTCTATATCTTGTTGATTGAGTTTGAGCTGTTTTATGTTAGAGATAGTTCTTGATGCTATATTATCTTGGTATGTTTCTCAGAGCATTTGGACCCGGTTAATGTCAAGATAGCTGAGCTGAGAGAGGCTTTGGAATCTGTTGTTGCCGAGCAGAAGTATTTGAAAGCACGTGATACCCGTCACCGTCATAGTGAGTTTTCTCCGTCCTTCTTTTACATTTGGGTTTGTAATTCATTCTCATTCCCTTGATATAAACAGCACAATGAATTGTAGAAGATACATATGTTTCTCGAATAGACTTTGAATGCGCTCTTAGGAACCGAAAGATGCAACCTTTACGATCTAACATTCCTCTGTGTGACTGACTTTGCTATTGGAACTTTGTTGCAGCTAACGAGAGCACGAGAAAGCGAGTGATATTCTACACAGTAGGAGAATACATTTTCCTAGCAGCAGCAAGTGGGCTTCAGGTTCTCTACATCCGTAAGCTCTTCAGCAAGTCGGTTGCATACAACAGGGTTTGAACATAACAGAACCCAGCAAAAGGTTGTATCTTTTTATGCTGAATTGGTGAACACAATCATAAAAAGTGTTTTAGTTAAATTAAGACCATAATAGCGAAAGACCCTTTTTTTGTTTTTGGTTTCTACAATTTTCTTTGTCTTCAGTTTTACTTAATGTTTTTAACATGGAGAACTTGATAAGCTTACATTTTGTGATTTATGGACCATTTCCTCCTCTATGATATCATCATTACTCACTTTTAGCCTTAAAACTCCATTATGATCCCAATAATCGCTTAAAATCCATGTTCAATTTGAGGAAATAGCAGCTTATATACGTAAGAAATCGCCATTAAAGCGGAAAAAAAAAAAAAAATGTTAAAATAATATTTTCTTGAATTACTTGGAGGAAAAGAACCGAATAATTGGATATTCCATTCCAAGAAAAGAAAGCCCCATTGAAATTTGCCATGTGTTTATAATGTATAGATAAATGAATGCCTGTTCAACGATTCTAAAGTCATTTTCTCTTAACTTTTGATCTCTCTTGCTCTGAGTTTACTGTGTGTGATCATCGATCGGGAAGAAAGAAAGAAAAATGTTGGCGATTTTCGACAAAAACGTGGCTAAGAGTCCTGAGGCTCTAGAGAATCCAGAAGGTGGATCGGTTTCTGCTCTTAAAGATGAGTTCTTGCTTAACCATTTCTCCTCCATTTATCCTTCCGCTGTTAAAATCAATTTCGGATCTTCTGGTCTCATCGCTTGCTCGCTCGACAAGCAGAATCCTCTTCTTCCCAGGTTTTTTTTTTTCTCATTTTTTTCAAAATTGGATTCTTTTTCGCGATTATGATTTCTTTTGAAGAAAATGAGATTGACTAGTGGGTAATTCGTGGATTTGATTTTTTCTTAATTATGTCTAAATATGATAGATTTTGCTGTCTACTTTGGGTTTGGTTAGTTATGTCTAAATATTATAGATTCTTGCATTGAGTGCGTTCAGGCTTTGTGGAAATTGTGTGTTCAGCCTTTGTGTTCTTATTGGAAAGTGGAAGAATATGATATTATTGGTGATGATCTTGTTAGAGGGATAGTGTTGATTGTTTTTTTGTTGAAATTGATTTTGTGTGACAGATTGTTTGCTGTGACGGATGATATGTTCTGCATCTTCCAAGGACATATTGAGAACATTCCGTTTCTTAAGCAACAATATGGACTGACCAAATCAGCAACCGAGGTCACTGTTGTGATCGAAGCGTATAGAACCCTCAGAGACCGTGGTCCATACTCTGCAGACCAAGTTGTTAGAGATTTTCATGGGAAATTCGCGTTTATGCTCTTTGACTGCTCCACCAAAAATGTCTTCCTTGCCGGGGTGAGTTTTTGATTTTGCATCTTTCACGTTTTTGCTATAAAACTTGTTTCGTGTAAACTAAGGTGTTATATGCACGCGGTGCAGGATGCAGAAGGGAGTGTTCCTCTCTTCTGGGGAACAGATGCAGAAGGCCATCTTGTTCTCTCTGACGATGTGGAAACCGTGAAGAAAGGTTGTGGTAAATCCTTTGCACCATTCCCTAAAGGTACGCAAATCATTTACAAATTCTGATTATTCTTGGATCAAGTGCAAATATGAATTAGAGATTGTGGTTGTATATGCATTATGCAGGATGTTTCTTTACCTCATCTGGAGGCTTGAGGAGCTACGAGTATCCATTAAACGAATTGAAGCCAGTACCAAGGGTGGACAGTTCGGGTCAGGTGTGCGGTGTAACTTTCAAAGTGGATTCTGAGGCCAAGAAAGAAGGCGCAATGCCAAGGGTCGGGAGTGTCCAGAATTGGTCTCAACAAATCTGAGGCGAAATGTCTGAGAGATTTACCTTTGTTTTTAACTTTGTTGAACTCTGTGGCTGTGTGCCACGGATTTGTGATTTGATCATTTTACTCTTCTCCTAGCCATTTCAAGGACCAACGATGGGGATTTAAGAGCCTTCTTATTGCTCTAAAGCTGTATTTGGTAACATAAAGCTAATAATAAAAGACTTATAAACATCAAGTTCAGTGCATACATATTAGTTACGAGTAAATATAATTTCCCTTGTAAAATCCTGTGGGTAATTGAAGTAGTAACAAGCAGGTAAAAACAGACATAAATTCATAGTAAGATATTATAATAAGAGCTCCTCTTTAGTCCTTTGCATCTGCTATGCCTCCTGTAGTAATCTGGAAAGTGTGCATTCATTTTATTAAGGAAACAAGTTATGCATTACTTTGTATGGAGAATCGAAATCAGTCAAGTGTGTTTCAATGAAATAAGTATTGTTAAAAGGATATTGCTTCTGCTTCAGGGAGATTTGGCGCATCGAAGACTTTGCAGACACGTGTTTCTCCTTTGCCTTTCCTGAAGCTGAGCCTGATGGTAGCTGCGTGAGCAAGAACATGACCACCTGCTGGCTTCTTTGGGTCCGATATGAACATTCCACCACCTGGATCAGCTATCACTGCAACCACCAAAATGAAAACGATGACGATTTTTGTAAGTTAATGAGACAAAAGAAACCAAAAGAAACGATTCCCTCTAGTGTCATTTATTCCCTTTAGTGTTGTTGTATGTACCTTGGTTAGTCATGTAGACAGCAACATTGAATTCCTCTGCGATTTTGATTAGCTTTGAGAGCATCTGAGCTAGTTTTTGCTGCAACACAGAAACTGGCCACTCTGAGCAAGCTGGATTTTGGTAATCACTGTGTTTTAAGTAATGTATAGGAGGCAAAGGTAACCTGACGGTCTGCGAGTTCTCCTCTTCCAGTGAAATCAACTCGGAATAAAGCAATCACCGAGTCAATAATCTGAGAATATGGTAAGCTCAGCTCAATTAGCTCATATTCATGTTGACATTTGATGATGGATAAATAAACTTTTATAATCAGACTTGGTTTTCTTACCAGAATCCTAAATGGTTCCTCAGACATCTTTGCAGCAAGGCCGAGAAGCAAGTTGTGCTGATGCTCATAGGTGTAAGCACGAGCATAGATGATCTGTTACATCCAGATGAAACGAATTGTGAATATCATTTGCAGTCCTGAGATAATATGATGTGAGCTTAATAATGCTTACATTGTCAAGAACAGCTCCTGGATCCATTCCAAATCTTTCAGCAATTGGGACAATCCGATCAGGGCGGCTACAGATTTAGCGGTTAAGGAAAAATCATGAAATATATAAACCATGTATTGAAGCTATAAAATCTGGTTTAAGGATACAAAGTTCCCTCTGTGTCAATGTAAGCCACTTTTCCATTCCCTCCTTTCATGTTTGTTGGCAGCTACACAACATAAATATAGAAATGAATACCAGTGGTAATGAGAGACAGAGAACCCTTAATAGTTATATGCTCAAAGAAAGTAAAATATCGCATTCTCATGCCTTTGACAGGAAAACTAGGCACCGTTAGAATTAATTCATCTTGACACAGTAAGAAACAAAACCAACCTGTGTAGTGACACAAAGGGTATGCGCTAACTGAGTTTTCCCAGACCTGAAGTGAACATAAACTCAATTAGAATACAAGATACTAACAGGAGACTTAAAGAGCTGGGCCAAGCTTCTCACCTAAATTCCCCAAAAGCCTCAGTGATGGCTGAGGTTTCAATTCCACCTACCAAGCATTGTGGAGAAATTAAACCAGAATCTTAAGTAGTGTCATTAAGATGGCAAACAGTAAAAGCATAAGGTTGTATACCTCCTAAGAGGTCGTCAAGAGCTTGACAACCCGTAGTGATTTTCACAACTGATTTTCTCTATACACAAAAACAACTTATAGGTTTCAGTATCCAATATGAAATATTGAATAAGCCATCAATGGGAACAAGCAACAGGACTGAGTTGGAAGACAGACATCTAGACCTTAGTAAAATCAATGGAATCTAACCTTAAGAAGAGCATCACTTCCAGTAATATATCCATAATTCTGCAGGAAAAATGTTTTGACAGTTATACTCAAGAAAATCCTGAAGTTTAATGAGACATTGATGTAGCAACAAACATTTGGAAAACTTTAAACTGACCACAATTTTCTCAGCTGCTTCACAGATTTTGTCAACTTTAGCCTCTGATAAACCCTTAATTCCAGTGAGGTTCTGTGCCAATTTAAAAAAGAATTTCATGCAACCAAATCTAAATAGCATATACCAAATAAATGATGCTAAAGATGCTGGTTTATACCTTCTTGGTATGCATCATCAGGCCATTGCAGGTATGGATCCCTGCTTCTTGTAGTTTTTTCACATCTCCAGCATTAATACCTTGGGCGATCACTGCAACAAGAAAATAGAGTTCACAGGATCAAATCAGCTAGAGGTTTTTGCCAGATACAGAACTCAAACGACCAAATACACTCGAATTTCACAATCATCAGTACACGAAATAGGTGTAGATTAACACTTGACCATAAATTATTCGCTATCATGGAGAATCATGCTCAGAAATCAATATGTGTTACCAGATTCATACTTAAACCCAGAATCTAACTGAAATCTCGCGAATATGATACATATTAGAGTCACGATTATAGATCCGAAATCGATAAACCCAGAAATCCAGTAGTACGGAAGTTTAGATAAACAAATTGTGCAAAATCGAAGAGAAAACACGGAGAGAAACACACGAGAAATTTGAAGAAAAGCAAAAACGAGCAACAACCGAAGCTTCTAGAAACAATCGGAAAACGGTATTAGATCTTACATTTGTCAATCGCTTCAAACAGATCGTCGTCTTCATCCATTTCTTCACGCTCAACGAGCTGCATCTGGCTCGTTTCTTCAGCTCTGTGATTCCGAACCATCCCAAACAAAAATCATCGGAAAACACACAAAAACAAGAAGAAATTAGCTCTATGATTCCGAACAAGCACACCAAAAGATCATCGAAAAAAACAAAAACCGAGAAGCGATTCATAGCAACAAAGCCTAAAGCAAAACGGATAAATCAGAAGAATCGTAGTAGAGAGAAAGAGATCGATAACTTACTTGAGAGCAGAAATCATTCTCGCTTTGTGTAATCTAAGCTTGAAAACGAGAGAGAAAGAGAGAGAGAGTGAAAGCGAATTCGAAATTTGAAAACTGAAAATATCTGATGGATTTGCTTTAGAGTGGTGAATTGGTGATAGTTTTGTACGGCGCGAGACGGAATTGAAACGTGCGTTCAAATTCCGTTTGTTCCGAATCTATTAAAATTTTGAAATCCGCTTTCTGTTAGACGAATTTGTTGTCGTTTAGTGATCTTGTTACACTGACACTGCTCGATGAAACGTGGACGTTTTCGATCGTGCCACGTCAGAGTTACATACTCCTTATCGACGGTTCCGAGAAGGAGTCTGGGTGATAAAATATTCACCAATTGCGTTGCAGCAAAACAGCGAACGTTATACATTTAGTGACATTTCCGCTATAGTGAGCCATATTGTTGTAGCATGAAAGTCAAACCAAATTATCCATTCCAGGCCCGATCCAAAACATTTTCTTTTCATTGGACCTTAGTATTCTTAATAGTTGGGCCCTTTTATTTGTTAATTAACTCTATTCTTTTTTTTTTCCCGGAAATTAACTCTATTCTAAACGGCCTATATTATCTGGTCAACTAAAATAAGGTTAGGAGGGGGTATTGGATACGTGAATGTTTGGGAATGTGATTGAATTTAATTTTTTTAAGAATTCTAGTGTTATTCAATTAGGTGTTTTTTTAATTTTCTTAAATTCTTGTGTTATTCAATTGGTTGATTTTGTATTTCCATTAAATACATGTGTTATTCAATTTTAGAAAGATTTTGTGTGAATTTGATTTGAAGAGAATTTAATGGAAACATTCCTTGTAAATTTCAAAGAATCAATTCTCACCTAAATAGGTGATGATTTGAAAAGAATCATTGGATCAAAAATAATTTCGTAATAATAAATAAATAATTACAAATCTGTTTAACAAATGATTGCGTGATCTTTGACTTTTTCTTTAAAAATCCCTAAAAAATAATATTTGCTTAACAATTGAAAAATCAAATCGTAATATTGTTAGCCAATAAAACCATTTGACATATATATGAACTCTAGTTAACTAAATAATATCATAAGGACCCCAATAAAATAGTATTTGTTTATTTTTTAAAATAAAAATTAGCAGATATAGTTTGTCCTATAAATTATGTTTATTCTCAAAGAAATAAAATCATTCACGGAAGAAAAAAAAACTGAGAATACTAAATTATAGCAATAACTTTTAAATAAAATTGCTGTAATTTAAAATATTATAGCAATAGTTTTTTTTTTTTTGTTTACGGTATGTTTCAACTTTTTTAACTACATATTTTATTTGAATAATTTAATAAGATTATTTTGTTATCATTTATAATATATTTAATTGTAGTAATTATATTACAAGATTTCATAGAATTTTTTTTAAAAGTACAAGATTTGAAAGGATTTCAAAAGAATTTATCAAGTTTTTAAATTACCTTAAATTCTATTGTATTCTGTTAAAAGCTGGAAACATAAAAATGTTGAATTCCTGCTTATTATATTAAAAACCCACACAATACTTGAAATTCTCTTGATTAACTCTGCAATTGAATTTTCACATATTCATTTACATTTTCACATCCAATACCACCCCCTTAATTTGTGAAATAATCAATAAAAATAAAATAATTAATTGCACTAACCACAAGCCAAAGAGTATTTGCCACATAGCAATGTTTTTAAAACCAGACCGGATGCTGAACCGGAAAGCTGTTCGGGTCACGGTTTAACCCGGTTGAACCGGTTCAAACCGGGGTCAAATAGTATATATATGGTATGTGAATATTATTAAATGATTTAAATCTGTTTTATCTTTAATTCTTAACTAGATTTTGACCCACGCCAAGCGTGGGAATATAAATTTCAATTTATTGTAGAATAATTATATATTGTTTTACATCATGCATACTAAAAAGATTATTCGCTCGATTTTTGAATCTTGAGTGTCTTAATATGTAATAGGTTTTACGTTTTAAGTCTATACAAAATATTAAAATGGAAGAAATTGATTTACAATAACAAAACTAAAAAGCGAAATATTATCTTATAAAGTATGACAAAGAATGTAATCGAGTAATATACTTCTTATATTTACAAAAACAAATGTTTTTCAATAACTATATAAAATATGTTTAAACCCAATTTTATCACTAACCAAAATACTACTAATTGAATCGGTTTGAGTTTTCTGGTATGGTAATGGATTTGGTAAGTAAATATTTTTGTCATCAATACCGCATATATATTAAAAATATTGAAATATGTAGATATTTCCACCATGCCAAATTGAAATGTTTTGATTGGTTAATTTAATTAATGTGTTCCTTAAGATCATTTTTGAATGACACCTAGGATTAATATGCTTCTTAAGACTTTCTTTGAATGACACTTAGGATTTTTAACTTATAGTGTTTCCTCAATTAATATATATATATGATTTACGTTATTTCTTTATTTAATGTTTTGGGCCATTTAGATCTAAAATCTGTAATCTCTGAGCCCATTTTGTACTTCGTTTTCGGTTATGAATGGAAATCAAATGTCGACAAAAAAAAACAAAACCTTACTTAATTTTAGAAAGAAAAAAAAAAAAAACCCTACTTTATCTTCTCTCCATAGATGCCGCCGCTCAATTCCTCTCTTGTTATGTGTCTTCTTCAACCTTTTTCTCCTCAAATGATTTAAATCCAAAATTTTTGTGAACCATTTTTTCGATTATTTCTTTGTTCATGAGTTAGATCAACAGAGAAAAACAATCGGATAACCATCAATCGCAAAACGGCAAAAGAGTTCAACAACAACAAAAAAACTCAAAAGAAATTAGAGAACCGGGTTTTTGTGACAAACCAAACCGGGTGACTCGCCGGTTCGCGGTCGAACCGGTTAGACCGGCCGGCCCGGTCCGGTTTTCAAAACACTGCCACATAGGAAGCTTTTGGTTAGAATACAAATAAAAACGCGTTTCATTGCCTTTTGGTTTTTTGAGTTGCTTAATTTGGGATTTCCAACTAACAAAATATTCATTTATCTCTTGATTTCAAAATATATGTCTGATCATATAGTGTAGATAGGTCCCTTCTCTACATTACTAATTTTAAAAATTATCTCAATGAACATGGATTCTTTGTAATTGCTAGCTTTCCATTATATGTGTTGTTCAGTAAGTATGGTTTCCTCACTTTTGTTTCTGCTTTGGTCTCATAATTTGGATTGAGGAAGACTTAAAACTGTTTTATATCACAACAAATATTAACCTATTTTGCGCTTAATATGCAGTTTGATTCTTGCTCTTCCTCTTGTCACATTTACTCAGTTTTGTAAATTTTGGTACTTAGATTGCTTCTCTCCCAACTTCAGTTGTAGACACTAGCAGGACCAAAAATGCCAGGTTAACATTAAACTTGTGTACCTATATATATGAGAAAACTTGTTCTATAAACTTAGTTGTTTCTCTTTCCATGTTAGTAGAAAACGGGATCCGACACTTGTCCCAGTTAGAGGGAGAAAGGTAAGCCTAATACTAATCTATGTCTTTCATTTTCTTTTGAATGCTAGTTTGACGATGGAAAAGACATAGCGGTCAAGTTTAGAATGTGTTATTTATCATTTTTTTACAGGTTAAAATCACCGATGGAGCTTCTCTCTATTCACTTGATCGATCGTGGTTGAGAAATGGTGTTCATGAAGGAATTCAGGTATGGATCACTCTCTGTAATATTTTTAATGTAGTGATGCAAAAAACTCGGTTTCTTAGATGTTTCTGCTTGACATAAGGATTCATTGGCTGTACCGTGTTGTTGTAGTTTCTTTAGCGATACCATAAAAGTCGGACTAATCTAACTTGCGGATTTTCCTTTGACAGACACAAAGGACCGATACAATGAAACCTTTACCAAAGCCATTACTTGTAGTTAAGATGGAAGCAAGCGTGTCAAATGATCCAGCTGAAGATGATTGGTAAACAAGATAATTGGTACGGGTGAAGAGCATGATGGGGGTGTATGTCTTTAAGGGGATCTTCCGTGGACAAGCAAATCAAGCGCAACAAGTCAAGGACATCGAGATGCCGTCTAGGCCATTCTTCTACTCGAGTTTTGTCTTATTAATATTAATATTGGTAAACATGTTGAAATCGATGGAGGTTGTGATATTTGTTATCAAGCTAAGCAAACTCGTGTTTCTTTTTTCCGAGAGTATTAAGGTGTTTTTTATTTAAATCATTGTGATGTCTGGAGAGCATATCGAACGCCATCCTCATCACGGGCTGTGTATTTTCTAATGATTGTTGATGACTACTATTCTAGGGCGGTTTGGATATATTGGTGAGTAGACAATTTAATAAAATGTTCGGAGCGATAATGGAACCGAGTTCACTTGCTAAATGTATTATTTTGAACAAGAAGGGATTATTCACCAAACCACAACAAAATGCTCGAGTGGAATGCAAGCATAGACTCAATGTTGATGTTTCAATCATCTTTACCAATCAAGCTTTGGGGAGGGTGTGTACTCGCAGCAAATGACTTGATTAATAAAACTCCAACGCATTTACTAATGTAAAAAAATGCCTTATGAGATCGTTTGATGAATTAAAAGTTTTTTCGTTGTTTTCAAATGAATTCAACCAAATCGTATAGCATTTTAGATATGAAAAAAATAATAATAAAAAAGGTTCATTAGGTGTATAATAGGTTGAAGATATTTAATTAGGTATATAACATACCTTAATTGAAAATTAGCTGTTTAACATTCACTAAAGAAAATATGACTAAAATATCCTTACTAAACTATTTAATAAAAATTAGTTAAAAATTCTAAAAATCTTTTCTCTAAATATAATAAATAAATCTCTAATTTTTTTTCTTAATTGCTTCTACGGTTGATCTCTACAAAAACTAAATCTATATTTTGCACAATACTTCTGAAAAAAAGAAAATATGACAAAAAAAAATGTCATGTAATAATTAACTAGTTAATAACATAGTTAACTATCTATATATAATAGGAAACCAGTTTTTTGTTTTTGCTGACGTCACTTTTTTTTGTAGGAAAAAAAAAGTAATCCAACGATTTAAATTGTTTTGATTTAAAAATCTAATGGCTGAGATTTAGTTTTTAACTAAAAGATCTCAAATCACATTTCAGGAAAGATTGCATCTCATAAAAACCCTTTCACTCGCAACGATTCAACCATTTATATACATAATTAGGTTTTGCGTTTCCCTTCAGTTTTCATTCTGAATATCTATGAACATGTTTGTCACTCATATATTTTTTCTAAACCCATGAACGTGTTCATGCGAAATTGAGTCTCCATGTACCATCTACTCCCCGGTTTCACCCCTTTCTCCATGCTTTCACGGTTCCTTCTCGCTATTTTTATTCATCGTTATGTTTTCCTGCCGCTTCGTTATAGTCATATTCAACTCTAGATCCCCTTTGTTATCCATCATCTTCGATTATATAATTGGTATTTATTGAGATTCTGATTTTTTTGTTTGTAGTTATTGTAACATCCCATTTTCTTAAAATTGTATTGTTGGAGAAATGGGGTGTCGATTTTAGGGGGTGTCGATCGACACCATGTTCTGCGTTTTGGTTCGGGTTAAGTTTTTAATTGCGGTTTGGCTCGGTTTTCGATATAAAAGCAACCTAGGGTTGCGTGTTTGTTGAAAGCCGTCGAGAGAGAGAGAGAGTTTTTGAGGAAAAATCATTGTTGAGAGAGTTTGAGAGAGATTTGGAGGATTCGATTGATTGTTGCAAAGAAATCAATCGGGAATCTTGTTTCCGTGTTATAGAGGCGTATAATCGTTTGTTCATCGCATTCTTCGAGGAATCCCTTTGATCAGAGAGTTCTCGAGGCTGAGAAGGGTCTGTTCGTGTGTCTTCCTCGGTTCAATTCGTTCCTTTCCTTCGTTAAAGGCTAAGGTGAGTTGTGACCGCGGTTTCTAGGCTATGAAGGGTTTTGATTGTATTTTTATGATTAATTGATGTTTGAATCATGTATTGAGATGATATTGGTTGTTGTGGATTTCTTTGTATTGTATTTGCGTGTTTCTATTGCAGGGTTGCGACTCATGGTCACCGGAATCGGGTTGAGAGAGGAGAAACTCGATTCCGGTGAACATAGAGGCGTGTCGATCGACACCAGGACGGTATCGCTCGACACGAGTGTTTGCTGAGTGTCGATCGATACCTTTGTGGTGTCACTCGACCCCAAGCTTTTGGTCATGTCAATCGACGCCTTTGTGGTGTCGCTCGACACGATGGCATGTTGACTCGTAAGGGTTGACTTGTTGGACTGTGTTACGTGTGTTTATTGTGTTATTGATGGAATATGTTGTTGGAGTGCTTTATGTGTGTTATTTATGTTGTTGATGGATAATGTTATGTCTTGATTATATCATGGTTTATGTTATTGTGGATTGATCCCTGAGCCTGCTTGTTACGCCGGTAGGCGGGATGAGCAACTCACTAAGTATTTATGAAATACTTACGCAACTCGTTTTCCCATGTGTTGCAGGTAAAAAAAGAAAATACGATCGCGGAATCATGGCATTAGGGAGAGGATGATTAGGGTTGTTGATTCATGTTGTTTAGACTAGTGAACCATTGTTTAGGTTATTAGTTCTATCACTCTTGAATCTGGTTATGGTCATTAGATTGGTTATTCACTTGATTGATTGGTTGTGTTTTAGAATTGTTAAACTTGCTGGAATTTATTGGTGGTTATTTTATTGGAATGGGTTTGATTTTTCTTGGTTATTTTCCGCTTGAATTTCACCCTGAATTAACTGTTGAGGATTAATGATTATGGGATCATTAATCCGAGTTAATTATTTAATTATTAAAAAAAAATGCGGGTGTTACATTTTGGTATCAGAGCCCTTACGGTTCTAGGGCTAGTAGTAGTTTGGATGAACTGAGACTATGTGTTGTAATTGTTATGTGTGTTTAGACAATTAGTAGTTTTAGAATCATCCTCTTCAGCCTTTAAAGAGATTTCGCGGTGAGTTTGTTTGTTATGGTTTGTTATTGTTTGTGACTTTTAGTTCCTTATCTATCTGTGTTCTTTGGGAGATACAGAGAGTTGGCTGCGGAGGCAGAGTTGATTTGAGTAGAGGTCGAGGACGAGTGAGCGAGTCCGTCTACAGTGTTATACAGATGTCAGAGTCTCAGACGCTTCATTCTGGATTCGTGAGCGAGACCAGCGGGAGTGCCAGTCGGGGTACTGTTGGCACCGGGAGGGGTGCCAGAGTGGCTGGTGATGTGGCAGGCCCAGGTAGGGGTGCTGCTGCAGCTCAGGATCGTTTGGATCGTCTGGAGGGCTTGATGACACAGCTTTTGGAGCGGTATCCGGTTCATGCTCCAGTAGAGCCTTCAGTGGCAGCGATGCAGCAAAGAGCTGCAGAGTTTGTGCAGCACAGGGTTGCAGTGTTGGAGCATCAAAGGACTGTAGAGTTTGAGCAGAGTGTATCACATCTGGGAATGATCAGACCGATGCAGTTTTCGAGTTCCGTGTCCTTTTCAGCTGAGGAGCCAGCAACAGTATGGTGGGTTCGTGTCTAGCAAGGATGGTAAATCTACGTGAGGATAGACGAGGAAGAGGAATGATACGTCTAAGCCAGGTTTGGGTGATAGTGGTTGTTTCGGGTGTGGTAGTATGAAGCACCGGGTTAGGAGCTGCCCTAGAGGAGCAGAGTCTAGGGAGGTGCGAGTTTGTTTTCATTGCGGGGAGTCTGGTCATATTAGGCTCAAGTGTTCTAAGTTACTAAAGGAGGCAGTGGCGTCAAGCAAGAAAGGTCTGAGAGATCAGTTCGAGGATTGAGAAGCGTTCTTCTAGCTCAGTTGTTGTTCTTTTGTTTCAGTTTCAGAATTTTAGTCTCGGCTTGATATTTCCAGATGTTATTAATTTCTTTTGGATGGAAAGATTAATTCCTTTTAAATTATAAGATTAATTTCTTTAAAAATTTCGGCTTGTGTCGAACTTTGTAGTTAGTCCAGTAGAGTTATATAATGGCATTTTGGGAATGGACCGGTAGGAGCGATACCGGGTTCATCTATATGGTCATTGAGATTATACCACGAGAGGCAGCTCTAATCATAGGAGATATGAGTTCTCCTGTATACTTATTTGGGCAGCGAGTCCCAGAATAAGTAGCGAGGGATGTGAGATTCCTTGCGGAGATGCGGGTTCCCCAGATACCGTTGGCTCGAGGGATGCGTCCCTAGAGTGCGAACGATATATGTTCTTGTGAGGATTAGACACAGCCTCTGGGATCAGGGAAGGATCTCGTATGGTATTGGCCAAGTCAGGTCTTTGTCCATGTTGGACAGTTTACGGGGATCGAGCAAGGATCGCGAGTAGCGTTGACTGTTTGGGTCAAGAGTATGGTCGGTGATAGACAGTTCAGAAGGTTCGAGTAGCGAGCCAAAGTATCGCTGGTCAGGTTAGGCCATGGATGATTCTGGTAACAGATGCAGCATTATAAAGTCCCATTTTGAATCGACGGGCGGTTGTACATGTTCTTGTTTGATTGTTGTACGATCGACCGTCAGACCAATGAAATTAGAAATGTTGCATAGTTAGTTTTGGGCGAAGCTAAGCAAGTATTGGGCACTTCAAGCTTTGGTTATGCTTTTCAGTATTCAGATGCGCCGCGGCAGGCGTGAAACTATTACGACATGATCAAGGAATATTGGGCGTGCACGTTATCGTACTCAGCATTTATATCTTGGATTATTCGAGGAATCTGGAGGAGCATGAAGTTCATTGCATTGGTTCTGGAGATGCTCGGGAGCAGTATCTGTGTGCGAAGTCGAGCAAGTACTATTATGAGGAGCGCCGGTTTTAGTTGCAAGCAAGCAGAGGGAGCATCTGGAGGTTTTAAGGTTCATCTTCATGAATGGCAAGCCAATGGTTCGAGGAGTTCTTGGTCTCTCGCATTATCATCATATCCAAGCAAAGGGAAACATATATCTAGAGGACGGTGTTCAGAACTAGCAAAGAGTATTCAATTTATCGGGAGGTTATTTGGGATATCAAAGGAGCGGAGTTCACGAGGATGAGGACTGGCGTATTTCAGGAGTAATTAGATGTTTTTGGTGTTTCCGGTCATCGACAATGTTTTAAATGTACTCGAGAAATCCTGAGGGTCAGGTAATTCAATATTATTCGAGCAGGAGTTGTTGTTGCGTTAGGAATTTGGTGCATGCGATCCCGGTATCGAATGTAGCATCCTTGGTCATGGTCGTTTTCATTTGGTTACGGCGCGATCGAGTGATCTAAGTCTGGGTCTACGGTTGGTCGTGCATGTTCTTGTTTGATTGTTGTGCGACCCATCCGACAGACCTAGTCTGGATTAGAAAGTGTTGCATTGGGGAGATGTTCTGAGTAATCTGGGTTTTGAAGGTTGGTTGAGGTAGTTCTAGTCTCAATGTTTTGGCATGGGTATTTATTGTTCTAGGGGTTGCGGTCTCGAATAGCTCATTGTTTGGGAGATGCATTCTCCAGATATCGTTGGCTCGAGGGATGCATCCCGAGAGAGCAAGCGGTATGTTTTTGGGAGATACGTCTCCAGATATCATTGGCTCAAGGAATGCGTTCCGAGAGTACGAGCGGTATATCGACCTGATAGCTCTAGGATGCGTCCTGCGAGTATCAGGGTATGGATCTGACAGCTTCAGGATGCGTCCTGCGAGTGTCATGATGTAAATGAGTTAAGAGCAATAGATATCCGGGTCGCACATTGATGTTTTGGTTTGGCGAAGAGCTTCAGAGGTGAGCAGGGTCATCGAGGATGGTCGGTTTGTTAGCTAAGTTCTGTTAGAGTAGAGTTGTTTTGTTAGAGTAGGTTTTTTTGTATGTTTCATCAAGGAAAGTATTCTTAGTTCAGATGCTTGTTCATATGTGTGTTGATTACTCTAAGGAATCTTTTTCCTATATAGAGCCAGAGCTTGAGGGAGACGTCCTGAGAGTGGAGTGGCATCGGCATCGTTACCTCGAGGGAGACGTCCTGAGAGTGTGATGATGACGGTAAATATGAGTAATTAATATCTGACCGTGGCAAGAGAATGGAACGGGATACGGACCTCGACGATATTTCTTGTGCGTTCGGTTCCAACGACTGGGATATCGGATGTAGTGTCTTAGTTGTGCATGTTCTTATTTGATTGCTGCACAATCGATCAATCCAATTCTGGGTCTACAGCTGGTTGTACATGTTCTTGTTTGATTTTTGTGCGATCAATTGGACATACCTAGTCAGGATTAGGAAACATTGCATTTGGTACTCCGGGCTAGGAGCCTTGCGCGTTTGTTAGATCTAGGAATGTTCTGTTGGTATGGGTGGTATTGATTCTGGTCGGAAGATGTTTATGAACGTTTAGAATTTATTACTCTGGGGACTAGGTGTCCCGTATACTCATGGTTGGAGATTGTGGTCTCCTGTGTACCCTTAGAGATTGTGGTCTCTTGTATACCTTTGGGGATTGTGGTCCCTGTATACTGTGGAGATTGTGGTCTTCTGTACACTGGTCGGGATTGTGGTCCCAGTATGAGAGTTGGGATTGTGGTCCCTGGGTTCCGATTGCTGAAGGGATGGGTTCCTGCGAGCGAAAAGAATGTGATAATGAGTTAAGAGTAATAGATGTCTGAAAATGTAGCGATAAACATGAGATTGGATAAAGCCTCTGAGATCATAGGTTGGTCTGGAGTGTTGTTGGCCGGTTAGGGGCCGGGATTCCCGTCTTTGGTAGACATGTTCGTTGGGATTCGAGGTCGAATCCAGTTTAGTGGGGGAGAATTGTAACATCCTATTTTCTTAAAATTGTATTGTTGGAGAAATGGGGTGTCGATCGACACCATTAGGGGGTGTCGATCGACACCATGTTCTGCGTTTCGGTTCGGGTTAAATTTTTAATTGCGGTTTGGCTCGGTTTTCGATATAAAAGTAACCTAGGGTTGCGTGTTTGTTGAGAACCGTTGAGAAAGAGAGTTTTTGAGGAGAAATCATTGTTGAGAGAGTTTGAGAGAGATTTGGAGGATTCGATTGATTGTTGCAAAGAAATCAATCGGGAATCTTGTTTCCGTGTTTTAGAGGCGTAGAATCGTTTGTTCATCGCGTTCTTCGAGGAATCCCTTTGATCAGAGAGTTCTCGAGGCTGAGAAGGGTCTGTTCGTGTGTCTTCCTTGGTTCAATTCGTTCTTTTCCTTCGCTAAAGGCTAAGGTGAGTTGTGACCGCGGTTTCTAGGCTATGAAGGGTTTTGATTGTATTTTTATGATTAATTGATGTTTGAATTGTGTATTGAGATGATATTGGTTGCTGTGGATTTCTTTGTATTGTATTTGCGTGTTTCTATTGCAGGGTTGTGACTCATGGTCACCGGAATCGGGTTGAGAGAGGAGAAACTCGATTCCAGTGAACACAGAGGCGTGTCGATCGACACCAGGAGAGTGTCGCTCGACACGAGTGTTTGCTGAGTGTCGATCGACACCTTTGTGGTGTCGCTCGACACCAAACTTTTGGTCGTGTCGATCGACGCCTTTGTGGTGTCGCTCGACACGACGGCATGTTGACTCGTAAGTCTTTATAACTATAGACAAGCTCTTGATGAGTTGTTACACTTAAATAAATAATAAATATTGATTAAAGGAGGAAAGAGAAGTGTCATAGTTGCTATATAAGCAACTGGCATTTATATTTTTAGCAACTCATTTGCTAACTTGTTCTTCTTTGGTTAGTTAAAAATATGATTTTAATGATTAAAATTTAAATAAAAATCTTAAACTATTTTTAAATTATTAAATCAGCAACTCATCAAGAGGTTACCTATAATCATGCTCAGTACCTCACTTTCCCCACATGTTAAGTTTTGGTTCTAAATTGGTTTGGTTGATAAAAGGTCTGGATAAGCAACCAACTGAAGTTTGGGATTTTAGTCATTTTAGCATGTGTGGTTTAAAATTGTGCAGGCTGGTTGTGTTGGTTTAAGCAATGGGATTTTAGAGAGTGATGGTTTGTTTGTTTAACTGTGTAAGCATTGGTGTATTGAGATTCCCGTGGAATTCTAGAAGGTTTTGTTTGTATATGTGGTTTTGAAAGATATGGGGGTGGGTGGGTACAGAGCAACCAAGAGTCCAAGGTTATGCTTGCTAGATGTTTGATAATCTATGAATCTTTGCCTAAAAAATTCCATTGCTAACAACTTGTTTATTATTTAAACTATTGGTTCTACCATCGCAGTGACACTAAAGTTAGTAAACAAAAATTTGGTACTAATTAATGGTCGTTTTAGAATTTAGATAATGGTGATTATGTAGAAACAAAGGACATAGATGATAGAACAGGGAAGGCTATATTACGCCAAGATGTTTTAGGGGAGCGAAGAACATGTTTTTTGCGAATCAAATCCAAAATTCTCCTTGATTTGTCTTTGCACTCTCGAGTTGTACCTTCCAATTGGTTTTTTCTTATAAAACATCCAAAAAATGAGTGTATAACTTTTACATGATGGCCATTTATTTTACTCATAAAAGTATAATCCATTTGGAATGTATCTTTTTGTTTCCGACAAGGTGAAGATAAGTTTTTCTTTCTGTCTAGCTCTCTTTGTTTCCAGTGCAACTCACTCTTCATCGCTTATGTTTCACCACTATTGTGTTTCTCCTTTTATATGTTTCCACTTTTCATCATCGAAGCTCTTCTTTGTCCTATATCAAAATCAACAAAATCAAAGTCGGTTTAAGATGAAAATATATATCGCACAAGAGAGTGTGGTTTACACATGTAACTCCCAAATACTCATTTATTGTGTTGCTTACTATTCAAAACCGCTTGGCAACCAAGGATAAAATATGAAGCTGGAATCATGGATCGAATATTGATTGTAAGCTATGTGGGGTTGCTGAAGACACTCGCAATCAACTCTTCTTTATTGCTGAGTCTTGGACTGTTTCTTGACTGTCCGGCCGTAATTCTAGGACAGATTGGATTGAGGCCATCGATCTTTATACCTCATCTCAACCCAAATGTGATCTCTTTCTCATTTGGTATGTATTTCAATCTACCATATATCACATATTAAGGGAGGGGAATCGAAGAAGACATGGTGAAGATGCTTTGTCCCCACTGATCCTAAGGTAATAAATTAACGAAAACATACGCATCCATATTATCTCAATCCAAAATATGGAAATGTGGCTTGCCACTCCCAACTGAATCACTCAATGCTTCAAAACCTCTTTGCTATGTTTTTTTTTCAACACTGAATTGAATTGTATGAAAACCAAAGTCAGTGAACAGAATTACAAAGATTATGAGGTGACACCAATATGTGTTTGAACAAAGGTTAGCAAATATTCAAGTTTAGATGATAGTAAGAAGTAAGAACCCTAAACGTGAGGTGATAAGAAACATCACCAATCATTGTGGAGAAATTGGAAAGCAAATGCTCACATGTCAGGCAGCGCACTCTGCTTCCATGAGAGCAAGAAACCATGAAGGGCCGGCACGAGCGATGTAGGATTAGTATCTGGATTCGTTCTTGATGTTCACTGCAATGCAATGCAATGCAATGGCGGTGGTACTACAGTTTCAAGAGACTGGAACATAATTAATGTTCCATGAATCAAAAGAGACCAGAAAACTCCTAATTATGGTCACTAAATGTCTTAGTTTCGTCTTAGTTTCGGAGACTTATGCGGATGAAGGAAGGCCGATTTAAATGTCTCTGTTTATGGTCATGAAAATATACACTTTGAAGGGGTTTTTACTCTGTTTTTTCTCACCTTACAAGAAACATTTATTGTATAAACGGTTTTGATTTGACTACCATTTTACATTCAATTTTTTTTAAAAAGGTATACTATGATTCTTTTTTTTCTTGCAGAACGCTTGCATAATCTTCAACAGTTGGATGCTTGAGAGATTTAATGATTTTAATCTCTACTACAAATATAAAGATGAAGAACTACATAGACTAAAAAGTTGTTTCCAAATGTAAACAATAAAACTGATAACAATAATATGTTTCATTACAAGTAAAATAATATTGGGTTAATTTGCTCACTAGCCATAGAAAATATAATTAGTGAAGTAGCCAAAATTAGCTCATGTGGCATAATAATATCCTATAGATTTAGGCTAAATGATTATGAATTTAGTTATAGATTTTTTTTGGTTATTCCACCTAATTTCCTAATAATATTTTGAGTTGTGATAAGATCACAAAAAATGATGCATTATATATTTTCAGTTTTACCACAAGTTAAATAATACCAGTTCTATTTTGTAATTATTTCATCCAATAAAAATTATTTTGACGCGCGTTCCGATTTGAGGCAAAGAGTTATAAAATCATCAAACTATAGATTCCACAAAAATTGAGGCAAAACACCAACATATATATGAATGTAAAAACAATAGCTAGATACTTTTTTCTTTAAATAGGAGCTAGAATTTAGTTACTTTATTAATGTTCAAGACAAGATGAATTTAACTTTTCTCTTATGACTAAATTCTGTTAATTTCTAATTTATTGTGTTGAACATTTGCTTAACTTTTAGTTTATCATTTTTAAATACTCATTACATAGTAAAAATATGACCATGACCAAGGTTCGCATGAAAAATTATTTGTTCTCATACTTTTAATGGATCGGAAAATAGTATACACATTAGTTTACTATTTGCCTAAACGATTACCAACGTCAATCTCATATGTTAAATTTTATCCTTTCCCCGCGGTAACGCAGAGATTTGTTTCCTAGTTTTATTAATAACATAGTTAACTACATTACATTAACTATCTAAAAACCATATATAGTTGATATAACGAAATTATCATATTAGAACATAGTCAACTATATCATATAACTATAACTATCTAAATGATAGGTCTTCTTCTTTATTCTGATAGTTTTTTTGTGATAAATTTAGTTTTGTTTAATAAAGGTTTTACAATTTATTTGGGTAATAAGTAAGAAGAACAAAAATAATTAAAAAAAGAAGGTTCATTCCGTTAGAGAATAAATGTCACTCTTCCTAGACTTTAGAAAAAGAACGAAAAGAAAGAAGACAAAATAAAAGAGGGACTTTTTAGTACTTTAAAACAAATAAAAACAGTAAAAGTCTGATTGGTTTATTTTAGCAAAAACAATCTTTTGTCAGCTAACTAATTGCCAATTTGTTTACCAAAAAAAAGGGGTCAATTTGCTAAGTAGCAAAAGTTTTTTTAATAATTGAATAAATAACAAAATGTGGCCAATTATAAATCCTTAGATTTAGGTTAATTTGCTACTTTTTAAGTTGTTGTTTTTATCGTAGTTATTACACACAATTTTCCAAAAAATTAATACTAATTGCCATTTACATTAAAAAAAAAGGTCGATATAGGAATGCAATCTGTTACAGAAATCAAAGATTATGAAACAGAGTTTAATAGAAATTTCCATATGTGTTCTCTTCTCCCCCTTCCCTTTTTTTACTGTTTTCTCCACCAAAAATGATGATACTTATAAGTTAGTCACATCAAGAAACCAAAAGAAGCATCTAGTTATTCCCTTTAGTGTTGTTGTATATACCTTGGTTAGTCATGTAGACAGCAACATTGAATTCCTCTGCGAGTTTGATTAGCTTTGAGAGCATCTGAGCTGGTTTTTGTTGCAACATAGAAACTGACCACTCTGAGCAAGCTGGATTTTGGTAATCACTGTGTTTTAAGTAATGTATGGGAGGCAAAGGTAACCTGACGGTCTGCGAGTTCTCCTCTTCCAGTGAAATCAACTCGGACTAAGCAATCACCAAGTCAACAATCTGAGAACAAGGTAAGGTCAGCTCAATTAGCTCGTATTCGTGTTGACGTTTGATGATGGATAACTAAACTTATACTATCAGACTTGGTTTCTTTTTTATCAGAATCCCAAATGGTTCCTCAGACATCTTACATTGTCAAGCACAGCTCCTGGATCCATTCCAAATCTTTCAGCAATTGGGACAATCCTATCAGGGCGGTTACAGATTCAGGAGTTAAGGAAAAATCATGAAATATATAAACCATGAAATGAAGCTATAAAATCTGGTTTAAGGATACAAAGTTCCCTGTGTCAATGTAAGCCACTTTTCCATTCCCTCCTTTCATGTTTGTAGGCAGCTACACAACATAAATATAGAAATGAATACCAGTGGTAATGAGAGACAGAGAACCCTTAATAGTTATATGCTCAAAGAAAGTAAAATATCGCATTCTCATGCCTTTGACAGGAAAACTAGGCACCGTTAGAATTAATTCATCTTGACACAGTAAGAAACAAAACCAACCTGTGTAGTGACACAAAGGGTATGCGCTAACTGAGTTTTCCCAGACCTGAAGTGAACATAAACTCAATTAGAATACAAGATACTAACAGGAGACTTAAAGAGCTGGGCCAAGCTTCTCACCTAAATTCCCCAAAAGCCTCAGTGATGGCTGAGGTTTCAATTCCACCTACCAAGCATTGTGGAGAAATTAAACCAGAATCTTAAGTAGTGTCATTAAGATGGCAAACAGTAAAAGCATAAGGTTGTATACCTCCTAAGAGGTCGTCAAGAGCTTGACAACCCGTAGTGATTTTCACAACTGATTTTCTCTATAAACATAAACAACTCAGAGGTTTCAATATCCAATATGAAATGTATAATAAGCCATCAATGGGAACAAGCAAAATCAATGGAATCTAACCCTGAGAAGAGCATCACTTCCAGTAATATATCCATAATTCTGAAGGATAAATGTTGCGACAGTTAATATTTAAGAAAATCCTGAAGTTCAATAGAAACATTGATGTATCAACAAACAGAACTAACCACAATTTTCTCAGCTGCTTCACAGATTTTGTCAACTTTTGCCTCTGATAAACCTTTGATTCCAGTGAGCTTCTGTGCCAATTCAAACAATAATTACATGCAACCAAATCCAAATAGCATATACCAAATGAATGATGCTAAAGAAGCTGGTCTATACCTTCTTGGTATGCATCATCAGGCCATTGCAGGTACGGATCCCAGCTTCTTGTAGTTTTTTCACATCTCCAGCGTTAATACCTTGAGCGATCACTGCAACAAGAAAATAGAGTTCATATGATCAAATCAGCTAGAGGTTTTTGCCAGATACAGAACTTAAACGACCAAATACACTCGAAATTCACAATCATCAGTACACGAAATAGGTATAGATTAACACTTGACCATAAATTACTCGCTATCATGAAGAATCTATGCTCAGATATCAATATATGTTCCCAGATTCATACTTAAAACCGTAATCTATACAGATTAGAGACACGATTATAGATCCGAAATCGTTGAACCCAGAAATGTGGAAAATCGAAGAGAAAACTCGGAGAGACGATTTCCCAGACTAAACATGAATCTATTGAAACAATACTGAAGAAACATCACGAGCAATTTGAAGAAAAGCAAAAACGAGCAGCAATCGAAGTTTCTAGAAACGATCGGAAAACGAAATTAGATCTTACACTTGTCAATCGCTTCAAACAGATCGTCGTCTTCATCCATTTCTTCACGCTAGCTGCATCTAGCTCGTTTCTTCAGCTCTGTGATTCCGAACCATCCCAAACAAAAATCATCGGAAAAAACTCAAAAACGAGAAACGATTCAGCTCTATGATTCCGAACCAACACAACAAAAGATCATCGGGGAAAAAAAAGGAGAAGCGATTCATATACACGAAACCTAAAGCAAAACGAAGAATCGCAGTAGAGAGAAAGAGATCGATGACTTACTTGAGAGCAGAAATCATTCTCGCTTGGTGTAATCTAAGCTTGAAAACGAGAGAATAAAGCGAATTCGAAATTTGAAATTGGAAAACTGAAAACATCCGATTGGATTTGCTTAGAGTGTGAGGGATTTGTACGGCGCGAGACGGAATTGAAACGTCCGCTTGAATTTCGTTCTATTCGAACCTATGAAATTTTTTGAAATCCGTTCTACTAGACACTACTGCTAGAGGAACTTGGGCGCTTGCGATCATGCCACGTCCTTATCGACGGTCAGAGATGGTGATAAAGATACACCGATTGCGTTGCATCAAAACGGCGCAGTTTCATTTGAGCCCAATAATAACAACACATAATATGGGCCCAAGTCCAATGTGTATAAAAGCTCTGCCTCCTCTCAGTTCTCGCTTCCTCTAAACACTAATTTTTTCTCGCTAATTTCTTACTTGCCTCCCAAAGAAATGGCCACCGACGGTGATCCCCCATCGATGATTATTCACTCTGTTGGACAACCTCTCACCGTCTCTTTCACGGGATCCCCCATCAATTTCTTTGGGAGGCAAGTAAGAAATTAGCGAGAAAAAATTAGGGTTTAAAGGAAGCGGGAACTGAGAGGAGGCAGAGCTTTAAGAACTTTTCGTTGCATCAAAACGGCGCTGTTTCATTTGAGCCCAATAATAACAACACATAATATGGGCCCAAGTCCAATGTGTATAAAAGCTCTGCCTCCTCTCAGTTCTCGCTTCCTTTAAACCCTAATTTTTTCTCGCTAATTTCTTACTTGCCTCCCAAAGAAATTTTTTCTCGCTAATTTTTTCTCACGGTTTTGGCAGAAAAACATGATTTTGCGTGTATGGCGGGAAAACATGATTTTATGGTTTTGGCGGGAAAACATGATTTTATGGTTTTGGCAGAAAAACATGATTTTGCGGGTTTGGCGGAAGAACATGATTTTGCGATTTTGGGAGGAAAATATAAATTTGCAGTTTCGGTGAAAAATATTTTTTTGCGGTTTTTGGTAGAAATATGCATCTCATATAAATTTTATATAAAACATACATTTAGAACAAAAAAACTATATAAAACACATACAAACGGATTCCAATGGACAATCTATTTCTGCCTCCTCTCAGTTCGAGCCAAAGTCTCGTTTGTCCCTTTTGCCAAAAACAAAAGCTCTTATATCCCTATCAAATCTCCATGTCCCTCTGTTTGCTGAAGTAATGTGTTATTTCGATTATACCCTTAATGAGATCGACGAACGCTCTGTGGTTTTTGTGAGAAAAGAGTAACATCGTGTAGTTTTTATACACTCAAAACGGCAGACATGTTTTCCCCAATTTGACAAAAAAATATAATCGACATCGGGAAATCTCGTTTGGGAAGAAACCATTTCTTCATCCGTCCTCCGCCGTCAAGCTCTCCATCGCCGCCGGACCTCCGCCGTCGAGCTCTCCATTGCTCTTAGGTTGGTATTGGTCAATGTAGATTGTGTTTTAGCAAATTAGGGATTGATTGGATTTGGGTCATTATTGATGCACATTAGGAAGGCAAATTAGTGTTTTAGTATGAATTATGGTCGATTAGGGCTATTAAGAGGTAAGAAATGAATTTTAGTAGTTGAATCCTACTGAATTGGAAGTAGATTAGATCCCCATTTGTGTTCTTGCGATATGGTAAAAGTTGGTAAAACAAGTAAAATTGAAAATATTGTAAAACTGGTAAAACTGAGAATTAAGAGTGACTTTTTTTGTATGGTTTTTGACAGGATACGATGTGCAACGAAGTGGGCATATTCTTTAAATACCAAGGTCGCAATTATAGTATAATGTTCAATGCATCAGTGAGGGAGATAACTTTGTCGATGGTGGAATCTAGGATATTGAAGAAGATTTCGTTAGATGAAAGAAGGGTTAAATTGGAATTGAGTTATTTTCCAGTGCTGATGGGAAGTGATGAGGAAAAAATATTAATTGAGGATGAGGAAGATATGTCTGTTTACCTAAGGTGTGCTGGTAAAGAGAACCGAAGATGTCTTTTGTACGTGGAGGTCATCGCTTCATCGGAACAGCCCGACCAACTGTCGAGAGTAGAGAAAAGTTCTACTGGTATGAACTATGAACCAAATGACGAGGAAATCGGAGCTAATGCCATTGTTCCGTATGTAGGAAAAGAACAAGCAAAAGAACAACATCAGGCGATGGAGGATGATGATGATAGATCACGTGATGAATGTATGGACAACCGTATGGAGATATCGGATATGCGTGAGACATATATTGAGCCTCAGCCTGTTGTAGAATCTTGTCAGTTTATAGAGGAATGGTGCATTTGCTAACAGTTTCGGTTATAGGATAATAAAGTCGGATAATGTGCGATTAGTGCTAAAATGTCCTATAGAAAACTGTAAATGGGCTTTAAGAGCTGCAGTGGTTACAAACACAGAGATTTTCTCGATTAGAACGTACACGAAGATGCATACATGCTCTCGGGCTAGTCAGAGTACAAGAAACACGAAGAGGAAAGGCTCGGCCCAATTGGTTGCATCTTATTTGAATGAAAAGTATCCAGGACAAATGGATACTCCGAAGCCGAAAATTATCATGGGTATGGTTTAGAGAGATTTAGGTGTGCAGATATCATACTCCACAGCTCTGAGAGGTAAAAGTCTAGCTGTTTGTGATTTACGTGGTAGTCCCGAAGACAACTACAAGATGTTGTATCGTTATTTGTACGTGTTAGAGCAGGTCAATCCCAGTACGAAAACAAAGTTGTTATTGGATGATGTGGGGAAATTCAAGTATCTATTCATAGCGTTGGGAGCTAGCATCGAAGGGTTCCAAGCGATGAGGAAAGTGATAATTGTGGATGCTACCTTTATCAAGAACGGATTTGGTGGTGTGCTTGTTTTCGCCTCAGCCCATGATCCTAACCGACACCATTATCCCATAGCGTTTGGTGTGCTCGATGGTGAGAAACTTCATAGTTGGACTTGGTTTTTTGAGATGCTGAAATCCGTTGTACCGGACTCTTCCGAATTGGTGTTTATGAGTGACAGAAATGCAAACCTCATCAGCGCCATAGAGAAATTGTATCCCCTGGCTCATTATGGGTATTGTATGTTTGATCCCAAAGAAACCTAGAGCTTCTAAGATGAGTGACATGAGGCATATAAGCCTGTGTTCAGTTGTTTACAAGGCAGTATCAATGATTCTGGTGAAGAGACTACAACCGTTCCTGTCTGAGTTGGTCTCTTTAAACCAATCAGCCTTTGTGGCTGAGAAACTCATTTCTGACAACATATTGGTGGACCATGAGATAGTGCAAAATCTAAGAGTTCATCCTAGGAACTCAGCAGAGTATATGGCCATTAAGTTGATATATTAGGATTTTAGCCTACTTTGCTTATTGATTTCTATTCTTTTTCGAGTCTTTTCTAGTTCTTTTTGTGTCATTTCAGGTTCTAGGAGGCTTTGGAGCATGGATTGGAGTTGCTGGAGCTATTTGGGGAAAAGAAGAAGAATTGGAGCAAAAAGAGACTTTTCACCCAGCGAGCACCTGCTCCCAGCTGTGCGAGCACCCGCTCGGTCAGAAGCTCCAGAATTTGACCTAATAAATCTAAGGCCGCCGCTGCCAAGGGGGGGGGGGGGGGGGGGGGGGGGGGGGGGGGGAGCCCACACGATCTCCTTTTAAATGAGTCAAAGAAAATCCCTTTCTATTAGGGAGAAAATCACTCTTTCTCATTATGAAGATTTTATTTAGTTTCTTTTTTCTAAGGGATTTAAGATTTTATTTTTTTGGTTATTTTGTATTTAAGAGGAGGATTTATTCTTCTCCGAAGATCATCACGTTCACGATCAAAAACAATTACGTTCTTTTTCTCTAAGTTTGAATAAAATTATTGGTCTTCAAAGTTTCGGTTCATTGTTCTTCATTGTTTCGGTTCGGATTCCAATTCCAAAACTTTTGTTGCACCTTTGCCATACCGATTTTGCTACTGCCCGTGGGTTCACTTGTTCAATCCGGATCAGTCACCAACTTATTCTGAGAAGAATTTCTAAACTCTTTATCTCTATAATTTCGTTATGAGTTTCTTCTCAATGATTGTTGTGTTGCATTTTTCCATGGCCGAGTAGTCTTCTTGCAAGGTTAAGGTGATTTCAATGGTGATTTAGGATTGTTAGTGGCTGAGCCAAATAGGGCCGAATCTTATGTCTTCATCAATAGGGATTATTAATGCTTAGACTGAATTGATCGCTTAGTCTCTGAATTTTAGGTTGAATCTATTCATCAAAAGTGTTATAGGTTGCTAGAAAAAACCATTGATGAGCAATCGGTGTGTAACCAATGACAGTTGATTGTTACCATCAATTGTGAACAAATTGAACCAATTCATTAATGCTTGTCTGCATCATTACTAAATCCAAACGACACTTTAGGTATTTAGGTTGTTAGACAAAGTTATTGATACATCACGAAAGTGGGGCAATATTATCATTATGTTTGAGTTCTAGACCGTACCTAAATTAATTCCTGAATAGTTGCTCAGTCCTGAATCCGAAATCACCGGCGAATTACCTTGATCTAGTGCTTGTTCTTATTGAATTTTACATCGTTTTATTTTTGCCGTTTTCTTTGTTTTGAAAATCACAAAACCATATTTTATCTTAGCTTTAAATTAGAATCTATAATTTCATAGTGTAACCTTGGTCTCTGTGGATTCGATACCCTATATATTACTGCGATTGTCTGTGCACTTGCGGATTTATTTTGGGTTAAAACTTTACTCATCAAGTTTTTGGCGCCGTTGCCGGGGACCAATTGCGTTACCTTTGATTTTTGATTTTATTTATAGTCTAAGAATTTTTCTAATTTTGTTTTTATTTGTTTCTGCTATGTGTCAGGTGCATGACCAGTAGAAGAACGAAAAGAAATTTCACTGGATCATTAGTTAGTGTCACGAACGAAGAGTTAGCTCGCCTTGAACGTCAAAACCGTCAACAAAGAAACACAGCTGCTACGGTCCTTATGGCTGATCAGGAAGAGATGAATGCTCAGTTATAGTTGTTAAGGGATCAGATTGATCAGTTGCGAAGAGATCAACCACAAGCTCCGCAAGTACAACCGGGTATAGGGGATTCGGATAATCCCTATGCATTTTATCAGAACCGTTTGGCCATTGTTTCTCCAACCATTCTGAGGCAAGATTTTGAGATCAAACCTCAGATGATCTCATTGGTGAAACAACACCTCTTTCACGGATTACCTGCTGAGATACCGATGGATCACATCGAGAACTTCGAGGAAATCTTCAGCACTACGGGTTCTAATGGAGTACCGAATGAGTTTTTGAAGTGTAAGCTATTCCCTTTTTCACTTGCGGGCAAGGCTCTTAGATGGTTGAAGTCACTGCCGGCTGGTTCTTTGAAGACATGGGATGAGGTTAGAGCTGCGTTCTTGGACCATTTCTACACTAAGTCCAAGACAGCATCTTTGAGGAACAAGATTTCGTCTTTTCAACAACATTCTGGTGAAGCTTTTTGTGAAGCTTGGGAAAGAATTAAGGAGTACCGTAGGGAGTGTCCTCATCACGGTTTTAAGGATGAACAGATTCTGGGGATATTCTATGATGGAGTTGAATGGGATTATCGAAATGACCTAAATGCTGCTAGTAATGGAGACTTTATGACTAAGACTAGAGATGATGCTTTTGAATTAATTGAGAACCTCGCTTCAAGCTCTAACAACAAGGCTCCTGAGTATGATAGGTCCATGAAAGTCAATAGTGTGGACACTCAGAAGGTTGATGAGCTAACGGCAAAGGTAAATCTACTTCTATGCGAGAATCAAAGACCGGTAAAATTTATGAAAGAGAATGGGGCTGCCCTTATTTCTCAAGAGTTTGAAGATGATGAAGATGCTGGAGTACAGGAGGTTAACTTTGTGAGAGGCCAAGGATACCAGAACCGTGGGTTCAACCCCAATTATCGAAGCCACCCCAACCTCTCCTACCGAAGCTCCAATGTCGAGAACCCACAATACCAAGTCTATCCGCAACAAGGAGGTACGAATCAGAACACACAAGGTCCAGGATTTCAGAAGTATTACTTCAGCAACACTCAAGGGAAACAGTTCATCCCTAACCAGAATCAGAATTGTTTCCAAGGAAGCAACCGACAACAACCCACTCAAGCTACTTCCGCGCCTACATCTCAAGCTGAATTGAAGAGTCTTATGCAACAACTTATGGTCAACCAACAGAAGGCGTCTACTGAGATTAACGCCAAGGTAGATTACATGTACAATGACCTAAATGCTAAGTACGAGGCTGTCACTACGCATGTAAAAAAATTGGACACACAAATGGCTCAAACTGCCGAACCTATCAAGAGACCGGCTTGAACACTTCTCGGACATGGTGAGGTGAATCCCAGAAAGGAGTATCAGGTAAATGCGATTGAGTTGAGGAGTGGAAGGGTGTTGGTACCACCTACAATCACAAGCTCCCACGTAAAGGCTAAGGAAAAGGTTACCGAGCACCCGGCTCAAGAGAGTGATTTTTCAGAGAAAGATAAGCATAAGGAGACTTTTTCAAGCTCAGGGACACCTCAGGGTTCTTTCCCAATCAATGTTGAGAAAAAACTTTCCGAGCACCCCAGATCTGCTGCCGAGCACCTGCTCCCACAGGGTGCTCCCACAAAAATTACAGAAACTTCACCTGAGCGAGTTTATGTACCAAGAGTGCTTTACCCAGTACCTACTAAGAAATCTAGGAAAGATTTGGAGGATGCTAAGTGTAAGGAGATGCTAAAGGATTTGACGGTGAAACTCCCTTTGAGTGATGCCGTTCAAATGATACCATCACTCAAGAGGTACATGAAGGAATTGGTTGCTGGTAAGATTGTTGAAGAAGAGAGTGTGATGATGGTTTCCAAAGAATGCAGCGCCATACTTCAGAGTAAAGTGTTGACAAAGAAGGGTGATCCGGGAAGGTTTGTGATTTTCGTGAAGATAGGGCCTTGCACGTTTGCGTGTTCATTGTGTGACTTGGGCTCCAGCGTAAATTTGATGCCATATTCTGTGGCTAAGCGTTTGGGCTTCACCAAGTTCAAACCCACTAAGACTTCGCTGGTTTTTGTGGATTGGTCTACAATTCCGGTGGGCATTATCGAAGATTTGCTTGTCCAAATTAGGGAACTGCCCAACAAGGATCCAAATCCACTCTCGACGCCCCAGCGTACTGAACCCTCGACCGATACACATGCCGATACCTTGCCTGTCCCGTTCGAAGGGACCTGAAAACTGAACTGACTGCCTCAAACAACTTGTGACTCGGATTCCTCTTCTGAGTCACATAAAACAGCCAAAACGCTCCTAAACGCGTGGCGATACGCGACTTTCGTTAACCTTACATAAACTCCCACTTAGACCGATCCTTGCATCTTCTTCTGCAGCATTACGTGACTGAGAGTCTACCATTCTCTGGCTGCCACAACTTACTCTTGCTCGGAAAACCAACGCCCTTGATCCAGAAATCACTCCAAAACTACCTCTGTCGCACTACCTGATCATAACCCACAATCCATCCTGCCATGCTCCTCCACGTTACGCTCCTGTAACTAACTAAGGGAATATCCCTCTATGCTAGCTTTGTCCTAGCCTGCAACAACTACGCAAATTCCTTGATGCTCCTCCTAACCCGGACTAGGTCTAACGGATTGATCGCACAACAATCAAACAAGAACAAGTACGATCAACCGTAAACCCAGAATTGGATTTTTCAACGCGCCATAACCAACCAACCAAAACTTCCTCCAAAAATACTAAATTGCCATCCATGATGAACCTTAAAACCTCTAGATACTCCCATCTGTCTTCTCGCAACCAATCTGGCGCCCCTCTTAACAGTACTGCTCGACTCTGCATCCAGCTTTTGCTCCTGATTCTCCCCAGAACCAAACACCATGAGCTGCATGTTCCTCAGGATCTCTCGAATATTCTAATATATCCCTTATGCATACGATAACAAACGCATCCAAAAAATCCTCGATCACGACGTAGACTCTCGTGCTTACCCAAGCACATTTAACAACACAAAGCATAACCACAACTCGAAATGCCCAATACTTGCCTAGTTTCATCCGGAAGTCACGATGCAACATTCTTAATCCATTCAGGTCTGGCGGTCGATCGTACAACAATCAAACAAGAACATGCACAATCGCCCGTCAGTTCAGACTATACCTAATCCAAACTAGGTATGGCAGTTGATTGTACAACAATCAAACAAGAACATGTACAACCACCCATCAGTCCAGATTTGGATTTCATGAATGCTACATCTGTTACCAGAACTCAAACATAGGCCCAGCCTTACCAGCGATACTCCGACTCACAACTTGAGCCTCTCGCACCGTCTATCACAGACCATAATCTTGACTGCTCCAGCCAACACTACACGAGATTCCCACTCGTTTCACAACTGTCCAACATGGACCAAAAATCCCAGCCTGACTTGACCCATACCACACGAGATCCTCCCCTGATCTCAGAGGCTCCCTCTAATCCACATATGAAACATACCGCCCGCACTCTCGGGATGCATCCCTCGAGCCAACAGTATCTGGGGATCTTACATCCCCGCAAGAGATCTCACCTCCCTCACTATTTAATCCCTGAACACGCTTCCCAATAAGTACACAGGAGAACACATATCTCCTCTGATTAGAGCTGCCTCCCGTGGTATAATCTCGGTATTCTTAACCTGGAATAACCTCACAGAACCGACCAACCATGGTCTACACATGCACAACACACACACAATCCACACACCTCATAACTCATATGAAATAAATAGAACGCCATCTTATAAATTTTCAAAAATGTATATCGTTTTCAACACCAACAAAAATACAATAGTCCAGAAACAATAACACCAAAGCTCAAAATATGAAACTGGAACAAAACCGAAAAGAAACAAAAACAGCTCAATCCTCGACCCGCTCCTCCAGGTCCTTGATTGCTACAAGCGCCTCAACCAGCTCCGCCCTCGAGGCATACCTGGAAGCCATGTCACGCTTCCTAAACCCAATCCGAAGTTGTCCTACAAACTTGCCTATCTGAGCTCGCTCCTCATCCATGCCGCTACTTGTATAGACCACAAGCCTGCTAAACTCAGCAATGTACTCACGCACAGACCGGCTGTCCTGAACCAGTCTCCTGAACTGCAACTCAAGCTGATCCAACACCTCATGAGGGAAAAACTTGGCATTAAACTCGCCCTAGAAATCACTCCAAGTCCACACTATCCGCCTCCTCCTGGCCTCCACTCCTGCCCACCAGAGATCAGCGTCCCTCTTCAAGAATCCCTCTGCCAGCTCTACTCGATACTCATCAGGACACCTGATAAAGCAAAGCCTACGCTCTATCCTCCACCTCCACTCATTAGCCGCTCCCGGTCCTCCCTAACCGGAGAATGACAAAGGACCCATATCCATCATTTCATTATACATTGCTAAAAACTGCGCCCTTGGGGTCTTCACTAGAGCCTGCACTGGCACAGCACCCGGTAATCGCTCCAAAATCAAAGCTAGCATCTTTGCCACATGACCATCCGGATCCTGAGCTCCGCCTGCGGCATTACCCGCACCGTTGCCTCTTGCCTCACCCGTAGCTCTGACACTAACCCCAGCTCCAGCTGAACTATCCGACACACTGATAGTGCCCTCTGACAACTCCTGATACGCTGCCGAATCGACCACCTGATCCGATGACTCACTCTGAGTCTCCCACTCGAACGACTTAGCCACACGACCCTGGCCTCCACGGCCATGACTCTAGCCATCGCACACTGCACTTATCACACGAATATTCTAAGAGACTAAAATTTCACAATCAAAACACAAACAACAACTTACCGCAAAATCTCTTTAAAGGCTTGAAGATGATGATTACTAAGACTCTTAACTGACTAAGCACACATAATCAATTAAACACATAGTCTCAGTTCATCAACAACACTACTAGCCCTAGAACCGTAAGGGCTCTGATACCAAAATGTAACACCCGTATTTTTTTTTTAAAATAAAGAATTAGTCCGGATTAAATGATCCCATAATCATTTAATCCTCAACGACTAATCCAGGGTGAACAACACAAGCGGAAATACTCAACATAAACCATTAATATCAATTTCAAATACCAAGTCTAACAATTCCTTCATAACAACCTAACAGCAGTTCTACTAAACCGAAACACAAAGACAACACATCCTAATCATCCTCTTCCTCTGCCATGATTATGCGATCACACTTTCTTATACCTGCAACACATGGTTAAAAGAGTTGCGTGAGTATTATCATAAATACTCAGTGAGGCGGTCATCCCGTCTACTGGATACATAGTAAAGGAAATAGATTATCAATTCTACGCGATCAATCAACACACGACAATATTCCAATTAACAATAATTAACCAGCATTAACCAATTTACCAGTACATAATTCAGTAATGCAATATTCAATTCACAACAGATAATTCATCAAACAAAACAACCAATAATCACCATTTCACCAGTATTAACCAATTTACCAATACACGAGCAATAATACAATAATCGGTTCACAACGAATACTTCCTCAGACAAAAACAATCCAAAAATCACATTCCAGCGTCTGGTGTCGATCGACGCACCCACGTGGTGTCGATCGACACCCAAATCCCAAAACGCACACTTCACATCCAAGTGTCGATCGACGCACCCACGTGCTGTCCATCAACACCCCATTCACAACACAAACCTCGCGATTACTAAAGTGGTGTCGATCGACACTACCTCTAGGTGTCGATCGACACCGCTCGTAGAAACCTAAACAGAGTCGAATCCTCTCGTGACTCGATTCCGTTTCATCGTACGAGATAATCACGATTCAATCCACACTAACAGACAGAATCAACACGAAAACAATCCAAAACAATACAATCAAGCAACCGATAACCTAATAATCTAATCCCATATCCACGATCACGCACTCACCTCGCTAATCGAAGAGGAATGAACGGGAACGACGATGAACCGACCGATCACGATCACGGTCTCACTGATTCCTCGCTGGAAAACGCAAGGAACGAGCCACGAATAATCCACGAACACAAACGGCGAAGAACCAATCCGAGAACTCGAACAAATCCGCAACGATGTGCGATTTCTCTCTCAATTCTCTCTTTTCACCTTCTCTCACGATTTCTCCTCTTTTTCTGCGGCCAAGAGACTGCCAAAACCCTTATATACGAACCCTAGGGCTTCCGCTAAACCGACGTCGCAAACCGAGCGATTTAACTCAAACTGAACCAAAACCCGAAACTTGGTGTCGATCGACACCCTCCCTTGGTGTCGATCGACACCCCTACCAAAAATCTAATTTTTGGTTTTGGGATGTTACACTTATGGATTTAGAAATCTCACATGAATCCATTGATTTTAAAATCCAATTAAAAGGATTTAAATAGATTTTAAAATCCAACTAAAAGAATTTATATAGATTTCAAAATCTAATAAATAAATTGTTATGAATCAACCAAATAGAGTTACATGGATTTAAATGACTTTCTGTTCCATTTACCTTGATATAATTTTTTTTCTAATCCAACATATTTTCTCATTATCGATAAAAGCAGTAAAAAAAACCATCAAAATGAAATCAATAAGGTTTTTGTGTAACAAGTTCAAAGATTATTGCTATAATGAAAAATGAAAAAATTTTAGCATCAAAATGAAAGATGAAAAATTATCATTATAAAAGTTATGTGACGTTATGTGAGGTATTATTGTGAATTTGACATCTTTGATAAATATATTACTTGAAGATGGTATAATTAAGAGCTTAATAACAAATCCATCCAAATAACAAGGTAAACTTCAATATTTGAGTCTTTGTATTTTTAGCATCAAAATCCTTCCAAATCCAATAAAATCTAATATCAAATCAAATCCATAAGTAAATCCGTATGATTGAATACCACTAGATTTTAAGATGGATTTCAAAATCATAGAACCAATAACACTGGATTTGAATATAAATTTTAAATTCACAGAACCAATAACACTGAATTTCGTTTGGATTTCTAAATCCATTAAATTCCATGAACTAATAAGCCCACTAAAACAAATAAAAGCAGTAAAAAAACGTATTGGTTTATTTTTAGCTTTTGAAGCTATTTAACTTTGACAAAAAAGCAATATTCAAGAAAGCGCTAGGCGCTAAGCGGGCGGTGACCCATACCCTAGCGCCTAAAACGCCTAATCGGGGCCTAGGTGATTTTAGGCGTTTTAGGCGTTTACAACATAAAACACTGTAAATAAGATATATTAGATAAAAACTATATAAAATTATGTTTTAGAAAATAAAATTATATAATCTTAAATAAAAACATTTAATTAATTCATACCAAACAACATATAAATGTTTATAACTATGAAAATGGAATTAAAACTTATAAATTTAAATTTATGTAGTTGAAAACTAGAAAAATAGAGTAAAACTAAATCTATCCGATTTTAGGCGATCAAGGCGGTCGTCTAGGCGTTGCCAATTTGTTTACCCAAAAAAAAGGGGTCAATTTGCTAAGTAGCAAAAGTTTTTTTAATAATTGAATAAATAACAAAATGTGGCCAATTATAAATCCTTAGATTTAGGTTAATTTGCTACTTTTTTAAGTTGTTGTTTTTATCGTAGTTATTACACACAATTTTCCAAAAAATTAATACTAATTGCCATTTACATTAAAAAAAAAGGTCGATATAGGAATGCAATCTGTTACAGAAATCAAAGATTATGAAACAGAGTTTAATAGAAATTTCCATATGTGTTCTCTTCTCCCCCTTCCCTTTTTTTACTGTTTTCTCCACCTAATTTTCTCTCTAAAGTATACGAATCCCTCTCCGCCGCAACCCTAAATTTCTGATCCATCTCTGAGAATGGCTAACCATGAGTCTAAGTCTAACCCTATGGTTTTCTTTGAGCTGAGCGTGGGCGGCGAGAAACGGGAGGGTCGGATCGAGATGGAGCTCTTCGCGGACAAGACCCCAAAGACGGCGGAGAACTTCCGGGCTCTCTGTACCGGCGAGAAAGGCGTTGGGGATGTGTGTGGTTATCCACTCCACTACAAGGGAACATCCATCCATAGTATTTCGCCTGGTTTGATGTGGTGTGGAGGAGATATCACTCACGGAAACGCAGACGGCGAATCGATCTACGGTGCTGTTTTCGAGGACGAGAACTTCATTGTTAAGCACTCCTGCCCAGGTATACTCTCCATGGCCAATGCTTCTGAAAACACCAACGAATCTCAGTTCATGATCCTCACGAGGGCGTGCCACCTACTGGACGATGTGCACGTGGCGTTCGGAAGAGTTGTTAAAGGGCTGGATCTGATGATGAGCATTGAAGAGGAAGTCGCAACTGAAGAGGAAGAGGAAGTCGCAACTGAAGAAGAAAGCGGACGTCCCTCCAAGCCCGTGGTGATCGTCAACTGCGGTATGATTCCCCCTGAATCTACGGAAGGAGCGTCAAGCAACGCTTGACTTGGAATGCACCGAGTCTTGTCTGCGTCAAGTAATGCTAGATAATTACAATGGTTTATATGTTTGGTTTGCTTTCTTTTGCTTTAATGTTTGGTGTGTTTTCTTTTTCGTTTGGATTTGAGTTTTGTGTTAAATTGGCTACCATCCGCTAGCATGATCAATCTATGACCTGTTATTTGCTACTACAACAACAAATCCGAAAAATCTCTCTTTTAAACGTTATCATCAATTGTCTTAACATGTTTCTTAGTTAGCAGACTCCACAATTTACATTTAATCACACAACTTGATACAACTCTAAATCAATGCCACCCTTCAAACACGAACATCAACTCAGCATGATCTCTCCTTCATCTTTTGGAAAACTTCAAAAGATCCACTCCTTCACACGCAAAAGTCTCTAGCTACGCAAATCATGTCTTCGAAGAATCAGGAAAGGTACTTGGATACTGCAGATTCTTGTTATAATTGTGAACATGATAAGATACAATGCGAAGATAATCATATGGTCACCGGTCTTGGATATACAAGATACAGTGTGAATGATGTACATCAAGATGTTTTAGGGTAAGCACAATGCCCTGTACATTTGCATCCTTGATGATGTCAATAGCTGTGTACTCATTCTTCACATGATCCAGATGTGTAGTTGACGATAGAGTTCTTCAGAGTTATCAGCATTTGTTCTTCAGATCTGCTCAAACGATATGAAGCGGAGAGGACCTGCAAATATAGCAATGATAGCGGTCTTAGACGCACCACTGAATGCTCTAGGAGCAGTTGTGTTTCAGCATTTCGCCGCTTAAAAAGCCTATCGCAGTTGTTCTCAAGAAGCCAGTAGGTGGTCTTGTGCCTCAGGACAGCAAGATTTGCCGCAGTAATTCTTGAGAACAGCAGATTTGATAAACTCTTCTATGATCATAGGACCTCAGTATCAAACACTCTAAACACCTCTCTTCTTTTGCTTTACAGAAATTTAGTGGTGACTGTATTCAGCCACAGGAACCCACATTTCAAATAAGCCTGTCGAGTATATTCTGTAGTCTTATGTTTCACTCAATGAAATCTTTGCATTTTTGTTACTGAAAATGTTACTGAAGATATGAACATTCCACCACCTGGATCAGCAATGACTGGAACCACCAAAAATGATGATACTTATAAGTTAGTCACATCAAGAAACCAAAAGAAGCATCTAGTTATTCCCTTTAGTGTTGTTGTATATACCTTGGTTAGTCATGTAGACAGCAACATTGAATTCCTCTGCGAGTTTGATTAGCTTTGAGAGCATCTGAGCTGGTTTTTGTTGCAACATAGAAACTGACCACTCTGAGCAAGCTGGATTTTGGTAATCACTGTGTTTTAAGTAATGTATGGGAGGCAAAGGTAACCTGACGGTCTGCGAGTTCTCCTCTTCCAGTGAAATCAACTCGGACTAAGCAATCACCAAGTCAACAATCTGAGAACAAGGTAAGGTCAGCTCAATTAGCTCGTATTCGTGTTGACGTTTGATGATGGATAACTAAACTTATACTATCAGACTTGGTTTCTTTTTTATCAGAATCCCAAATGGTTCCTCAGACATCTTACATTGTCAAGCACAGCTCCTGGATCCATTCCAAATCTTTCAGCAATTGGGACAATCCTATCAGGGCGGTTACAGATTCAGGAGTTAAGGAAAAATCATGAAATATATAAACCATGAAATGAAGCTATAAAATCTGGTTTAAGGATACAAAGTTCCCTGTGTCAATGTAAGCCACTTTTCCATTCCCTCCTTTCATGTTTGTAGGCAGCTACACAACATAAATATAGAAATGAATACCAGTGGTAATGAGAGACAGAGAACCCTTAATAGTTATATGCTCAAAGAAAGTAAAATATCGCATTCTCATGCCTTTGACAGGAAAACTAGGCACCGTTAGAATTAATTCATCTTGACACAGTAAGAAACAAAACCAACCTGTGTAGTGACACAAAGGGTATGCGCTAACTGAGTTTTCCCAGACCTGAAGTGAACATAAACTCAATTAGAATACAAGATACTAACAGGAGACTTAAAGAGCTGGGCCAAGCTTCTCACCTAAATTCCCCAAAAGCCTCAGTGATGGCTGAGGTTTCAATTCCACCTACCAAGCATTGTGGAGAAATTAAACCAGAATCTTAAGTAGTGTCATTAAGATGGCAAACAGTAAAAGCATAAGGTTGTATACCTCCTAAGAGGTCGTCAAGAGCTTGACAACCCGTAGTGATTTTCACAACTGATTTTCTCTATAAACATAAACAACTCAGAGGTTTCAATATCCAATATGAAATGTATAATAAGCCATCAATGGGAACAAGCAAAATCAATGGAATCTAACCCTGAGAAGAGCATCACTTCCAGTAATATATCCATAATTCTGAAGGATAAATGTTGCGACAGTTAATATTTAAGAAAATCCTGAAGTTCAATAGAAACATTGATGTATCAACAAACAGAACTAACCACAATTTTCTCAGCTGCTTCACAGATTTTGTCAACTTTTGCCTCTGATAAACCTTTGATTCCAGTGAGCTTCTGTGCCAATTCAAACAATAATTACATGCAACCAAATCCAAATAGCATATACCAAATGAATGATGCTAAAGAAGCTGGTCTATACCTTCTTGGTATGCATCATCAGGCCATTGCAGGTACGGATCCCAGCTTCTTGTAGTTTTTTCACATCTCCAGCGTTAATACCTTGAGCGATCACTGCAACAAGAAAATAGAGTTCATATGATCAAATCAGCTAGAGGTTTTTGCCAGATACAGAACTTAAACGACCAAATACACTCGAAATTCACAATCATCAGTACACGAAATAGGTATAGATTAACACTTGACCATAAATTACTCGCTATCATGAAGAATCTATGCTCAGATATCAATATATGTTCCCAGATTCATACTTAAAACCGTAATCTATACAGATTAGAGACACGATTATAGATCCGAAATCGTTGAACCCAGAAATGTGGAAAATCGAAGAGAAAACTCGGAGAGACGATTTCCCAGACTAAACATGAATCTATTGAAACAATACTGAAGAAACATCACGAGCAATTTGAAGAAAAGCAAAAACGAGCAGCAATCGAAGTTTCTAGAAACGATCGGAAAACGAAATTAGATCTTACACTTGTCAATCGCTTCAAACAGATCGTCGTCTTCATCCATTTCTTCACGCTAGCTGCATCTAGCTCGTTTCTTCAGCTCTGTGATTCCGAACCATCCCAAACAAAAATCATCGGAAAAAACTCAAAAACGAGAAACGATTCAGCTCTATGATTCCGAACCAACACAACAAAAGATCATCGGGGAAAAAAAAGGAGAAGCGATTCATATACACGAAACCTAAAGCAAAACGAAGAATCGCAGTAGAGAGAAAGAGATCGATGACTTACTTGAGAGCAGAAATCATTCTCGCTTGGTGTAAT